>OX457078.1:4400000-5077500 GCA_949752815.1 Conops quadrifasciatus | reverse complement strand
AAAGGAATTAATTTTCATTAAGCAAACAATGTTAGCCCAATCATTAATTATTTGTATATTAAATAATTAGCGTCTCATTCAGCCTGACATCTGACCACTAAAAATACCACTTTATATTCATGGGGGGGAAGGGGGGGTAATTTTGAGGCTAGACACCACCACAACCACAACCACAATGTGCCATCATCGCAACAGGCCATCATTAAACTGTTCACTTTCTCCTTGAAGAGAATAAATGTACAACAATATATTTGCGCAATTATAGGATTTTCTGAAGTTGAAAGAAATACAGCTGCATTCATTAATGCTAAGAAAAAAGTAATTGAATACACAAACAACATGAATTATTAAAACAACAAAGAAATCAGAATAATCAGGTGTCGTGAACCTGGAAAGCTTCTCTCTTCTCACGGCCGTGATTGATGATTAAAGGTTGATCATTTTGTTACTTTGTAATTACTTGATCCACCTACATTCGCACTGTGCTCACCTAAAATTCTCTTTCGCACAGAACCAGTGTAAATTTAATTTATAAAGCCTTCAAAATGTGTGGTATTATTTCCTCATCCTCATCTTCCATCCTGCCTGATAACTAAAGCTGACGAGTAGAGCCATCAGTGGATAACTACTTCTTAGTGCTTTTGATAACTTCTGATAACGTCCTTAAAGCTGCATCAAGTGTCAGGTGGTAGGTACATTCGAGCATTATGAAGAAGGATCAACTTTCAACAGTTACGATATTTTGTTATGGCTGACACTCTGACACCGGAAGGATTAATTTACAAACGTTTATCGTTTGATAACAATCTCGAATTCCGATGTAGGATGAAAATATTACTGTATCGCTCTCTCTCTCTCTCTCTCTCTCTCTCTCTCTCTGTTTTTCTAGCGATTATAGCTTTGCTTTTTTCAAACGGATTTTTATAATTTTTGAAACTTTAAAGCCTTAATTTGAAGCTCAATAGTACCTCTTTAATAATGAAAATCTGTAAAGAAGATTTTTCACATTAATCTCACCCTTTTGCAAATCAATTCATCATTTTACAAATCATATTCATCCGTTTGCAATTCAAATTTATCCTTTTACAAATCACAGTCACCCTTTTGCAAATCAAATGCATCCTTTTGCAAATCAAATTAACCCTTTTGAAAATAAAATTCAGCATTTTGCAAAACAATTTTACTCTTTTGCGAAACAAATTAACCCTTTCGCAAATAAAAGTCACCCTTGTGCAAATCATATTCATCCTTTTGCAAATCAAATTCACCCTTTTGCAAATCAAATTCACCATTTTGCAAAACAATTTTAATTTTTACAAATGAATTTGAACTTTTTGCCAATCAAGCTACCGCGTTTGCAAATCAAGTGTAGCGTTTTCCAATAGGGACGGGTCGATGTTGTTATCAACATCTTTATCATTTTGATATGCTGCTCAATCGTGATGATTTTGATTTACAGAAGGGTGAATTTAATGTGAAAAACCTGTAAAGTAGTAACGATAACGCCCACGGATAAACATAAAATGCACTTGAACAGTTTTAAAAGGTCTTTAGATAATTGGACACTGTGTGACCTGTTTTAATTTTAAATCTTATCTTATTATTTTTTAATTTATTGAGTACAACTGAATTCATATATGTATCGTATATACAATATATACAATAAAAATATTTAACAAAACTCATTACTTTTGCAATGACCTTTGTTGGAAATAAAATAAAATCAATGAATTCGTCGAAATAAATAAATAAATATGCCATAAATTTTTCTATACTCTACAATTACGAAAACAGCTTTTACTAAACGCAAATAAATACTTTACGCAGACAAATATAATACGCGAAATCGTACTAAAATAATCGGTTAAAATCGTATTCATATTTCACTAATATCAAAAATCGAAAGCCTTTGAACATTTATATAATTGTTGGTTAGCAATGATAAATGCTTAGAATCTATATGTCCACAGGGCAACCCGGCGGCACTTCACCCGGCGACAGATCAATAACAACCAAAAGAGAAAAAGATTGCTTTCAAAGAACAAAAAACCAAAAAGCATGATTTAATTACAATTACAAAGAAGAAAAAAAAAAACAAATTTTATTCATAAAGTAAATCTATTCCAAACAGCAAAATGAGCGGAGCTCGAAAACGTCAATAAAACAACTGTAACTAACAACAATGACAAGAAGAAAACAAAAAGCAATACGGATACCTGTCAAAACATTTGTTCAATCTATCATTATTTTAATGCGCTTTGAAAGCTACTGATTACGGACTGGTTACCGAATATCATTTGAATAAACCATAAAACAACAGCGACGAAATAACAATGACAATTACAACAGAGGCAACAACAAAACCAACAACCGTCAATAAATTTAAGCCATGCGAATGCGCTTTGAAAATAATACAAAAGCATTATTAGTACAGACAAGCCGCAACAACGACACGCTGGATTATGACTAAAAATTTATTTAAATTATTCAAAAAATTCATAATATTTACATAGTTAACAATTTTTTTTTCTTCTGTAAACATTTTGTAGCAGATAAAATCCGAATTTATTCAATTCAATTCGTCGTTCTTGTTGTTGTTGCTAAATCGTACAAACAATGCACGCACTAAACGTATGCAACAAACCATATGCACCAAACGAAGCTAAAAAAAAAATTATTAAATTATTAAATAAATACATACAATGGATACCATAAAAAAATGGCGACAAATTTAATTAATTTAATGAATAAGACAACAACAACAACAACAACATGATTATAATCGGTCAGTGGTCACAATTGGTTGGTTTTATGAATACGTATTGTAATGAATAAAACAACAACAACAACAACAACAACAAAATATTAAAAATTTAACAATTAAATTGAGTACAAAATTGAAAATTTGAACAAAAATTATGACCAAAAAGTATAAAATAAAATAATTAACTAAAGTAAAACCTCGCACAAACGGACCAACAAATTTATCCAGTTAAAATCAGCGTCCGATTAACTTTATTTAGAAAATGTTAACATCTGTTTAGCACTTTCTCTTTGAGTCATGTATGGACTTCTCTATACAGGAATACACATTGTTTGAAATTGTTCAAATATCGAATAAAAATGTCTATTTAAATATGTCTAAAAATTAAATTTTAAGCATAAAAATGCTTCAAAATGTCTATTTTTGTATTCTTAACGCCAAAGAAAAAATTTTGAGGAAAAGAGGAGTAAGAATTTGTAGTCCTCATAAAACTCATATAAGCCTAAATATCATGGAAAACCGAAATTCTTTTCAACACGTTGGCGCCACGATACGATACCTCAAAGCAATGATGACCCGTAATCGCATGCAAATTGCCTGAAAATTTTATCGGTTTCTGACAAAAATATTTCATTAGCTTTTGAAGCATCTCATTTCATGTTTGTTGAATAAAGCAAAGCGCATCGAAAACATTAACGCTTTTCGAAATCTCCAGTAAAAAAAAATTTTCCACTATTCATTTTTTTTTTTTTAGTAGTTTTTCATGTTCACATATTGTCTATTTTGTGTGTCCGACATTTTGTATAAAGTTTAGCGAGCTTAGCAAATGATTTGTGCGACACTAATAACCTTTTTGTCACTTCATTTGTTCGCTTGCTTTTTAGAGTTGTCCTCTGTGTGAGAACTGTTTGCAAACAGAGGTCTCACTGTACTAACTGAGCGATGGGAGAATATAAAGAGGTAAATAATTTCTATTTTTGCTGACATCAGCTCTTAAAACCTGACCGGTTAAAGCCTCATTGAAAATCGTTTATAATGAATTTAACCGCATAATCGATGTCTATTAGGAAGGCAGCGTCCGTGCTCGCACACTAATATGAAAACATGCAAATGACCGCACATACACATACCCACATACATATATGTATGTACATATATTCACAAGCCTTCCATACGCATTTGGTTGAAGAATTCTGCTGCTGCTGCTGCTGTGAATTAATTCGAATCCATGTTGTTTGATTTCACTTCATCATCGTTTAATAATATTAGCTCTCACTACGACTGTATGTTTACTCGCACACAAACAGGAACAACAAAAACAACATTGAAAATAACAAACTTGAGTTATTTCAAAAGCAAAGACCGTTTAAACGTCCGTTCGACCGATGACTTGAAACGGAATTTCGGAACACTAACCTCAAAACGGTTTTTTCTGCATTATGTCAGAAGATTTAAAGAAAAGGGGAGGAAAAAAATGACGTTAACGTACATCGGACAGTTCGATATTTTTTAAAATTTATAAAAAGAATGTTTTATAAAAGAAATGTTCATGTTTTTCTAAATATATCCTAATGATTTGCTCGATTTTTTTATAAAATGTACTGAAAGCTCTTGCCAGCTTAACGTTCTTTGTTAACGGAATGTGTGCAAAAATTTCCCGCTCAAAAAGAATTTATGAATATGTATACGAAAACGAATTATGTACTGCAATATACAGGCGAGTATACAGGTACTTCTCATTTTACGACCGAGTTCCGCACCGGCGAACACGTCGTTAAACGAATTGGCCGACAAGCGAGGAACTGCAATAGTTGTACATAACGGCCGCTTCTACTGATACTGAGAAATCTATTGTCCATTATTATCAGTGAGAATTATGAGAATCATAGAAGCGTAAGAGAAACTACTTTCTTACAACAAAAGCATTTCTTACAACAAAAGAAACAGCAGGAAGATGATCTGAAAAATCACCTGATTCTGAAAAATTTAAATTTTCAATTTTATTATCTTAAAGTAACTTCATACACGCGAAAAAAGTTCTTCTCTACGGAAAGAAATCTATTCCTTTTTTCAGTGCAGCCAGTTTTATAAGAACTGTTTATAATTTTCTATAAAATTGTTGGAGGAAATGTTAAGGAGTTCTTTTGTGTGTTCTTTTGTTCTCTGTAATGCTTCTTCTTGTTTCTTTTTTTTTTTGTCTTATTAATTTTGCTTGAATTCGTATTTTTAAACATTATTGCGTTCCGGATCTTGTTATTGTTGTTTCTATAATTTGTGCTTTATTTTTTGTTTCCTTTAGCTGTCCTCTCATTTCATTTTTAAATCTCGTTTTTAATTTTATTTTTAATTTTTTATTTTTTTTTTACTTCCTTTAAAGTACTTTTTTATTTACTTTACTTGTACTTTTTCTTTAATTTTTCACAATATTATTTTTTAGATTTTTCTATTTTGTATTTATTATTTTTGTTTTTTTAATATTTTACTTCTTAATTTCACTGTAAAAGAAAATTTTTTTTATTACTTCAAGATTTTCTAATGTTCTGTAGCCTTTTTTTTGCTTCTAGTCAGGAAAATAATATTTACCATAAAAATTTTCCACTCACTGCAACAACCCTTCAACAACGAGCTACAACAAACCCACTATTCTTTTTATTATTAAGAGAATTATCGCAGTTGTTTTTCGTTCTGGTTTCAAACTTTATTGTTTTCTTGTATTGTTTGGCTTAAATTTTTTTTTTTTGAAACGTTTAATCAAAGAATACTTACATAATATTATTCTTTATTTGTCCAGCAGTAGCTGCCGGAATAGTCATAGTATTCACAGTAACAGCGCACGTATCTATATTGCATCATTGTAATAATAGTTTTTTTTCAATAACCCTGAAAAAACAAACCTTTCGCAATCGCTTTGTGTCGTATTGTTGATGGTTGTTGAAAAAAGATGTTAAACAATTAAACAATATCAAAACAGTTGTATAAGAACAAAAAGCACCTATTAAGTAACGAAAGAAATATCAGCCATAACCAAGAAACAACAACAACAACAACAACAGCAGCAGCAGCACAAACCAATATAAAAACAAGGAAAAGTTACTCGAGTGGACTGATTCGATAAAAACAAAGGAAAACAATTTGATTGTTTTTGTTATCGTTGTCTGTATTAAATTTCAAAAGCGAACAACATATTTCTGACATTTGTTGTCGTAATGGCACAGCGACAATAATCACAACAATAAGTGAGAGAAATTATATTTTTAGCAATTAGCAAAGTGATGAAAAGTCTGTGGTAGTGTTTTGTTGTAATTGATAGTATTCGCAGAATAGAAAATTACAAGACAAGAATTTTTTGACCTGGTGTGTAGTCTACGTTGAAAACTGTAAAGTACTTTTCTACATGTCGAAAACCTCACCCAAAACTCTTAAACATTCAAGAACTTAAAGAATGACTTATTCAAATATCGTTTTTTACTTGCGTGAAGTATAGAATTTATCGAAGAAGGTACATTTTTTTGAGTTTTCAACAATTTTGTGTAATCTACTCCAATTTGGTTTGGTAATCTACCGTAGGTAGTCGACATGTCGAAAATGTCGAAAACTTCGCAAAGTATTAGACATGAAAACCCAGCTACTAATAGAGATTGGGTGGTGGCACTAATGGAAGTTATTCATAATTTGTACCTAACCATTTTTGCTTAAACAATATTTCATAACAAAACTCTTCACAAAAATTTTTTAATTTTTTAATTTCCTCGAGATTTATTTCTATATTTATTTTTATAAAAAAGACAAGAAGCTATGGATCTATCTGAATGTAAAAATTGGAGGAGTTTTACGCTTTAACGGGACTAGAAAAATTACTTTTTTTAAACATAGCGATTAAAAGGAATACCATCTAAAAATAAGCAATGTATGCTTATTTTAGTGCTCTATATTCTATAAATATCAATAACGGAATGAATAAGTTATATTCGATTATATCATCGATCCATTTCGTGCCTTCCACTTACAGAAAATATAATTTTATTGTTATTATTATGGGTCAGTTTCGTCATTTTCGGCACCCACTCAAGTTGACTTTAAAGAGAAATTAGCCAAATTTATTTACGACAGTTTTTCAAATGCAGTTTTTCATTCGATCTAAATCAAAATTTCTAATATCTAAATATGCTCTTATGTACAATATGTACAATATGCTCTTATATAAAAGATAAGAGCTACTATTGATAAGATATGAAAGATATCACTTTTACAATACATGAAATTCTATTTAAATTGTTGCGTACTGTCCGTATATTTTTTGTTAAGAAATAAATACTATAATCGTTAGTAATTCCTTCAAAGTTAAATGAATGTGTATGCGCATTTAATTTCAACTTTTAACTAAGCTCCGCCTCAAACGATTTTGTATTAAATGAAAATAATGTATTATGTATTGCCTTCATTACTAGTATTTTACGCTTGCAACATGCTTGATGTATACAGGCGTACTATTTACGAGTACAATGCATCTGTACGCTTTACTAATTCAAATACAAATGAATGGCCTTTTCCAAATAAGGCTTTTTTTTGTTAGTCATTGAGTTCTGCATTATCAATAATATGCATATTAACTGCATTCCAAGTTCAGACGTTCTTCACTGACTTCAAGTGTCTATCTCACCAGTTTTATATATTTGCCCACGGTTTTACCGATATTTGTACAGATGCTTTTTTTTAAATTTGTCAATACTCATAGTTACAAAATCATTGTTTGCCAAAAATGGTTTTAGTTATTTCTGCAACTGACATCCAACAACAACAACAACAACAACAACAACAACCACAACCACAATATTTTACGTGTTTAATAATTTCTACGGCATGAAATATACTTCCACAGAGTACAACGAAATTAAATAGCTTTAATTTGATTGCTTTCTTTGCACTTCTATGGATTTATATATGTATGCACCAAACAAAATACAATAATTATAAATTGTTTGCAACTTTTACTTCAGAAAAGTTGTCATTTCCAGAAATTTAAACATTGAAAGGTAGCATTTAAATATTGTATTACAAAGGTTTTAAATTGTAGAAAGTTTTAATTGAAAAGGCTTTCTAAGCCTTGAAGTCAAGTACATACTATATTAACATTTGCATGAATTCTTAGAATTTTTTACTTTTACATTTTTCACATTCATTTTATAATAAATTACTCTTTTGTATTTTAAATAAATTTTTACCTGATGGTGAAAAATTTTAAATCAGATTAATTTTCAGCGGCTCAAAAAGTCCTTCGCATAGAAGAAAACCTTATAAGGTTTAGTCAGTCTGGTTTGTGCTTTCAAATTTTATCGCCTTATGGTATACGTATTAATAATTATATTTAAAACTTAAGCTCTGATAATAAATTTTTAAGAGTACATACATATATTAATTTCTTTATATATTTTTTTGCAATAAAATAAAGATCTACTTTTATTAAAATATCTAATATAATCTGGTTGATCAGTCGTCTATTGCTAAAAGAGACAATTTTTTTTTTAAATATCACAGTATAACCGCTGTGAAACGACTCAGCGCTCTATTATAATAATAACAATAATAATAACAATAATAACATAATCTGCTGAAAAATATTTAAACTGGAAAATGTATTTTTCCCCCCTTATGACATTATTATAGAAAAATAAATTTAATGCCATGATAGTCTGTAAAATATTATATAAAGGTTCGTTTGAAATTTGACACTTCAGTTGACAGCATGCATTATCTTCTTAACAATGAAATAAAAATTAATAATTTTAAAATCTTATTTTTTCGCTTGCTCTGACTCTTGCTCTCCCTGTTCTTTCTTCAAACTTCTGTACAATTTGCTGCTGTTGTTGCTGCTGCTTTTTGTTAGTTGAAAGATGATATCGCCTCGACTCTGGGATGGACGGACCGTGCAGTAGCACCAGCAGCACCGCACAAAGATGATGATCATCATCTTTAAGACAAAGACTGTGAAATAAAGAGTCTAAAGTAAAGCTAAAGTTAATAGAAAAAGCAAAAGTGAATTAAATTTCAAAACTGATTTCCAAAGTGCGCACCTTCTCACAAATGATTCGAACAATAAACACTATACGACCTTCATGGCGATACGTCTCCTATGGTCAAAGATGGACCTTTGTGGTCAGCGGTGGGTGATGCGAAAAGGGTGGGTTGGGGTGCGGTAAGGTGGATGCAGTAGCAAACTAAATGCATGGCATCAATCATTTAGTGATTGTGATTTAAGAGATTTAATATCATCACAAAATGTGACTTCTTTGTGTTGCAAACGCTTTTAGATGTCGTTGTTGTTGTTGTTGTTGTTGTGTCTCTCTGGTTGTGTCCAAATGTGGCGCTGGCGTTTCGATGTACAATTTCAACGAAATTTCAATTGTCATTAATCAACCGATGGTAGGGTAATGTTGAAGAAAATTGCTTAAACAAATGGCTTAAGAGGTTTCAAAAAAAGTGAAAATGATCACGATTCTTGAATCATAGCAAGATTTTTAGAAAACCGATGTTAAAAAAGGCTCTTAAAACAATGTATGTTTTTTATGAGAAATTGAAAAGTAAAGACACCATTAGACAAAAGGACTTGCTTTTAAGAATAAACATTTTGTGGTTATACTTTTCTAAAGGGTGTTTTTTTAGCTTAGATAGAACTTTCGATAGGGACAACTGTCAATACAGGCTGTCCTTCTGACTGCTCTTGTTGTTATTTAGATTCAGTATGGTCTGGCAAATGATCATGAATAGACTCATGGATCTTTTTAAAAAACTACAATAATCTGCACGCCAATAAGTACCTAAACATTATAATCTGAAAATTGGTTTTCATAAAAAGATTCCATATAAGGAATAAGCTTTTCGAGAATTGAATTGAAAATATCCGATTTTCGATGTTTTTCAATTTCGCAGGAAATACAATTCCGAACATAATCCCGGGCAGCGAATTCACCAATTCGTACGAACATACAAAAAAGCTCATACCTCTTCTAGAAGATATGCCCTTTGATCCTTTTCTGATTTAGAGACTTGTATTAATTTATTGTATTAATTTATTTTAACAATTTCTATTCTCGTGATTTATTGACTTATTTTCTTTCTTAGAACAGAGAAAGAATTTGCCTTCGCCTCTGATCATCTATCCAATGTCCTTTTCTTTCTTTAACTTTTTAATGCATTCTTGTTTATCGACGACGAGACTTAATATTATTCTTAAAATGTTGACAGTCTTATATTTATTCACTTTGAGCCTCTTTTAGAAAAGGAAATTAAGGCGAGGGTGAGGGGGTAGATTGAGGGGACGCAGGGGGTTTGAAATGAAAATAAGCTGAAGGAGAAGCAAAGAGGCGGAAAACAAAAGGCTGTAGGTATGTGTAGCGGCGTCGTATTGTACTCCGAAAAACAAAAGAAAGTATGAATAATGGCGAGCTTAATGTGGCCAATGCTGGGACATTAGACTACATTTCATTTCAGGCTACAGTAACTCTTATAACGATTTTCATTTGGCCGAAAGAAGAGAAGAAACTGAACTGAACTGAACTGAACTGAACTGAACTCAACTGAATCGAATTGAATTGAATTGAAACTGAAACTGAAGATACTAAAGATTATGCTACATAAATTTACATGCCGTTACACTCGAATGGAATAATGTACGCGGCTGTAGATACACATACACACGCACATTTACATATTTCCGACACGCACACACACACATTTTTACTAAAGTCAAATCAAATTAATGACAATTGCTGGAGCCTCAGTGAAAAGGATATCTAGAACTTCTTTAACTTATTCACAGCGACACTCTTCGTTCGCCAGCTTAGCTTGAGCATTTGTCATTATATTATGACAACAGATTTAGATTTTCTTTTTTTCAAATTTTTTTTTGTTTTTGGTTTTTTTTTTGTTGTCGTCTTTTTACATTGCCATTTCAGTGTGGCTCACGGTTTGCTTGCCGCCATTCTCTAGAAAGGGAGTTCCCAACTTTTTGAATGTATGGAATCTCACTGTTGTGAGAAATGTTTTGAAGGTGATCAAAATGCAAAGAAACTTTTTCATTAATTAAGTATGTACTTAATTAAAATTGTACAGTTAAAAACTGAAAACGCTATTTGTAAGCTATTTTTTGGTATTGTAAATATTACAATACCAAACTTTTGTAGTTATAAGTATACTCTAGAACTCTAGGTTTTTGTGTTATACTCTCAAGAATCATGCAACAAAAGATGGCTCACGATAAGAGAAAAAGGTTTCGAATTATGTTGTTAAAAGACACGCTGTGCTGAAAACGTCAAACATAACAAAATATCTCCATAGAAAAGAATATTTATTTATTTCATGGGTTGTCAAATATTTTATTTCGACGATTTCGATATTTATATCGGTTTTCGACATGTAGAAAGTACTCTACAGTTTTTGACACAAGTAAAAAAACGATATTTGAATGAGTTTTCACTCTTCAAATTCCTAAATGTTTAAGAGTTTTCGACGAGGTTGAGGTTTTCGACATGTAGAAAAGTACTCTACAGTACTCTACAGTACTTTTCTACTTCGACGTAGACTAAATACAAGGTCCAAAAATTCTTGTCGAATACCAACGCTGTTTATTTCAATATATTTATTACAATCCATTGTAAGACTAGAAGTCTTATATAATAGTGTTTACACGTTTAGTGTGTTTGCACTGAGCACTGATTGGTAAACGCTGTTCTAAGACTTCTCGGGTTTCTGTTGTTTCGATGTGTTTCATGATTATTGTTGATGTTGCTATGATACTGAATGGCTTTCACAATCACAGCCCAAAACACATGCTTCTCAGTGAGGTCTTAGTCATTGCGTTGTAAATCAGAAGCGGCGCTACTGATACTGGTAAATATACTTGTACATAAATAAGAAAAAAGAAAGAAGAAGGATAAAAAGAATAAGAAGAACAAAAACAAGGAAGGAGGAAACAAGAACAAAAACAAAAATGTTAGGTCTTTTAACTTTAAAGGTTATGAGTAGCATATTTTTCAAGGTGTTCCCTTGGTATGAAAAGATCATGGACGATGTACCTGCGTACACAAGAATTCCTATAAAATTCAAAAGCATTAAAACATTTTTTCACTCTTCTCAAACTTTGCACCAGCCCAATCTAACTCCAGAGAGGCCGAAATGGATTGCCCTCCTTCAACCACAAGCTTCATTGTCCTCGCCTGAATTCCATTCCATTCCAAACTAAAAGTTTTCTTTTCAAACATTCTCGAATAAAAGTACCGACATTATCCATATGAAATATTCAGTCCATGTATGAGTACATTCTGAAATGTTTGCGAAATGTGGAATGTTTCTTGTGGTTTATATGGAAAATAAAAAATAACAAAAAAAAGTAGCAAAACACAAAACTCAAAACATATTCTGTTCTATTAAAATAAAAAAAAAAATTGCTATAGTTTTGCTGTATGGTTATTGCCGCTATTTCACTCATAATAATAATTCTCACAAATACGAATTTCACAGCCGCAGCATTTGCATTGATCTTTGTGGAAATATCTTTGCCGAAATATTCGTCAATAAAATTTTTCACTCCTGAGAAAAACGCGCGCTATCATTATTCAGCTCGAAATGTTAAACCAACAGAGTGTGAATATGAATAATTTCATGAAATATGTACATATACAATCGTACTCAAAGAAAAAAAGACAAATCCATATCGTAAGAAAATGAAGGGATTCATGCTCAATTTATTCATTTGATGAATAAAATATTCTTTAAATAATTTATAAAAGTCATTCCTTTGGCAAGCTTAATAAGAAAATTTCAAATTTTGTGAAAAATATGAAAAAAGAAAATGTGTGTGTGAAAATTAACGCCTAGATTATCGAAAATAACGCCTAGATATTATCTGGTGATATTATAAAACTATTAACTAAATTTTGTTTTACATTTTTCCAAAATACTTTTCATCAAATATTGTGCAAATATTTCTTGAAAGTTTGTTGACTTTCCCAAATTAAAAATAAACATATTAAATTTTTATACTATAAAGAGAAGAAAAGACAATTTCTCCACTCACTAAAAATCGTAATAAGACCAACTATAAAGCTGCAAATGATTTCTCATTTATTTATGGTAAAAAGAAATCTTCATAAACCATATTAATTTGAAACTTTAGTACAAAGTTTCCTTACCAAAAATGTTTTGACGCCGTCTGGTTTGTCAACCCATAGTTATTTGCTGAATGTTATTGTAGATCTCTTTAATTTTTTGACAAAACCTTGTCGTCACTTCAACACTTTATCAAAATTTCTTCAAGAAAATTACCCAAAAACTATGACCCAAATAAAAACTGATTTAAGTTTAAAAAACTGGTTAAATCCACACAACTAATTTAATACTATTTGACAATTTTCTTGTAAGAAAATCATAACAGAAAATTTGTCTAGCCTTATTTTCGATATCATTGAATCCATTTCACATATAATTAATCGACCCTGTTTTTTGGAGTTTGTCGTAATCTATACACATAATAATCTTTTATAATCTATGTTTTATCACAACACATCACACATTTTGTCTTATATAATAAAAGTAAATCGTCTTTTTTTGCGTGTTTAACAAGCTTAATGGTAATAACTAAACAACAATTAAGTAATTATGATCAAATGTATTGTACGATTTCTAAGATTAATGGAATGGTTGTTATTTTCGTTATATTCATATTCATATTCGCTTACGATTGAATTCAGTGACGCCATCGCATCCAGCTCAAATGCATTCATAAATTTTGCTTTTATACAATTTTCACTTTTTGCGTGCAATCATGCTTGAATCTAAATTTAAAATTGTTATTCTTTAATTGTTATTCTATTATTCGAAATAAAATTTTTGTGGAGAAAAATTTATAACCGTCTGAAAAGTTTTCTTTTACTCAAAAGAAAATTCAATAAATCTAATGAATTTGAATCGATTAAAAATCGAGAAGTTTGCAATTATTTATTCTAATTTTATTTTTCCAATGAAATATAATAAAAAATCTTAAAATTAGTAAATGCATTTTAAGTATTTCCATTTATTTTATTGATTGATTTATAATAAATTTTTTATTACTCATTATTTACAATTTTTGTATACGTTTTTATTTATTAATTACATACATATGTATATCTATCCATATGTACATATTAGTTTACTCTACTTTTGATGACATAAAAACGCTTATGAGCCTTTCTATGAAAAGACGAGTGAAAAGAGTGAACGAAGACGAAATCTTTTCTAAACAAAAAATGTACCTTATGAGAAAATTTGCCACGTTAAGCTGTAGAAACATGCATAGAAATGTAAGGTGGATTAACATCGCACGCACACTGCTTTGCTTCCTATTTTTTTTAATTCTCGGAATATGATTATGCTAAAAATAAATACTCGGCATATAGCAAAAATAAAAACCAACAAGCTTTAGCTTCTCTTCGTCAGATTTTTGTGTTTACTCATCTTGTTAATTAATTAGAAAATTTAACGCAATTATTTTGTGCGAATTGTGACAGAAGAAATAATGACACTTGCTTGCTGCTAGAGAACAAAGCAATATTATTTTTATCATACAATTTAAAAATATAAATTTCTATTAAAAATATATCTAACTATATACTACATACATATGCCTATTACAAAAAATCTCTTACACAACAACAAAATTTGTTGCTGACCGAGTTTGAAGGTAAAAAAAAATAATTTATTTATTTAAATAAACTTGATATTTGAAATTCTGTACATACATACGTATGTATTTCAAAATGAAATTATAAAAATATGTATTTCTTTCAAAACGTATGCAGTGTGGTCTATAAGAACTGTGGTCTCTTTGATATAAAAAACTTTTATATAACATTTATGGAAACTTTAGCACTTGCAACGTAAATGGAAGTGTCATATTTCTTACGAAAAAAGTATCCCACCCACAACAACAACTACTATAACAACAACACCATATAAATTGCATTGTCAACCGCAAATTTGAATTCACTTCGATGATTGCATTAGTTTCGTAACAACAAGCACAAAAGTTCGCGAGCAAGCTCGAGAACAGAGAAAGAATTCGTATATTCTGCAATGATTAAGTACGTTTTGTAATCAAGGCCTTCAATTATTTTAAAAAGTGTGCGTCTTTTTATAAAATAATAAATCGATCGATTACGAAATAAGTTGAAAAAAATAAAAACCATTAATTTCTAAATTTCAGTGGAAAAAAAATCATTAAAAATTATAAAAATAATTTAGGTAAAAAACCAATTTCTTATATGTCTAGCATAGTCTGAGCAGAAAGAAATTATAAATACGAGAATAATTTCTTTCTTCTCAGACTACAAAGTTTGATCAAAATATATTTATCGTAGAATTTTCATTCTTGCTACAAAAAAAAAACCTCTTTTGTCATCTGGATTGTCATGTCGAATACTTTGACGAGTTTTCGACATTTTCGGCATGTCGAATGAGTAGTCCTGCGGTAGACTACCAAACCAAATTGGAGTAGATTACACAAATTGTCGAAAACTCTGAAAAATTTACCTTCATCATTTACAATAAGAACAAACGAATGCTACAAAGATCTTTCGATGAAAAATACTTGAATTTCAATTTTATTTTTGAGTTCAGTCATTTCTTGAATTTTATTCATTAAAAGTTTTGCTGAGTCTTGATCGTCACTTATTTCGACGATTGTCATCAGACTATTCCTCTATTATTCTTTTATTATTATATTTCGACTTGCGCTCTCGCTCTCGCTCTCGCATACATTCATAAGGCGCGAGTAAAAATGTATTAAAAGAAACAAAAGAAAGGCAGGAGATGCATATATTAGTGCATCTTAAGGCTTTCTCTTTTTTCTTTTATTATTTACACTTTGGCTCGCGCATTTTGTGTATAAACAAGCTGAAGAACGTGTTTGTCGATAAATTCTATACTTCACGCGTGTAAAAAACAATATTTAAATGAGTTTTAATTCTTTAAGTTCTTGAATGTTTAAGAGTTTTCGACATGTAGAAAAAAACTCTACGGTTTTCGGCGCGAGTAAAAAAACCATATTTAAATGAGTTTAAGAGTTTTCGAGAAGGTTGAGGTCTTCGACATGTAGAATGCCGTTTTCTTTAGAAAGGAGGTATTTAAAAAGGAGGTTTTCGACAAAAGTACTCTACAGTTTTCGACGTAGACTACAGACAAGGTCCAAAAATTCTTGTCAAATGCCAACCCTGTTTATCATGATCTCTCTCATGGTCCTCTCTACACCTTAATGGTGAAATTATTTTTAAACTCGCGCTATTTAAAGTGGTTTTATCATACGATACTCAAAATCATCTTTGAGTCATCCTCTTTAGACATTTCGCAAAGTTTCTTCAAATTGATCAATTTTCTTTTTCTTGTTCTTCATTCTACTATTTTCAGAAAAAACTCAAGAAGAGTGTTTCTCAAGAAGCCAAATCAACAGTTGCCAAACAACACGGAAAATCATTTAGTGCTGCACTCGTCGTACGGCTCTTCTGTACCTAATCATTCCCAACGAGCTTATCCATTTCTCGGCTACTCTCTCGGCCATACCGTCAACCGGCCTGCCTGCCAGCTGCTTGCCTGCAACTGCTTAAGCAGGCTGCAGTGAAAAACAACTGGAAAAGCTTGACAATGAAATGGATTGGTACAAATGGCTTGGTCTGGTGGGACCAACTGAGCTGGATGACGACGACGGCGACGGCGACAACGCCGCCAGGAAAGAAGAGTATGCAGCAGCAAGTGAAGCCGAAGCCGCAGCCAGTGCAGCCGTTGCTTTGGCGAAAGAGACACAAACGTACGTCTGTCGCATCCTCAACAGCATGTGGACGACCACTTATGGGCGACATGCCAATGTCCATTGCTATGAGATGGGCCGAAACAGCACCGACTATGAACACGTATTGCCAGCACAAAACGCACAAGCGACAGCAGCAGCAGCAGCAGCCGCCGCCACAACAGCACTTAGCAACACATTCCAATGTATTCTGCAGACATTCGAGCGCATCACTCAAACAGCGCATTACACATGCAATTATGCCCACAATAACAGCAACAACAACAACAGCAGCAGCAACAGCAGCAGCAACAACGACAACAACCACAACAGCGCAAATGTCAGTGATAATAATGCCATCGTCAATGACAGCTATTCTTACGTTAGCAACCAGTATAGTATGGCATTGGCAGCAGCAACCGAGGCAGCAACAACAACAACAACAACCGACACAACAGCAGCAACTGCGGCAACAATGGATTGTGTGATGAATACGCATGCTGTTGCACAAAATCAATACAAACCGTTAACGCAATTCAATTTGACACTAATGAAATTGCAAGAAATAGTGCAACGGCAACAACAACAACAACACAGAGACAACAACAGCAATAGCAGCAGCAGCAGCAGCAGCAGCAACAACAACACTACATACTATAGCAATCTTAGTAACACTGAAGAAGCTGCTTGCAATTTAATTAACAATCAGGCATTATTTTGTGGCGCCACCCCCTTGGACCCCGCTGACGCCCCCTTCCCTAATGTCAACACATCGGCCTCATCAACGACATTGCTTTCATTCCTTGAGAATCTGTCGACAAACGACAAACAACAAACAAAAACCGCTTTTCCGGCGAACAAAAGCGCATTCGGCGAATTTCTCTGCTCGTGGAAAATGACGCCGGTGCTGGCTAGCGACCACTCCTCCTCCTCCTCCGTTGCTCCACGTCTTCCTCTTCCTCTTCCCCAAACACTCAATTCAGCGCCCTGGTTGCCGCCCTTCGATACGCACACGCTGCTGCTGAATTCCACTTCGGATGCTGACAATTTCAGCGGCTGGGCCTTCGGCGGAGATGACAGCTGGGCGGGGCCGCCGCTGACCAGCGCTGACCAACACCACACATTCATCACTGCTCCGCTGAACGCCACTCTGCTGAACCTCACCGCTGGCCTCGGCAACTCCACCAGCACCACCACCACCGCCAGCTTTATGCCGGCCGCACACACAGGCTACGATTGGATTTTCTTGTTTGTCATCGTTTTCATTTTGGCCGGCGGCGTTGGCAACATTCTGGTGTGTCTGGCCGTCGCACTCGATCGCAAGCTGCAGAATGTGACAAATTATTTTCTCTTCTCGCTGGCGATTGCTGACCTGTTGGTGAGCTTGTTCGTGATGCCGATGGGCGCGATACCGGCATTTTTGGGTAAGTTTGGGATAGTAAGGATGGTAATTAAAGTGTTAATGATGATTAACATGATGATTATTAATGATTGTGGTGATGATTGTGTTTGTGATGTGATATCAAATAATGATATGAGCTCATAAGAAGAAGGTCATCGTCATTCTATGGTTGACGATAATTATGAAAATAATGATGCTAATTATAAAAAGTTAATGATGGTGGTAATGATCTTTGCTTTGTTTTATTTTTGAGAGAACAGTTCTTTAGATTAACTAAAAAAAGGAGAGTAAAAAAAAGCAGCAAAACGTAAAACCTTTAACCTTTGTGTCAGCAAACGCACACCGCGATGCTCACAACTCACATAATAAATAAAAGTACCGAACTTTCGACCCACTTCCACCGACCGAGAGAGTCATTTTGACTCCTTCTACAAATTCTACATTTCCTTTCTCAGATTCGTATATTCGTAAGAGTTTAATCTGCATATGATCTCGGCACATAATTCCTTTGCTAACTTTTAAAGAAATTTGAATCTCGATAGCTTTTCTTCAGTGACTTCTTTATAAACGCGCTCATATCTGTCAAATCCAAATTGTGTTGTTCTTCTTCGTCTTATGTTCGATTATATCAACTCTATATTTTGTGTTGTTGCAAAATTTGATTGATTCGGAGGGAAATGCTTTTGTGTTATCTAAAATTTTTATTCTGGCAACGCGCGAAATTTAGAGCAAAGCGGTAATCAAAATGACTCCATCGGTCGACGAAAGTAAAACAGCATTCTTACTATGCATTATTTTTATCCATTATCTTACTATCCATAATGCAAAATTTCCAACGTCGTATTTCAATATAAAAATTACCAAAAAGTCAGCGAAATGCAAGCTTATTGGTAAGTATTTACGTGATTGAAAACTTAAGTAAATTCAAAAAGAGTCAAAATTACTCTTGCTCGCCATCTAGTGTCGAATCTATTTGCTCGTGTCGTGGATTTACCTGATTTTCAAAACAAACCACAGACCCCTGACCTTCACCGCACATTTTCTTCTACATATTATGAAAAAAAAATCACAAGAGATTTAAAAAAGCAAATAAATCTATAAGAATACGAATAACATTCGATTTAGTTAATTCTTAATTACATTTTCAACTCTTTCCACGTATAAAAAAATTAACTCCATCACTGACAAAGGTCTATCAGTTGTATGTACATATGTATGTATGTACCTGAGTTCGTAGAGCTTGTCGTTGATCATGAAGAAACAAAAATTCGTTTGTTGAAACAAGGGTTAATGAACGAGTGTTGCATTAAAAGAGCGAGACGAGTACGAGTGTGTATAGAGAGAGCGTAGAGTACTGAGTATAAATAATTAAAAACCTCAAATCAACACATTCACACACACACACATCATGAAACAGTCAAGCAATCTTAGCAGTTTTACTCTTAGCTGAAATTCATTTTCGTTAGTTGTTGTTATTGTGTTTATTATACTTGTTTTTCGTTTATTTCGTGTATTTCTGTTCGTTTGTTTGTTTGTTCGTTCATTTTGGTAACATCTTGACTCCGGCAGAACGAAAACCTAAAATCTCGTAACATTTTTTGGCTTTTGGCCAATTTAACAAGCTAGCAAGCAAGCCAGCATAATGGAAAACAGCAGACAGCAGCTGGTGGGTGGTTGCCATCAGCTTGGTTGCCATCTACTTTTGTTTTGATGACCTTTTTGGTTACTATATTATTGTAATAGAAAACATTTTTTTTGCAATCTAATTTTTCTGGTATTTTTTCTTCCTTTCTTTCCCTTTTTTTTCATACAAATATGTCTTCTTTAACATTTTCATTTGAGTTTTTTTTTTTTTTTTAATAAATTTTCTTTTGCGAGACTCATTTCTTACTTTTGTTTTGCTCTTTATTTTAAATAATTCGATAGAATATTGGCAAAAATAAATATTGTTCTAAAAATGTTAACAAGAAATAAGTTTTAAATTCTAAAACTATCCTCAGCACAATAGAAAAGCCAGAAAGCACAACTACACAAACCCAAGCCATCCATTTGATACGAAAGTTCATACTGCGAATTTACCAACTATTGTTTTTTTAATTATTTTTTTTTTTTGATTAATTTTTTTTATAATTTTTTTTTTAAGTACAAGCATCAAGTTATCGCACAACACATTTTTGCCATCATGCAATCATATCATCTTTCCGCTGACCTTCTCTTCATGCGATGCTTGCAAAAAATTTAATAATATTTTGCTTATATATTTTATTTATATATTTTTATATTAATTTTTTTTCTTTTTTTTTATATATTTTTTTTTAATTTTTTTTTTTTCCTTTTTTTTTTAATATTTTTTTTATGCTCATCTTCCTGGTGTGCCTGAGAAAGCCCTTCTCTAAGTCTCATTACCGCTTGTTACAAACGTCTATACTATAAATGCTTTCCTACCACCTCGCCCTCCCTTTCGCTCACCACCACGGTCCAGGTCCAGTTTCCTTCAGTGGTCCTTCATAATTTATTTCTACTCATTTTCTGCACATTTACAGGTTACTGGCCACTCGGCTTCACATGGTGCAACGTTTACGTGACCTGCGATGTGCTCGCCTGCTCTTCCAGCATTCTGCACATGTGCTTCATCAGCCTGGGTCGTTACTTGGGCATACGAAATCCTTTGGGCTCACGGCATCGTTCAACGAAGCGTTTGGCTGGCATTAAAATCGCCCTCGTCTGGCTAATGGCCATGATGGTCTCTAGCTCGATCACAGTTCTTGGTGAGTCCTTGTATTATTTTTGTGATATATGTACACTTCCCTTCTGTTCTTCTTCTGATTATTATTTATTATACGTAATAAACATTATGTTTCGTCTTTTATTTTTGATTACATGTGTCATTGTTTTTGCATTAAAATCATCAGGACTCATCAATACTAAGAACATAATGCCACAGCCCAACGTTTGCGTCATAAACAACAGAGCCTTTTTCGTCTTCGGCTCGTTGGTGGCATTTTATATACCGATGCTAATGATGGTGACCACATACGCTCTAACGATTCCTCTATTGCGAAAGAAGGCACGTTTTGCCGCCGAACATCCAGAAAGCGAACTGTTTAGACGGTAAGTGTGGAGAGGAGGATTTATTGGAGGAGGATTAAATAAACACATTTCACATTTTACATTTCAAACACGAAAACGTTTGAGAAAACTGATAGAGCAGACGAAGGACAGGAATTTTTGGTTATTCAGCATATGAGGGCCATGGGATGAACTGGGATATACTCTCAAAAGCGAAGAGAGTAAACATGTATTTCGTTAGCTTGCAAAAAAAACTATGATTCATTATAGAAAAACCTTTAAAGGTGCCTTTAAAGCACCTTTATTAAACCTAAAAGCTGCAAACTTCAGTTTTAAGGACCCAAAAATAAGGTAAATAATTTGTTTAGATGCAAACAAAGTTATAGTCGCTGGAGTTATGAAGAAGTACGAGTACAATACAAGCCTTCTACGAGTACAAATTGCTTCCACTCACGCTACCAACCGCAAGTACTGCGCGCTACTATCATTCGACGAAGTATGATACCTAAACGCAGCTCCGCGACTTGTACGAGCGAACGGCGTGAGAAGAAAAGTGTGGGGGGAGGGGGGAAATTTCAATTTAGATAGGTTTTTTCGTTTTCTCTCTTTCTCGTACCTTGAGAGGACTTTAGTACGTTAGTACGACAGATTGAATGCGGTGGCTCGGTTACGCTCTTGAATTTCTGAAAAAATCACTGCTGCTTCTCTATGCTGCCGCAGAGTCGGCCATTTACAAAAGTCATCCATTTACAAAATGACAATCCATCACACACGCCCGACCCATGTGGAATCGTGTCCTGCCTACCTTAAAATCCACACACACACAATCCGCATAAAACCCATTTTAATTGCTTCCGTTTCTCCTCATCCTTGCGCAGTCTTGGCGGCAGATTCACGATACGACCGCAGCACAGCCAGCAACAGCTGCAACTGCATACTGCTGACAGCAACAACAAAGCCCAAAGCAACAGCCATTTATACAACAAAATTTTCCTGAGCAGCGACACGAAACGCGATTTCAATAGCAGCAGCAGCAGCAACAACATCGCGATTTGCGATTGCGAACAGCTACAACAACAACAACACCACCCACAAACGCACAACATTAGCAACAAACATGGAAATATCAATGTTGCGCCAAACAATGACGTTTGCAGCAACACCAACGTCAACGCCAACGCGTCTCAAAAGCGCAGCACCGCGTCCGCGTCGGTCTATTCGAATGGCGGCAGCAGCAGCAGCTGTTGCAGTTTGACGGCGGCGTCCAGCACTGCCACCACTCCGTGTCCGCACAGTCGCGGCAGCGTCGGCAGCAGCATCTTCGGCCACCTCAGGCGACAGCCATCGACAGCGTCAGTGCGGGGGAAGGTACCACCACCTTCGTGCAGCCTGAAGCATTCACAATCAACGCAACAGGGCCACGGCATGTCGTGGCGGTCGCCCGATAGCCAAGCGGCGGCGGCGGCAGCGACTGGCATGGGCAGGTGAGTTTATGTGGCGGAGGGGGATGGGGAGGGTGAGAAGAAGGGTGAGCGGAGGGGTAGTTAAAAATGAAACAAAAACCAGAAAAGGTTGGACAGTACAAAAAAAAAACAGCTATTTTAGAAAAAAAGGAGGAAGCAAATGAATATGAAATTCAAAGAGTTGCCAGCTGTGTCGAAAAAAAAAATTGCAAAAAATATAGGTGGCAATGGCTGTTCCCAATAACTCACTCAGTGATGAACCATCCAGAGCAATTTATTCAGCAAATGAGTTCATTAACAACAAACTTTTCGAGAACAGAAAAAGCTTTGCAGTTCAAATTTCTTGCACTTTCTTGCCGGAACATGAAAGCCCCGGCCATGAACCTGACCCGGCTGTAGCTGATAAATGGTCTCAACTTTCTCCTCATTTTTACAGCTCCAGCAAACGTCGTTTGTCGGAAGATTTGATAGATTTGATTTTTCGTGCGTGACGTACGAAAAGAACCACGAAATAGAACCTTTAGAATAAGTTCCAAAAGTAATCAATGTGTGCGCCACTTTTGGGCGCAAAGTTTTTAAATGGAAAAATTTAAAAGCGAAGACCATAATCCAGATAAAAACTTCTTTGAAAAAAAATCATCTTTAAAAGTCCATTGAATACATTTTTCTATACATAACTTTCCTCATCTTTTTTTTTTTTCTAATTTTATACAAAGAATTAAACTGCTGTTTTATTGATTTATTGTATTTATTCTAATTTATCTAATTTAATTCTTATATAATCTACAAAATTAATAACAATTCGAAAAAGATGAGGTTTAACATTTCAAAGAGATGAACAAGTCTGTCCTTTGGCTCGTATTGGCTCAATCCTTTCGAGATTATACTGTATTATTATTATTGTCGAAGTTAGAATTTAACCATGCAAAAATATACTGGCAATTACTTAATATTGTACAATCTAATTTTTGTACTTAAAATAACTAAAAAATTAAAAGCCAAACCAATGTTAAAGCCTCCTAAAGAAAAGCCATAATGTTATAGCCCTAAAATGAGCAAAAGGTCACTTGATGATGACCTTTATTCACTATAGTTATAATTATCATTTTTACATAAGTTATCACCAACAGCTGTCGGTATAAATTTTTTAGATGAGACCAAAAAACCAGCATTAATAAATATTTATGAATATTTATGATTTTCTTCGCCGACAATGTAAAAGGAAGAATTTTACCAGAGTCATAAAAATTAATATTTAAAAGAGCGCATTTCAAAATGGTCTGATGGTTGGCAACCCTACTTGCAAAGCCCAATGTAATAGCTTGCGCTTGCCTTGAAAACGTCTGGTCGTCTGGTGGCATGCATTTCAGTTGAAATCAATTGAAAAGCACCAACATCCATTTGTACAACAAAATTGTACTATATGTGCTATAGTATATGAGAGACATGTAAACTTATAAACTCACATACATACATATACTCGTATGCATGTAACATAAAAGCACATGCATTAACCTTTATAACCAGGTATTATATGTATAAAAAGGTGTACGATATATACAAACATTTATGAGTCACCGCGAACTGCAGTGTGTTTTTTCTTCTTCTTCTTCTGCATAAATACGATATGCAAGAAACCATTTAATACAAACAAAAACCTTATCTCAGTTCCTCTTTAATTTTTGATGACATTTTCTTCTGTGTCAATTTCTTTTTTTTTTCTTCTGCATTCTCTAAAGTTTTGTCAAAAATATTGACAAAATTCGTTATGCTTAATGATGGTAGAGAAAAAGAGAGAGAAAGAAAGGTTGACAAAGCATTTTAGAAGCTCTTAAAATTTGAACTTTTAATCGCTAAAACAAAACTTGGAAGATTTAAATAAAGAACGTATTCGTTTAAAAATTATTAGAGGCGTGTTTTATAAATTATTATATTTATTCGTTTCTCTTTTTTCCTTAAAGCAAACAAATGAACAAATGGAAATTTTTCTAATCAATTAATACAGTTCGTGCAAGATTTCATTCTTGTCGAATTTGAAAAGGAAGAATTTTTTGAGAGTAAGCAAATTTTCGTAATGGAATGGATAAAATGTTAGATAAATGGAATTGTGGAAGAAATTGATAGAATAAATTTGAATTATTTTTATATAGATAAATTTTAATTGCTTTTATGAAAATCGTCTAATAAATAATAAATTAGTAAATATTTGTACACACCTACATACCATTTAGTACTATACGATACACCATTCACAAAAGAGACAAGACAACAATTAAGATACAAGTATAGTAAAAATACTCTATTGACATACTTAATACGCAGAAAGAGTAGGTACATATCATAAAACGAAATTATTTAATAATTTAATTGAATATTTAGTAAACATTGTTTACGTCTTAATATAACAATAGTTATAATCAGTTATAATCAGACTATAACTATTGTATATTGAGAGGAAAAATTTAAATTAAATTATTAAATTTGTACATTTTACTACTAGGGTAAAATAGTCATCCCTTTCACGGTAAAAAATTGCGAAATTATTGTGGTTCTTTTTAAATAGTCCTCCTTAATATTAGTTTCCTTTAAAAAAGTATCCCTCGAAGACGTTCTGCAAAAAAAATCCTCTGCAAAAGTAGCCTTCTACAAAATAATCTACCCATAAGTAGTCCCTTTCGAACTATAGTACACAGTACCCTTGAAAGTTTTCTTTATTACATAAATCTCTTCAGTATCTGTTGAGCAGTTGCCTTCTACGTTACTTTAATGAGAGTCTTTTTGAAAACAAAATATGAAAGAAAAATTAATTTCTATTTAATGTAGTCTTTTGTTGAAATAGTTTTCTTCAAAATGAATTCTTTGTACTCCCTTCAACATAGTCTTCTTCAAAATGCATAACTCCTACGTCGATACAAGTACGAGTATGTGCTATGTATGTATGTCTGCTCTAAAATTTTAACACCTGCGTGTAATACATACTGTAACGAATATTCGGTTAGCGTTTCGTGTAACTATTCCAAGCATTGTCTTTGTTGCTATTGTTAGCACTTAAGTAAAACACATCGTACAACTAACGATATTCGATGCACAAGATGAATGTGTTCATTGAACACTCATCATAAAAGTGCTTTAAGTGCTTTTGAAAGTTATAGCATACAATATAACACTTGCTTCTTGGTCTGGTATAAAATTGTTGTTGTGTTTGCATAGCTGTGCGCATGTATTCATGAGCGTTTTTGTGTGTGTTTAGCGAAGTGCTCAATCAAAATTGTTTATCGTATTACTGTAAAGGTAATTATGATACTTTTAGCATCTTAAAATGTCCATAATAAAGACATACTTTTTTAATATTTATAAAAGTTTTCGAATAACTTAAATACTAAAGCAAAAGTGTTGTATTATAACTTATTAAAGGTTGATATATAATACTTTATCTTAAAATTTACAGAAGAATTACAAATTACAATTTTATATTTTTCTGCCGTCTCCAAAAAAGACATTTACAGTTTTTAGTAATTTTTATTTTATCAACGAAACTAATAAAAAACTTTGTAAGAAAAAATAGGAATAACAAAAAAACCGACAGAAAAGAAAAACCGACACCTGCAAAGTTCGCCAAAAGGAAAACTAAAGCACAATCAAGAGAAAACCATGAAAATTAAACCGCCTTTTTTAATCGCCCTTCCAGACAACGTAAAACCTTCAACAAAAACTGACCAAACTGACAAAAGAGAACCGAATAGAAAGACTCGCACCACGAAACAAAAGCCTTAAATGATCCATCCGTATGCATTTATTAATTGCAAGGCTAACAATTGTTGAAAGATGTTGCAAAGTTTCTAAAATAAACTTTTTCAATATTTAATTTTTGAAACCGAGTAAACCGATTTTGTGTGAAATATTTTCAATTTAATAAAAACATTTCTCACCGCAAAGTGTTTAACAAAATTGAAAAGTTTAAACACTTTCTCACTCTGTTTTTTTTCTTCCATATAGTAGAGCAAAAAAGAAGCAGAAGAAGAAGAACAAGCGCAAAAATAACAACAAGAACGGTCAGAGTTTCTCTCTGCAGCATCGGTTCGGTTTATTTAATTTAAAGATATAATACATACATACTTTACTTAGATGCAGATAAAACCAACTTCGACACTGGATATTTTTTGGTTTTTCTTTTGAATTTATCCGTTGCTTTTGTCTTTATTTTTTTTGACTACATTCGAGATTTCAATAAACTATCACAGAAAAGAAAAAGTTTATTGAAAAGTTTTCGAATAAAATTCAATTTGTTACTCAATTTTCGAAGTTGTTTACAACTAATCTGATTTTCTTTTTTACTAAAATACGTTTATTGGAAATTCTAATTCGTTCATGAAAACAAATAAAACACTCACGTCATTCTTGCTTTTCTTTTTCTTCTTTTTGTTTTTAAAATGTTCATTTTTTTTCAATAGTTTTTGAAATATTTGTTAATTTGGTTAACATCGTAGAAACTTTATATAGTATAAATACCATTGATCAATAAAATTGTGCTCTCGTCCATACTCCTGATAGAATAGTTTACACTAGAGTACACTTTTGCATATTCCTCATATTCCATTCCTCTTCAGGATAGCTTTGAAAATAATCAAATAATCAAAAAAGTCTCTTTCGAAATAGTCTTTTGGAAGTCCCTTTCGTAGTAGTCTCCTTCAAAAAAGTACAGAATTTCTACTTTTTTTGAATAAATTATACTTTTAGGTGGTTTTTGATTTTATCGAAACTTTTTTAAATATTTCCTGTTTCTTCGTGTTGAGTTTTCACGAATTTTTATGAATTAAAAAGAGTTATTTAGCTCCGCTATTAAGTCTTTAATAAGCAAAAAAGGCCCTAAAAATTTCAGGCGCATCTTTTAATGGTTCCTAAAAAACCTTCAACAAGAAGTTATACTGTAGGTCATTTCAAACGATCTCATTGAAAGATTTTGTATGTAAGCCCTCCTGAAATTATTTTAAGTAACTGTTGAATCCATAAATTCAACTTTTAAAAGGATTAATAGGAACAATGTTCTTTATTGACTAAAATAAAACCATTTCTGCTTTAATATACCCTAAAATATGTTATTATTTTTTTTCTATTTTGTCCTACTTACACAAATTACACAAATTCTATAGATTTTTAGAAGATTGAAGTATGAAGCCATAAACCTAAAGTCATCTTCCGCAAAATCAATAACTCGCATTTTAACAAAGTTCTAATTGCATTTATTCGGAAGTTAAAACAAATTTAGCAAAATTAAATGCTTATCTCTTTACAGTCATTCAAACAGCAGCGGTGCCACAGTGCGCTCGAGTCTCTCACAACCGCAATTAAGTTACAACAGCAGAGCATCTGCGACTACTAGTAGCGTCACGACTATATATTCCTCTCTCCGATTTCCCGGCAGCATTAATAAAGAAGCCACAGGTAATCAACAGCATCAGCAACACCATCAACATCAACATCAACATCAACAGCACCATCAGCACCATCATCACCATGAACATCAGCAGCAAGAGCTATCGCAAAGTATACACTTACAACGTCAATATCAGCAGCAGCAACAGCAACAACGGCACCAACAACAACAACAACAACAACACCTACACCTACACACCAACACCTGCGAACAGGGTACACAAACACCGCATTCCATGAGGCGAGAAAATCGTCGCCTTAAACTAAAATCATTTAAGTTCTCATTCAACAACGTTACGACACCGACGTTGAGTTTACGGTGAGTCGCTAGAAGCAAAGCGAATTAGCTTAAATATAATTGTTTCTTAGCACATTTGAACATAGAATGTTTAGCTTATAAAGATTTTATTTTCAGTTTATTAAAAAAAAATAAATTTTACAGAATTAAATTAACTTTTTCTGCTGCTTTCCGGCGGCAGCACTCAATTAGTATGAATTAACAACACTCATACGCCACGTGGCGTCCTACAATTCCGCGCTCTTTTAGCTTACAATTTAGTTAAACTGTGTATTATTTACGAGCTTCTGGTTACCATGTCTTTATTTGGTTAAAAACATTCATTTATTTTCTTTCAGCTTTCTTAACAATCGCAACAAACGTAACAATCTCTCCGCCAACGCCGTAGCGACCGAACAAAAGGCCACAAAAGTACTGGGCCTGGTCTTCTTTACTTTCGTCCTCTGCTGGTCTCCGTTTTTCATTCTGAATATTATTTTTGCCGCCTGTCCGGAGTGTTATGTCTCGGAGCATGTAATCAATACTTGCCTCTGGTTGGGCTATGTCTCTTCAACGATCAACCCAATTATTTACACAATTTTCAATCGTACATTCCGTGCGGCCTTCATACGTTTGCTCAAGTGTAATTGTGAGAGGTAAAACTATATGGTTATGCGTGCCTCTTCTGAAGCTTTTCTGATGCTTTCTTCCTTCTTTTCTTCCTTCCTTCCATAATTTTATCACAAAGACCTTAATAACTCTATTAATATCTCTTTAATCTTTCTTTTTTATTGATTGCATGCAGATCTGGCCGCCCGCTGCGTTATCGTTCAGTTACTGAAGGTCGCAGTGCATTGAGTTTGTGCGCTCCGTCAGCATTGCCATTGGCGATATCATTTCAAGGAGCTCCACTCATCACGCCATCAACAGCGAATGCAACAACATTGAGCAATTTCCGTGGTAGTTACACGATTACCGATGATGAATGCTGAAATATTGAAGTATTGTGCAATATTCACTTGTACGCATTCACGCGTACATCAAGCAATCAATCAGTCAATAGTTAATTAGTCCTCGAAGTTAGTTGTCAACTTGTTTCAACTTAATTGATTGCGTGTTTTGACCACCGATTGATTAATCGTTGGGTCAATTGACTAATTGATATCTTGCTTGTTTTATAGCGGTTTAGCTGCTGCCTTGAATGGATTGAATGACTGAGAAATGCAGCGTGAGATACAGTTTAATTAAGATACAGAATTTAATTGGACAACATCAACAGAATAAGCATTGTTAGTTAATATACATATTTTACAATATTTTGAAATATTTTAGGCATTTTAATTATTTTATTCTTGAATTTTTTACAAATTTTTATTTAAAAATTTTTTTTTTGTTACCTAAATCTTTTCACAAAACAATAAATCGAATTCTATTCCGAAATAAATTAATTTTCAAAATATTCTTTTTTTCCTAAATTTTAGAGTGTTAATTATATAAAAAATAGCATCTCTTTCTTTCCTTTCGGAGCCAAAATGACTCTTTTTTTACACAAAAAGCAATACCGTTGTCGACAATACATTGTGTCGACATTGTTCCGAGATATGAAAAGAAGAGTTTTCATGGGAGAAGAAATCCTGACAACGTGACAGACTTGATCAAGCCAGTCCACGAATTTGACAGCAGACTTACAGATGGTGAATCTTTCAATGGAAAAAACCACAACATCCAAAGGAAAAGGCGAAAGGCTTATGCAGTCGAGACGAAATCCAGAGACTGAGACAAACCTGTTCAGACAAGACGAGATTCCGTGGAATTACAGACTTCTTCGGACAAGACGAGATCCCAAAAATATGGGCAGACTTTTTCCTCTTCGTACAAGACAAAAGGCACACTTTTCAGTCTCGAAAAGACGGCCCAAGTTTAGCGTTAATATTGATTTTTATTTTACTTAGCAATTTCCAATACAATTTGCTTTCTTAACTTAAATCTGACGATACTGTTTTTACCATAAAGAAACGGTTCAAACTCTCTCATTCGTTCAGCTTCTGTGACAACACCCGCGCGCACCGCTCACTTCATAAATCTCTCAATCACTGATAAATTATAGCAGAAAAAGAGCAACATTTTGTGGGAGAAGAAAAGAGAAAATGAAGAAAATTACTTCACTTTTCAATTTATTTCCGAAAGTACAAAAACGCTGAGGCGCTTTAGTTCAGTTCATTCAGAATTAAAAGAGGTTGGTAGAAAACGGAAATAAGGGAGACGAAGGGAGGGAGGGAGGGATGGAGCGAGAGGAAAGGGTGTGAAGTTAATCGTAAGAACTGAAAGGAAGCGATTGGATAGAAAAAAGGAAATCCGCCTCTGGAGACAACAAAAGTAAATGAGAAAAGTTCAAAAATAAAAATACTGAGACAAACAATCTCTGCACAATCTCAGAGCAATTACATTATAAGATTTCTGGAAGTCGCAATTATTTGCGAATGAAAATAAATATAAAGAAGAGATCGTAAATTTGCAAATCAAAAGCGAGAAAGAAAGGAAGAAAGAAAGAAAGGAAGAAACAAAACAGGAAATACAACGGAAAAGGAAGCTGAAGGGAAGAAGATTTTTAAGGAAAAGCAGAAAAACAAATGAACAAAACAAAACAAACAAACACTAGCAAAAAGTCTTAAAAGGCTTTTGAGGTAGCTCTTGAGCTTTTCCTACTTTTAATGAAATCTTTGTAAAAACTTAAAAAGAGAGGCAAAAAACAAAATAAAACAAAAATCAATATCAAAATAAATTACAATAAAAAAAATGAAGTAAATTAATAATTACAAATACAAATACAAACAAATACAAATGTAGACAGGCACACACCGACACACGCCACACACACGCACACCCAGCAGCCATTTATATCAAGAATGAATTAATTGAACTGCTCACAAATATATTATCTCCAACACTCATATTAAAAATAATTTTGAAGGCAATTTTAATTCTTTAATTCTATCCGTGTAAAATTTAACAAAAGTTTAAAATATTTTAAAATTTAAGATTTTATTAAATGTTTAAAAAAATTCCAAAAGCATTATTAATTATAAAAATAAAATAAAATAAAATAATACACAAAAAAAAAATACAAACACTAAAATACTTTCTAATAAGAAAAAGGAAAATAAGTAACTATAATAATAAATAGTCCACACTCTATACATATATTTTTACATGTGCCACATAACTTATTGTTGTTGTTGTAGTAATTGTGTCGTAATTTGCAACTATAGTAATGTCTAATTATTTTCTAAACTTTAATAATTTGAGAGTGAGAAAAAAGTACTACGATACGAAAAAATTTAAAACGAAAATATGTAATTATATAATTTTTCATTTATTTTTCATTATTCATTTAAAGAGAAATGTTTAACTAAAAAGGGAGTTAAAAATAATAATAAAAATTGTGTGCAACTTTCAGATAAAATAAAGCTAATTATTTGAATTTCTAGAAGTAAATCATCATTTCTGGACTAATTACAGTTTGAACTAATTTCGTGAAAATCCATGACTATATTGAATATATTTTAGAGGAGCTTTAAATTTATTCTCAATTCTCTTGCAATAAAATATAAATAATATATGTATGTGTCTCTAAACATATTCATCATCACGTTCCACGCATAGCATTCGGAAGATATATCGCCACCACCCAACCCAACACACAATCCAAGCCGTTATAAATAATCCTCCCTCCTTCCAGTCAAATTCGTTTCCTTTTCGATGATACTGGTATTAAATTTATCGCTTGCTTGAGCTCCAACGAGCTCGATTAACAGAAAAACGAATACAAATACGAATCGTGTGTAAATTTGAATAATCTCCGCCACTGCATTCATGTGCGAAATGTATCAGTATGTATCGCCTTTCTTTATTCTTTCGTTCTTTGTCATGATGTCAATTGTTATTATTTGCTAATTCAAATTTAGAAAAGTGTTGTGGGCAAAAGTGAGAACCGATTATTTTCTAGAATCTAGAAACTATAGTAGAAAGGAGTTGGTTCGGTTTTAATTAAGTAATGAAAATTGAAAAGTACTCGCGTTATCCAAAATAGATTATGTATATGTTTTTAAATAAAAAAAAAATAACATTTTCAATTTTATGGGTTTTTTCAATTTAATTATTACGTATTATCTATGACAATTAAGTGTGAAAGACGTTATAAGGAAATAATGTTTTAATTTATATATTAATTATATTAAAATAAGTAATGCCACGACTATAGAATTGTGTATAAAATGTACCTTCTGGCAACAGTCACTTAGATCGTTTTACAGTAAAGCTTTTACCTCATCTCGCAAAAAATTACTAGAATTGAATTGAAGAGATTCAACAAATAACAGCAAAGATTATTTAAAGAGATCAAATAAAAATATCCTTAAGACCAACAATGTCTAACAAATAGCAATATAATAATCACTCCCCCTCCCTACCCCCCCGACCCTCCCTTATAAAAATAAATAAACAGGTGTGCTAACATAGAAAATTGTTCATTAATTTGTCATTTATTGCTTTCCATTGTACGCTACCACTAAAACTAAAGTGAACTTCAGTCACATGTCAATTAAAATTTCTTGCGGTCCCATCGCACCCCCTCCCCTCCCCACCCCAACTAACCACCCCGCAAAGATAATTCATTTTCACTCGCCGACCATCTAAATAATGTAACTATCGAATATTGATAACGTGACTGAGTTAGATCATGAAATATTGTGGAAAAAAAAAATAAATTTAAGCAAAATAACGATCCGAAGCAACAAATCAATTGGCAAAAGGACCAACCTTCTCCCCCCAATCTTTCGCTCCTTGGTGTGGAAACAAATTTTATTGTCAAGCAGACAAAATTAGTATTTATTGGTTATTGCTGTAGTTTCATTATTGCTTTTAAGAAAGTCTAGTGCACAGTTTGGTCTACGTAGGCGTCCGAATTCCTTGCAGGATCATTTTAGTTGACAAATTTTAGAATGTTCGTATAACGAGAAGTAATAAATGAAGAAATTAATGAATTTATAGTGCAAATATTCGTACATACAAGAAACGGGAAGGATAGAAATATGTTGTAAGAAAAAAATAATATTTCGGTTTTCAGTTTTTCTTGCTGCGGGAAGAGGACGGCGGTCTTTATGGAGCCGTATTCCTTTATGCGCCACTGCATAGTAAAATGGAAAAGAAAATCTGTTTTTGTAATTTATTCACTGTCACTGGGTTGGCCATAAAATCTCAAGGCCAAAATCTCTTTAAGACAAAAACTACGTTTTCCTTAAATCCACGTACGTATGCCGAAATTGTCCCCGAAATTTTGTCCCTGACTTTTAAAACTTTGTGCCTGCAGATTTTATACTTGGAGATTTTGGGCCATGGAGATTTTGTCTCTAGAGATTTTCTATTGCTTCCTTTTTGATTGATTTTTAAACTGCTAGCAATAATTTTATGTGCTTTCAAACAACTTGAAAAATAACTTATGCAGAGCGTTCAATTAATTTCGAATTCTTCTTATGAAAGCTGAAAAGTTTTGAGAGAAAGATTTAAATCTTTGGATTTAAATTTCCTGAAGCAACACAAAGTTAATAAAAAAACCTATCAAAATCAGTTTGTAATCATCGCATGCACTCACAGATAATGCTCTCTCTCTGGTTTTACTCTGTCTATTCTTGCAGATCTTCATCTACCCTTTGTTATGACTACATACAACAAAAACAACTTGTACGTAGTAAATTAAATTCAAAAAGGACAAAAAAAAGGGGGGGAAAATGACCGAAGGTATTACAACTACAATCAAACTGTGATTGGAATCAATGCTATTATACTACGAGTATACAAACGGAAGCCAAATGCAAACCTTCTTGTGAGAATTTATTTTCTAATTTCCGCAAAAATAGTTCAATAGAATTCTGAACAAAATTTTTTAGTCGAATAATAAATAATTTAATAGTACACTGAGCAAAACAGTTTTCGAAACACGAACATTTGGGAAAACTTGTATAAATAATTGAATAAATAATTGTAACATTTTGTTGCATTGACAATAAGTTGAAACATTGTCATGAAAACGGGACAGAGCTACAGTTTCAGAAACTAAATACCACGGATGGTTGAAAAATTTTTTTGCTCCAGCGTTACTGATTTTTGGATCAACATCCTGATAATTTATCAGTTGATGCATGAACAGGAAATCATGACAAGGCGCTTTAATTGCTTCTGATGACAGAAACCAGGCTCGAATGTACACTCGAGCAGGAAAAATACATATTCTTCTCAGAGTTCTGCTCCCTATGACTGAAATTAATCTTGAAACAGGTACATTTAATTCGACACGGTTGCAACAGAGACAGCTCTTTTAACACTTAGACTGCAAGGGCGTATAGAAATAGTAACCATTAGAATTCTATCCATTCATTATTTAAAAGCCAGAGCAATACATTAAGATTTCATTTATTTATAAATTTATATCAAGTATACGATATGCAAGCGCACGTATGTAGCTGTTTATAATACACACATTAAGAATGATTTTATTATAAAAAATCTACGGACATTCTTTCTTTTATCCATTTAATGAAATAACGCAACAAAGGATTAGTGTTCTTCCACTAGAAAAGTTCAAAAATTATACATCCAATATTAGAAAATAAAACTAAATTTAAAAATTAAATTTGATGAAAGCATTCTAACAATGTTAATATTTTTGTCACTTATTCTAATACGTTAAAGTTCTAACTCCGCTCCGTTCCAGCTGCGCAGGCCGTTTCAGTTTTTCAATAGGTAGTCTACATTGTTCTCAGTCTTTGTGGTCAACATATACTGGTCCAACTCCTTGTCCAGATCTTCCTTGTTCAATGATGGGTTCTTCGAATTTTGACCTACACCAAAAAATGTCTAAATTAGAAATGTGTATTAAATTGATAATTAACAAATGTTTGTTTCTTTTCCGCCTCTTGGTTGCTCCCGTTTTCGTCCTTTGCTTAGCTGGTGTCTATGTAGACAGTTTTTACCTTGATTGCGTCCAACGCGACCCCCCCGACCGCGACTGCGACTACGTCCACGTCGCTGCTGTGGCTGGTGTTCCTGCTGCGTACCGCCGTTGGTAGCTTGTTTACCGTTTCTGCGTGTGTTTCCTCCTCGCTGCTGACTACGACCACGACGACCCGCCATTGCTTGGCCGCCATTAGATCGCAATGCCCATTTCGGTTGCTGCTGACGCTGACCTCCAAAAGCTCTGCCGTTGCGTGATTGAGAGCGACCACGCACAACTCCCCGAATGGCCCTAAGCCAAACAAAAGAGAAATTCTTATAATAAATGGAAAAATAGCAAAATTTTCTAGTTTGCCAACCTTCCTCTGGAGCGTCCAATACGGCCGCCACCACTGCCTATAACTGCTGAGCCTCGTAGTTTCTGAACACGGCCTCGAGCAACGCCGCGACCACTTAGACTTGGTTGCCTCCGTAAGCGATTTTGACTAACTCCCCTTTTTTTTAAAGTCCTTGCGGCGGTGGCGCTAGTTTTTGGACGCGCACCGAGCCGTGCTTGTATGGGAACAACTCTTGAGCGATTTTGGCTGCGTGTTCGTGAACGCCCACGTCGTAAATTCGACCTCTCGGCACCGGCAAAACGAGTACGACTCCTAGACCGTCCACGAGGGACACCGCTCTGGTTCACTGGCACACGTACACGAGACCGACTGCGTGAACGACCACGGCGCTGGTCGCCGACGCCCCGGTTGCCAACTCGTGAGATGTCGCCTACGAAAGGACGACGTCCCCCACCAAAGCGGTTTGTAATACTGGCGACAGAGTTTGAGCGACGCAACTTTTGGCGGCTTGTACGTACAGAGACGAGGTCAGCTTTCATCCTGTTTGTGGTATTATTGTTGTTGTTGTCATAATGTATAATAAAGGAGCGAAAAGTGGAAAAATATATTTTTAGCTATTAGTTATTGCAACTAACAAAATTTGTAGTTGGTCGCTGAGCAATCGAGAAAGTTTTCGTTTATTTCATTCACTTTTTCATACTTCTACTGCCTGAATTAGCTTCTTCGTGCTTTCAGAAAACGACTCCATCAACTTTCTCTTTTGTGTTTCAACAAACGATTTGTGGTTGTAAAATAGTAAGAGTAGTGGATGCTTACGTTGCAACTCGAGACAGGCTGTTTGTTTTAATCGGGCGTCCATTTGCCGCTACGCGCAGCGCCTTCACCGATCCTCGTTTTAAGGCGATTCCATTATTAGCGCGCAGATTGGCGCGAGTATAGCTGGCGCCACCACCAACGGTGCGCATGCTTCTCTGCAAAATTCACACGAAGGTGAGAAGAATAAATATAGAATTAGACGTTGTTGTCGCTGTGTCTCGATTTAAAGTTCTTTGATGATCGCTTCCTTGTTTCTTCTCTTTTTCAAACTTGATACGACTTCCTTGAATGTTATTTCGTTGATAGAAATTTTGCAAAGGGCTTTACAAAGCAACAAAGGCCGCCAAAGACGTCGATAACAAAAATCTCCAAACAGGATATAAACATTCGGTTTATATTTCAGTTTAATACTATGCTGAGGCTAAATATTAACCGAATATCATTACAAGAAAATTGGATTTCACAGAGGGCTTAAAATGCGTTAACTACTTCGGGGCTTAAGTCCTGTCACGTTCGACTCAGTAAAAACTAATGATATCAATTCCGTAAAGTGTCCTCTTAAAAGTTATATGCAGAAATCTCGACTGCTATGCACGATACGACTGGCGTCTTTTACATTTTCATCAAAACTTCCCGCTCTTTTTAAATGAAAATGTTAAATGATCGTGTGTACAACAATCCACATTGTCAGTAAAGATAATTGTTTTGATTAAGCGCAGCGCTGTTTGCAAAATGGAATAAATTCTCTCTTTGCTCCGTCTCAATGAGAAAATTTCTTACGAAAAAAGTACTACATGTTGTTGTTATTCAGCTTATTCTCAAGCAAGGACGGCTCTGCCACATTTTTCTTGACCATTACCATTTACGCAGTTACGCATTTACGCAGATTCACATTTTTCACCCAATATTATTGCAGCTTGAGATGTTGGATACCATTAAGAGTGCGCCGGCGACAAATTGTACCATAATATTCGAGAAATAGTTAGACGAGCACAACTGCATTTTATACCAAAATGGTTTAATCTACGAAAATTACTATTTTTCCACACTTTTGCGCTCCGAAAACCTTTCCGCTTCAAAACCCTATGGCAAAATGGTTACTGTTCAAAAGCCTTCTCAAGTAACCTTTTACTATCGAATTTCTAGTTCACATATGATTGCCTTTTAAATGCTTCTCAATTGGCTGAGATCAAGAAGTTTTTATTCAGACACATACTCGCTTTAGTTTTAGAGCTGCTCTCATTTTATCCTTTCTGACCAACTGCTGCAATAGGTTTCGATTTGCCAATGAGGCTACCTGATCCTGTGCCGATGAACCAACATTGCGATTCCGTACAACAGCTTTTTTTGTTGAAGCAATCGCTGTGAAGCGTTCATTTAGTGACATCGTGGTCGAGTGGTTTTTATTTATACTTTCCATCTTAGTTTTGAGGTGGTTTTTACTGTTTTTGTATTTGGCTTATGTGTTTCTTATGTGTATACAACACCGTTTGTTTGTCTAGTTTATACGATGTATGGTATAAGTTGAATCTGAAATGGCAAAAGACCAATATGTATTTATGATTAAAATTTAATTGTATTATACTATCGTAACAGGCCAAAAACGAATCGTCTTCTTAACCAGAGAAGATAATCCTATGCATTTGCATGCTGCTTGCCTACTTCGTTGCTTATTCTGCATATTTTCTGTTTTCTGGCATATTTCAAAAATTTTGTATTGGTAAAATGTAAGGAGCACTGAGGTGGAGCAAACTTTTTGTACATATGTAGCATTTAAAGCATATACTTTTTTTCTTTTTTGAATCCAAACCTTTTTTCATTTTTTTTCTTGCATATCCATATGCTTCCCAGCCAAAGCAGACACTTACGGTAGGCACAAAATTCCCAGTTTATGTTGAAAAATAAACAAAGATCACGCAATTTATGTCGCCCTCGAGTGTAACTGTTTTAACTTAATACAATTTCTTTTTGTATTATGATTGTCGCTAATGTTGACTCTAATTTTAGGTGTTTTCTCTCAAGAAATGGTATTATTTTCTGCATAGAACGCATTATCGTATTTTACATCAATTTATATGGTAAAAATTGTTCCGCTTAACGAGTGCTTCGCATTACGAGTAAAACTGCGGAAAATTATGCTTGTTATGCGAGGTTCCACTGTAATATGGTTAATTAATTTAAACGTGTATTTGGACGGTGCTAATTACGAATCTATAGGCTGAAGTAGCTACGATATACAGCTTTCTGATAGACGTTATAATGTAGGCGTTAATAACAGAAAGACCCTGTATGCAAAAAGAATTCAATGAAAGACTTTATACTTACGTGATTGTGGGTTTTAAAATGCATTTTCTCCTAAAATCCTGCACCGATACTGGTGAAAAAAATATGTGCAGAAAGCTAAGAAAGTCTGCTTTCTTAATATTGACATAATTGTATGGTTAAAAATACATCTTACAGAAAAAAAATTAATGAATAAGAAAAAATACTAAAAATTTTAAATTTAAGTTTTCTCCAAAAGTACGATTTTAGATAAAATGTTATTGAAATAATTATATGGGTTTATTATACATTTTACAGAGAGAAAAATTAATAAATAGAAAAAGATGGTATTAAATATACAAAATTTAAATTTTGTTGTTGGAATCGGCACAAAAAACAACAACAACCGAAAAACAACAACAAAATTGGAGAGTTTGTCCCGTCCTCTATCTGTTCCGTTTTTTTGAGTACTTCTTTGAAAATTGTTTAAATTTTTTATGCAGAACGCATTATCGTATTTTACATCAATTTATATGGTAAAATTTGTTTCGCTTAAGGAGTTTTTTCGCATTACGAGTAAGACTGCGAAGCGAATTATGCTCGTTATGCGGTTCCACTGTAGCTCCTAAACCCGACGAGAGCAACCAAAAATTTTGTTGTTGTTGGGTTCGGCGCAAAAAACAAAATCATCAACAACATCGGAGAGTTTATTCTGTTTAAGCCTTAGCTGTTTTTTTCCAAATGTGTCGCTTATAAAAATAATTTTACCACAAGTTTTTTTCAAAAGATTTGGTTTGCTGGGCTATTTTGCAATTATTGGTGTCTATATTGCATATTTTACTATTCTAAAAGCTTCAAATACTTTCCATGCCTAGAATTATCTTCTCTGCTCACAACCATAGCATCGTTAAATGGCTATTACTAGAACAGAATGAATCACCCTGTTTTGCGCTGTTTAAAAGGCAGTCCTCAAATGAAAATGAAAATTTCCTTTTGATTAATTGAGGTTAGGTTTCTTTAATCGAATTTTGTAAAAATTTGATTTGTAAAAATCTCGGAATATATGAAATTTACTTACCTTTATCAAAGAATTTATTATAACACCAAACATTAAAGGATAAACCATCAATTTCGAACCCAGATGACCACAGTTTACTATTCCTTCAAATTCAAACCAAACACTAAATTATGACTCAGTCAACTGCGAGCACTATTATAAGAAAGTTTTTAAATATTATAAAGTTCTTTATGTGTAAAAATTGTGTTTTGTCGACTTTATTAACTTGGGAAAATTCTGAATTCTCTATGACGAACTTCTCGCGCTGAATCACAAAACTAAAATGGCTCCGACGAATATAAAAAGAACTAGATATTTGTGGAAGCCAATTCGCATCAAAAACGGGTGACTCAGAAACTATGCGAGAATAATTAATTCTAGTTCTCCAATTGATGCGTTGTGCGTTGCATTCTGCCACTTCTGCTTTAAATTCTGCACAGTACAAACTGTCAAATTTGTTTGTTGTTTTTGATCTGATATCTGAGTCCCAGCTTAAATATCTCCGCTTTGATAAGCTTCCTGAAGAAACATTGTCGGGTTTCTGCGGCGTAACCGCCGGGTCAATATTGTATTCGCGAAAAATTCTGAAAATAGATGATTTTTTTATCAATAATATCTATCAATAATAATAATAAAGCAACAACAATATTAAATAAATAAAAAAAAATTTGGATTTTTAACTTAAATTTCAAACGCCTACACACACAAATCGCCTACACAAATATCGCCACAAATATCGCCTACATATATATCCATTAATAATAAAAATATTTCTCGTTATGTGAAATTAATGTTCACACAAAAACGCATAGCAACAAAGAGACAACAAGCACATTTTGTAATTGCGAACTCTGCCCTTACTAATTCTAGTTCTAAACTTCAAGTGTGTGTGCCAATTGTTACTTAATCCGGCCATATGGAAAATTGGTAGGAAATGCCGATAATGCAGTACATTACCGACAATAAAATAGTGGCTAAACTTCAATCATGACTTGCGCTAAAATTTAGTGTTTTTTCGAGAATGCTAATTTGGACAACTAAATTTAGTCATTGAAAAAATTTAGTACAGTATTGAAAAGTTTTAAAACAGTTACGCCCGAATATATATTCTGCCTAAATTTTAGTCATAATTGGCAAACACACTAAACGCGCATTTACGCCAATATTTTGAAAAAAGAACTACCGTAGAAACTACTCGATTCTGTTTTGTTATTTTCGTTATTTTGCTGGTAAACAACAACAATTTTGGAAAAGAGCAATGCTGAATCGAAAAGTAACGAGTAGTTTTTTTTACGGTAGTTGTTTCTTCCAAATAATAGTGTTAGTTAGTGATCGATATAAACAACTTACAAAAAAGAAAATATATATATTGTTTGCACCTTATGAAATAAAAAATATTAAATTAAGAAATAATAGAAAGCGACTAATGGCAACCTGTAGCCTTTAATTTCCCATTGGGTTCATATCTCTGCTTTGCTAATTTCCAGCAAAAGTTTGAACCTCTGTCCGACAATTTTTCCCATTAGTTATATTTTTGCGTAAACATCTGATTGAGCTCCAGCTTTGACAACAACTACACAAGCAATTATTACTGACTTCTTGTAATCAGAATCCGTACAGATTCTATTCGAGATTCGGACGTCGTGGAGCGTGCCTAACGGGTGGTGTCGACGAAGTGTAGTCTTATATAAATATAAATTTTGAAAATTAGGAAAATTTTCAACATAAACAACATCAATACTACAAACTTCCAACATATAATCAAGATGATCAACTGCTTCTGCTTCACCGACTCTGTTGCCGGAGGCGACTAAAATATTTAAGCTGTTTTTTGCTTGATTTACTTTTGTTGTTGTTGTGTTAAAAAATGTAATATGGGCAAGTATGCTGATAAAAACTACAACAAAATTTGTGCTGAATCTAAAACTCTCAGATTACGTGTCAGATAAGCGCGCGTACGATAAAGAATCTCGGTAGGACGACGAAAGAAGCTAAAGCCGGAAGTTTTAGTTGGAGAAGAATACACAATTTTTCTTTTGAAAAATCCAGAAAGCATCAAAATGGTTGAGCTTAATCCTGATATTGTCATATGGTTTGTTTGTATACCGGGTTTTGTAACTAATCCTATTCATCTGCCTGTTACAGTGGGCTTATAACGGTCACCTTATTGATAATACACTTCTTCTCCGACTTGTTGCGTGGCTCCCTGGGCGGCTATTACACACAAGACACCGTATCCCAGTTGGTGGAATCGCATGCCAAGGAGTACTCATGGCTACTTAAATTGCTTGTGAATTGCGTCGGCTACAGCTGTGTATTTGTACCTGGTTACCTGATTTACAAATTTGCAAAACGCACAAACTATTTAGAGAGAAGCGGTTAGTATAAAACAAAATATTGTGATAAAGCAAACAGAATAATTCTCCCCTTATTTTCCTTCACCAACAGACGTTAGCTACATTCAGACAGTGGTCAACATGTGCATCACTGGCAACCACAGTACCAGCAGCGAAAGTGAGGAAAATCCCTTACAGGGGAAGCCCTTGTGCCCAGGAAGTGCATCGCTCAGTACTACTGTCTCGACACCACCTAAACGTACAAATTCTCAGGAGGCAGTATTACTTGTTTGGTGTTTCATCGGCCTTATGTGCTCTTATCTAACTTGGGGCGTGTTACAGGAGAAGATAATGACGAAGGAGTATGAAAGCTTTGAGGGCGAAACTTCACATTTCAAAGACTCGCAATTTCTAGTATTCTCTAATCGTATGTTAGCCTTTATAGTTGCCATTGTTTGCTTACGGGTTAAGCGAACGGCGTCCAGACATCGAACACCACTCTTCAAGTACTCCTTTGCTTCCTTCTCGAATATAATGAGCGCGTGGTTTCAATACGAGGCACTCAAATTTGTCAACTTTCCCACTCAGGTGCTGGCTAAATCTTGTAAAATAATTCCAGTGATGCTGATGGGAAAAATAATGTCAAAGAACAAGTACGAATTCTACGAGTACTTCACGGCGATACTTATTTCGGTGGGCATGGTATTTTTTATGACTGGTTCAACCGACAGCAGCAAAGCCAATGGCGTTACCACCTTAACGGGCGTCTTTCTGTTGGCCATGTACATGGTGTTCGATAGCTTCACTGCCAACTGGCAAGGTGCACTCTTCAAGGCATACGGCATGTCGCCACTTCAGATGATGTGCGGAGTAAATTTGTTTTCGACGATTTTTACAGCCGCTTCACTATCGTTGCAGGGTGGCTTTATGGATTCGTTATCATTTGCCACAGATGTATGTATATATATAGTAATATTGTAGTAGTAATGAATGTATTTTAATGTTTCTCTTATTATTTTAGCATCCGAAATTTGTGCTCGATATTATTGTGTTATCGATTAGTTCGGCTGTGGGTCAATTGTTTATTTTTTACACAATTTCCGTGTTTGGACCGGTGGTGTTTACCATCATAATGACTTTGCGACAAGTAAGTAAATGTTTAATTTCAAATACTTCCCTCATTTTAAAATATTTAAATTTTATATATTTTATAAAATCGTATAAAATCGCCATCGTATATTTAATATACAATACAAAAAATTAAATTCCAGCTTCTTTGTTTCTTAAGGATTGTGTCAATTTCCATTTAATTTCAAACGAAAAGGTTTCTTATATACATGACCTTTTACATTATAGGCTGCAGCGATAATGCTATCTTGCCTAATCTACCACCACAGCATATCGGTGCTGGGTGTTTTAGGTGTGCTTCTTGTCTTCTTTGCAATATTTTTACGTATCTACTGTAATCAAAGGCTGAAAGCAATACGGAAACGGGCTGAGGGACATAAACCAAAAATGGCCGTATAGTGAAAATGGGAGTAAATGTAATGACTTTGGCTTTGTCGTCAATATGACTAAATATAAGTACCCACTAAGTTTAATTAGAAAAACAATTATTATTGATGCTAATATAACACAAATGTATGTCATTTATGACGAGAATAATATAAATTATAATGATGGAAGATATTTATCAAGTCTAGACATTAAAACAATTTTATTCAAGTTGAGTATAAAATAATCAGAAGTATATTTAACAGAGGCTCGTCATATTTTTATGAATTTTAGGGAATTTACTTACTACTTTTATCATTAATTTATTTTTTAAACTATAGCCTATAAACCCATAATGGGATTTCATTTCATTTCATTTGGGCGTTATAAGAATACATATATATTATCTATAGTAGATAACTTAATTTTTTTCCAAGCCTCTAAAAAAAGGCTTGAAAATTTCTAACCTTACATTACTTCCGAACGATTTTTAATAACCTTTGCTTTTTTAAGCCCTAATGTAGAGTTCAGAAACTCACTTTTGATAATATAAGTTCTTAGAAAACTGTGTCTGTGTCTGTGTTTCGGCAACACAGCATCAACTTTGGAAGTAAGTTTTCAATATTTCGAAACGTTGTTCAAGCGTTAAGCGAACAATTTCGTACCGCCTGTGGTATATGGCCTAGCCAGTTTAAGCGCATGGTTCCGGCATGTGTTCTAAAAAAAATCAAATTAATCTAAATATGGTGATGGGTTTTGGAAAAAGCATTTAATAACAAAGAAATAAGATTTACGATCAAAGCGTAAATTAAGAACTCATATTGAATACAATTGATTTGATGAGATTGATATTAAACAAGTTATGTTTTTTATATAATACAACACAATGCAATAATTTATGATGTTTGTTATTACATGCGTCGCGTACATGTGTCTATTTATACGAATATGTTGTAGAATATGTATTTTTTTAGCGTATATTTTCTTAACTTTTAGTTATATATATCAAAACTTCCACGCCTTTATAGCTTGTTTGAATACGCATATTTGCATACATGCATATTTTACGTACTATTAAACTGTTTTTAAAAGTTTAATTTTTAATTTTATTTGTATTTACAATTGTATGATATCATGATTTTAATTATTCTATACGATTATTGTCTATTATTATGTCGATAATAATCAATTATTCTCTAACACGTAAATACTTCGTATACCTAAAAAGTTAATTAGTTAAAAACATATGTATATTGTAATAAAAGATGCTCAACATAATTGTAATTATAAAACTTCTATTAAAATTTTAAAATTTTATTTAATTGTACATTATTGTACGATATTAATTATGTTAGCTTGGAAATATTTGCTCCAACCTGCGTATGCTTCCTTTTTGTGTACATTAACGCGTACTTAAAGCTTAAGAAAATACACATATGTACGTAATCGTCCTTATGCGAAGATAAATTAATATTTATGAAATACACACTTTCGACGAAAAATAAGTAATTTTATTCCTATATTATTTATAATAATAATTTGAGCAATTGAGTCGGGCTCACAGTTTTTTCTTCTCGTAATAGAAACGTTAGGACGTTAATGGACAGTTAATTATACTCCGAATACTTACGTAAATGGCAGTTTCGACATTGCCGCTTGTCGACAGGCAAAGGCAAAGATATTAATTAAGTAACCACCTCGTAGGAAGTAACTTCAGTTACAAAAGGCATAGCCTCAGTTGGCTAATTGCTCTGATAACGAATTATGGTAGAATCAAATATGTTTTATTAACACAAGAGATAGGCTTTGCCGGATGGAGGTACATTAGCTTTAGTACATTAGTTCATGGTGCCGTACATTAGTTCTAGGAGAACATGACTTGTGACCAGGTTATGAAAAAGGAGACCGATTAGTTTATTAAACGAAGGTAACTCCAACCGATTATCCCAGCCAGAACGGTACTTTTAGTGGGTAGTGTTCCAGGAAGTTAAAGTTTGGAGTTCAAAACATGATAATTAAGAGTATTTTCTGTACATTGACGTTTAGATATCTTGACAACCTGATGTGTCTAAATGGTTTGGAATCATCAAAGCATTTTGGAACAACGTAATTGGTACTTGGTTTGAAATTAGTTACTTCATTGATCAATCGAGCTCTACGCCATTTTTACACAATTTTCCTTCTGACTCTCTTATCGGAAAACCTATTTAATGTAGCGTTTGTTCAAATGGCTTCAAGTACTAAGTGCATACAACCAGTATAAAATTAGATAAGCTCGAACTCAGCAAGAGGTTATTCACTTACGGAATTAAGTACATACTTGTGGATTCAAATCCAATGAAATTGTTGCTTTCAAAGGGTTTTTTTAAAAATGAAAAACAAAAAAGAGATAAAGCGCCTTTTTAATTATCAATATTTATTTTCGTTCTTATTTCTTCTATACAGATATATTTAGGTAAGTATACGTATAATTGTTCTTCTTAAATAGGAATATACTATACTATGTGTATACTTGACATACTTATATACTCTACTTATACTATACTATACCCAATACTATACTATATACTATACTATACCCAATTTATGTTCCTCCAAAAAAAAATATAAAATTGATGTATGTATATAATTTTATGACGTGAACCATAACAACAATTTGACTTAAACCATTTCTTACTTATGATAAATTGTCTTTCTTGACCAAATATCATTCATTCATGGAAACTAGGTCAAAACTGAAACATCATTAGAGCAACAGCCTTGTTGGAATATGCCTTATATTGACATTAGTGTAGGTCGTTATCGTTCCGCTTGCAAAAATTTTAAAATTTACATACAAAAATACAGGGAAAAAAATTTAAAAAGATCAAAAATGGAAAAGAGGAAAATGAATTATGCAATAATAATCATAACGTAGCAAAGCTATCTATTCCGTTTTGGCAAAAACTATAAAAATAGCGGTTGTTGTCCACGACAGACACACACACAAGCAAAACCCTACGCATTTTAGCTTTCGACTTTGTGCAAAACCAAAGTGATAAAATGCGGTGTTCGGTTACGCTGAAGCTTCAGTATGCCGTCTAAAAACAATTGAAACATTGTGAGATCAAAAGAAGGAGAAAAAGAAGAGCAAGCACTTGAAATTTTGAAAAAATTTTTACGAAATATTGAAAAATCTTTAGGCCACTAAAGTATTACTATTTCAAAAAAAAAAAAAAAAAATACATCATGCATCAACTTTTGCTGATTTTATGGACGTTTTCTGGTTCTTTTTTAATAATCGTGGGAGCTGTCTCTCAAAGACCTTATAATTACCAATACAATAATCCGCATAGACAACCTAATTACTCTCGCGATACTAACCAAAAACCGTATGCGCGTAGCCATCGCAGTACTACGCACACCTCCTTTGCTCTGCCAAGAACTACTTCCTCCACAAATCAGCAGCTGTCCACTTCGGCCCGTAAGCGCATCAGTCGGGCCGATGCAGAGAATGCCAAGTTTTTGGGTGCAAATAATTTAGAGCCGGACATAGAGTCCCCGAAAACTTTCGGTCATCTGAAACGCAAATATCTTCGACATCGTTTACGTCAACATGCATCGTTGAAACGTTGCTTTCCATACGGACGAGATGCTGTCGGTACAGGCCGTACCCATCGGGCATCCGCCACGACAGCATCGACTGACATACCACGTGCTCAAGGACGTTCTTTCTGGGATATCAATGTGTATAACGTGTATCCGAGTGGTGTCGGCCTTGGTGGTTGTCTTGGTGGTCTTCATGATTCCATTGGCCATCCTCCTGGCGGCCAACAATTTGATCCTGTGTATCCTACCTCATCACCATTCGGTGATTTTCTTCGACTTTTTGCCCCGGGTATTTTGCAAAATTCTTTGCCCGCCACCGCCCGACCATTATCATCTGCTGATTCTGGTGGATCCGGCGGTTTCGATGATGATGTTCAGAATTTGCCAGACAATTTAACAGTCGATAATGGCGCCGATTCTGGCGTCGATCCTTCCATTGATCCTGCCGTCGATCCTTCCATTGATCCTGCCGTCGATCCTAACTACAGGCCTCTACCTGTGTCTCATCGAAGACCACATCAACTGTATTTCGATTCAATGGGTGCGGTAAGTGTACTAATTCCATTATTTTTCAAAAAAGAAGTTTCATAAAAAAATATATGATCTCTTTGCAGACACCGTTAACACCCGCACAAGTGGTGAGCAGAGTGGCCACTACAGTGAATGGCATCATTCAGCAATTAACAGGAAATGTACAGCCGGTCTATCAGAGCCAATATCGACGATCAAAAAGTTATGGTTAGATTATATTGAATCCATTTCTAACATATTATATCATATCGCATTATATCATGTCTTATACATACATATGTTGTAGTACCCATATAAGTTTATAAAGTTAAACAGATAAGAAAGTGTTGAAAATATTTGTGAATTATACTATTGTCTTACGCATTACGAATTCTGGTTTGATCCTCTTTGTCATGCGAACATTTTTGTTCCAGAAACGTTTTGTATTTCGGCCGAAGAACTTCTGTTTCTCTATATATGAATCTGCCTTCGGGCTCCCTATACCAAAATTAAGGGATCGTTAATTAACGATAATTGTCCTATATTCTTTTCGTCGAACAATCTCATCATTTCATCATGATTAAAGGAAAATTTCTTTTCAAACAATTTCAAAAGAATTTGTACGCGTATTTCTCTTTGGGAAGCTCTAGCACCCTGTCGTCAAAATTCCTCGCCTAACTGCATGCTCCCAGTATAACAAATAGTAATAATAAATATGTCCCTAAAACTATGCAATGTTTCGCCTAAACATTTGCTTTGAGCTACGGCCGGGTTTTTATGGATATACTTGATGTATGTATGAATGTATGTATCATAAATATAAGAATTTCCAATGAGAAATAATCCCATGTTAATCCATTTTACAAAAAATCACCAAATTACTAAAGAAATGGCGGTTATGATAATTAACCGGACAAGCAAGGGTTATGCAATCTTGCACGTTAACTTTCTAAAGGTCTGCACAGACCGTACAACAACATATTGTAGTTTGAAACATTTGTAGACAAAAGGGTTAAGTAATCTTTGGATGATACGTTTTTGCTTTGTTTACATTTGGTTATATATACTCGTACTTCAATATATACAAACATGTAAGAGACATTTTGTAAATCTTAAAATTGATACCGATCATAATTTCATGCTCATTATATAGATTCTTCTAATAGCAATATTTTAAAAAATGAATAAAGTTACGTCATTTATTGTACCTAATATGTAGTACCTTTATGTAAATATTTTAAGCCAATACCATTAAGATTGGGGATTTCCTGAACCCTTGAAAACAATACCTACATACCTTACAATGCAATCACGTAGTAATAATACGCCGTACGAAGCAAGTCCATCACCGAAATCTCTTCACGCAAAAACAAAATTTTAGCCATTCGCAATAAATGACAACAGTAAAACCAAATGGATTGACAGCACACATTTTACACAGTTTCTTGTTATTTCAAGATATTCGCATTTTTAAATATTTACTTGAAATTCTGAAAGCGTTTTCGTTAAAGATTTCATCATCATCATCATCAAAGAAGTCACTCATTTGTATTTTCTTGCAAGAAAAATAAGTTAATTTTTCAAAATTTAAAAAAATACTCATTAAAAGCACCGGCGAAATACTATCCATGTTGTGTGATTTAAATGTGAAAATTGATGTAAATTAAATTTCTGTATAAACTTTTATTATTTTCTGAGGATCTACAAGTGCCATCTACGCCACTTAAATATGACTTATCATCACGCATGCTTATACTTAAAACGAGTTTTTGCAAGCACGAACGGACGTAAGCAAGTACGAAGAGAATAACTAAATAAAGAGTCCTCCAAAACCACAAAAATTGCATAATAATTTTAACAATAAATAAACAGCCTCGCATACATGTACCTAGGTACCTTTCTTCTTGACCATAAGGCTTTGTGTACTTGGCCTGTTTCGCCCTGCTGGCCTCTCGCCCTTTTTCACCGAAATTTATAAATTCTGAAAATGCTTTAATTCATGCTTGTGACGACACCTCTTTTGACAAAAATTTGTTAATTTCTGCGCAAAATCGTTGCTCTTCATTTGTTAAAAAAATAATTTTTAAAAAATAAAATAAATAAAACAAATTGAATATAGTTTATAAAATTTTATTTCTTATCTTTGGACTTATTATTCTCTTTCTATCTTATGCTATAGATACATTTATTTCTCTCATACACGCAAACCCTCTTAATGGAAGAATCCATGTCCCCCATAACCTCCTCCATAGTGACCATGACTGTGATGATGATGAGAGTCATAATGGTTGTCATAGTGACCGCCTCCGGGATAATAGCCACCACCTACTCCAATTCCTGGATAATAACTAGGCCCATAACCAAAGCCACTTCCGTAACCGTGGCCGTAACCATGCCCATAACCATGCCCGTAACCATGTCCGTAGCCACCGCCATAACCATGTCCATGGCCACCACCATAACCATGTCCATAGCCGCTTCCATAACCTTCATAACCGGAACCATAGTAGCCTCCTAGGCCACCGAGACCTCCTCCCAAGCCAATTCCTAAACCGCCACTTAATCCCAATCCAGCACTAAGAAGACCAAGAGTTTTAGCCTCGGCTTTAAGAGCTGAAGGTGCTGGTGCTGCATCGATACAACAAGCGGCAGCTACCAGCAAAAGGACGAATTTTGGCATTACCTAGAAAGGGGTTAAAAAAAGTCTATGATTGATTTCTTAAATGAGTTAAAGGTTCTTTTATACGGTTGTTTCGGAGAACAAATGGCTTTAAAAATGCTTTTGTAAGAAGTTTAAATCTTAAGAATGAAACATATAATTTTTTTTTTTGCACTGAGTTAGATTCTATATATCGTATTTGACACGGTGAAGAAATTTATACTGATCTGGAGGTTATCGGTTTCCATAAATTAATCTCTTCTCACGGCAGAAGCTTTTTCGTTATGATTATTCGAGATAATTTCTTAAAAAAACGACAGGAAACGAAACGAAAATATAACCATATGTCTGATTATAATAACACAAATTGTCCCCGAACCCCGAAATTGATATTCGAAAAGGATTGATTTTGAAAAAACAAAAAAATCACTTACAAAATCTTTCATTTTTCTCAAATTATAAGACAAATCCGTTAAAACTCTTAAAGTTCTGGCCGAATACTAAATTATAATTGAGACATTTTCAAGCCTTTATATAATACGATGCCAAACCTAGCAGCAGAGCTGGTTGTTCAACGTAGTTACTGCGCGTGCCCAACAACCGGCTGAATTTGAAGAACAAACAATGAACACACCGAGGGACCAACGGAGGTAAGGGATGGGGACTGAAAGACCTGCAGACTAGCAAAACGATCACGTAGATTAATGAGAACAAAAACAAGTTTATGACGAGCTCATTCGGTTATTCCCATGGTACGGAAGTAATAATCGACCATCGAAGAATCCATCTTTTACCTAATACATTCACAAAAAAAAAAACAAAAGGAGTTTTTCTAATATTAATATTAAAATGACAAAATATACATAAGTATATAAATAATAGCGGTGTCTTCGCTCATGCCGAAACGTGCATACCACGCTACAGTACAAAAATGGAAAAAGTATAGAAGATAAAAAGCCTACATTCTACGAATTGATCAAGAATTTGTCACTTAAAGGCATTTGGGAATTATTTCTCAATAAAATAAACAGATATCAGCGTGTTTTACTTTCTCCTTAGAACCTATTTCATATTTTCTTTGTGCTTTTTAAAGTTAAAATTAATGCAGTCTTACCTTTTTTCTGCTACTTAGAAATTAAAATAACAATATAATAACAATATCAAAAACTTCTAATGAACTAATTTTCGTATCCGTATATGAATACCATATATGGATCTTAAGGGTTGGGTTATCCCTCAAACTGTAAACTGTAATAATCCAGTATTTTTATACTTATTTACAGAGATTTTTTTATTTATAATTTACTATATATAAATACATTTTATTCAAATAAACACCATTCAAAAATTCATATATGAATATTTATTAAACGTTACTCATTGCGGTAGTAATCCGATGAGGCTGCAAAGTTATGAAGACTTCCTTCTATTTTTCAATGTCAATATTAACTCTCCCGAAAGGGTGTGTATCACTGTCTATATCACGTATAAACCAAATTGATGATCTACATTTTTGTTTTTTTTAACAAATCTTTCAAACATATTTTTCTACTAATAAGGATTAACACTACTAAGGCCACTGTTTTCCTTGTCAATTTTCTCCACTGTTTTTTTCTTGAAGGTAATCGATTTGGCAAGTGAGCCATAAAATTAGCCTTTCTTTGGGACATTCTTTAACTTTTGATTTTCTTCAACTTAGACTCAAAGAGCATAATATTCATGCGTTACAAAAATAATTTTTTTTGTTTAAATTTGTTAATCAAAGCCTCAAAATGTCACAGACTACTCATCTCATTCAATACAGTACGTAGCCGCCAGATTAAGAACTCTGTTAAGAAATTACCCATTGTTAATTTTTATTCCGAAAATGCCAGTATATAAAAATTTATAAAATACATAAAATGCATAAAAAAAATACATAAAGTACGTATTTGAATTAGCTACATTTTTCGAAATATTTTTTTTTTATTTAATTACATTCTTCGAAATAATTTCATTCTAAACTTTTATTCTGGTATTATCTTATTTTTACCCAAAAGAGTATTATTACTATCGTGAATTTTGTTAAAAACCAAAAATCAGTTAATTATTGGACCATTTACCATAGACTATAAAGATGTTTCACATGTTTTTATTACATTTTTTTAATTGCGTGAGTATCCTGAATTATTATTACCTCGAAACAATTTTAAGCACATCTCTTCTAACGCAATGAAATAGCCAATAAAAATAAATGCATTAATACAAAAAAAAAACTAAAGTTAATCACAAATTAAAAAGAAAAAAACCTGCTATAAAAAGTGAGCGGAAACGTAAATTTTAAATGTTCATGCATTTCCTCCAAGAAGTATTCATGTATAGCAAACTATCCATGGATAACAGAAGGGTTAAATGAAACAAAGCATAACTCGCACACTTTTATCTGAATCATTGAACAGCTTTATGATAATTCCATTAAATTATTCTTCTTAACCGAACTTGAACTTAGTTAAATTAGTTTCTTGAGGAAACCCCGAAAAAGTATCAACTTGTTAATTATTTTGTCAAAATTTTCAAAACTCATCAAGTGGAACGTTGTGTATCGTAATGAGTTTGGGAAATTTTGAGCGGAATACCATTCACTATACGTACGCGTTCAATGCCAAGTGATGACCGTCAACATCGTGGACAAACAACTTAAACAAATTTTGGTCCAAATGCCTTTAGACAAAGGCTCACTTCTTTGTTACGAAGATCTTTTTACAATAAAGATCGATTGTTTGGTTTTACGCGAAAATATTGGTATATTTTAAACGGGTTAGATTACGTTTATGTACATTTTCTGGGAAGTTTCGTACGTTTTATCAGCATACGATGCAAATATTAGTGTGAGAAAAGAAATAAATCGATCTCGTAAATGATGGAGATCAATGATCTAAATTAATAGTATTCATTTTTTTCATTAGTATTTATCTAATGATTCATAGCAAGCCTGAAAAGTAATGTACAGATTTTGCTTAAAATATGTTTAAGACGTAAGCGACATTTAAGCTGAACAGATGGATGGATGGATGATTAGCATAAAATTTATTTGGGTTTTTTAAGATTTAAACTTCTCTGTTGATTTAATTTTTTTAGGTATATTGTGTTTTTAGGTATTTGGTGCTATATATACTACACTATACGTACATATGTATATATGTATAAATTAACTGTCGTCTGGAGTATTTTAAAGATTGAGCAATTTTAACGTAAAGCTAAACAGAACCAAAAGCAATGTTATTGATATCAGTGTTGCCCAAATTGTATTAAAAAGATCATTAAATAAAAATAAAAAATTTCAGTAGTAGTTATCGTACATAAAATATATAAAATATTAATAAATTTTATATAAAAAATTATATTTAATTAATGATTTTATTTATATTTTTATTATGGCTATAATTATTGTATTTTAATACGCGTATAGTAAACAAAACTATGAAAAACTAAACTAAATTTTAAAAAAACTGTGTGCAATAATATAAAATAAAATAAATTCATTTTTTTCATAAATTCATTTAATATGATATTAAATTATTTATACTTTTATGTGGTTATTAGAGACTGAAACTTAGGGAATATGCTCAAGAAAGAATTAATTACATACTATAGATTTCAAAAGAATAAATTGTGCGCGATTAATACGCATCGTGTCAAATATTTCTTTTACAAAACCAAATATTGTTTATAACTTTCACAGAATTTGTATTCTCCAATTTCTCAAATCAGAGAATTTTTATTGCTTGGAGTGTTAGAGTGTATTTCTTTCCGACGTACATATATTCTGTATAGGAAAGGGCTATAGCAATTTGTATAAAAAACCCACTTTTCCTCTTTAATCTTTTGAAGCAAGCCATTTCCAAAAAAAAACCAACGTTTTTGAAACACTGCCATGGAATATCCACTTAGTATATGTTTTTTAAATACTCTCTCTCTCTCTGTTTGTTCAAGCAATTTTTAAAAAACTGTCTTCTTTTATTTTCAAAATTTTTTACATACATACTCGTACAATAAAAACACGATTTTTCAGGGGCATCGCTGACTACGCACAGAAGAAGAAGAAAAAGCAAAATAACAATAATCACCAAAATAAATGAATACATACTCAATTATTTTTTAATCTTAAAAGAGTCAATAAAAAGCGTGAAACCAAGTTGAGACCTGTTTAAATGATATTCGTTCAACAAACTGAATGCAGTAAAAGTGGAGAAAACGAATCTGAGTCTGAGACGTAAAATTATAAAATATAAAACAATGTTTTGAAAATTGTATTGAAATTGTTTTAACTAAACTTTATTAAAAAATAATAAAATATTGTGTTTTAAAATGCTGTTAACCGTAAGTACATAATTTTATTCATCATGATAATACTAAATTTTAATAAAATTTCAACGTTGTTTCCAGAAATATTTTATATTCACTGCAATCCTGCTGATGCTCATGGTTAGTAACGTTACCTCAGGAAAGCTAAAGTTTGTAGCCCTTAAACGGCCCCATCACGGATTTGTCAAACTTAAATGGCACACCCCGAAATTATTGGGGCTGAAGCATGGATTGGGTCATAAGGGTTTTGGTCACGGTCTGGGCCTCGGCCACGGACACGGTTTCGGAGGTTTCCATAACAGCGGTTATGAACATCACCAGTATCATACAAGCCATTATCACGGTGGCGGTGGTGGCGGCTGGTGGTTAGGAAAATAATTAATATACACAACCTTTAATAATTTATTTGCAATATACAATAATAAGAAATATTAGCTTATTGATATCCGTTAAGATTTTCGTTAAATAAAAATGGCTTACTTTTGCAGAGCTTCTCATTAATTTTCTTTTAGAAAAATTTTTGTGTGCCCGTTTAGGTCCTTTTTTATATAATTTATTTAAACTTATTATAATCGCAAGTTACAAAATACTTCCAATCTCGATTATAATATTCGATAATATTCGACCTACATCAATCTCAAAATAAGCCGCTAACCGGAAGATTTACGCCTTTCATCATCTGGTTACAGTTTTATGCACAAACACTTAAAAATCCAAAAAAGCTTTATAATATAGTACGATAGAAAAATAGAAGCCAGCATCTGTTGTCTTCTCGCTCTTAGCGGAGAAAAGCTTCGAAACTTCAGGAGCGAAGTAAATTCTATCCCTGGTATTAAAGCTTTTTGTCTATAAGGCATCAAGAAAGTCTAATAGAAAATTAATTAATTAAATTAATTAAGTTAAATTAATTAATGAAAACTTCAGATTCGCTTTATGTAGCACAAATTTGTTTGCCAAAGATATTTTGGCTGTTGTGCCGTATTATTAGTTATATACATATACCTTTAGTAATTAATTATATTAAAAGCCAAATATTTAATATTAGTAGTTAATTGCTTAGTAGTTTAATATTAATATTATAGTAGTAACCCATTTTAGATTTTTAAATGTATTTATACAAAGCTTAACAAAAATTTTAAACCTCAAGCGGTTATAAAATTAAAATAAGTAAGTAAGTTAGAGTCGTGGAACGAATTTCCGTCATCCCTTTTTAAGTTTGGTTTTAACTAACAATAATTAAGTTTTAACTAACAATATTTACAAATTAATTAAAATTCTTAAAATCTCTATTTAAGGAAAAAACAATTTTTTTATACGAGTATACAATAAATAATATAATATACATATTATATTATATTAATAATTCTATATATGTAAGAGTATGTGATAAATTATATTAAAATAATAAATTTAATACCACAACCATAATACCTTCAATGCGCTCCTGGTTGCAGCTTAAGTTAAAGTGGTAAAAATTGAGGGAATGTGGTGGAAATTGTTGGCAAGCGCTGTCTCCCTCTCTCTCTCTCACGTTCACGCTGACGACGACCGAAAATTTTAGTTACACACGGCTTCGGGGACACTCCAACTTGACCTGAAACTGTGCATAATAACTATACGTACACGATAGGACGCAACAGTGTCTTGAAGTGTGACGCCATGTGAAAAGTTTAACAATTCCAATAATGGTAAAGTTCACTTTGTAGCAAAAACTGCAGCCTATTATAGTACAAGTTCTTGTACGAGTTGGCAAAGTGAATAAAAATATCATCAAAAGTGTGTATACCATAATAAGTTCGACGGAGAAAAAAGTTAGTGACTGCAAAAGCCGCGCGCAGGGTTGCGAGGAAGCTGTAAGTATGGAGCAAGAGAGCGAATATTCTGAGTTTGTGAAGGGATTGATTGACGCCGTACGTGAACAGCCGTGCATTTACGATAAGAAGCACGTCTTTTATTTTAATAAATTCGAAAGAGAGAAAGCATGGTGCAAAGTCGCTGAGCAGCTGGGTCAAACTGGTGAGTTTCTGTTGTATGGTGGAATTTTTAATAATTTGCCTGTTCTTTGCCTCTTCTGCGTAAATCCCTAAAAGTGGATGATTGTCAAAAACGTTGGAAACTTTTGCGCGAAAGGCTTGCCAAGGAATTGAAAAAACGTGAACGGGCTTTAGCCAATGATCAAAACTTCCAGAGTGAATGGTCTTGTTTTGAGAAAATTGTCTTCATCGAAGATCATATAGTCCGAAGAAGGTGGGTATTTTAGCACCGTATAAAGACACTTTCGTAGCTGAGATTCTTTGACACTCATTCTATTCACACTCTAAAGCTATGTATTTAATTTCGAATGTTTCAGAAGACATCATCCATATTTTTCTTTGCCAAATGACTTCCATGATAAACTGGTACATACGCTAAGTGACAGCAATCAAAGTAGCGCATCATCGTCGTATACAAATGACGTTTATCATCACTCGCAACAGCTACAGTTACGGCAAACAGAACAGCTGTTGCAAAATCAGCGCCAAAAACAAACTTCCGATAAAATTGTTTGTCAGCGTAATACAAATCGAAATTCCTTATCGGAATTCATATTGCCCACGGACAACACCAACAAACACCGTAACAGCAATAACAACAGAAACAACAACGAGAGGAGTAACATTCACAGTGAAGTTAGTAATAATATAACAAATTCAGAATTTGATTCTACCACAATACGTCAAGACATCAAGGAAGAACCCAGTGCAATGATAGATCTCGATAGTGACTCCGATGGTCACGATATAATTTATGAATCAGGCGTTATGACGGATAGACATAAAGCTATGAATTTATTGCAAGCTAGTAACGGTCAAGTATTGCCACGCATTGTCACAACTCAACAAAGTGTTGAACAAGATCAAGATCAAAGTGTAACTCTGCCAACCAGTACCACAGTACCGGAAAACGAATCGAAAGCAAATAATATTATCCCAAGAACTACTACCCAAAGGCACACTGGTGGTGCCGAAGATTCTGATACTTTGTTTGGTCAAATGGTTACAGCTATGCTCAAAGAAATACCATTTGAAGTAGATAAGGATAATGCTAAAGTGTATATAATGCAAATGTTAATTAAAGCCAAATGTGGCAAGTACTGAAAAATATACTTAAAAAGTCGCAAAAAAGCTAAAGAAAATTCTGTTGCCCAAGGAATATCACAAAAGCAAAAGCATTTAGCATATATGTATTTATTGTAATATCGTACATTTATATTAAGGTAGTTGCCATTAATTCCAACTTCAATTTTTATCAATCGATTAGTATGTTATGAATCGAAAAAGAGTGATTTATCTGTAATATTCGTCAGTATTTTGCCTTTTTCTACAAGTCTATCATTCATACTATTTATTTAATTAATAATTTTTATAAAGTGTTTAGTTTTATTTTCAATGATTATTGAAATTTTCTAACATTTTTCAATTGAGTTCAAAAGCGGTTTGTATTTTATGTAAAAATTTGGTGGAAAAATATTGAGGGCGCCTGAGGGCGTGAGTTGCTAGTACTGTTAATAAAGATTTCTGTAGTAATTTATTACTCCATAGATTTTCCAAAAATAAATAAATATTCTTTTCAAAATTTTGAGGTTATTTTGTGTAATTTTATAGTGGCTTTAAATTTTAACGATCTCAAGTCGCAGTAAGAACAAATTGTTAGTTTTTTATTGTAACTTGCATCCTGTGAAGTGAAATTTATCATTTACTATTAGTCTAAATTTTCCTGATTTCTTTTGGAAGATTTGATTTGGCTTAATGATGAAAGAAAAAAAGCATTAGCGCAGGAAATTATTAATATAGCAGTAATAAGTAAAAATTTTAATTTATTTAACTCTCAAAAGTTTTCCGGTAAATTTAAACGCTTTTAAGTTAATTGGATTGATGCGATGTGAGAAACTTCCAGAACATATAACATGTGTACACTTTTTTAGGTAAGTAAATTATGCGTGCGCTCTTATGTGGAACGTACTATTACTTTTACTATTGCTTTTTCTGTAATAATACGTATTAAAGGGTCTTTCAACAAGAAGTGTCATTTTAAATTTGTTATGACTTTTGGCTATTTCAACTCATTGCGCGAATGTGTAGCGATCGATATCTACCTCCTGATTTTTACTTCTCAAATGACCTCACAATGCCAGTTGAAAGTTGAGAGTTGAAAAGAGAGTTAAAAGACCCTATACAACATCATATCCACGATCATTGTGATTTTATGGAGCTAACTGTGGCTTTTATAAACTTTAGAAGACCTGAAACGTCAAGTTTCCGTAGTGTAGTGGTTATCACGTGTGCTTCACACGCACAAGGTCCCCGGTTCGAACCCGGGCGGAAACACACTGGTATAGAATTTTTTTTAAATAATTTATTTTATTTTAAATCCTTTTTTTTTATTTGACCTTATTTGTAACTTTTTAACTAATTTAGAAGTGTTTGGGCTCCAGGTCATTTAAATAATAATAAAAAAAAATTTTTATAATTTTTGTGAATACTCACCTGAAGACGGACACCGGTGGATGTTCCGAAATATAGTGACAAAACAAACAAAAACCATAAAAATTTGTTTTTATTATTATTTAAATGATCTGGAGCCCAGAAATTTCTAAATTAGTTAAAAAATAATTTATTTTAAATACTTTTCTGATGCTTTTTTAAATAATTAAACCACTTTCTTCAAAAATCTTTTTGAAGATATTAACCAACAAATTTGAAGTTGACACTTTAAATAAACAAGTGTCAATAAAAAATTTTCTTATTAAATTTTAACGTTATTTTTGGATTTTTGCAATTTAAATTTTTATAACATCTTGGATTGATAAAAAACATAATAAACTTCAAACTAAAGTTTAATAACTTTATTTGATATTTTGCTGCTCTTTCATATTCATTAAAAAGTTGCAAAACTTCTACTAATATTTAGTCAATATATCAATAGAAATATATCAACATATTTCTAGACCAAGTGTTTTATGCGAAGCTTTTATCATTTCTCATTATTAATTCGAAGGTCAAAAGAGCACAGAAGATGATAAACAGTTTGCAAAATTAATACATACTTCCGGACTATTATAAAAAACATAAATGCAAAAGTAGGTGTCACTCAGTGATAAAATTTTGGGTATAAAAACTAAAATTTGTTATAGAAATACTAACAGTTTCTATAACTAAGCCAAACACATCACACCGTGGCGACAAATTTTTGGCTATAAAACTATGAAATCCATGGTAAGCTTCCTCAAAAGGTTTAAAATAAATAAAATATTGGGACTTAAAATCTTCTATCAATTTATAGCTTATTCAATCCTTACTACTGCCACTCTGCTTTGTCGTGATCTCTGCCAAACAACAACAATCTGCTGAAGAGCCAAAGTCCAATATCTCGCCATCTTTACAACGATATGCTCATTCCCAACAGGATACTCCAGCTTCTTCCTTCGCATCGTCCTCCACAACAGCTATTGATGGTCGTACCCTCGGATTATTTACCGGACCCTTATTGAATGGTATACGTTTAGGAGCTAGTGGTCTTGTTAATGGTCTTTTCAGTAACTTATTCGGAGGATTTACTGGTTACCCGAAAGGACTTGGGAATGGTTATGATTATCCGACTTATTCACCGTATCCTGCATTTTTTCCACCCTATTCTGGTTATGGAAGAGGTGTTTTTCCTGCTTATGGTGGCGGTAGTTTTCCAGGTTATGGTGCTTATTATGGTTGAGAGTGATGCTGTTTTTCCAGATAATAGAAATTTTTCTATAGAATTAGTTATTGTTGGCTCAATAAAACGAAAAAAAATAATTAAATAATTAATATATTTTAAAGTTAGGTCTTATAAGGACAACTCTGTGTTGTTGTTTTTTAAAAATTGATTTTATAGTAAAAACAGTAGTTATTTTTTTCAGGGTAAAAGAAATTCTATTTACATATTTTAATGTAAAAAAAGGACTCGGGCTCAACCGGGATTTGAACCCGGGACCTCTCGCACCCAAAGCGAGAATCATACCCCTAGACCATTGAGCCGCTGCACTTATTCTAGTTGATGTTTGTAATAAGCAACCAAAACAATGATTCATCGTAATTAGGAACTTAATTTATAGTTAAAGCGTATTTATAAAATATGTATATATTTTCTATGACACAAAATTTAGTTTCTATAGTAAAAAATAAAACGTCATGTTTATGTATTCTTCCTAAAATTAAAAAAAAAAACGTTATTATTGCCAATTATGGCAAATATATTTCTATAAAACGTTAGTTATAGTGTGTAAAAATAATATTAATTACAAATTTTTATTGTTGTTTAAATACGAGTTTCCTACATAAGTTATGTATAAATAAAAACCTGAAATAACGAAAATCAATGTTGGAGATGCGGGGCATCGATCCCCGTACCTCTCACATGCTAAGCGAGCGCTCTACCATCTGAGCTACATCCCCAATTAGCGAGGTCGAGCAATGCGCTGTATTCATAGTGAAAAAGGCTAAAAATATTGTCCAACGTTGATATTAACGAACTACTTTTTATAAAACATATGCATTCCATTAATAGAAAGACATAATGCAAATATGTAGTTTTATTTCAAAAGTCTTTCCTCGAATTCCTTACGGATTTCTCTTTTTCCGTACAATCAATCAACAATTGTTTATCTTTAATTTTTTGCCAACTTTACTTAAGTTTAATGGACGTTATCAGGCAAGTTGTATGATGACAACAAGTAACTTTCTTCATTCATACTTTGTTGCATTTGTATTTTCTTCAGTTTGTTCTTGTTGTTGATGTTGTTGTTGCTATCTTACACATCCATCAACTGCAACGCAGACAGTCCGCAATCAAGTACAGTTTGTGAGTAGATTGAAGAAAGAATGCTTAATAGATTTCTCACCACTGATAACCACAGCAATGGTCAATATTGAACAGAAAGCAGTCTTCATAAGTGGGCAGACGGATGAATAATATGGCATCCAGTTGCCATAACTTTCTCCCATTCTTTCTCTCTCTCATCGCTTGGTCAACTCTCTGTAAGATCCGGTCAGCATTTTAGTTGAAGTTTTGCAAATTGAAAGTGTTTTTGTTAAAGTTCGCATATGGATTGGCAACCTTTTTCGCACAAGTCCTAAATAAACACAATTCTATACAACGCCACAGACAAAGCAACGGACCGACGACCGACCGATAGACAGACAGACAGACAGATAGATAAGAAAACAATTCATTTTTAATTGGAAAAAAACGCCAGCAAGAAATTCATCATGAACAGCATCAGCGTCAACAGCATTGTTAACATTACAGGTTAGAATGAGTTGCGCCTTTTAACTCGTCTTCTTTCTATGGTATGATGGTGGTCTTGTCGTTTTAACGGTCTCGCTGTATATATCTAAATAAATTTCTTTTTCAATTAAACATTATTTTTAAAAACCGTAAAACAGGGCATACTCGTATCAGAAAAGCTCTCATTAGCAAACAAGTATGTATGTATGTATGTATATTACTAACATAGTTACGGTCAAAATAGCGCTAAAAATTGCAGAAATCTATAACATTAAATAATCAAAAATGGATATTTTACTCTCGTAAAATAGAGATTTTCAGGAAATGGTAGCGTTTAAACCTCAGAAGATACCCGGTATTTTTAAAAAATCATGATCTCAGAACACGCCTTCTTACAAAAACGGAATCGCAAAAAAAAAACAACAAGAAACAATAACAACATTAAAATTATATGGTTTGAGACAAAAGATGTGTTTTGATTTCATCATAAGTGCAAATTTCTGGAGTGAGTTCGAGAGAGAGTCGTTCGTTCATCACATGAGCATGAGAAATTATGCTGTTGGTGAGTAACGACAATAAAATAACAAAGCACCATAAAAACAATATTAGCAGAATTGGACCCTTTGGGATAGTGCATGGATGGAGTGTTACTGAGAAAAAGTACGTACAAACATACATCCTCAGGTGAGAGTAGTAAGAGTTGCCATCATAAAGGGAAGTGAAAAATAATAGAGATTATTGACGAGAGCAAAAGCAAGTACCTTATTGAAGGGATCCATCCAACTGTTTTCTGTTAACCAAACTCAGTTACGTTATTCCGTATTTTTTTAACCGACCTAAAAATAATAATAATAATAATAATAAGAGACTCTAGGATAAGTTCAATTTTCACTCAGTTTGGCCAAATAAACAAATACAGAACTCGACAGAAGTGTATATGGTCCTTCTAACGGTGAATATATGTATGTACATACATATGTATGCATCATATATGGTGTAAATGTATGTCTTTCTATGCGATAATGACCTTAAGAAAAAATATACATATGTATGGAAGTGTAAAGGCGTTATTGCAAGTTTCAAACAAAAATAATAAACGCTACCATCGGAAATTAATATGGAAAAGATTTGGGGTTTGTTATTTTGTGGCGGTTTTTTGAGGGAAATCCAATTTAATTGTTTTACGATAGTAGTAGAAAGAAAGAAATTAAATCCCTGGAAGCAAAATAAAAAACATGTACTAAAATACGAGTACATATTTTTATTTATATGTGTTTCTCCATTCAAATTATCGAATTTAAATTTTTTTTTTGGTTCGGGTTTTACATAAAACTATCACATACATATTTTCAAATGTAGACAAAAACAAATAAAAATTATATTACTTAAATTTTTAATTTTCGAAGGTGTGTCAATTCTCCGCCCTGAGAAATTAATTTTGATATAGTATGTATGTAAATCGAACGATAGAGCCCATCTCTTGCCGCAGTAGATGACTTTCACTAAGGTTTATCAAGTTTGTGTAGAAGAATTTTTCTTAAAATGCGTGTTTCCTACTGCACGGAATTTTAAACAGAAGTACTGCGTTAAACATGATTAAAAAAGTATTATATGTACCGCGTAGACATAATTAGCTCTTTTGCCACAATAGCTATAACGGGGATGTAGCTCAGATGGTAGAGCGCTCGCTTAGCATGTGAGAGGTACGGGGATCGATGCCCCGCATCTCCAGGATTTTTTTTTTATTTTATAATTTATTTTTTTTTATTAATTTATTTTTATTTTATAATTTATTTTATATATATTTTTTATATTTCTTAGGGTATCAGATTATATAGAAAAACCAAATAACAAATGTCATTTATTATATACGAGTATACTGGAAAAATAATAAATAATTTACGTACATATATGAAATTTACCTCGGACCACATTTCAGTAGACATGTATATTATTACCGATATTTAAACAATATAGAAATAGGTTTATAAATGGTTACTTGATGGTAGTAATTTAAACCGTATTCGTAGAAATGGGTTAATGGGTAACAAACGGTAAAAGGAAGTACCTTTCGCACGTTGGCATTTTCAACTTCCAGCCTCTACATTTTATTTGGCAACATTACGTTCCACAACTGACAAAAAAACCGCGACTTCTATGCAGTACTATGGGCAGTCCGCTCTCTTTCTCTATCTGCATTACTCTTCAGAGTTGTTTTAGGTAGTATAAATTATGATTGCCCTTTTAGCGTAGAGAGAGTGGGGCTATCGGGGCTATATGGAGAACGGTGATGATGAGAAGTAAGTATGACCAAAAGGTGAGAAAATCGCTTGACAACGTGCATGCAAGCTATTTATGGTTTCTCTCTTCCTTCTCGACTACACTGCTTGCTCAGGGCTACGATAAAGCGGATCCTATTTTTTGCTGGATACAACTTAAAAGTGTTGCCAACACCGAACCAAAAACAACACACGAAAAATATCACACAAATAGTGGGTGGTTTCCTGAAAGAATGAGTAGATGGTAGATGGATGGATGTTTTCATGGTCGGTGATTACTTGTTGTTGGCCCGTTGTTTGGCGCGATGGTAAAACTGTTCGTCGGGAGGAAAGTGAGGAGGAGTGTGATGTAGTAGACAAATGAAAGTGTGGAGAAATACGTGCCAATAATTTTTCGCACGTTTTTATTGTAATTTTCAAAACGTACGAAAAATGTCAAGTGGAAGAAGATAATAATGAGCGAGGTTCTGCTGCTGCTTGCTCGTACTTCTTGACTTTGCCGACTTCCTGCCGAATTTATGTTGAATCCTATTCCAAAGAGTCTTTTATAAAAGCTTGAAAAATTGTTTCAAGATTAGATGAATTCACAAAATTTGAGATTGTTTTCTTATGTGAACGTGTTTTGCATAAATTCTAACAGTTCAAAAATTTTAAAATCTTACTTCGACTTCATTTTTTTAAAGAGGTATGAAGTTATGAAGGATTCACACCTTTTCTGTGTATTTAGCCATTCTGAGTTATGATGTAAACATACATACATATATAGAAAATACAATAGTACTGATGATGCAGTAAAAGTATTAATAAATTGAAGTGACAGTGAAAGCATTGATAAAAGAACTATATCGATATACATACATATGTACATATTTAGAAAAATGCATAGTCACGGACTGAATCAATGACCGTGCCCATTTACATACATACATATATGAAATTGTCATTGACAGTTTTCTGGTATCGTATATGAGAATTCAATCGTGCATGATTCATGAGCGATCACATTTATGCCTTTTTAAAGGCTATTTTTTCAACTCAATCATAGTTTCCATCGCCGCTCCCATTCCCATTCTCACACCACCACCAACCCTTAACCTCAGAGGCACCCTGTGGTCATAATTTTTCCCCCCTATAAGAGAAAGAGCTACTGAAGTACTTCTTCTTTCGTTTGTTAATTAAAAATAAATGCAAAATCAACAAAAATATTAAATCTCAACACAAAGCAAAAACTTGCTAGACTAATCCGTGCCACATTGTACTTCTCCCTTCTCCCACTATATCCACTTCGGCCCCTTAACACCAATCAACCAAACACTATTTCGCTACGTACTCTTTTCGTTCTATGAAAACAATAAAAACCGCACAAGCATTTGCAAAACCAACTAAAACATCTTTCGAAAACAACAAATAAAACCAAGAAATCCGCTTTCACATTTTCACTAACGGTACAAGCCGTTTTTGTTGTTGTTGTTGTCGTTAAACTGCCGGACATTGGACGACAACGCATCGTTTCGCATCGCATCGCATTCGGACAGTCCGGAACCACATAAATTATGTTAATTCTTATGGCTTGCAACGCCCACAAAATGTTCAACGGACAATAGAAATCGGTGAGTATTGGATTTTTAGTGCTGACTGGACAAAAAGAGAAAATAATAAAAATTATCTAACAACAGAACATAGCCAGTCATAGCACACTTTTTATAACAATCTGGTTGAAAACCAGGAAAGGAATCCTGAAGGAATAGAAGAAAATGAAGATGCGCTATAGTGTAAGAATTAGGCGTTGATAGCATAAAATATTGAGAGAAACAAAATACAAATTTAAAAAAAGGAAACAAAATCAAAAGAAGAACAACAAAATTATCAGAGGCTGGATAATTTTGTATTATTTGAAAAGAGGCCGAAAATGTGTTTTCTACCGTCAAAAATTGCAAATGTTTTATTTCAAAAAGTCGTAGTTTTCTTAATCTATACGATTAAAAAAATTGAAAAATTTGATGATGCTTTGTTATGAATGCAGTATTTTATTCTGATTTATGATTTTGAAAGTAAGTCAAGAAAACACAATTTTCCACACAAAAAACCACAATGATTTTGAAGATATGTACTAAAACTGGATACAAAAATAAAGATCATGTCAGTCAGTTTATAAACAGTTTAGTTTAAAAACAACTGCTCGGAATAAAAATAATATTTTTATTAACTGATTTTTGTTTAGACAATTTAAGCTAAAATAAAATAAAATAAAATAAAATAAAATAAGATAAAATAAAATAAAATAAAATAAAATAAAATAAAATAAAATATATCTAATTGAAGTGAACATTTTGGCTTATATAAATTTTAGGTTCTGTGCTGTTTAGCGACCGACCCTGCAACATATCGTATCTTTCTCAACAACATTTCAACACTTTGGCTTCCTGTATCATCTCATACTTCCGAATGAAATGCGGGCGCCGGAGCTTGAAAAATATACGGGATATGTACTACACTCGTGGTAATAAAAGGCTTCTTCGATGCCAGCAACAAATCTTAGTGGATTTATTCAACCCAACCGCATTCAGAAAAGCACACTTCTTTATCAATGAATCGGATTTGTTGTTGTTGTTGTTGTTGTTGTTTCGATTGGTGATACGTTGCTACTGCTGCCATGACTGTTAGCTTCTGATATGCGTTGACAAGCTGTATAAAAATTACGCCTTCACAACTTACACGCACACACAAAGGCTCTCGGCTCCGTTGACACCCACCAATCCACATTTACACACACACACCCACACACACGCAGCCACCCGCACGTACATACATATGTGAGGATTCATATACCATAATGGATGAGCGTCAGCCAATACTACTTTATTTTGTGCTGACAATGAACAATAAACGGTCAACTATACCGGGCCGTACCGTATCATATCATACATATACCGCATCATTCTGCACGGAACCCAAACGGATGGACCGACCACCGAACCACCGACCAGCAGGACATTGAAAATTAAATCCATAAAATTGTTTTCGGCTAAAGTTGTTAACGCATAGCAGCGTCCGTTGGAGTCCGGTCGCTTGTCATTCGGTCGCTGTGTTGTTGTCAACAATGTTATTATTGCTGCCATTGTCATTACAATTGTGTAAAATATGTTGTAATAAAGCTTTTGTGTTGCTGATTATCCTGTTCCTGTTTCTTGTGCGCTATAGCAGAAAATATATTGATAAGGAAAAAAGTAGTGGAACAAGATAGGACAAAAATCATACTACTATAAAATAAAATAAAGTAAAAAAAAATATGGACAACCACAAAACGACAGTCAGTGTTCAATATTTATATATTGAACATTATATAAATTGATATTAATGTTATATATTTATATATAGAATATTTTGTGTTCTATTTATTGTATTTATAATACCCAAAATTCCTAACTAATTAAAGAATATACACAAATTTATCTACTGAAGTGGATGAACAACATTTAAAAAAAAAAAAAAATTTATAAGAATTATAAATGTATGGTTAATCTTAAAAGAATGAAGGAATTAAAAAATCAGGACATTTATTTATCTTATATATTTTTCATTACATAATTAAACAATGAATATTTCGAAAATAAAAAGAATAAATAAAAAATCAACAAAAACATAGCGCAAACTCTTTCCTTTCAATTTTTCATCTTCTTCCTCCACCTCTTCCTCTTCATCTACCTCTTCCTCTTGCCATGATTGGCTCCTGTAGAGGCGTGCAGCCATTTATTAATTTGCAAGGCAAATTCAAGTCGACACGACGCGCGACATCCTGTTGGACATTTTCCGTATGCATTTTGATCCTTTACACGCTCTGGCTACGCATTGGAGGAAGGACGCCCCGCATCATCTCAATGGTTACGGCCTTTACGAGTACATACTGCTGCTGTTGCTGCTACTGCGACGACAACAGGTGGCAATGCCATTGTGCATTCATTTAGGCGACAGCGTAGCCTGCTGATATCGGACGTTGTCAGATTGTCCTGACTTTCATTCCATTTTTCAACATTTCAATGGAAGTCTCACACAGTTCGCAGCTCGATAAATGAAGTACGAAGCGATACGCAACAAAAAAAAATCGAGTAATAAAAAGTACGCCGTTTTGTTTGGCTCAGAAAGAAGACAACAATGGCAAGCATATTGACAGTGTCTGCTGTCAATTGACAGCTTTTACCTGAGCTCGCCTGTCTTTAGATGGATATCGGTTACTCTTATTTGGATATTGTAATGTCATCGAATCGGTTTATGTGCAAGAGTCTCCAAAGTTGGAGTGGAAAGTGGGAGTCGCAGTGTTATATATGAACTTTATTATTATATTAATTTATAAACGTAAATTTTTAAATAAATAAAATATAAATTTTAAAAAAATATAAATTATAAAATTTAAATTTCAAATTTTTATAAATTTCTAAAAATAAATTTTAAAATAAAGAAAATATAAACAAATACTCTTACGCTGTGACGATTTAATACGATTTAATACCTGAAAAATATTATAGCCACATTTTAATAATTTGCCTTTACTCAAAATCTAACGCAAAGGCCGTAATAATTGATGAATAATGCTCAAAAAGTGGCGCCAACCAACGAAATAAACGACACCACCACAACAACAACAACAGCAATAACAAATCAAACAAACCATCAAACAAACAACCACAAAATTTTGTTGTAGGTATAAAATTTTGATTGAGCCGTCAACCACCAAAGAACGACAACGACGACGACGACGACGAGTTGCTGTGAAATTATTTCGATTATAAAAATCGCACCAACGGTGCAAAAATATCATCATCAAAATGTGCTGCAATCACAGGCGGCGTTCAAAAATAACATTCCCACTCAGAAGTATTCAAGGGTAAAAGAGAAAAAGAAGCAGAAGAAGAGAACGTTCTTCTGCCACTTTGGAAGGAAAACATGAAAATATTATATTAACGGTTTTACACGCTGACGCTGACTGCGGAAGCAAAAGCAGGAGGAGGAGGAGGAGAAGTGCGTTGAGACGACGATGGCTTCTGGCAATTTTTGGGGTCGTTGCAATGGTTTTCCAGTGAAGAAATAAGGATTGCCTGAAAACTTTAACAAAAAAAAAAAAAACACCGTCAAGGAGAGTGTAGGTGAAAAAGTTGGCTGGTGAGATGATAGCTTAAGGCATTTGTAAAAATAATGATAATTAGTGAAAGCGTACAAGAAAAATAAAATCCTATCAAAAGTAAACAAAAGAAAATGTATTATACAACAACAACAACAACAACAACACCAACAACAATAGCAAAAACTCCATGAGAATAACAGAAAATTTCTATCGTATCGTAAGTCTGGGGCTGGCTAATTTTGGAACGAGTTGTCTTTACTGAAACAAATTAAGTTGGCAGCAACAACAATCGTTTGTTAACACACCACAACACCAACAACAACATCGTAGTATGGATTTTAAACGCGCCCGTCCATCAGCGATCACTATTCTACTCGGCATCAACCTTAACCATCATCGTCATTGGCTTGCAATTAAAGAACCAAACCGAATAGACGCAACGAAACGCAGCGAGTAGATACGAGTTTATACCAGCGCTGAAATTACACGCTATTGCGATCTGAGCTATTATAATTTTAAAGAGGTAGAAAGAGCTACAAAATTATACAAAATTTTGTCTTAAATTCCTTTTTATTGACTGTAAGAACTGTAAAAATTAATAATCAAAATAAAAATAATTGTTAATATAATTAATTATTATTATATTAATAAATAATTATTAAAATAATGAGTGCATAATTTTCATAAAAAAAGCTCTTTAAAAATTAAATAAAATGGAAATAATGCTTGCGCAAAAGTCAAACCAAAAGTATAAGTTCCCTTTTAGTAGGCTATTTTATTTTCTGGGATGTTTATGGTTTGGAGATTTGGCTTGGAGATTTTGTTTTGAAGATTTTATGGCCAACCTGTTTTTTTATCAAGAAAATATTAAAATTTTCACCATTTCTTCAATTCATTGTGGTACTCAAATGTCAAACAATGACCAAACAAATAAATAAATAAAATGTTCTATGGTTTTAACACTGATATCTTTTCGTTCTCGATAAAAAACCCCAAAACCAGGTTGTATCCAAATCAAACTTGACAAGGTATGACGGAAATATGTACGTTCCTAAAGCCATTATCATCGAACCTTGTCAGAAAACTAGAGCTACCCTTTTGACGCAAGTACCTCTTCGTCATTCCTCACACTTGTTTGCTGTATTTTACAACAAAACCAGCGTTTGCCAGCGTCTCATTTTCGGCAACATGTTAAAACTCAGATAACAAGACAAAAATTCGACAAATTGTACGTACGTTTCGCTGCTTCTATTTTGGTTGGGCCTTAGCACTTCGAGTTTTTCAGATTTTCGCGGCCTCGTCGATTGGAGTCCAAGTAACTGCCTCCTCTCTCTTTCCCACTAACTACAATCGGCGAGCAGAGTGTGAAGATGTCGGTTGGTTGGTTGGTTCGTGTGTGGTGAGTAGCAGCAGGAATTGAATCCAATGGGTAATGGTTTGAGTGGATCGTCCCTGAGGGAACCATTTCAGAAATCAAGTAAAATCAACGATTTATATTGTGGAAAATGGCAAAAGTTCTTAAAAAGAAAGTTTTGCATTATTTTCAAGAGATTAAATTGTTTTAATGGTTTTTTAAAGTTTTAATGTTGGTAACGTTGGTTAAGAGTAAAGGAAGGAAGGAAGGAAGGAAGGAAAAGAAGACGAAAGGACAGAAGAATGGCAAGAAAGCCAGCCAAAGTCAGTGGCCAAGAATTGTTAAACAACACCACACAATTACGAGGCGGCAACATGATGGTAAGTGTTTGCTACCAGCAATAACAACAACAACAACAACAACAACCAACAACAACAACATCAAATAGGAGAAGTACATACAACAACAATAACAAAACGTTTAAAAAGTCAGTCAGTCAGTGAAATTGGCGAAAAGTTTTATTTTTGAAGCATTATTAAATTGTTTTTCGGCGCGAAAATGAAAAGGATCTAAGATCTAAGCGCGCGTACAACGTCTCGTATACAACCATAAGTATTTCGGGTTAATTTTTTATGGTCGTTTGTTTGTTGTTGTCATTTTTACTCAAGATGCAAAGCTCAAAAGTACTTTAGTTAAAACGTTTAAAAATGGAAATGATTTTGGTGTGCTCAGTATGGGATCAGGACGAGAGGGACCGAGAGAGATTTATATTAGGGTACCCTCTTCCTTTAGCGGGTAAGAGGAGAAGGAGAACCGATTCTCAAAAAAAAAAAAAACTGTATATCTTTAATTCCTTACATTCCTCTACACTACTTTACACTTTCTTTTTAATTCTTCCTAAACTACAAATTAAAAGAAAATCTTTAGGTAAAAGGCTATTCATCCCTTTAGAACTCATCACCCATTTAAGAAAGAACTTCGATTTCTCTCTTCTTCTAAAACGTTTTTTTTTATATATGTACATATATGTGTTGTAGGTCAGAGTCGCTCACGTTGTTATGGTGTGGCCTTTGGTTTGGTGTCGTTGGCTATTATCGGTAACAATGTCCGAGCGCGAAATAAAGCTTGCATACTTTCAGGCTCCACCATTATCAACTAACATGGTGAAGCCTGGATGTGTTCAAGACAGTCACCTTATACGAGTGCGGCGTTAGCCAAGACACAATAAAATTGTTACTTAAAGACATTAATTAATCCTTGCTAGTATCGTATTATTGAAAAATCTTGCTAAAAATATAAATCGTTCGAAGTCTTTGATGGTAATACATACATATTTCAAAATTTTAGTGGTTATAATTGATTTGGTACTTGTAAAAGAACCATTTATATACATATTGTAGAGCTGCAGCCAAGTGTCCTATCACTGAAAGAGAGCCCTTTCTTCCATTTTCAAAACGGCTAGTCATAAAATAATATTTTTATAGTTTATGTACATTCCATCGGTTACTATCAGCTCAACACATTCAAAGAGCTTAAAAGTTTATAGTACAATATATTTTACCGACATGTAACCATTTCAACGAATGTGAAACTCCTTTAATTTGGTTCAGTTTCTATAGAATTTAAGCGGATTAGGGGACCTTCTTCACCTTCACCCCCTTCAACATCCATCATAACCATATTCGGTTGGACAACCGTTGTTCAGTTGTTCAGAAACCGTTGTTCTGCCTGCTGCCAAGCATTCATGATAACACTTCTAACAGTTACATTTTATTTATTAAATGATATAATAAATGGAGACACAAAAATACAAAAAATTGCACCCAAGAAAAAAGCAAACTAATATTGTCCAAATGAAATGTACTAAATCACAGGCAATACGATGAAGGTGTTACCAAAGAATATACAGTGTGTTACGTTGCGTTGTGTTGTGTTGTGTTAGTATATTGCAAAATGTGCCAACATGTATGCACGTATGTATGTATGTACATAATAATGAATTTGACGTTGTTCGCTGTTGTTGTTGCTTTTGTTTTATAGCTACCGACTTCAAGATTAGCCAAAAAAGGATGCAAGCAAGTGAAAAATGGTAAGAGCAATAGCACGATTTCGGGATAGGCGGAAATGGGCGATATGAAATGAAATGACCATGGCTGAACGCAAACTGACTAAAGTGTAAATTAGGCGGCGACAACCTTTTTTCAACATCGGGTCGATATCAGCCAAAACGTGCCTATTAACTCATAAGAATTTTTATAGTATCTAAATGAAAATGATTTTAGATAACAGTAAGACAAATTTTAATAAGAACATCAATTTGTAATTAAAAATAAAAAATAAAAAAATATTAAGAATAATTAAAAAAAAAAATTTTTTATTATGTATTTTAAAAAAATTCTTTTTTTTTTTTGTTTGAAATAATAATTAAAATGAAACTTCTTGAATGGCGTGACGCAACATTATAAGTAGAGGGCGCCTATTCAGACAAGGCGAGAAAGACTGAGACAGCGCGTGCTCCAATTCGATGATTTATCATGGACATGAACCACATTTGGGTATTTTAACCAAAAAATATTAATGTTAAATGGGTTTCGGAGATAGTCCGAGTTTAGATGGGGGGGGATGCCTCCTAAAGTAGCGTCTTATGACTTTTTAAGGAATTTAAATAAAATTTTAAAATAAAAAATTAAAAATGGTGACACACGGGACTTAGATTGCCGTTGTCTAAAATGTTAAAGAATTATTTCAATGGAAAAAGCTTTATTTAGCGATGTTCATTTTAGCTAAGCTCTTCAGCAAAAAATGTATCGTCTGTTTTCTAAAGAAAAAATTGAACTTTCTAAAACTCGGAATTTTATCAATTTTGCAAATTTTTTTTTTAATATTCAAATTCTATTTTTTTCTATGTAATATTAAAACTTAATTTAATTTAATTTTAAATAAATTTACTTTTCAATTAAATTTATTAACAACCAGAATATTTCTCTTTTATGTTCTTAACTTTGTTCTAACTTTGTGAACTTCAAAAGTACTAATGAATCGCTTACTTGGCATTAATGATAAAAAGAAAAAATCTCTTCCAATGATTAATACCTCCCTGCCCGCCCGAATAAAGGTTTTCCCATTGTCTGCACGCCTGATGGTTTTAAAAAAATTTTTTTGCTTGATCAACGTTTTCTCGAAAGCAAGCGAACCAACCAAACAATCTGCCCAATCCACAGAATAGTAGAAAGCCGTCAGCATAACCACAACAACAACAACAACTACAACAATAACAGCCACTACAATTCTAGTGGGTTGCCACATATCCTGTTTAAGCACAGCATGTTATAATTAATGCGTTTATGAGTCTGTTACTTTTTTGTGGCTGTTTCAACGTGATTTTTGTGGGTATATATACATATATATATATATATATTTATGTATGTGTGTGTGGTGTGTGTGCGCAAGAGAGTCTCTTCCTTTGAAATATCATTGAAAATTCTGCAATGGCGCGTAGAGGCGCTACAAATATTCACATTCCGGATGTGTTTCATTATTTGTATGAAATTTGTTTTGCGGTTGAAAGGAAAAAAAGATTAAAATTTAATTTAACGCTTGTTTAATGAGCAAACGAATATGTTTGAATGGGCGGGGGGGGGGGGCGTGGTTGGTAGTAGCAAGGCGAAAGAAAAAGGCTGCTTTTTTAGAATTGATTTAATGTTATTAATAGAGGAAGTAACAGGACGTGAGTAAAGGAGGTAGAAGGTTCATATATGTACATATATATGTATGCAAGCATGCACCCACCCACGCCCAGAACCATAAATTTCTGACCGTCTTACCCCGGAAGAATGAACAAATAGAATTTGACAGCGCAAAACATCAAATTCTTTATTAGTTCGTTAATTGACAGTTTTATTGACAGTTATGGCGAATTAAAAAATGTGACGTAAGAAAGTTGATTCAAGGAATTTTAAGAGATAAAGACCGTTATATATCACGAGTTGCTGGATCATGATCTCGTTTTTAAGAGTCTCCATTCTCAAATTGTGAATCTAAAAAGTTCACACTGAATGGCTATTATTTGTTATGGCCTTTTTAGCAGCAGGCGTACTGAAGCCGTTTTCAAGTAAACTGTTATCAAAGCCGTTCAGTCAAGAACTGTTTAGTCTAGGTAAAATTATGGTCTAAATGAAGACCTCCCAATTTTCTACCGCCGTTCACCTGCTTCCTTCTTTTTCCCTTTTTGAAGGAAATAGAGAGTTCAGAGCATGGGCCTGACATATCAGCCCATAATTTTACTAGAGCACAATTAATCTTTTCGATTACACAAAATTTTGCCCGCAATGTTGAATAAACATATCTATATTGCCTTCTGAGCAGTGCAGCTCTTAGAAAAATTAATTTCTTTGAGGTTTTACTGTACATACATCAAACTGTATCTTATGCCTCTCAAGTAACCAAATGGCGGCTATCGCGTAAATAAGTTTGAGTATCGTAATTTGAATACTCCGGCGGTGCAAATACATACAAAACCACCTCGCCCTCGTACTCATTTAGAGTCACTTAATGCCGAATGAGCCCATCCATCCATCCATTCATCCATTCATGTTTCCAGATATTATAATGTAACCTTTAACGTCGATCTTATGCAAATTTCACACAAGTTTGAAGTGCGCCACCAAGTTTGAAGTTCTTATTCAATAAGCCAGCGAGTTTTTCGAGGAGTTGACGTCGCCGCGTGACGCTTAAATAAACAGTAGCGTAGCGCCAGAAGCTTGTTCGAAGGAGAAAGTTATAGGAGTAAGCAGCTGGTGGGCGGGGCGCGAGAGAGACCAAAGCGGCTGGGACGGTTTTTGCGGTTCAGCGGGAGCAAATAATAATAATAAAGAGTGCTTATTGTTTGATTTATGTGTCTGCAGACATACACAAGAAATGTTTACATGAGAATATTTCTTCTTTACTGCGCTCTAGCGACGCTGCCGACGCTGCCGAAATTAGCATACGTACATGTACATACGGCCATACGCACGCACTTACACTGAAGCAGCAAAAGTTAACCGGAAACGATGGCTAACGGCCTTTTTAATTAATTTAACAATTATGCAGTTGATTTGAAAAATCGCTTTTAAAATTTATTTCAAAAATTCTGAGGAGAGGGCAAATATTTCATTTTAATTTTAGAGAAATTTTTGTTATTTCGAATTACTTTGTTAACTATACGCTTCTATGCGAAGGCTTAAATTAGCGCACTTAAGGAATAATTTTCGTTTACGAGAAAACCGATCAGCTGTTTCGATCGATTGTGACAAGTCGTTCTTATGCTGGCTAGTTGAAAACAGCTGATTACTTTGCTGCTAAATAAACGAGTTCATTTAAGTGGCTAAAAAGCTGCATTAGTGTACGAGATTCTTGCTAATTTTTTTTTCATACAAATTTTAACAGTTCATTTAAGCGCTGTTAAATATATAAGCGATAGAAGCATCCAAAAAGCTGCATTAATTTTCAAGATTCTTGCTAATTTTTCTCCATACAAATTGTGACAGTTCACTTAAGCGCTGTTAAATATAACAGCGATCGAAGCGGTTTAAGAGGCTCTAACAGTTTATGTTAACTTATAATGTTATGTAAATTTTTTTTGTTATGTTATTTTATTATGTAAAGTAGAGATTGTCAAATCAGAAACCAAATTATATTGCTCCAAATGTTCGCTAAAGGTGCGTATCCTGTTATTAGAGTGCGAGAAATTAAATTTTTTTTACAGTTTTTTAGGCTTTTTTTACATCACAAGCTGATGATTTTTCTCTACAAAATTCTTGAGCGGATTATTTTTTGTGAAAGTTGGCTACACAGATTTTAACATAAAACCAGATTTTAACATGAATCTTGCCGTTGTCGTTGCTTTTGCATTTCTGCCATATTTTATTTATATTCCTTTCATATTCAAACATATCCAGAAATTCTTTGGCATATACAAAATGCTCTAGTAGTCTGTCTCTTCCATTTGCTTCAAAGATTTCTATGAAGAAAGAAAAATTTGTTGTCTTTCATATTATAACATGTTTTCCGGCCTTGCCTCATCTATAAGCCGACACACACACATACAAACGATCGCTAATTAATTAGCGAATTTTTGGCGGCAAATATTTTTTGATGATTACATCATAAATTTTAAAGACAAAGAATACCAAACAAATACGAATACACGCTCGCTGCGTCTTAGACGGTATACTTTTAAAGGAAGGAGACCTGAAGGCATGCCAGAAAGTCATACGCAAACTTCCTTCCGTCATCACATACATACATATGTAGGTATGTATGTACGAGTATGTATGTAGGTAGGTATGTACGTGTATGTTTACAAGAAAAACATGAAGCTGGAGGAGAGTACAATTTTCGTATTTCCGTGTTTATTGTTCTTAAGAAAATAAGAGAAAATACTTACGTACATACAAGAAGTTTGTATACCTTTCAAACTTGTGATGGTAGTTAGATTCTATTATTGTTGTTGTTGTTGTTGTTGTTGTTGTTGTTGTTGTTGTTGTTGTTGTTGTTGTTTAACCAAAATTTAACCCTTTTTGGCCGTTGTGAGGCCTTATTACCTTATAAAACCTTCGCAGAAGTTTTGAAAAAACATAAAAACGGATTTTAACCATGTCGCTGATAGCATTTAATTACAATAGTTTCAATTAAAAGTGAATTTTTTCACCCTCTTCCACAACTTTTATATATATTGAAATAAAAAAATTGTTTTAGAAGCGCAAAATAGATTCCAAATGCCCCCAAACATTTTTGTGGACATAGATAAAAGCGGCACTGAAATATTAAAGACCTATAGAAGATCAAAAAAATGTGCGCAAAAACCTTAAATTAATTTTAACCCAAATTCGTAAGAAATAAAAATCTTTAACAACCAACCAACAAACAAGCACTATATCAAAAGTAAATATATAAAAATGGTTACTGTTGCGTTTTAGACCTAGTTGATTTTGACCTTAAATAAATATTCCGACCAAGATCAAATAACCAAGTTAATTTATTTGATTACAGAAAAATAAAAGCTTCGCCGCCGCCACATTTACGTGAATAAAACGCAAAAACGCTCGTAAATGCGCCAACCAACGCTGGTTCAAAGGACCAGCTACCAAAACAGCCTCTCAAAATGCATAACGCAGAAAGGACGCAGATGAGAATGGTTGTGGTGAAAAATGCTAATTTGAGTTTTATTCAAGCGTGTAAAGCGATTAGTATTTGACCAGACAACAGACCACCAGCAACCCGATCCATAAAATATTACAAGAGACCGACCGACCAACCGACCGACCTCTACCTCGTAATCTATAAGTACAAACGAAGTTTATAAAATTCCCGTAAAAACAAAAAAAAAGGGAAAAAGGTTCGTCTTCTTAGATTCTTACTTATTATGCGCGGACACATACACACGCGCACACAAAAACATAATAAAATAAAACGATGATTATGCTGATAATGATGGCAAAAGTATCGTTGATAGCTGCTAAAATCCTCACCAGCAGCAGAAGGAGAAGTAGCAGAATGGTAGAAGAGAATGAGCAAAGAGCGAAATGGCGTTCGAAATAGCCTTTAATGTCCGTAACTGTAACTGTACAGGTACGGTTTCGGTTGGAAATAATTGAAGGCTCCGTTTTAGTAGTGCTAGTTTTTCTGTACGGTTTTCATTAAAGCATTCAAAATTATAAATATTATTCGACGTTAAAAGTTAATATTCTTAAAATACTGCGTTCACACTCGAAAACTGTAGAATACTTTTCTACATGTCGAAAACCTCAACCTTGTCAAAAACTCTTCAAATAATTCAAGAACTTAAAGAATGAAAACTTATCAAATATCGTTTTTTTATTCGCGTGAAGTATAGAATCTATCGACATACACGTTCTTCAGCTTGTTACCCAATATGCGCAAGCGAATGTGTAAATAATAAAAGAAACAAGAGAAGGCAATAAGATGCACGAATATATACATCTCCTCTCTCTCTTTCTCTTATTTCTTTTAATAAATTTTTAATCGCGCCTTACGAATGTAATGTCATCCCATAAATGTTCCATTTTTTCACAAAGAAATGACTTGACTAAAAAATAAAATTGAAATTCATTTATTTTTCATCTAAAAATCTTTGTAGCGTTTGTCTGTTTCTTATTGTGGTAATTGATGAAGCTAAATTTTTTAGAGTTTTCGACAATTTCGTGTAATCTACTTCAACTTGGTTTGGTAGTCTACCGTAGATACATATTCGACATGTCGAAAACTCTGAAACTCTGCGAAGTATTCGACGTGACAGGCCAGAATATAATAACCATTCAAATAAAAATTAGACATTGTAAATACAGATTTTATAGCTACCACTCTCGTCTGCTTCTCTATGATTGCAAAATTTATTTAATTTATATATTTTTTATGATATTGTTTATATAAATACTCATCAAATACAGCAAACAACTCAATTGAACAGCAAAAAGCGTTGCTTATTTACAACGTTTTTAACTTAAACTTATTCTGAATTATAAATAAAACAGGCTTAATACGCATTTAGGTTGTTTTAATATAATATCAACCAAATAATATCAAATAATTTAATATAATATCAACCTCGATACGAGGCCTCGACAATATATATTTGGAAGAAAATTATATATAATATGTGGGTCCATGTAGATATTCATGTGTCTAAATATTCATGTGTCATTAGTGTTTCTTTAACCTCTCTGCCAAAGGTTACTTCTACGCCATGACAATAGTCCGCTCCTGTTCGATGTGGTCAAATTTCAATTCACAGCGTTGTTTGCCGTTTGTTTGTTAACTGACACAAAATGTTCAGTGCTCGACTCTCGTCTGACTGTCACAAACATTGTTCCCTGGGGCATCATCACAGCCAATTAGACGCGTTACTATCCCTAAATCGACGACGACGACGGTGACGGCGACGGTGACGGTGACGCCGGTGACTACCGCCTTTAAGCAGTGCTACCATGCAAATAACTATTCATAGCCTTTGGCCTACAGCAACGGGTTAAGCATGTTTATGTTGCTATGCTTCTATGTCGGTATGCTTCTTTACCTGCATATATCGCTCTCTCTCTCTCTTGCTGCAATTTCAAACTAAACTTTGTGTCTGTTTAACGACATGTTATGAATGCAGATGATCGAATTAGAGCAGATAGCTTTTAACCGAACCTCGAGGTTGTTTTTCATCAGTTTACAGCTGATTTCCGGTTTTTGATATAGCATACACACTTCTCAAAGAGTACACGTGATACATTTCCGGGAACACAAACACGCATAGCAGCATGAATGTATGAGAATTCATACGTACGAGTACAAAATCAAGAAATCAATTTCCGGTTGTTCGCTCATCGAAAGTGAATGCGATACTGAGAAAAAGGATATACTCGTAGCATTTAGAATTAATGTACGATATAAAATAAATAAAAATAAATATTTGAGTATTTCGAGAAAAATGCTGGCTTGAATATGAGAATTAATTTCATTAATGTTATAAGAGTTACCTTTAAAATCGTTCGTTTTGTTGATCTTTAATAAACTTATGAGAAGTTTTAAAGGTTCTGTGAAGCCATATCAGTAAATTTAAAATCTCAATAAATCACCCTTTTTCATTGAACATTTTTCAAAAAATCTAAATTGAACTTATATCAAATTTGCGCCTTAACGAATCTACAGAGACCGACGAGAAAACGACATCGCCATCGACAGCGGCCCAATAGCACAAAAACAACACACAACACCTATTAGAAATGTCTTGGCCTCCGGACGCTAAGTGAGCCATTTATCTTCGCAGAACCTCCCCTCCCTTCCTTCCATCCTTCCCTTGATCCCAACTTCCACACAGCAAAACAAAGCGCCCTGTTGAAAAAAAAGAAGATATCAAGTATCGGAGCATTTAAAAAACCTACAACACAGCTCAAAGCAAAAGCTCACCAAAAAAAAAAAAAAATAAGCCAAAGGAACGCATCTTGCGGCTAAATACAAAACGATTTATACACGAATTACAACGAGTTTAAGAAAAATACCAGAGCATTTTCCTGGCGCGTTTCTTTCATTCGTCTGCGATTTTGGGCAAATCCTTAAACGTCAATAGTAACGAAAGAAAGTGAAAGAATCACCAGAAATCGAAGATTGCTATCTGCCGAGTATTTATAATAGAAGTCCAAGACTACCCACCGCACCCTCCCCCACCCCAAAAAAGGAATGAATGGCCAAAAGAAATCTTCGGTGGCAAGTTTTTATGGCAGCGGGAATATTTAGGAACAACAAAACGCGGAGAGAAACTCCAATGAAAGGAAGTCGTGGAAGTCGTTTAAAAGTACAAACGGACATTATTTATGACTCAAACCATTAACTATCCGGATGGTGGTGGTCATGGATTGGGCGCCATAGTAAAAGACAGCAAAGTAAAGAAGAAGAAGAAGTAGAGATGAGAGTGATGAGGATGAAGCAATAGAAAGAAAGGACCCTGAAAAGGTGGTGATGGGTGGCGCACTTGTAGCACGCAAAAAGAAGAGAAATCGGAAAAAAAGAAAAAAATTTAATAAAAAGAAAAACCAGCAGCAATTGCTCAATTCGAATAAACATTTCCTAAACTCTCTGTGTTTGTCTGTCTGCTTACTTATCCGAGCCGGTCCCACCATCCCCGCCTCTCTCCACCTCTTCAGGACCGGCCATGCTATCGATTGATTTCTGCTCTGACTGCTGATTGCTCATTGCGTACCTACTTTTACCAAAGTAATTTTTACGCGACTCAATAAAAGCTCCGCAACGAAAAAGGAACACAAACAAATGGCAAAAAACTATTTTATTTTTTAGCATTTCGATTCGATTATTTTTGGCAATCTTTGTTTTGTTTGTTGTTGCTGGAATTCACTCCGCCGTCGCCGTAAGTGAATGGTATGCGATTAGTATAGACGTCGGCATCTTTCTAATAATATTGCATTGTCATGCAAAAATTATGTTTTTGTTTTTAAGCAATTTGTTTCTTTTTATTTGTTTCGTTTTATTGGAACTAATATTTTCTTTTATTTTTTTTCTATTTATTTTCTATTTATTTTGTCTATTTTTATTATTTTCTATTTCTATTTATTTATTTATTTTTCTTTTATTTTTTCTTTTATTAAAACTTTTATTATTAATTTTTTGCTTATTATTTCAATTTGACCACAGAAAAACGAGATACCATTTGACGTTTTCGAAACTCATTTAAAAGACGATGCTCCGTCTATCCATTTCGAGTAACGTAAAGTAGAGCTCTGCCGTTTGGCAGCTGTCAAATGTCAGTGTCATCCGAATTAGCATTTATTTAGCTGAAGGTTTGCCATTTTATAATATGGATCGTTTTACCATCGAACACGTATGCTGTAGAATTCTGCTGTGACCGCACATTTAGAGCTTTACGACAAGATTATCGTCGGCGTCGTAATCGTCCTACTGAGCGTACAATTTCAAACGTAGTGACGCAATTTGAAGAAACTGGATCGGTTACAGACATTGTAAAGCCTGTGATGCATCATCGCTTCGCACGCTCGATTGAAAACATTGCCGCTGTGAACGGTAGTGTCGAGGACGACCGAAATTTATCAATTCCACGGCACGCTCGGCATTTGGGCAATGATCAAGGACTTCTTGTGGCCTAGTCCAGCCAGCAGAATGGCGCCACAAGCCACACAGTACGCCCGGTTTTGGCTTTACTGCAGGAGATATTTCCAGGACGCGTTATTTTACGATTTGACGATGTTAATTGGTCACCAAGATCGTCGTTCTGACGGCTTTGGGTTTCTTTCTATGGGGCTGCGCAAAATACCGTATTTATGCGAATAATTCCTGAATTTTGGAGTATTTCAAGAATGGCATACGTCAAGTTATGGCCGAATTTTTGCCGGACTTTTGTCAAAAAGTCATCAAAACTTACCTCAAAACGATTGAGGCCTACAAAAAGTCCCGTGGAGGACATTCTAACGAGATTGTTTTTCATGCATAATATTGGCAAAGTCCAAACATTCTACTGAAGTAAAAATTCAATCGATATCTGAATATTTAGTATGCTTTTTTTTACTTCACTTTGCGAAAGAGAAAATGGATAACCCTTAATATGAACCAAAAAAAAATCGCAATATTATAAAGCATTTAAGTAAAAATATGTGATTCATAATTTTTAATAATAATCCCCAAATCCTTAAATATTATTGCTTCTTCATCTAATTAAAAAGGAATAATATGCATATTGTTCCTCAATTTTCTTCTTTTCGGAATAAAATCCTCTAAAATTTTTGCAAAATCAGTTTTTTCGTATAGACTAGTTCGAAACCAAATTAAGTCCAACTTATTCCCAACATGTTTCCTTTAATATACTCCGGATACGGATCAGTTCGGTCCGAATTTGAGACGCTGATAACAAGTATCACATTATTCCGCCCGAAGCAAATTATAGTCTTAAGCCACTTTGGTGTCAAAGCTGCTGACAGCTCCGGTTTTTTTTTTTGTTTTTTGGTCCATTTGTGGGTGGGTCGCTTTGTCCCGAGACGGTCACTTCATCTACTCGTACATATACAGATGTAAAATATGTAGGTATGTACAAAATTTGGCAGGCACTACCATGGGCATCGCGCCCGCCCCGTTTGTCGCCTGATGGCATGCTATTTTTCTTGTTTGTTTTTTTTTTCTTTTTTGTGTCTGTTGTTGCTTTTGTTTTCGGTAATGAGGGTGATTTTCGTTTAGTGTTTGCGGTATATTTGTCCACTTAGCAATTTACTCTTGTCTTTGTTATATCTTTGCTACGAATGTAATTGTGTGTGTGTCCTTTCGAGGATTTGTACCACTTTTATTCAACCGCAGAATATTTTGACTAGCTTAGCATAATGTTTAATAGTATTCGTGGATGAGTCTGGTGGTTTGTGCCAGAGTATACAGAGTTTTCTTGTCTAAATTTCGACGTGCAGCTTTTGCACATTTTTGTCAAATGGATTTTATGGTATGCTCTTATGCTTGGAATATGATAATCTTCATAATTTTTGGAGTATATATGTACATATGTACGTACATATGTACACATATGAGTATTTTTTTGTTCAATTTAGTTAGCAACGTGTCCGTATTCTTTTTGCATTATTAGAATTTTTTATGTTACAATATTTTGTCACATTTTTTTGTCATTCACTGTCATTCACTTTGTTGAAATATAAGCTTGGAAAGTGCCAAACATTAGGAAACTCTAATGATGCAGTGATTTAGTGCAAAAAGACAGTGATTTATTGCAGACACATAAGTTCCTTTTTTTGATCTTTTATTGTTTTTAAAAAAAAATACATACATACAAATTTATTCTGTCTCCTACAAAAAGAAATGAGAAATTTTTAAAATTGTTGCCATTTGATTGAACTCATTGCATATTTATAAAGTGGTTCATTACCACAACTGATTGCAATTTTAATTTGATTGCTGACGAAAATATTTAAATTATATCCTTAAGACCTTTACTTCATCTTCACTACAATACCACAACACGCCCACAAACACCTACTTCTCTCTCATTAAAGACAAAGCGAGTCCAGTTCTGGGCATAGTTCTTATAGTTCATAGGAAAACGAATGGAGGTGAACCGGCATTAAGGAACTTACATCGTAGTGTGCTCCTTTCCTGGAAAATTAGGAAAATCAGAGTAAGCTTCTCCTCTTTAGTAAACTGGGCTGTCATGCGAATACTTTGTCGAGTTTTCGACATGTCGAATATGTACCTACGGTAGACTACCAAACCAAATTGGAGTAGATTACGCGAAATTGTCGAAAATTCTAAAAAATTTACCATTATCAATTACTACAATAAGAACAAACTACAAAGATTAAAGGCTACAAAGATTTTTCGATAAAAAAATTCATAAATTTCAATTTTATTTTTGAGTCCAGTCATTTTTTTGTGAAAAAATGCAACATTTATGGGTTGACAATGAATTTTATTACTTATTAATTTATTTATTACACTTATTTCGACGATTGTCATCAGACTCTTTCTCTATTATTCTTTTATTATTTACACTTTGGCTCGCGCATTTTGGGTATAAAAAAGCTGAATAATGTGAAGTGCGATAGATTCTATACTTCACGCGAATAAAAAAAAAGATATTTGAATGAGTCATTCTTTAAGTTGTTGAATATTTAAGAGTTTTCGAGCTCAAATTCGATTGCCGAATTGACCAAATTGGCGAAAGTCATCTGGCCAAAAATAGGCGTACACGCCCACTGGTACATCATACCATATATGGAAGGAAGTGTTTACTGATAAAGGCCGTGTTGTAAATGTGCTAATAGATTAAAATTTAATATCTGTAAATGTAATGAAAAAAGGTTTCACACGCCCTCTTTTATCTAACCACCGTGAGAGATGCGTAGAGTGTAGGGTGTATGAGCTGCCGCCAGGCCGAACTAGTTTTACTCGCAGCGATTTGAATTCGACTCGACTCGAGTCGCCGCAAAATGTCTTAAATTAAAATCGGTGACAGTTTATTTGAACAATTTGGTTTCAATTCGGACAGTCCTTTTGCCTTTTGCCTCTTTTATTTCTTTCTATATTCCTTCTATTTTTTTCTTATACTTCATTACATTTTACAAACAAATCTTTTTCGTTTCATTGTAACTTCTTTTCATTCCACTTCATTTTCATTATTTCCATTTCAAGTACGGTTCTTTGCAGCTGTCTTATAAAATCAAAATGAAAATGTGTATTGTTGTAATGGACGCAGTTGTGGTTGTTGTTGTTGGTGTTATTGTTGCTGCAGTAGATTTTGATTAAACAATGGTACCAACCCACAACAAACTCTGTGAAAATCCACTTCCTCTCTTCTTCCTCACTTCCACAGACCGTTTGCCGTTTGCGAAAATCACTTCGGAATTAATATGGTTGAGATATTTTTTTTTAAATGTTTTCCATAAAAGTCGACACTTGCGGATACAGATTTCAATTGGCTATTTTTAATTTTTTATATCCTATTTTTTTCGTTTAGCATGAAATTATTTTCCGGTCAGGAAAATGGACAATTTGTGTCTATGGCATATTGATTGATTGTGAATTGTTGGAAGAGCTTTGAGATGAAAATAATGCTAGATAGTAAATTAAGAAAGGAAAAAGAAAGGAAAAGGAGAAGAAAAAAAATTGTATTTTTAATGAATTATTTTTAATGAAGATAATTGATTTAATTAAATAAAAAAAAATTGATTTAATTAATTAAATTAAAATAATGCAAGATATTGTAAGAAATATTAAATACACGGACAGACATACATAAATAAAGAGAAAAGAAGACACTTTAAAATGTCAGCCACTGTTGATTGAATCTTTTTCAATAAAAATTCAATAAAACTGTGACAAATGAATACTCGTTCGTACAACTTTCTTTGCTCTCTCTCACTCCATCTCATCATTCCATAGTCAGCCTCTCTAAAGTGCCATAAAAAACTATGATTTATTAAATTAAAAACAGGCAAACAACAAACAAAAAAACTTTATTACTTTACTCGCAACAAAATCGCAACATTAACCAGTAACGCATCATTTACGAATGTAAAAAGGATTCAGCGAGTAGCAATAAAATCGAACGAACCCAGAACCCACAACAACAAGAATACCCAACAATATAAAAGAAGAGCATATGCAAATCAAAAGAAATAAAGAGCAGCATGGATGGCTTCCTACCAACTCGCTCAGAAGTGTCTACTACACGGCGCGACTCTGAGATTATTCTTTATTGTTTATACAATTTAAATGTAACTGCCACATGAGAAAATACGAGAGAGAGGGAGCGAGAGAGCGAAGCACAATTCTCACGACATTCGATTTTGAATTTGTAGGAAATATCAAATAAAATGTGCTGTCAAAGTATTTCGCTGAGACTTTCGAGAATGATGTGAAAATTTCCCAACGCACAATTTCCATACGCACAACAAACAAATGAAAACAATCGTAAAAGGACTTAGTAGCAGTGAAATAATCATAAAAGGCAAATCCTGAATTGAATTTTTATTTTGCCATACGTATTAAAATGAGCAGGGTTAACAACGACGTCTAAAAGACGACAATAGTGACGTTGTTGCCGGCGTTGGAGAATACTTGTACGATGATGATGATGATGATGGTTCGGTATGTTGTATGCGACAAAACTAGGCTTTTGGGAATTCAATTTTTATTGCCACCTCTTCCAATTCTTCGTTATTTATTTCATATGAAATGAAGTGAAAATTTGCAATAAATAAAGCTAAAAGTACGTGATTGTTTTTTTAGAGTTGTCTACTAAATAAAGTCTGCTGAAGAAGTCTTAAGTAAGAAGTAAAAGTTAAATAAAATATCATGCAACAAATAATATCGCTAAGAATGAGAACTCGTCTATGTATGTATGTAAAAAGCAATCAATTTGTCTTCCAAAAAAAAAAATCCATGTCAAATCTTCGAATCGCTTTTTTCTCAGCAAAAATATTTTGTTAAAGTTTTCTTACCATCCTTTGATTTATTGACTTTTAATCGTAAAATTTTATAGTCAGCGATATTTTTCCGCACCCGACAATTTTTAATTTAATTTGAAAACTTTTTTTGCTCCATCTCATTTAATAGCAATGACATTTTTTTAACCCTTTTCAAACAAATTGCTGAAAACTTTCAACCCGAAAAAAATTGTTAAAAATTAAAATCATAAATAATTAGCGAAATTACCAAGTTGATGCGATATTCTTCATGCGCCTTCTCCACTTTCTTTTCTCTACCTAAAAGGCAAAGCCAATAAAAAAAAAAATACGTAAAAAAAATTGTCTTAACCCTTCATGCGTCAGCAAAAACAAATTGTTCTTTTGCTTTGGAAATTTCTTTAATGACGATAGTTAGGCGTTGTTGTTGTTATTATTGTATTTGTTTCTGCTAACTCTGCTGCTGTTGGTGTTGTTGTTGTAGGCGTCATTGTTGTTGTATTTATTAGTCCTTTTCTGTTGCTGTCTGTCTACTGCTTAATTTTCCAAAAGCGACCGGAAGGCGTCAACAACAAAAACAACAATTAAGTTAAATGGAAAATTAATTGGATGGAGCTGTTGTTGCGTCTTGGCAACAACAAAATTTTTTACTAACAACGAAAAAGAAGATATAATGATAAAATTCGATTTTGTTAATGTTTTGTCTTTCGTTAGAGAAATTTCACTATTTTCATAAGAAAATTTTGGTGCATCATCAGCGAAAAATGTTTGGGATAACGATCTCACGAAATTTTGAAAGAATAAATAACAAAGAATTTTTCTATATCTTCAAATTTTTCTATTCATTGTTAAAATTATACACTTATCGACTGTATATCCCTTTTACTGAAATGTTTAATTTTTAAAAAAAGGTTTTTTACCTAACATTTTCTTATTATTATTATAGTATATATTTTTGTTGTGGAGAAATGTTGCCTCAACATCATCATCACCAGTCCCCCCGCCACACTAAAAATTTGCAAAAACTTCGCATCACCATAAATCACGAAAGTGAATCCGTGAAAGATTTATCGAGTGCTAAATATTTCGATGCTAACCACTAGATTCCATGGGTTTTTTTTTCTTCTTTTGTTTAACACTGAATCACTCAACAAGGGAGTCATCGGTTACGCCACACGACCCTCGCCCCCCTCCTCCTCTCGTGCGTATATTTTCCTTCTGTTTCGAAATCGTCCTTTCTGAATTTTTTCTTTCAATTTAACGAACTTTTTGAATTTTTTACAGCCCCCAAATTTAAAAAAAGACATCACAAAATTTAAATCAGATACAAAGAAAATAATGAATAATAATATGCGAATAATAGTAAAAGAAATTATTTAATTGTAAAAACAATTAAATTGTTATCGGCATAATGCAGAAAACTATGAAAGTTTTATTAATACTAAAATTTTTTTTCAATTTATTCTATTTTGGTTTTTTTTTTTGGAATTTAGTAAAAGGTTTTATTTTGCTGGTTTATATTTTCACTATCGTATTTTTAGGTATTACTATTTTAAAATTTTAAGCTAAAAGTATTGAGGCTTTAGTGCTCCTGATTACATTTAATCACCAATTTTTTACATTATCTTATTAAATCATAATCTATTTAACTTTCACAAATAAAAATCAACCACAAAGTACACAATTCAACGCATTGAATGAAGGTAATATTTCTCTTATTTTAAAAATAAGAGAAGTCAACTTTTGGTTGAAAATTTTATAGGTTATAAATTAATTCTTTTGAAAAAAACATCGTATAAGTTTTAATTAAAGTATTTAAAGTGTCAAACATCGCATAATTTAAAGTTGTCGAAGGTATATTTTAAAAGGTATCATTTGTAAATAGTTCGAATACAAACGAATATTAATCGGGCTTTCGACACATTGAGGTTAGGATATCTCGAAAGCCTGACGTGATTTCGAAAGGGTGCATATTCGGGGGGTGCATTTAGTTCGTGTATAGGTATTGCTTTCTGGTTTAGTGAGTAACTTTTCAGTTAGTCACTTTTCAGTTAGTCACTTTTCAGTTAGTCACTTTTCAGTTAGTCACTTTTCAGTTAGTCACTTTGATTTATAAATCAAGAGCCTACGAAATTTTCAACTTAAATTTTTCCTTTTAAATTATATATAAAATTTTGTATCCTTCCTAATCATCGTTTTTACAACATTGTGATGATTTCACAAAGTTCATCGGTCATCAAATTATTTTAATTAGATCTGGCAGCTTTTAACCCTCTTGAAGCCATTAGCAAAGAAAAACACTCACAAAAAAGACAGTAAAACAAAAAAAACAAAAGCCAGTCTGAAAAAAGTAAACAAAACAAGATGGACGCCAGCTAGAGAAAAACTTTTTCTTTAAGTGTTTCACTTTACAGAGTTGCCACAAAATTTATACCATTAAATATAAGACAAAAGAATGGAGAAAAAAAAGAAAACTTTTTCCTTAAATTTTAAGAGATCTAATCATAGGCACTTGTTTTTGTTGTCTTTGCCATTAATTTTTTTTTTTTACAAAGGGTTAGCATAAGTCTTTCGTTGTTAGTATGATGTTTGTTGTTGTTTGGTTTAGAAAAAAAAACGCCGGCAGTTGATTTTAAATTTTTTTTTATAATAAATGATTTACTTTAAAGAATGGTTTCAAGTTTTATTGATTAATCCGATGAATAATTCAATGCAATAAAATTTTCAAACATCATTTCGGTGACGCCCATCAATTTAGTAAGTTTAGAAATATTCACACGTGCGTAAATATTTTTCTCCACAACTTTCAAGAAGAGAGCATACATTTTTTCGAATATATAAAAAATTCTTAATTTCGAATTTTTGTCTTTTAAGGTCTTCCTCCCTCCCTCCTCTTTTGGGGTGTAGCATTTTTCAATTAAAATCAAATCGTATTTTTGTCTGGCTTAAAGCATTCGCCGTTGTGTTTTTTTGTTCTTGTTTATTTAGGACGACGCGTCGTTCTTGTTCTCAGACAAACTCGAAAAAACACCACAAAAGAACAGAAAACTCCAAAGAGAAAAACAACAGCAACAACAACAACAAATACTTAAATACTACACACATTAAATGTTATGCCACTTGAGAGATTGTAAAGTGTTTAAAAGTATTTTAACATATTCCAAGTTTTCTCAAGAGCACTTCTTTCGATGGTTTTGGGTCTGGCCAACAAGGCAGATGCTTTCAATGCTAATAAGTTAAAAAATTCTAAGCCATTTTTCACAATTAAAGCGACCATATTATTTTTGCGATTTTTTACTGAAGAACAATTTTTATATGAAAAGAAATGTATTTCATTCGAGAAAGGCAGTGAAGGATTTAGGTTATATTGGAAGACGAGCCCTAAGACTAGCCAAATTATGTGTAGGTTCCAAATGACTAATGATAGATAGTCAAGAAAACTTTAAAAGTTTTTTTTTTAAACCTTAAAGCAACAATTCAATCATTTCGAAAACTGATTCATTCAGGTCTCATGTGGATTGTATTGTTTTTGCTATTTTCTAAAATTTCACTATTTCTATTAACCCTTAGAAAGGTATATATACTATATTAACGATAACAGGAAGAAAACAGCAACAGCCACATATAAATATATGTTTTCCTCAAGCATTTTCTCCAGCATTTTCACTTTGAAATCATAAATCAAATAAAGATAATCCTTGCAAGATTTATTGGTCGATTATTATTTTAAGGACACTCAAATAGAGTGAAATGTGGCAAGCAAGATTTATCATGAACCTAACCATTTTCACACATGTCTGTATATATACATACATATATATGTATATGTATGTATGTCTATAAAATTATATTCATCTTTTCATGTCCGCATGAGAGAGAAAAGAGTTGGAACATTATTACTTATTGTTATAATAGCTAAAGGATCTTTGTATCTACTTTAAAATTTCTTTATTAAATTCACACTTTTAAAAAAGTTTTAAAAAGCTTTTAAAAAAGCACTTTTTAAAAGTATGAACTGAATTTCCGATAAGCCTATCAAAGTCTCAAAGATAATTAAAAGTCATATTGATTGCATATGAAGAGCTCGCGGTTATCTTAAAAACCGAATGTAATGGAGAAATTTTGGATTCGATTCGATTCGGTTTCAGCCCATCAAAAGCCTTCGGAAACGTATAGTTTTATTCCTAATTTAGAGACTGTGCTAAATTTTTTAGGCTTGTCTCATAGAATTTATATCCAGCAAAGTCAACTTCATCCCGAAAATCCGAAAACATCCCGAAATCTTCTAAAAAGAATGGACGCTTATAAAAAGGCTTGAAAGGGTAACTTTCGTTAAAGGGTCAAAGGGTCAAGAATTGTTAAGGAATTTGTGTTTTGGATTAATATAAAATTATTCAAAAAAGCAGTTTCTTAGTTTTTTATTTGTTCATAATTTAAAAAGAGAAAGTCTGAAAATGCTTTTCTAAGAAGCCATGATTTTTCTATTTATTTTTTTCTAATACTATAATATGCCAATTCTAATACCCAATTCTAATACCCAATTTCTAATACTATAATATAACATTTCAATACATAAATAAAATGTATTATTTATTGAAGTATTGAATTATTCATTTATTATTAATTTTCTTCCTAACGGTAAATTATCGGTTTCCGTGGTGTAGTGGTTATCACATCCGCCTAACACGCGGAAGGCCCCCGGTTCGATCCCGGGCGGAAACATTCTGACGACTGTGGGCTCAAAAAAAAAAAAAATCTCAGATATTAAACCGTTTTTTAATAAAATACTCCTATGAGATTTAATTTCTGGCCTCTCAAAAATAGTTTTATCGCATAAAGTTGGCTTTCTTTTTAAACCATATCATACTTTCGTCTTTCTTATTTTTATTCAAAACATCTTTTAGTTTTTTACGAGTCGCCAAAGAAATTGCAGTATTTTGTAATTCTATGTTTTGCAAAGTTTTATTAAAACCGATTACTTTGTAGAGCTGCTTTCCGAATTGCTAAAATAAATAAATATTCATTAACGGACAACATCAGAAAGTCAAATAAATTATCAACAACCTCATTCAAATCGCCATTATTGGTCAAATCAACTTCACGAAGGGTTTCATTGTCAACAATCAACTGCATGAAAAGCCTTGTGATGGCAACGCTTAACGAACAAGCAGCTAAATCCAAAAATTTTAAAGGCATTTGAAGTAGTATAGAAATAATGGCTGCAGCACCATCGCTACCGATTGCATTACGTCGCAAGGATAACTTTTCCAAAGCGCGACCTCTTAAAGCTCGACTCAAACGAAGGGCACCTTCCGCACCTGAATCAGTATACGCAGCTTTAGAGCATTGTAAGTAGAGTAGAAAAGTGTATAGTGTCGACTTTTTTAATACTCACTGATTTTATTATTGGTTAAATCGAGCGATTTGAGTGCACTGAATGACTCACGATGACATGCTTCCAGAAACTGCAGCAGTCCCTCATCGCCCATGGCGGTGTTCACCAATGAAAGTCCGGTTAAGTGATGACAACCCTTGTCCAAGCTTCGAGCTAAAAAACGCAATTGATATGTTTCCAGTGTTGTATTATGGAGGCTGTAAAGGGAATATAGAATCTATCGCGTGCTATAATGGCTTTTCGCCCAGCAATTCTTCATTTCTTACCTGAAGCTTTCTAACTCATGACAGTGCCTCAAACCTCGGGCCAAGTGAAGAATATCATTATGTGACATTGTATTACAGCCAGTGTAGTAATGGAAACCCATCGTCTTGGCGGCATACGTAAGACGCAAGGTACGCAATTCCGACAAGTTACAGAGGATCAAATCGAGTGGAATGTGAATGAAACCAAGAGCTTCAAAGTAAGAAGAACAATAGGAAAAGATAAATTGCTTGGTGAATTCAAAGCCCTTTAAAGAGACACACACCAAAAGAGACACATCCGATTCCTGTCTCTGCGGATACTACTTACCAATCTGTTCTTCATCCATTGCCGGCTGCAAACAGTCAATCTCCAAATGATTTATATACACCGCACAGATGTCCAACTCTTTCTGTACACAGTGCGACTCATAGGCTCCCGGATCTAGTTGTTGAATAAATTCCTGTAGATGTCGTTCCATGTAAATGTTAATCCAGGCTGGCTTTACATTCGTCATCGTTGCTGCTGTCACCAGCGGAGTACGCAAAACCGTCCAACGTTCTTGATAGCTTCTGCGCCAAAAGAAATCCTCTCGAATATGTTCACTGAGAATCTGCAAGGGCTGATCCGTTTCCAAATTACTTAGTAAATAGTTACGGTCCGCTTGCGTGGGCAACTGCTCGTAAATGGGATTTTCTACACGGTGAAAAAAAGAATACTACTCGCAGTATATCAAAAGCATTATGGAATCACGGTACAACCAAAAAATGGTAGAAGAAAGAAGATACAAATTTTCAATTCCAAGCCAGAATTCTAAACCAGAAATTGAACTATACATTTTCGAATTCGCCTTTAGAATTTTTCCATGCTCCATGCTTTTCACACATTAAGAATATGATATCTCAAAAACCGAAAATGTCAAAATCTTCGGAAAAGTTGAACTGATTTTAAGATACAGTATTATTAGGATTGAAATATGGAATAAGAACAATGAAAAACTATAATCGAAAACAAATAAAAGAAAAACCATTTTGTCGGCAATGTCAATAAGAAAGTCAGCGGACGAAATATCAGGGACGTTAGCGACCCTCTCTCTATACTCCCTCTATACTCTTCTTCCATTTCTACCTTTCCAATTTACTATGATTGCGTCCAACACCAGATGGCGTAGAGATTTAAAAGCTGGATTTATTTGATATTCCTTTTGACCATCTTCGAAAGTTTTGCCATGTATATTTTTTGGCAGAATGCAACGCTTAGGATTTATATAAGTCTCAAAAATATTCAAATCTACGGTGCAAGGAAACTCGACATACGTAAAATTCATCATTTTTATCACTAACTTTTAACTAACATATAGTATATAAAAGAATACAAGTAAAAATGAACTAATGACACGATTCAAATGATTTCCAATTGATTACTAATTATTATGTGCTTTTAAAAACAAAGCCAGCTAGGCCGACCGACCAGTCAGCATGGTAACCGGTTGTCTTGGAAACGAATTAACTATAGTTAGTTAAATAACTATACGATTAAAATACGATTTAAACTGAGACAACGAGCATTTATGAAAACTTTCTTTTTTTTGTGTCTACAATTTTTTAGAGTTTATAGTCTTACTTTCGCCAGAGTCATTTTTTCAGAAGTAGAATTTTTCAGATTGAAGTGTGCCGCTATAACAGTGTCGTTGACATTTATGACAACTTCTTTAAGAATTTCTGACATTTTTTATGGTTTGGTAAACAATTTTATCACAGTTTATTTGAAATTGGAAATTTACCCAAAAAAAGCCAACATAATTAGCAAGTTTGGTTGCTAGCTTAAATTTTTCAAAACCTTAAAAATTAGCTCTAATTTTTTAAAACCTTAATCTTAGAACGTTCATTTAGTAAAACAATCAGGTTAAAAAACAATTAAATTAAAATTAACAATTAAATTAAAATGAACTGGATTTCGGTCAAATTAAGCCATTAAAATCTGAAAGAAATCTAATACGAATATTTATTCGAAATTTTTATGAGAAATAAATTTTTAATATCAATTCGTATTAAAAAATAGTGGTATTGTATAATATTAAAAATATTTAAGAAATATTATAAATATTAAAAATTAATCTCTTACTTTTTATTATATAATTCCAAAGAGTCATAGCTTTTATTTAATAAAATCTCTATTTAAAGATTGAAAGCCCTAAAAAAATATTATATATTTCTTACCATTAAAAAAATTTCACGATAGGAAAATTTATGCTACCAATATTCTTATTATTATTAACCACATAATTTCTCTAGGAAATAATGGATGTATTATTTGCCATCATAATAAAAAAAAATAAATATGCAGAATAAGTACCAGTACAATAGAACGACAATACCACCAACCAGCAACAGAGTATCGTATGTTGTTTCGTTGGTTAGGGCTTGAGTGGGTTGGTTTCTTAACCGAATCATAAGAATTTCTAGTCATACTCATACACGGAAAGAGTATGAGTCCCTTCAAAAAAAAAACAAATTTCCCTGCTGAGGACTTTTCGAATTTTTTCTCCCATCCATCCATCCATACGCTTCGCGGTGACCTGACCTGACAGCCTTCCCTCCTTCTTCGAACTCCTTTTTTTTTTTTAAAAATGCTTAGTCAACGAGACGGTAAGAGCAATAAAAATAATTCATAATAAATTGCCAAAACATAAAAATTGGCAACGTCTCGGCACTTGCCCTCATAACCTTCTTCGAGTATGGTTGTATGATGAAAAAACGTTGCCACCAACGAAGCTATTTTATAAGGTGTATAATTTGGCAATAATAATGCGCATCATGAAAATTCATCAGAAATATTAATTTTGAGACGGATTTGCACTGAGTATGGAATAGCGCCGGAAAAAATGTAAATATCAGTATAAAAAGAGAAAAAATATTGCTGACTTTGAAAGCGAAAATGATAAATTTTCAAGGCGAATTAAGAAAAAATCTTGACAGAAAACCTAAATAAATACATAATGCCCAAGAGAAGAGTCATTTCCTTTACCTGTTTTTTTTTTGTACTCTGATAAGCCCAAAGTTAATACGTATGTATGTATTTTCTTCTCAACATAGATAAGAATAAGTTGCAGGCCGCATATTATGCGTTGGTTTTTGTATGACGCAACAACTTAATCTGGTTATTTTAAGAAAGTCATGTCAGCTGTTGTTAAACTCACACATTTTTATTCACACTCACTTCGCCCACCCTCCTCCACTTCGTCAAGAGATTTTTTCTTCCTAAGAAAAGGGCAAAAATAATTCATCAACCCATAAACACCTTACTTTAATACAGTACAGGTAAGAGCTAATGCGTGTACAAAAAAAAGCGAACGTCCACATTTTTGTTGTGATAAATTTCGTTTCTGATCACTCTTTAACCAATCCCTACACCTCTCCAAGTCCTACCTACTTCTCTATTTTTCACTTAGAAAAATGATAAAAAGATTTCTTGTCAGAATTTATGCAAATTTTCTTTCTTAGCAAAAGAAAAGGGCATTCGATTTCTTTGACTTCGACGCAGATAATCGCGTCTTTATGTCGTGTAATTATGGACATAATCGTCTCTTGTTAGGACCGAGTTTTTATCGCTGAGTGTATCGTTTTCCGCCATTGCCAACGCCATCAGCAACACCATCGCCATCGCCATCGTCATCGTCATAGTCACCGCTGCGGCGAGCGACTTTTATGATGGCGTAAATTTGTTTGTTATGCTAATTTAATACGAGTTGTTCTGTTGTTGGTGGGGGAGGGTTTTAGTTGGGTAAAAAAATACATGAGAAATTTAAAAATCCTTTTCATTTTTTACTTCACTTTCGAGGAAAAATTTTCTTCAGATTTTTTTTCTATTGCTTAGCTGTTTTATTTTTGAATACATTTTGGTGAACACATAAACTTTTCTTTTATTTCAGAGGTTTTTAAAACGTTTCAAATTTCTTTGTGACCGACCGACCATCATTAAAACTCATTAAAAGCCCATCATCACACACGATGGACATTTGTGCGAGCACAGCGCAAAGGTCTCCCTAAACCAGCTCCTTTAATGGGTTAGGTAACAACAGAAAGACCCCGGAAAAAAGTTACACTTGACAATAGCAATTTTTGGGTTTTTCTTTTCGTTTGACATGGCTGCATTTGGTTTGAATAGCTGCAGGATATTTTTTTCCATTCCGCAGATCGTCTCTTTCTGTCTCTCACTATCTGTTTACTTCCTTTCATGTTAAATTTTTTTATATGGATGAGCTAAATTTGACATATGCTGTCATAGGCTTCTCCTATGCAGAATACAATAATTTTAAAGGTATGTATGTATTCATATGTGTTTTTAATCATAACATTTTATATTTAGAACACCGTTTGTAAATTTTTTTTTTTAATTAAATTTAATTTGACTAGTATTGAATAGTTCAGATTGGTTAGTTGATTATTTGAGAGTTTAATAAAATGTTCTCGATTGAATTTTCAACAAAAGCTATCACATAAAAGTCAATAAGAATAAACCTAATTTCTCTTAATTTAAAGTGAATGTGAATAGATAGGTTTGCTAAAAGAAACTAGTTCATATTGTACGTATGTACATTTTATTGAAAAAGTGAATGTGAATGAATGCATTCTGAATAATTTATATGGTACAATGAACATTTACGGAAGGCTCAATGAAGACAAATGCAACCGACAATGATTCCAGGGGCGCCGTGGCTTAGTTGGTTAAAGCGCCTGTCTAGTAAACAGGAGATCGTGAGTTCGAATCTCGCCGGTGCCTGAAGCGCGTGCTTGAATTTGTGGTTATTTTTTTCCTGTAAAACAAAATAAATAATACTTTTTTTTTGTTATAAAAATTTTATATTTTGTATTCTATATATTTTATTTTCCAATTTTATAGCTAACAAATTTCTAACATATTTTTTTGACGCATTTTTACGAAAGGAATAAATTTTTTATGCTGTTTTCAAATATTATTATATTTTTTTTTCTTACATTTTCTTTAGTTTAATTTGACTATAGTACTATATATGTATTACATAAGTGTAAAGAGTAAAGAATTTAAAAATTTAATGCTTTCTGAAATTGCTTTTATATTTGTTTGTTCACATTTCATTTAGTTTTAATTTATTATAACCATTTTATTGGCATTTACCTATTTTTAAAAATTTATTTTCTTAATTTAATTTATGTACTATATACAATATTATAGGAGTATTATTATTATTACTTGTATTATATACACGACTTTTAAAACATACCTTGCATATCTTTTTAAAGAAAAAATTTAAATTAAAAAAAAAAAAATATTTACATTATTAAAATTATACTTATTTTAAAAGAAAGAAAGAAACATCATTTGTATTTGCAAAGCAGTAGCAACAACAATAACAGCAACACAAATAAACCATCTCAGATGGTACCGGTACCGGTACTTCAAATAAACTGCACCGAATCTCATAAATGAATGATGCCCGCATTTACACGATTCGTTAAACAAAAGAATGGCCACGTTAGCGCGCATATCGTTGGCCCTTCCACGCTCCTCCTCCACCCGTTAACCAACCAAGTAAAACTCACAAGAAGAAAAAAATTTGCGGGGGGGGGGGACCTACCAACAAATGGGTGATAATATGTTTTGTATGAGGAAAAATGATGATTTTTTGTTGACGGTCATAATGATCATTATGATCATGACTATGACTATGACTGTGGATTGATGATGATTTTTGTTTTTCGGACTATAACTCGGCAAAGCATTTTTCGAAAGGGTTTTATTTGCTTAAAAATTTTCACTGAATGAATGCCTTCAGGATGTGTTCCATCATCATGTTTTTTTTTTCTATTGTCATTGTTGATACGGTTGTTGTTGTTGGTGTGTTGAAGTTATTTTATTTATATTTTAATTTTTTTCTTATTGAAATTTTTACTGAAAAAAACAAAAAAAAAAAAGAAAAGCGAAACAAAAAAACAGAAGTGTAGCAAAATGTAAAATTGCTGGCAAATATTGAATTTGCAACATGTGAGTATTCAATTACAAGAGATGCCGGGTGAAAGGGAGGGGGGCGGGCTGAGATACAAAAAGGACCAAATAGATCTGTTTACCAAACATTTAAATTTTGCCCTTTTACTCAGCTTCGTCTTCATGTTGTTTCATGGTCAGCAATATGATTAGCTACTTTGGTACCAGACTGTAAAAAAAAATAATTTGGAATAAAAAAGTTAAAAAATACGAGTATATCAAGTGGTCATTAACTAAATTTTAAGATTAGTAAACGCAAAGAGAACATGTGACAGATAAGATAAGCCCCCCCCCCCCCCCCACGCAACTCCAAATCACATTTATCAATTAAAGAATTTAATTTTTCCTTTTATTTTTTTACTATATTCTCTCTTTTTTTAAAAATACATCCTGACATCGTTACACAAGGTATATCATTTTTATACTATTCAATAAAATTATACATATATCAATAGAAGAGTTAAAATAAAAAAATTAAGTAAACAATAACACTTGATATTTATAAAACTCTATTCACCTGGAGATGCGGGGCATCGATCCCCGTACCTCTCACATGCTAAGCGAGCGCTCTACCATCTGAGCTACATCCCCATCGCACATTCTCAAATCTAAAATTCTTTACTGGCTTATCCATCTATACGTATTTTCATATTTGTACATATTTATCATTAAGTCGAAAATAACTAACAAAAAAAAAAGTAAAATCAAGGGCTCAACCGGGATTTGAACCCGGGACCTCTCGCACCCAAAGCGAAAATCATACCCCTAGACCATTGAGCCTGCTGCCAATCGATTAAACTACTCGGAACTTCACAGTCTATTTTTATACAAAAATTATAATAAATTTTAAAGAAATAAATGAAAACCGATAAACAAGGCAATTTAAAAACACGTAAAATGGAAACCGTTGAATTTAAAATAATAGGAGTAACAAACACACAGTTTTAAAATAAGCAATTGGTCTTCAATTTACTACAAAAAAATTATTTCTCTCTGAGCTGAAGAGAGCTGTTGTTAAAAATGGCGAATGCGTGGCGATGTTGCTTTGATGGTAGAGCGCTCGCTTTGCGTGTGAGAGAGAGTTTAGGCGGTTCGATGCCTTCCACTTCACCAAAAAAATTATATTGCTAATAGTGCTATTATTTTTCTTGCATTTTTTTTTTTCTATTTTGACTTCTTTTATTTCAATGTGGATAATTTCATTTCAATCCTTAGCAGTCTTCAAACACAGTTAATCACTTTTCTGTCTGCTACAATTTTTTTAAGAACTGTGGTTAATTATTTGCGCAGTTTCAAATAATTTTTCCAGTTGGCATAACTTAACCACTGACTAACCATAATCGCCACTCGCGCTCTCACTCTCCTCCAACCATCGAACGACTGTCTGAGAACCATCAACCACAATAAAATTCCTTCATTTATTCAATATTAACAACCACTGCTGGGAGAAGAACACACGAAAACAATAGAATTTCATTTGAAGCAAGTGCAAGTAAAAGTCAGAAGGGGCCATAAAAATAACAACAGCAGCAACAACAACAAGCAGCATTGGCAAAAAATAGCTAATTGCTATGAGTGTTAGCTCAAAAGGTTTCTTAAAATCACTTTTTCTTTATTTCACTGACAATGAATTTAACCGCCGAAGGAAGCGTGCCAAGGGTGAGAGTGAAAAGTTAAGGAAATTGTATAGACCATGAGTCCCAGTCGAGTGGATGGATGGTTTTGTAATGAGAAAGTGTATGAAAGGTTAACCATGGATTTGGCAAACTTGGCGCCATGAGGACGACTAAAGCTGACTTAATCCAAAAACTGACGGAAGTGCTTAAGATTATCTGAACTGAGGTAGTAGCATGAAAGCGAAGATTATCTTTGTAATTTGACAGCATGACGGGATTTTCCCCTTTTTACAACAACAACTAATAGACGGAAGTTGATTAAAAAGTTTTTTCACTCAAGATTGCAAATAAAATGTAAAAGAAAAGAGAAGGACAGGAGTAGTTTTTCCAAATAATTTCCGTCAAGAACAGTTAAAATGGGTTAAAAAAATAGTTTGTTATTTTTAAGTTTTGTTTTCTCTATTAATCCAATATAAAACTTAATTACTGCCGTTTAAACAATACAAAAACATTAAAGACAATTGAAAAGCCTTTATTTTTTAGTAAATTTGTCAGTAAAATACTATGTATCTTCTTTATTCGCCGCTTCAGATTATCAAAATTTTTGACTTATTCTTTTTAATAAACTTTTGCTAGAGCTGTTAAACAATACCAACCATTTAAGCCAACCTTCTTTCGAAGATTTCATTCATTCAATTTCTTCGTCAACCCAACCCTTTTATTTTGTCTTTTGACATCAAGAGTGTATTTAATTATTCATAACCTTTACTTTTCACAACGATTTTATGGTGGCAGTAGCTCGCTGCCATTTACGACACATTCTTGCTCTCCCGTTCTCTACGCTCTCTCAGCTCTTCGGCTGCCACACCAACGACTACACCACTCCACACTCCTCAACACCTTTTCATAACCATAAGCTAATGTCTTTGTTGTAAAATCATGTTGTCTCTTATCGTGTTCTCACATCCATCTATTTCAAAAACTGAACCTTCGCGTTTTGCGCCTGAACGTCATTTCGTAGATGTTGAATTATAGTGGCGCAGGTTAAACGCACGTTAACTGGCGCATAAATACCTCGGTTCGTTTCATTCTTTGCTCAAATTCAAATCGTGTACACTAAAAACAAAATCTGTGGGACGCAATTTCAAAACTAGAAGGATTAATTGGTCTAAGGAGTGTTTCCATATTCAAGAATTAAATCTTTTTTTGTTATAGAAATATTAATACGAGTATTTCAATGATTAGAAGGATATCCAAATTTTAGTAGGTACATGCAAAAAAATCGAGAAATGTGATGGCTTTTGGAATGTCATTTTCCGTCATTCTATTAAAGCGGTTTGTCTCCAACCCAACAAGGAATGACGGAAAATCGTTCCAAAACTCATCATAATCCAACACTGCCGCAAAACATAACGAACATCAAGCAACAATTGTTAATTACGATAAACTTTAAGAAATAATTTTTAGCAAATAAAAAATATTTAGAATAAAAAAAGTTGCTCATACATATTAAAATTTTTCCAATGTTTTGTTGATAAATGCATTTCTCTCAATTACTCACTCGCTCACTCCAATTTAATCGTTCCTTCCTTCCTTCCTACCTACATACCTTCTCTCATTCCTTCATACTCGTATGTACAACAAATGTTCTTTCAAACATTTTGAGACTCTAACAATCGCAGCGCCGGTGGAAATTTGCCATTAAGACAACAACAACAACAACTTTTCCCCGATGGCAGGTGAACGGTGAACAGGCAGAGCGAGTAGGATGTTTTAATTTCTAAAATATTTGGTAATATGTACTCGTATTTTGGTTGGCACCATGTTCTTCTCAACTCTTCTCATGCCTTCATACATGTATTAAGAACATAAGTTTTCGCAAAGTTGGTGCTTGAGTTGTTCGGTTGGTTGATGATGGGTTGGTTAGTTGGTTGCGATCCAATGTTTCATTTTCTTCCATTGTAACATCTCGTTGCTGTTGTTTTCTTACAATTATGACTTTTGTTTCTATACGTACTCTTCGTTGACGTTTTTCCTCTTACTCTTATTACTCTTGTTGCTGGTTGTTTTTGGTTGCTCTTATTGGTGTTGTTTTTGTCGTTGTTGTTGTTTTTGTTTCTCATATTGCGATTTCCATTTAAGCCCTTCGGCCAAGAACGTACAAACTTATTAACGGTTGTGTTTCATTCGGAAACCTAAAGTTATTTACACACAATGAGAGGACGGACAGCCGCCGTCTTGCAACAAGCCTTCTGCAGATGCACATGGATGTCCTGATGAATTGAAATCTACAAGAAGTTGCCAACTTGGTGGCATGAAATATCTTGGCTAATTCAATTTTGATGCCTGATTTGATATTAATTGAAGAACATATGCTTTTGTGCGTATAACGAACGTAGAAGAAAGACGGCGCCAACTGATTTAAAGGCTAAAGTTAAGCAGTTAAGAAGTGAAATATGGATTTTATTTTTTTAAATGTTTTATGAAAATCTTATGAAACTTATTTTAAAGGGAAAAAATATTAAGAGTAAAAAAATAACAGTAATTATAAATAGCACAATATGGACAATATTATAATAATGAATAAAACTCTGTGATTTTGGATTAAAATAATAAACCGGAACAATTAACATTGCCACAAAATCCCAAACAATGTCATCATAACATCTAATGACGCCATCTTACACAACTCCATAGCTTCTCCATCGGTCGGTCACATTCACCAAATCTTCTTCATAGTTTCAGCTGGCAATTGTCGTCGACTTAACGCTCTCAATTAATTGTAAGCCTTCGAAATGAACCAACGCGTCGGTCGTACAAAGTCATTCTAATTATGAAACTAAACAGAACTTATTATGTCTAGAGGTATAACAACTGCAACAACAACAACAACAATCAGCCACTAGTACTACAAAAAATCATTACAACAACAAATACATTTGTTGTTAGTATGTACTTAATCGTAAGAGATATTCTTACCAACAAAAAGAACAAGACGCAGCAGTACCAAGCTACAAGAGACACAAGAGGCACAGACAGCCAGAAGGCAGGGAGGGAGCAAGGTAGGAGGAAAAATAAGTTTTGGTTAACATTATAAAGACAAATTTTATTGTTAACATAATTATGCAAATGGCTTGTGCAATTAACGAGATATAGCGACATTACATACCACAAAAATAGCAAATTGCAAAAAAAAAAACAACTAAAAGCAAGATAAAGACAGGAAAACAGAGAAGAAAAACAGCAACAACAACAGCATGAACATGAACAATTAAGGAAATTAACATTAATCTTCATCAAGAAGAATTACCGAAAGGAACTCCTTTGAAAGTCAATCCTAACACGAATACAGCACTACATAGTCGGTATGGTCGAACTGACCAGAGACAAAATGTGTCAAAATTTACTATTTGCCAGTGAAATGTAGGATGTAAGGTACATCAGCTTCGGCCAGGGCGAAGTTCAGGCTGCTTCTTATAACATTTCCATTTACTACACAACAATTCATGCACCTTTTTTGACTCAAATTCAGCTCCCAAAAAATTCTTGAAGAAAATATTTATCGTATATATATATATATTATCAACTTGTAGTCTCAATCTGTTTGTTAATTATAATGACAATAATGTTGTTCTGAAGACTACAAAAACAATGATATCTGATGCTGGAGAAACAAAAGACATTTTTATAAGAGATTATCAGAATTTCTAGATTTATTAAACTCAAAGACTTTTTGATTATCATTATCATGAAACCTTTGGAACAACAATAGATTTTATTCCCGCATTTCTAGACTTTGGTCGAAAGTGAAATGTTTTATCTAAAATAGTGCTGTTTTTGTTGGAGTTTTTTTTTGTTGGTTGTCGTTCGCCTCAGCTTCAGCTTGTGTCATTCTTTTACTAAATTATTCATAACCGTAGCAATGTTTGTCAGTCGCTAGAATGTTGTCGTTGTTGTTGTTGTTCTTCTTGTTTCTTTCCACTTCAGCAGACAGATATCTCACACACATGTGCCTAATTCGTCTTGTTTCTCTTTTTCCTCTCTTCTTCCTCCACTCAAACCCAACCTTTTCGACACACTATCCATTTCTACCGCCCACAATTTTCGAAAGGACAACCGAAATACAAGTTCTTCTTGTTCAAACTAATTACGAAACGTCCTTTCGAATGTCCCAACGATTGTTGAAGGCGGCGACAATGATGGTGACGACGGTGACAACGGCCCTAGCATCGAAGTCCCGTTGCTCACTTTCTCTTTCCCGACGACAATCGAGATGAAAGATTCATTTTGGGTGAGGGCGAAAACATGTCCCGTATGTTTTTATCTAATAGATTCATAAGCTTCACTTAAAATCCGCTGACACATGCTTCAAACGTACCAAATGGCAAATGCCAATTTTCTTCAAGTTGTTGTTGTTGTTGCTGTTGTTGTCGTCGTTTGGTTGAATTTCACCATTAGGATGGCATATATTAAATCAAAGCTATCAAGACCATTTTAAACTATTATTATTAACCTTTTCGGGCGAACAAGCATGAGAAATGAAATGTAGGGAGGGAGGGAGGGAGGGAGGGAGGGAGTGTAGTGAGTTAGAAGGGGCGGGGCAGAAAATGATTAGGAGCATTCTAGATGTTAAATGCTTACGTTTACGTTTAAATTGATATGGAAGAGAATATGTCTTCATAGAGATAAAGACAACAACAACAACGAGAGCAAAAGAACCTTTCTCAGAAGTTGAAGAAGGAGCTATGAGGTATGTACATATGTACATATGTGTGTATGTACATATGAAAGAATGCACATACACATGAGTCCTTGCGTGTGTGTTTGTCTATGTTTATAAAATTAATTGATACATTTATGAGGGTCTGCTAAGAATTGATGCTTCTTGATTTTGGTATAAAGATTTTGATAAAGAAGAGAAAGAACTAGAAGAAGTCACACAAGCCTGTCTTCTGATGAGACAATCCTTCAGCCTTCCTTCGAAATTAATCGACCATTGGATTCGGATGGCAATAAAGTGATGTTTAGTCCGTTTAGCTCCGTCTAGTGGAAAACAAGCTTTGCTCTTGCCGAATTTATTTCATTTTAAATGTTGGAAATATAGCATGGGCCATATAATAACGTGGCGTACCTCAGTCTATAGTAGCCCTCGGGTCATAGGTTCATCACCATCACTGCTCTAGGACATTCCTTCTTAACTTCATTAAATGTTCGTTTTGCTTTCTCTCTGCTTTTTGAATTTTTTTTTTTTTTTTTTGCTCTTTATGCAATTTAAAACTAACACTCGGCTCCGGCGTATGATACAAAAAAGGGCCAGGAAGCCCATTTTAGTAAGCTAAAATCCAAAGAGCATTTCAAGACAATGGGCACAAACACACATACTCGTACATTCATTCTTGTACAAGCGCTTCCTACGCTGTTGACATAAAGTCTTGTTTTCCCGCTTCGTTGTTGGTTTCTTTTTGCTTCATATTTTTTTATATGGTTTTTGTTTCCGTTTTTTTTTTGTTCTTTGCTAACCAAGTTGGTAGTAGAGCTTGCCTCATAATGGATGACCTCATATAAATAAATCGAAGAGACTAGTACTGGCTTAAGGCACCAACAAAATATCATACAGCATTGAGAAAGTTTGATTTTTATTGTTTAAACATAAAAAGCCAAAAGGCAAACATGCTTGAGTCATAAAAAGATGCCTTAAGATAAACAGCAATAACAACAACAACAACAACAACAACAACAGCAACAACAACATCAGCAACAACACTAATACGACAAAGACAGGAGCCGCAAACATACTATAGTCGTAAAGAACATAAAGATCAAATGTCAATACAAGCGAGTAGCTATTGCTGCTTCTGTACAAAAGAGGCTAAAAGACGCTCAGAAATGTTGTTGTTTTTTTTTATTTTAGAAAAATGAAAGGTCTTACAGCCAGGCAAAAAGAGCAGCAACAACAATAACGCGGTTGGTCTCCCAACCATTCGAAATAATATTAGGGCAAAAAACCAACCAAGAAAGTAAAGAACATTCTAAACGCTGTCATAAAAGAAAAACTTAAGACATTCAATAACTTCTTCTATGTTGTTGTAACTGTTTAGGAAAGTTGCAAGGACCTTTTATCGTTTTAAATATGAAACTGTTTGCTTCTTTGTCACTTTTGCACGCCCACCTTTTACGCATCCCGTTTGTAACCATGCAAATAATCCATAAAATACTTAAAAACAGACAGGAAGAAGAAAGGTTTTAAAGAGACTCTTTTAACAACAACAATCTTCTTCCTGGTATCTAGTACTCGAATATTACCAGCGCGTACGCATAAAATGGACGCCGAAATTAGGAAAACCTCCCATGAAATGAGGAAAAAACCAATTCGCTGCCATTTCGAGAGGGAAGATCAAAGGGAAATGCTCAATTCTTTTTCCATAAGAGTTGAGAGTTTAAAAAAGTTCGTGAAGAAGAATTAAAATTTTTTATGCGCGCTTCAAGATTGAACCCGGATGAAATTAGATTGCGAACGATACAATTTCAAAACAGACCCAAAAACGAGACAGAGTTTTTAGCCCAGGCAAGCACCACGAACAGGACACGGTTTTAGCCGAGAATTAGTCAAAACAAGTCAAAATTTGTTTAAAAAGATTTTTAATACTGATCAGCTGGGTTGTCATGTCGAATGCTTTGTCAAGTTTTCGACATGTCGAATACCTACGGTAGACTACCAAACCAAATTGAAGTAGATTACACAAAATTGTCGAAAACTCGGAAAAATATACCTTCGATACCGATGTCGATAGATCCTTGAATGTTTAGAAGTTTTCGACAAGGTTGAGGTTTTCGACATGTAGAAAAGTACTATATAGTTTTCGACGTAGACTACATACAAAGTCAAAAAATTCTTGTCGAATGCCTATATATATATATGTATAATGATTACATCGTTGTATTTCTATTGTTTTTCTACTTATATTTTTTCAGACATTATTTAGTAAGAGTTTAGTAATTTGAAAAATTCCTATAAGTAATGTCTAGATACAATATTTCTAAATAGAATTTGCGATTTGTGAATATTTCAACAAATAAAATAAATAAATACCATGAAAGTATTTATTTTTTCTCTCTTTTATTAATACAATTTTAAATTATTTCCGAAATAAAGTTAGAATATTACTACAAAACATTGTGAAAAACAAATTTTCTTGCTCTTAAAAAAATCACGTATTATTCTTATTTGTCATGCACAACAATTGTCCTGGCAATTAATTTACGCAACTTTATTTTCTTTGTCTTTGCCCACCAGCCCACCAGCACACCATCCTCTAACAGACCGATCCGCCCGACCCAACGACCCTCCCACCACGGTGTTCCTTTATTCCTTCATAATGCAAGCCCGCTGTTGTCGGCGCTGCCGTCGTCGTTCATCATCAAAATTTTAAACTGTCAATATTTACACTTTATCCCAGGTTTATTCTACTGAAAAAATACAATTCCTTGCATTTTTCATATCTTCTCTCATTATTGTTTTGTTTAGCCAAGTTTCTTGCGCTTCCCCGCGCCGATCACAACCCGGTCGCTCGGTCACCGGCTCCATCACAACACCAACCAAGCCATACATTTTCTTTCTTCATTTCATCATTGTCTTTTGTGCCAACCCGCTGATGCAAATAATTATGGAAATTTAAAAATTTCCCATTTGTTGCCACAACAGACAAACAAACCGACAATAAGAGAGACACACAGACAGAATGACAGACAGACAGACAGGTAGCGAGACAGTCAGAGTCAACAACAAAAACAGCAACCGCTGCGTATCAAAATTAAGGAAACCAACAGATTTTCCACCATTTCAAATTGTAAAAAACAAAAAATACTGCAACTAAAGAGAAAAAGGGACACATATATAGAGTAAAAATTCGAAAGTTCAAAATAAGAAAAATGCAAATCTTTTCATTTGGATAAACATGTTGCTGTCACCCATCCATCCATCCCTCCGGTAAACCACCCAACCAACTCCACCCAAATTTCCACCAACTTCTTCTCATGGCTTAATATCGTTTGAAAAATATACCATCGTGTGATTTTTCATTACTTTTGTTTTTCTTTGGCATTTCTTTCAATGCCATAAATAACAGAGCGAATGAAAAGTATGATACTTCCTCAAAATTTCTAGCAAAAAAAATATATTTTTCAGATTATAGTTAATAAATAAGTTTAGAATTTATGATTTCTTTAACATTAAAATCGTTACAATTAAAATGCTCAGAAAGCTGTCGTTATTCTTTGCTCTTTACAGAAGGTCAAGCTTATGGTTCAAACTATTTTAAGCTCGAAATTTTCAGAGACTTTTAAGGCCCTTTCAACATTTATTCAATTCAATTCAATTCAATTCAATTTCAGAATTTTTCAATTGTATTTCAAAATTTTTCAAATATAGTTCAGAATTTTTCAATGTAAGAAATAACAAATTTTGTGGTTCTTATTGTTGTGGTTATTCCAAAATTATTAAGATTCTTTAATATTAATATTAAGACAAATGGTTTTATTAAACATTTTTCATATATTTATGCAATTCACATTTTTCTGAAGTACAATTGAAAAACACAATGAAAAAAATCTGAACTTAAATTGAAAAATTGGGAAATTCGATTTAAAAATTCTGAAATACAATTGAAAAATTCTGAAATTGAATTGAAAAATTGTAAAATTGATTTGGACCGAGTTAATTCGAAAACAAAAGAGTTTCTCTTAGCAAGAATTTGTCAACTGAGTCAATAGAAGAGTCAACAGCTAATATTTATTCGTCACAAATTCTTTTGTGTTCGTATAATGTATTTTTAAAGTTTTTCAATGAAGATTAAATTACATAATGTTCTACTATTTTTTTTTTATTTTTCTATTATTTTTCTATTATTATTCTATTCTATTATTATATTCTATTATTCTATTATTTTTTTTAAGAGTAACAAAAATTGTTACTCTTTATTTCCTCATAAGAAAACGTACTATATGTTTCCGTATCGAAAATTTATATCAAATAAAAATTTTTGCCCGTATTTTTGCAAATTAGAGACCGTTCTATTTGGAAGCATTCATCCAATTATATGCAAAGAGTTCGGTTCCTCAATGGAGTCTGTATAGTTCAGGACGCATAAAGATGTTCACCTATATCTATATAGAAGGAGTTAATACGATAGAAACAACTACTGTAGTATTTATTCCTCACAATTTTTATTACATATTGTATTTCTAGCGCGGTTCATTACTTTTCAATGTCACATTGAATTTAAAAATTTGTTTTCGACTGAACAAATTTCCAAAGATATTTCTTTTTGAAGCGAACTAATCCAATGTCATAAAAAGTCCGCGGCAAGTAATAATTCTAGCACCTGAATTAATAGAAGCAACTACTATTCATTTTTCACAAATTTCTTTTGTATTTTGTGTTTTCAGGTTTTTAGGTCACGAAGGTTAAATTTTTAATCGAAAAAACTATTACTTTACATTTCATCATGAGAAAACTTGTGTTTTCGTATTGAAATCTTTCATATAAAAGAAAGCTCTTTTGCCATAGTTCGTTCAGTATTGAAACGAAAAAGGGTTCGTCAAATAAAATTCTGAACAACTGAGCTTTTCAACATAACCTTTTAATCTTCATAATGAAATCGTTCTTAACTATTGGTTTCGTTGTACTGGCTGTTATTTGTGCCACTCAAGCTTTGAGGCCTGGTTAGTATCAAATTTATCATTCTAAGGAATTACTAGAGATTGTACTGCATTTAATAATTTCTTTCACTAACAGAGCGTTGCTTTTTGAAGCATTCATCGAACGACTATTTACCCTTCGGAATATTTTATCGGTGTTATGCATATCCCCAAAATATGTACACCTATAATGCATCAAACAACGAATGCATTAAATTTAAATATCTCTTTGGCTGCTTGAGAGGCAATAAGAACAGATTCGAAACGCTTAAGGAGTGCGAAGCCACGTGTAAAGTCTTGAATGAACAACAGTAAATAGCTGAACTAAGTACAGCATTTTTGCTATTTTGTTGAGATCTGATGATTTGAACAAAGTATTTAAATAAATATTTCGGAATATGAATATTTTGCATTGAGTTTAAATTTTGAATTAGAAAAAGTTATGTTTTATATGTTAAATAAAAAATTAAATAGGACTTAAATTATTAAATTAAATAGGAATAGGAATTAAATAGGAATTAAATGAATGATTGTGCGATCCTGTGATGTGAATAAGAATTTCCGCAGTTATTTATATGGTCTTACAGCTTGTTAAACATCTTCAAAAAGCTTCGAAGCTTCTATTGATATTTATAAATATAAAACACCGGAATGATTCAAATTTACTATACCTTGACCTAATCATAGCAATTATTTTGCCAGTTAAAATGGCAAAGGCAATTGTTTTTAAAGATGAAAAATTCATGGAACGTGATGATGCCCAATATGTTGATATCAGAAGAACATGGATTTAAATATCTTCGCAGTATTTTCAATTTATCCGTTCACAATGTTGAACTTTTAATCTCAATAATCTCTTAAATTTACTTAATTTTATAACTTTAATTTTCAATTTTAAAACGTTCGAATTAAGCATGTCCAAAATATTTTCTTTTACTTTATCGGATTTTAACATGTTTTTTAAAACCTGTTGGGAAAGTTTTTCATATAAATTTCGCCACTTTCGCAATAATGAGCAAGTAAAAATTTTTTCATCTAAGTTAATAAAAGCAACCAAGTAATGCAATACTTCTCCTTCACACATTTTATTTTACAAAAATTTTGAAATTTTCTACATTTCAAAAACTTATTACTATAAATTTCATCATAAGCAAACTTGTGTTTCCAATTTCCTCTATGTATTCCATGTTTTCCCATTTATCCTTTCACCTACGATAAATATACAAACAAAAGAATTAAATTTAGATATCCTTAAAGTGGTTGTAAAAGGAATAACTTAAGAAAGAAACTAGGAAGGTTATTTAAGTTATTTGTTCTTATAATTTTCCAATAAGAAATCCGTTTGGAATAAAATTTAAATATTTTCCATAAGTTTGAATTTTTAATCAGGAAAATTTTATTGGAAATGTTAGTTGTAAACAAAGAATACTTATGTATCATGACATATTCTGTGGTGAAAGTTAAGTATCAGACAGATCTCAAACGAAACTATAGAATATATTTTGTTGACTGGAATTAGCTGATTTGCATTGCCTTTTGCATCCTATCTTTCTGCACCAACGAAGGCAATAATTATGTGCCAGCCGCCAATCGACTTTTCCTTTATAATTAATTTTTTATTTTATTATTGCGTAAGATTTTCTCATACCACAGTTTGAGAATTACTGGTGAACTGCGCATAATCACAATCCGAAGTTTGTTTACGAAGCAACGCCAAAAGCGAATAAACAACTGTCATTGAAAACGTCAAATAAAACAGCTGTTTCTTAAATTTTGTGCGCGTTAGGAATTCTAATTTCTCCCAGTATTTTGTTCTCTAAAATAATAATTTATCAAATCCTCACAAAATTAACGATTCGTTAAAGTTTAAAAAATTACTGTGCTAAGTTATGTTAATAAGTTAATTCGGGACTGAAAAAAACCTTTAGCATTTCCTACCATTCTATTGAAATGTTCTATTGAAAAATTCTATTAAAAATTCTATTGAAATGCTGAGAAACATAATAATCTCAGCATTATTAACTATTACTATTTGATTGGAATCATTGAACATCATTAACAATGAAGCAAAGTGATAATTTAAGAACCGAGAGTTTACAGATTGCGATTGATGCGATTGATGCACAAGGCGCAAAAAATATAATGCTAACCGAAGGTGAACAACACAAAGAGCAAAACAACAAAGACGACAAAAAGAGCCATTTAACTGCAAGGGATAACTCCAAGGGAAAAGATCTCCCACAAGTACTTCCCAATGATGCCATGATGAATAAAGAACATTGTTGTGATGCTGGAAATGTGGTTACAAGCGCGAACGATGTGGTCGCCGCAAGCGAAGCTCCAGCCCATCCGTATTTAACTGGAAGAAATGAAAACACCGAACACCGGTGCGTATCAAGTCAATGCACTTAATTCACTGCTTACGATTAAAAAGTGGATAATATAAATTTCAAAACTACGCCGCAATACGCCAGGCTTGAATGAGAATATACTTTTTAAATAGCTCCATATAATAGAATAATAGAAATAGTATATTTATTAAAGTTTTAGTATATTTCTTAACAATTTTCATCCAAAATATGATTGCTTTTAAATTTTTCTTATCAACAAAAGTATTAAATCATTTCAATTATGTCCCCATAAATCATGAAATTCGCTGAAGAGATGAATGAGTTAAGGGCGATAGCATAAAAACGTAAAAGCATAATTTTTTTATTATTTCAAAAGCGTTCATAGGGTCTAGATTCGGCTTAAAAAAAGCGAAAAACTATTTATGATCGCTTAAGAAGTGAAAGTTAGGAAAACTTTAAACGACCTTTCATAGGCCCTAACAATCCGAAGTGGTCTAAATACTCGTATGTACATGTTATGCGGGTAAGGTGGAAATTATTGTCGTGTAGTAACGTATTATGCTACAGTTATAAACCCACAGTTATTAAATAGATACTAGACTCAGAATTGCGCAGATGTAAAGACCATTCACATTAGAAAATATCTGAGTTTCTTAACTTCCTTTCCGTTCGGTGTCATTATTATCAACCTCGTGATTCTTTCATAAATATCAATTTTTAACCATATGGCATATGCTCCTATACATAGTTTGCCGTTCTCACAGTTAATATTAAAACCAAATCAAAGCAAATCATTTGAATCGAAACAAATCGACACGTTTTTGCCATTTCATATTTTAGCAGCAGATGTTGCTGTTAAAAGGGAACAAAAAGTTTCCTTAAAAGAAATAACCTCACCCAATATTTCGGCAATATTTCATACATTATAAAAATAATACAATAAAAAGAAATCTCAACCGCTGCTTAAAAAAAGTGCTAAACGAAGCATTTTTTAGAAAAGGACTAAGGAAAGAGTGAGACTAACATTAACAATAATGCTACCTCAGCTCACAGCTCTCATGGTCTCCTTCCTGATCCTCCTCCTCCTCTTCCTACAGACTTTAAGTGTGTCTGTTGTCAAAATGTTCTCAAATTTTTGTAAAAAAAAACCGACCGTGTGTGTTTTTTTGTTATTTGTTTCTGCAAGCGTAATAAAATTAGCCCTTATGTTATGACACAAATACCATACCAACATCATCAGCCCTTCTCCCACAACCAGCAAACTCATCCTTCCGCTTCTGCCTCGTCCGACCTTCGTCCTTGCCCCGCACAATGTTGGTGTTGATAGCATCTCATTATCATAACATTTTGCACGCATCCAAGCATTTAAGCTGAAACGCCCTCCTTCGTTCGTTCGCGGAAAAAACGTGAGGTGAAAATATTTTAAAAATTTGCAAACGTTACATTTTTTCTCTTTTTAATAAATAACATAAAAACAAAAGCCTGACAAATAGCGAAAAGATTTTGTAGAAGTCATTGTTCTTAAAAAATGTCGTTCATTTTTGGCTAAGTTTGAGTTTAATTTTGGGTTTTACTTTTAAATTAAAATTTATTTTTATTATAAATATTAAGGATAATGTTTAATATTATTAGCTGAAGAAATACGATATCGACATCGACTGGTAGTCTACGATTATACCATTTTCTTGAGTTATATAAGAGATGATAATTAGGTACATCTTATACGATATTAATCAATTAGAACACCGGCACCAGAAAAATTATCTATGTAGTTAAATTATAATTACTTCCTTCATGGATGCATGACGTAAGTCTAATGAATGGTCGTATTCTTCCACATTGAGGCAATCCTTTCAACTTTTGGCTTTAATTATCGTACTTTCTTCTATTAGAATTCATGCAAATTTCACTTACTATGTATAGTCGATGTTGTTTTACTTTTGCTTCTTCCGTTCTCTTATTCAGAATACTTCATGTGGTCATCATCATCATCTACCATTCTAGCCTCAAGCATTTATGATTCTTCTCCATTCTGCTGTCATAACAAACAACGTGTCCTGTTCATTTTCAATTAGGAAAAAACCGCAATTAAAACAAAACACGATAGAGCAAAAAGAGCAGTAACAACAGAAACAAGAGCAAGGGATTTGAGAGATGAAGAATATGAAGGAATTTAGAAAAAATTTTTTAACTACAGCCAATGTCATCCCTCTTTCTCCGCTGTTTCGACGCCTTCCACAATATGTTTGTTTGCATACATCTTGAGCATTTCCGTCTCTAAAAGTTCATCACTAACTCACGACGGTTGAGTGCAGCCACTCAATTATCCAACATGGCGCTCTGCTAACATGGCCAGCAAAAAGTATAAGCAGCCAAATGAGACACGGCGAGCCGACGACCAATGTTGGGCAAAGGAAATTTGATAATGAAGAAAAACCTAAAGAGTTTTTTCAGGATTTCTTTATTGTGGCGTGTGGAGAAACCTTCGATAACAATTGATTGGAATTTGGTACAGCCACTATAATCGCCATCATCATCACCATCACTAACATCTTGCTCATATGGACATGGTGCATATTTCATCACTACACAGTATTAGCCCTTAGCTGTGGAAGTTCTCTCATATTGCCAAAAGGTGTTTTCAGTGTTTTGTTGAAGTCGGTCACTTCTTTAACATCATCTCTCTTAAACCCTTTTCGTACACACTCTTTTTCACTCTTTTCCTTTCTGTAAAAAAAAAGAAAACAACCCACGGTTATGGTGTGTTCAATGGAATTTGAAGTCCTCACTTAACAAGCCAAAACATTTCTCCGGCTTTTTTCTCAAACCAGGTCGTCTTTGCTCTCGAACTTGTTAATTCTGTATACTCTATTCCTGAAAACATAAGGATTACTTGGGCTTTGTTATTTTTCCCTGAAATAACTTCGAGCGCTTTTTCCAAAAGAGAACAGCACCAAACCCATCAAGCAGCAGCATTTTAACATTCAGCTTGCTCCGCTATATTGCTCGGTAAATTCAATTTACACGCCATGTCATGTAACGGAAAAAATTTGACCACCATATGTTTTTTTAAGCTGCCTTCTTTTTTTGTCCTGCCGCCGATAATTGGTGTTTGTGATCCACATGATTTGTCGCTCCGAATCAAACCAATGTGTTTTGTTTTTTGTTGAAAATACCAAACGTTAGAAAAAAGTAGCCTTTGTTTTTATTTTTTTTTTCATTTATATTCGTTATCTCGACTTATTAAAATTCCTGCCTAATTGAAAAGACATAGGATAAAGAATTAACGTAATTAATTTTTGAAAAAAATTGTACGGGAAAGATGGGGGGGGGGTGGGGTAGAAACGTGGAAGTGGAGTAAAAAAAAATTAAAAATTTTTTCCATTTGGTTTTAATTCCATGAGACTAGATTAGACTGAAGGAGGTGGTATTAAGTAGAACCCAGTAGATTCCAGTATATTCCACACTAAGCATCTGTAGTCCTAAAGGTCAGTCTTACACGGATTAATAATGCTGGTTAATAATGAATAGATTCCGCATTAATTTCAGTGAATTTCCGCATGGTTTTATTCAAGAAGACTTCGTTTTAAAATTAATTAAAAATTTCTTAATAAATTTTACGCCGAAAAAGTTTAATAAGAAAGAAATGACAATGAGATGAATAAGAGAAAATCTTTTTCATGTATTTCACTGCCGGAATTTTACGATGTGATAATTTTTTTTCGTTTTTTCTTCGAAAGGAATCCAAGCCACCTCCTGGGAAGTGCGAAGAGAATTCGCTATACGATACATTCCACCGCAGAAGACAGTAGAGGTGAAACCATTAGCAAGCAATTAAAAGGAAATGAATCTACTCATGAACGTATGAAATTGAACAAGTCCAAGTAGCTTAAAATGAGATTAATGTATATTAACGTATCAGAGTGCTAACTACGGCCCGGTCGTAGCAGACTTAGTATAGTAGTTTACCAAATTAAACTGTGGTATTGATGATAAAAAAAGTGAGAGTTAAATTTAATTTTTATTTCAATTTTTAATAACGCGACAAAGAGATGTTTCTACGTTTCTGAGAGATGTCTCTATTCGTTTGGTCGAGGCTAAATCGACTCAGGAGGTGATATTGAGCAAAAATATATTTACTATTCTATATCTACGGAATATTATTCCGTTCTATTTAATATACTTTATTGTATTTAATAGACTTTATGCTTTTTAATAGATTTTATACTATTTAATAGACTTTAAATAGATAGTTTAAATAGTTTTCTTGTGAAATCGTATTGTTTTACAAGTCAGTTAATTAATGTTAATAGCACGATTATTCATTCAGGTTGTTTTAAGGTGACATAAGGTGCAATAAGGTACAAGTTTTCCGTGCAGTCAGTAGGCTTTTCAATTTTTTCAATACGCTGTTAATCATTCATCAACAATAATTTTTAGATCAGATAACACGAAAAAGTTGGCGAAAGCACTTTTGAACTTTCGAATGTGAAAGAATTTTAGAACAAACTTGTCGCGCATTAATACGTAAAACACATTGTCCTTAAACCAGAAAATTATTAACAGAAGTCCATTCAAATTAATAGAGAATTGATTAGCAGAAAAATTTTCCCTAGCAATTTTAACGAATTCTTAATTTTCTAAAGAAGAGAAATTTTAAACCGAATTATGTTTTTTCTTAACAAATATTTTTTATTATTTTTGCCCTCTAAAACCAATATTTAAGGCTTAACAATTTGTATTAAATAATCACAGTTCATAAAAATTTACTCTAACTAAACGTTTTAACATAAAGTAATAGAAAATATATTGATTTTTTAAGAATTTCTCATGTACGATTAGTTGAAGAAATTAAATTAAAACCAAATCCTAAATTCGTTTCAAAGAGCTATAGTACAAGTTATTTCCATACTTTCTTTAAAAAGATTTACTCTCTAAATTTATTTATTTAATTTCTTTCTTCCACTGTTTCAAAAAAAGATATTCAAAAAGATTGTTCTCGCCCAGATTGAACCGCTTCCCCCGTTCTCCCCTCCCCGGTTTCAGAACAACAATTTCGTCCACTTCAATGTTGTCCAGTTCACTTCACTTATTATTAGCTCATTTATTATCTCGCCCTGCGCCATGTACCACATCATTCTTTAGCCTTCATTTGCACCTTTCGGAAATATTTTAGAAAAATTACATTTTCTTTATTACGTTGGACCGTAGCCGCCATACCCTGGAAATGGCCCTCGAAATGGCTGGCCCGAAAAAATCAAAGTTTAAAACAAAAGCAAGGCAGTTTTCGTTTTTCATTTTTTTTTCTGTTCTTCACCCAACGTTTCCGTATTCCTTTCCGTTTTAATATACGGCTAAATGTTTCTCGAAGGATGGATGGAGAAGTTTTACAGTAACCAGAAAAAGAAGAAGAGGACGGACGATATTAAAAATGTATAAAAATAGAAATAACAATGGAAATAGCAACAACAACAACAACAACAATTAAGGTGTGAATGAAAATTAACACATAAATTTCAAGCTATTCCTGTTTGTACGATTTTAGAGGATAAAACATTAAATTCAATAAAAAACACAAAGAAAGCGTAAAAAAGACAGGCTTTAAGACGGCTCGGCTCGGCTACGGCTGAGATAACTGCTGAAAAGGTGTTATGGCCAGAAGGCCATACCACTGAAAGCCAGCAGGAATTCCTCTGAACCATTTGATAAATACCAAGGCCCTGCTAAAGACTCATTGGGACTCTTTTCAAAGCAGTCTTCTTGGGTTTGACTTTTTTTTTTTAAATTGTGGCTACTTAAGTGTAATTTAGTTGTTTCTTTTGTTTTGGTTTTTTATTTGTTCTTACTTCTTCTGTCCTGCCAAAGTTGAGGCTAATACGTGACGTCATCAAAGTTATTCATTCCTTTCCTCACGAATTCATTTTGCTCATTTTGTCTGCGACTCGAAGGATCAAACTGATCCTGACATTTTTATTAACAACGAATAGATTTCAATCGAACTTTTTTTGTTATAAATTTGAAAAAGAGAAGAGAAGTTTTTTCTTTCTGTCTTGAAATCTTCTAGATTTTCTGCTGTTGTTGGTTTTTTCTGTACTCCGTAGGAATACTGAAAGTTATTGAAGTGTGACCACAATTAATTCGAATGGTGAAGGTTTCTGTTTTAATATCCTGTGAGTATAAAAGTGTCTTTTCTCTCTTTCTCTCTGTCCCGACGCTTCGTCTTATCCGTATATTGTGTTTTATAGATTCGTTTCGTAAATTAAAAATAAACAAGGCTTTGTTGTCTTACCTTCACCGCCGCCTGTTTTAATATTTAATGGCCCGACGAGCCCCAAACTTTGCGACAAAATTCGCAACAAATGAAAAATCGCGGATATCCTTTTTCTTTAATTATGAAGCTAAATTAAAATATTCAGAGTCCTCAAAAGTCGGTGGGGCCGTTTCTTCTTGTTAGCGAGCGACCTATGCGCCGGGAATTTAAACAAATGCAAAAATAAAATCAACTTCCGTTTCAAGGACTACAATAAAAATGCAGCTCAGTATACACTTTGGATTGAGAATGACTATAAGACAAAATAAGAATAAGAATTAGAATAAGAAATACTTCGGAAATGAATAAACGTCGTCGCGACGTAGAATTTTTAGCAACCAAAGAAAAGATCCAATCCATAGTTGGTTTAGAGGTGTTCCCCATTACCAACACCACCCTCCACCCCCCCCCCCCCTTCCCTCCCTTAAAAAACCATGCAATAAATAAAAAATACCCTCAGAATAACGAAATTATCAGCTCCAACTTTCACCTTATTTGCACTGCTCTTTCTTCTTACCCTCCACCCACCCAACCACCATCATTCTTCCCTCCCCCCCCCCTCCCCCCTTCCAATTTTTCGTCTATGAAAACAAAAGCTGCCAACTTCCAGAATTCATCCAGTCTCAGTTAGTTTGAATTGTAAAAAATTTTATACCCAACAAAAAACCTCAAGAATAACTCTGAAAATCTCAGAACTGAAAAATTCGCATCGTACGCACGCTTTCTCATTCACCTTCAGCCCAAGACGCGACAGTGGATGAGTTAGTGAGTGAGTGAGTGAGTGAGTGAGTGAGTGAGGTTAGCAGTTGGTTCGCAGGATATTCATTTGGGACAAGATTATTAACACTCGACTAAATATGCATTTCTTTTTCTCGAGCCTTGTTCGGCAGCGAAAGTGTCGAAAAAAGGGATGCAGAAATTGGTATGAGGATTGACAGGTTAAGAAAAAGAAGAAGTCGGTCGGTCGGCCGAGCCGGTAAGAAGAGCACAGAAGTTCAACGAAAAATTCTTGTAGAATTTTGTTGACAGTTCATTGTGGTTTTCATAACGAATAAAAGGTTTACCAAATGTCCAAGGAAAGCAAATGAATTACAAATGAATTTAAAATGACGACGAACGAGGGACGACTAAGGCGAAAATTGGACTGTGAAATTTTAGGAATTGCTTTAATGTTCTCTCACAAATTATTCTATCATGCAGAAAAGCCTTGTATTTTCCGCTGTAACAAAATATACTACTATTGACTGCATGAAACGTAGGATAAAAGTTATTTTATTACGAGTCTTTCTCTCAAAATTTGTATATACAAATACATTACGAAAATAATCAAACAAATTTAACATTTTCTCTTCATCATTATTTTTTTTAACTATTTAAACATTATGGCCCGTATTCATAGTCGATTTTAGTGTAAGTACTAAGCTAAATTTTGAGTAAGCTGTTACTAAAGTTATTCATAATCGACTTAGTATCGCGTTATATGTTAAGTAGAAGCTTAAAATTTAGTAACAACTCAACTCGTTATTAAGTCGATACTACATCAATTTATAATCTAGATTTTGACAATAATTCCAATTGTAACAGTGTGGCAAACGTCTTTTATAAGCCAAATTACAAATTATGGAGCAAATTCAACGCAATTCAATTCAATGAAGTTTCATTCAATTGGAACTTCTCCTAATGCGAAGTTAGTAACGCATAATATGTAGGAGTATATTAAAAAAATAAAATAGCAATTTTCTTAGCCTAATTTCTAAGATTGAATGCTGTTTCTTTATTTAAAATTTTAAATAATGTATCAATAAGCACCATTTTAATAATAGATTGCTAACGACACATATCGTGATAAACAAATATCGACATAAACTACGTGGTGTACATCTCCGTAACAGCTGATTTTGCTATATTGAAAAAACAACTGTTTACTAAGTTGTTACTCCTTAGCGGCTGACACGAAATCGACTATGAATAAAGAGGAATTTTAAGTTGGTACCTCAGTTTAAGTTGGAGATTTGTTAATACCAACTTAGTACCAACTTAGTACCACGACTATGAATATGCGCCTATATTTCTACTTATTCGTCAGTATCCTGATTTTTCTCTACCATAAAATCGTTCCATAAAGTATTCTCTAAAGTATTCTCTGCCATGAAGTATTAAAATATATCCCAAATTATATTTCTAATATCTAAACTATTAGCAAAGAAGTACGCATTGTACGCATTTGCATAGTGCTTGCATATTTTGCATATTTCGTTGCATATTTTGCATATTTCTTTGCATATTTTCTGTTTTGTGGAATAATTCAAAAATTTTGTATTGGTAAAATGTAAGGAGCACTGAGGTGGAGCGAACTTTTCTCTATATGAAGCATTTGACGCAGACATTTTTGAAAACGTTTAAAAGCACCTGATTTTTAATTTCTTTAATTAAGGTATTACGTACATTCAAACATTTCATCATTTTTTTTTTTTGCATATCCGAGCATGCTTATTTTGCAATTATTTGTCTCTATTTTGAATAGTTTACTATGGTCTATAAAAATTGGCATTGCCTAAAAATTTTTCCTTTCTTTTGGGTGCTTACAATTTAACGTCAAGACAACAATGTATTATGTGTGGCCAAATGGAGAATAGTGGAATTGTAACAGGATTAGCTAACCCTAAACGAAAAAGTTGGTTAATTAAAACCGAGGAATTTGGTGACTTCTAAACACAAAAGAATTTTAAGCCCAAGGCAACAAAGAACTAACTACATTCCTGGTCTTGGTGGTCGCAAACCTTGTAGTCTTAAATTCTTTTCATTATTAGGACGACATAAAAAGGATCATTACAAATTGTAAAAATTATTTAATAAAGCAAGTTTATATGAAAGAGTACTTCTTGCCGCAACATCAGCCATATAAATACATACTATATCCTTAACTCATCTCCATCGATTTGCGAATTCAAACAATAAGCATTGCAAAAATATACGACGCTTGTATTTTCCTAACAATAATGGAAAAATGCATTGTCCGCCCACAAACGGCGTTCGATTCAGACTAACTCGCTACAATCGTTTGTGTAAGCAGTGATGGCTATATAGACACACACACACACACGCACACACTAAGAGAGAAGGTGTCCCGGCCCTCCTCCCAAACAACTTTGCGCATGCCCCCAACTTATTAAAGGCCAGAAATCTCTCTTTTAGCTGAGAGAGAACCAGAAACTGCTTCCAATATCCTTTATAGATGTACATATATACATATATTTTAGTATATTCATTGATAATATTTTGGCGGGCTTTTTAACTACTCTCGGCGGTGCACTTGGGGGACACCGGGTTTATCGGTTGTAGCACGCCACGTGCTACAACTCGATTACAATAACAATTTTATGCTATGCCTCAGTTTAATTGGATCAACGTAACCACGTGGTACTCTTAATGTTTTTATTTTTGTTTTCTAGCAATGCGTCTCTTTCTCTGTTTCCGATCTCTGTCTCGCTTCTGGGGGCTGCTTGTTTGGGTGTTATTGTTTTGTTTTTCTCCAGCCTCGGTAGATGCTGTTCTTTGGTTGTATTTCTACAACCCTCCGGAGGTTGCTTGGTGGGAGCTGCCTTCGTATTTAGGTGCGCGCGGGAGGTATGGAAATTGTATCTTGATTCCTGTTTCTGTTGCTGTTTTTGTTTTTTTTTTGTAGTTATCCTGCTGAGTTATCCTTGTTGAGAGGGCTGGGTTATAGCATAATGCTAAGTGACTTCTTTCACGCTACTGGTGTTGTTGTTGTTTCTTGTTGTTGCTGTTGCTGTTTCTTTTTCTTGTTGTTGTTGTTGTTATTGTTGTTGTTGATGTTGTTATTATTGTTATTTCTGTTGCTGCTACTTGTCTTGGTCTGACCAGCATGCGTTGTTTCGAGGATTGGCATTTCATCGCACGAAGGCTCCCAAATCGGTTGTTATCATCGCTATGTCACACGGCAACGCGTCGCTTGCGGTTCGGTGCTGCCTTTTTGGTGGTTACACCACGATACTATACTCATCGGCTTCATCGTCCGTTGGGAGGCATAAAAATTAATTTTTCTTTTTTGCTTTTGGAAAAAAACTCATCATCGCCATTTGCGGCCGTCGCCGTCGTCGTCGTCATCATCATTACCATCATCATTGTCGTTGTGCAGTTCCGTTTCCTTTTTCTGAAGGCGCGTTTTTTTCATATCATCGCCTTTGACATCAACTTTATCTCGTAGGCATAGTTGATTGCGTTGTGCGTTGTGCGTTATGCGTTGTGTGTTGCTGTGTTGCGTACGGTGGTCCATGCGGACGCGTCGGAGCTGCAGTTCGGTGATGAGTGTACTCGAACTTGAGCTGGCACAAGTGTGTGCATAAAGTGTGAACATTTAAACAAAGTGCGAAACGGTTTTCACACCAGCCTCACCCTCGCCGACTTCTTTCGAACGCGCACCTTTCTTCTTTTTTTTTTTTTGTTGGGTTTAATGGTTGTTTGATTGAGTTAACTGATTTTTTGTGTGTGTTTCTGTGTGTATGATGGACATGGACAAGTGTTTTGTTCGTTCATGTTGTATTCATTAAGAAAGTTAATCTGTGCAACTTATAAAAGAAACGTGAAAAACACAAGTCATGTAAATGGTAACGGCTTTGACTGATTTACACGATGTGATTTGATTTAAAGTGCTTTGATTTGTGATAAGAATTTCCTGCTGAAGGCAATTAAATTGCGCCTATTGACTGATTATATAATAAGTAAACGATATTTACTCTTTTTTTTTTGTATTTAATGCAACCAAGTTGCTAAATGCTATACCATATAAGACATTTTTATTGCTGTGTTTGTGTATATTGAAAACCTCAAGCAGCCGATCTATGACCGATTTCACGAATGATGATTTTACCAATATTAAGGATTTTGAAGGGTATGTATTTACATACATTAATACGCATATTAATGTGCATAATATTTCCATGTAAATATTTTTATCTTGGGAAATATGCATAAATGCTTGGACACCGTTTTTGAGCGGTTTTAGTGCGATTCTTTCTGTACGTTTACAAAATATTTTAATTCAAAAGCCAATTGCATTAATAAAAAATCAAAAATTCTATAAATATCGGGAATACATTTTAAAATCGAGTGACGAAATTTACTTTTGAAGCAATTCACGTCAAGAAAATCCGAATTCTTGATTGAAATTTTTAAAAGTGTTTTATCTGTACCTATAGTGAATTTTGAGCATTTTCCAAGTGTCCCAAAAAATATGGTATACTCGTACATTTGCGAAAAATAAATGGTAGGTACTATAAATAAAACTAAAATTAAATATAAAATAAATATTAAATTCATTTTATTATCACAATATAACTAAATACAAATAATTTCAGTGTATTCCAAATTTAGTTCAAATGAGATTAACCTTGTTGTAGAGTTAAAACACCTTAAATTTTTCTTTTTTCATATACTGTAATAGCTGTTGCAAGTTACCATGACGTTGCTAATTAGTTAATTGCTTCAATATGGCCTCTGTTTTTTGTAAATTTACGTTATTTGAAAAAAAAATTTATTTTGAGTCAAAAAAAAAAGTTATATTTTTCTTAAAAAAAAATTATTGGCCTTCAAATTTCAACTTATAGTAACTTAAAAGCTGCGCCTGACAAATATGTTCTGGTTATTTATCTATCAATGTATGTTAAACAATACCCTAAGAATGAGTACACTCATACCTCGCTATACGGCCGCTCTTTATATAGCATTTTGCTATAACGAACGGCCTTTCTTAATTATGGAAAATTTTCGATTTACGGCCCATAATGCTTTGTTATACGGCCAAAAAATGCTGTACTGATACCGATCTTCTGTTTATAAATACTTAATTCGTTATACGGCTTTTCGCTTAAAGGCCAAATTTTCCGGAACGTATCTAGGCCGTATCTAGTCAGTCCTCTTCTCAAATTAGAGTCAGAAAAGACTAAAAAAATTGTGAGTTTTGTGAGTTTAAAATTTCGATAAAAAAAAACTATTTCTGAGGCTTTTGGGACTCTTTTCTTGGATCATATAAGACTCTTTTCGGAGCCCCTTTTTGGAGCTCACATATTTTCTTGCGAAAAAGGAGTCTTATTTGAACTCATAAATATGAACGCTTCTATAAATGTTTGCTGGGCTTTTACCAACGTAGTACTACGTTTTCATATTTTTTATTATTCCTAATTCTGCAAAATGTTTATAATAAGATAAATTTTTAACTAAGCTGTTAATGAAATGATAAAAGGAGAATAAATAAAAAATCCTTTTTGCCCTTCAATAACACTAAAACCATTTAAGTCTAGATAATAAAATAATTTTAGGTACAAATTTAAAAAATGATTTCAGCTATTTCCTTTCATCTTTAATTGATGATTAAAAGCTTCTATCATTATAATTGATTGAGAATTAAAAATATCGGTTAATAAAAATGAAACTCCAAAAATAAAACTTCAAAAAAAGCTTGGAGATGCGGGGCATCGATCCCCGTACCTCTCACATGCTAAGCGAGCGCTCTACCATCTGAGCTACATCCCCATACTTTACATCCAACTTAATTGTATTTAATATGGACATACATACATATATGTATGTACGATTATATTTATCCATAGAAATTTTCACTAAAAAACTGAAAAAAATGTAAAAAATGTTATTTTAAATATTCATTTCACGTACCTTTTAATACGTACGATGGTAACTGTGACTGGCATAATTTATTATGTCGAAAATTAAAAATGGTTAAAATGGTTATACAAATAATACTTCGACTTCACTTGCGGAAAATGTTACATATTTTTAGCGATCCATTGATTATTTGACCACTTCTTTCGTTTTCAGACTAAAACAAATTGTCACAAAATACATTAAAAGGAGTATATTCTGAAGAATATATGTATAACTCCAACTTTGAAAAAAAAAAACCAAATGAAGAATAAGGCAAAATTTTTTGAATACGACAGATATTTTACCTCAATCAAAAATATAAAACTAAGTTTAAGAATGGAATAAAAAGCTTTTAAGGATAGAGCTTGTAAAATATACACCATTTGTGATAGAGGAATTTCAATATTTTAATACGTTCATTGGCAGTATAGTACTATCCGAACCTCAAAAAGCACACTTTCCTTCATTACGATATCTTTCCTCATATCTTCCCTTGGGGTCAAAATATTTAGATAATTATCAACTCAACTCATAGCAGCGTACTAAAAGAGAAATTGATTTCTTATATCTAATAAAATATTAATTATTATAATTTAATAGTATAATGAAGTAAATGTCTGCATACTTTATTATAAAAATATTGACTTTCCTTCCTCTGTACCTCCTTTCCTCCCTCACTCTATTTCGCTCCCTCGCTCTTCCTTCAATTTGCATAATTTAGGAAAGTGTCTCTTCGTTATTCTTAATTAGAGCTGTGAAGTGTTGCCGATAATCCTCTTATACACATCTGGCAATTGAAAGTTTATTTTTTAATTAAATTTTAGAAGCATTTGCCTGCTGCCTGCCGAAACTTTTATTATTATTATTCTTACGATTCATATCTTCAGTTGCAGGCAGGTTTGTTCGACAGGCTTCGACAGTTCTTATGACGACTGATGATAAAGTCCGTTCAACGCCATCAACCTCTGACTATCTTAACCTCACTCCCACTCTGTCTCTGTCTCTTTGTCTCCTTCTCGAATAGATAAGCATTAATTTGTCAATTTATGACAAAAATTTCCATTTTTCATTATTGAGTATTTTGACAGCTTTGGTAGAAGATTAAGAAAAAATACCGTTTTTAGCGTTAGCGAACGATTGGCGAAGTGAAGATGCTCAAGAAAAAGCACTTGATATTGTCTCGGGCAAATGAGCACAAAACAATTTGAGTCGACTCGACTCGACTTGCCGTTGAGGTGACGAAGGTGAACTTCATCAAGTTCAAGCGTTTAAAAAATCGGATTTAAAATTTTTGTACCATCGCTTTTATCAAATCGGATTAATCTTATTTCACAATATTGGATCAATCCGAACAATAGAATTATTTCTCATAATTTTTCCTCTTAATTAGGAGCGGAGTTCTCCAAGCTGTATCCCTACAACCTTATTTGGACGAACATTTTCAAAAAAATTAGCATTTAATTTTTGAGAAGCATTTAATTTTTATTATATATACGAGTATTATCGGAACTTCCTCAAATTTTTCGCGAAAATTAATCCGCACTTCATTTACTCAAAGTGCATGAAGGCTGTAAGCACTTCCTAGAAAACAGAAGCAATCAGCCAAAACTCCGGGTTATTAAGGAGAAAAGTCAGCCATCGTTCTTCCTTTGTTATTATCCATCGCTATTCGTTTCTCTCTCTCCATTTCTATCGTTTCAAAGTGCCGTCGCCACTTCCTCAATAAAGCGGATTAATACCCCAAAAAATATACTCCTCTTATATGAAAATTTTCTTTGCAATATTTAAAAAAAAATTCGGAAACCTTCTTTCCTTCGGTGCGGTGCGCACCGTAATAACGTTGTGGGTAAAGAAAGAAAGATGTAGGACGAAAAGCAGTAAACCAGAAATAGACAGAAAAGACTTAAAAGTAATTTTACGTCTGACTAAACATTAATGTGCCAATATTTTATTGTTTGTTCGAAAAACAAACGGCAAACAACAATGCAACGTTTTCGAAAAATTGCTTCTTGATTATGGCGGCGGCGGCGGCGATGCCTCTGGTGCGCCTCTCATCATCGACCATCTACGCATTCCGATTTGTAGAAGGAGACAAGTTTAGAAAGTTTTTAAAAGAAAAGTGCTTTCTTCTGCTCGGCTTCGGCTTTTATTCTTATTTACTCGTCATTAAATGTATTGAAATCGAACATTTTCAGACAGGAGAAGAAAAATAAAATAAAAGGGATATGGAAAATACTACTATATATCAAACTTACGAAATATTTTAGAAAATGTGAAGTGAAAATATACTTACTTATATCAGAATAAGTAATTTTGATTGATAAAAGTATGCCAATTTTAGAAAATTGGTGTGACGGATCACTAAAAGTTTAAAGATCGATTAAAAATTCAAAGATATTTCCTCCTATGAAATATTATAATGGAAATAAATACAGAGGCTTATAAAATTTCAAACGACACTCTTGCAATCTTTTGAAAAAATTATACCTACTATCTATCAGTTCTCGGTCTTCGAGATATTATGTATCTATTAACGAAATTCAAAACTAATTTTTCAAAGATTTTGGATATGATAACAATTTTCAATTCATTTTGAAGGGAAAACCTTAGGAATATACCTCAGATGGTACAGTGCTAAAAAAAAAGGCACAAATTTCCATTTCCACGATACAACTCTGACAGTTTTGGTTTTGTCTTTTATTAAGATCAAGAATTATATTTGCCCATCGATTACCGTGACTTAGTCGAAACAATTATTCGGGAGCCTTCTCTTCAACAGCCTCTTCAGTATTATCCTTGCTGTTATGTGTTTAATTTTGTTTTGTCAGCAAATGTGTAAATTAGTTTTCTTTCTACGACTAAGAAGAGGCGGCAAATTGTGTATTATTGCTTTTCTTAGCATCAAGCCTTTTAAAAAGCTACATACGTTGAGGAGTTGCCAAGCTTCTCTATTATTTCTGTCCTTTCCGTTAGAAATTTAAAATTATAAAAATCAAACGTATAAAAAAAATTATAAAATGAGAATTTTATTGGTTTTTAACTTCAAGTTAAACTTTTTCGAGTTTGAATTAAATTAAAACACAATTTCTGTAATTTAAATTACTTTTTGAAAAAAAAAAATTTTTTTAATTAAAATTTAAATTTTCATTTTTAAATTCAATTTCTTTTGCTTTTAAAGCCCCAACGACTTATGAATAATGTCATACTATTGCCTTTAAACTAAATATAACCGGCTTATATGCATTTATTTATTCACTTAAAAAACGCCTTTAGTGACAAAGTCAACTAAAAATTTATTCGACGTTTATACTAAAGCTTCAGAGAAATACATGATCTCATAATATTTTAATTGCATGGCATAATTATATAACTAGCCACATACACCTCATGATTTGTGTCTTAACAGTTGGCAACTCCGTTGACGTCTTTCACATGCGTAACCTGCTGCTTAAAGCCTATCGATAAAAGCAAATGAAATGAGTTAAACGAACAAACAACAAGCCCATTTGGAGGCATTTCATCTGCTCTCTCTCTCTCTCTCTCTTCCATATCTTCTGACATATGCATACAATATTTCATCATCCCACACATTCCAACATATTTACACCATCATCCTCTTTGGGTTGTAATAAAGGAAATTAACCCGCGTAATTTTATTTTCCTCCCTCGAATGTTGCAACGTATAAATCAGCAGAATGTTGAACGTTGCTTGTTTACATGAGCTCTCTTTCATAACAGCAAAAACTCGGTTGTTAAACAATTAAGGAGCAAAAAAGAACTTCATACAGTCTGATCCAATATTTCGGCTCCTTCACCATCCCCCACTTCTACGTTTTCTTGGTGTTTTTTGCATTGTCTTCTCCATTATTCATTAATCGAAAAGGGTAAAGAAAAAGGAGCGGATGTACGGTATCATCTGTGAAGAGTAGCAGTCAGTCAGCCAGCATCGCTTTATATTACATATATAGTATAAATACCACACGTACATGCCGACTTACATCCATACATATATGTAAACACGTATAAATATGATGCGACATATGTATATGATGATATGATATCGCTATTCAGTGTCGTCGATATAAAGAAAGCTTTCGCTAAGTTTTTTTAACTAATTACTCTTAGGACACAATTAATGGATACAATGCAATTAATGGATATACCGACTGGAAAGACCTCAAAGGGTCTTAAAAACAATAAAAAGCAAACACATTTTCCTGTCCACCGAAACAATTGTCTCGAAAGAATCACCCTGCTAGAGTGCAAACTCCACAGAGATACAGCATTCATCATTTTACCACGATTTGGCATCAACAATATCATCACCTGCAATGATACAACTGTAGCAACAACAAAACTCAATGAATGATTGCAAAAACTTTCGGAATAGTACCCATCCCGTACTACTGCTACTAACTTCACTTCCATCTACATTCCTCAGCATCACCTTCCTTATACCTTCCTTAATCATTCCTTCGAGCGCTACTACCACTTGCCATCATATGTATCGTATGTTGGTGGCACTGAATGGCTGATTCCCACATAAAATTTGTTTTACGGTTTGTTAGGAATAACAACAACCCACACACATACACACACGTTACTTAAGAGTAAGAGATAGATGGTTAGACAATGGTTGTTTATTCTGTGAAGTCCTACGATACGACAACATGGATCTTAGCTCATCCTACAATGAATGGTTATCATTTATTTAAACATAAGACGAATTTCAAGATTATTTGTCTGATTGAACCAACAAGAATGAAGTTCGTAACTTCAGTGGGTGTATGTGTTAGAAAGAAAGTCATATATTGAAAGGTATTGAAAGATTATTGGAAATAGTGAAATTTTACACTTTCAAGGAGACTATTTACTCTACGCTAGACTTTTTCGCACCTTTTTTCCTGTAAGTAGGTATTTGTTCTTGGTTGATTAAAAAGTTGTGATTAAAAGTATTGAAAGGAATGAAAGAATAATAAAATAATATACAAACTATATTCTTCTATTATATTCTGCAAATGTTTATTTAATTACACAAGTCTACAATCTTCCAAACCAGAAAACTTTGCATTTCTGAAGGTTTTGGCTTTCTCCACAAACATTTTTATCGCATTCATGGACATATTATATTTGTGGAGGTGCACCATTTTTAATGAAATGCATGTGTATTTTTTTTTCAGAACTTTTAATTATCGCCTTTTTAAATGAATAAATCCGTAGTTATTCCGCTTGTTTTTTTTCATGTTAAATTAACAATAAGCAAGACAGACAGAGATTTTCCTGTTAAATTTCATTTTAGAAAATTTGTCAAATTCAATTTGTCTTTGAGCAAACAAATGCGGAATAACAATAGTATTTTCATGATAAGAAACAAACATAGTAAAACACTTAAAACAATTAAAAACACAAAAAGCCATAAATTTTCGCAACGCAATGTCGTCAAAAATGGTTTTTCTGTTACTCGGATTTTTCAGTATTTTTTATTTTTTGAAGTATTACCAGATGCGGTTTCAATCCATCAAACCCTTCAGAACGGTATTGATGGATTTCTGGTTTAATAGATCTGACCTATATAGTATTAAGATTAAATTAGTATGGATTAAATTATATCACGTCTGCAATCCTTAAGATCACAAACTACACCGAATATAGTCTGCTATAAAAGCAAAAGATTGTCATGGGTACCTCAGAGCCTCATGATTTTAAAAGAAAGCATTTCTCAGCATGCAAAAATCTTAGCATTTTTTATAATCCTTTTGCCTCTTTCATAAACAGATTACTCTAATAAAAAATCATCACTGCTTGTCGCTGGAGAAATTAAAATTTTGTTATTCTAGACGTATGTATGTACGTATGTAAGCATGTTACATATTGTATGTATTCACGTTGCGTGATTTTGTTCGGGTGTATTTTTGTGTGTATATGTATGTAATTGTGTTTGTGGCTGTGTGGGTGTGGGAAAAAATCCGAGTAACAGAGAAAACTTTTCTGACGACATCGCGTTACGAAAATTTATGGGCTTTTGTGTTTTTAATTGTTTTAAGTGTTTTACTATGTTTGTTGCTTGTCATGAAAATACGAATAGTATTCGCATTTGTTTGCTTAATGACAAATTGAATTTGGCAAATTTCAATAAATGAATGTTAAAATGAAATTTAACAGGAAAATCACTTTGCGTTTCTCTTATTGTTGTTTAATCAAATATTAAAAACAACAAACAGTCCGTTTGTTAGAGTATGGATTTAACCATCTAAGAAGGCAATAATTAAAAGTCCTGAATTAAAAGAATTAACATGCCTTTCATTAAAAATGGTGCACCTCGACAATTATAATAATACTCGTATTATAATAACACGCCCATGCCCTCTCTGTGCCCATCCTCGCGCAGCATTCACCGTCGAAAACGACGGTGTCATTTTTCAATTTTTTCAACTTTCTTTGGGTTGGAATATTCCTTAATTTTGTTATCAACCATTAAGTTTAAATCGTAAACAGAAAGGCGTGAAACTTCAGCTTCGACTGAAGCTCTTCGTCCTCTTTTAAGTTGGGAATTAGTAGAGAAGGTTGAAGATATAAACTTTTTGGTTAAGATGTATTATATGACTAACCTGCTAAGTTGAAAAATTAAACCAAAATTTTCCTATTAATAATCGTATCTTGAAATTTTACAACGGCGGATCTTTGCTGAAATTCCGGAATGTGTTTACAGAGCACAAGAAGTAAAAAAGACATTATTAAGTATTACTTTCTAAAGGAATTAGTTTCCTTTTTCGAAGTTTTAGGAAACTTAAACTTTGATGGATTCATCCCAAACTGTCCGAAATTATTGACTCTATCCAGTATTTTGGGGAGATTCATATTTTCCCCAGAGTTTTCGAAAAAAGTTTTATCTGCTTTTAAACTCGGATATTTTTAATTTTTCATTTTTTAATATAAAACCTTCCGGTTTTCAGCGTTTTATCTAAAATTCTTGTGAGCATTTGGTGTCAGGAAAAAAGTGAGGTGCTTTTTTACGTAATTTTTTATAATTTTTTTTTTAGTTTTTTAGTTTTTTTTATTTTTTTTTTTTAAATCCTCTTAAACAACATATTTACTGTTTGCAAGAAATTTCAACCTTAGCTTTAATTACACGGGTTGATGTAGCATCTTCTACGCAGCATTATAGTATATGCTCATACTAATTTTTATATATTTGATATATTTAATGGCTCCGGGAAATAACGCCCAAATGAAATAAGGCCCAATGCGGGCCTTATTTCATTTTGCCAAATTGGGCGTTATTTCATAAAAAAATGAAATAAGGCCCAACGTGGGCCTTATTTCATTTTAAGAAATTTTGAAATTTTTATCAAAAAATGAAATAAAGCCCAAAAAAAATGAAATAAGGCCCAATTTTGCGATAAATGCTGAAATAGGTTAGCTACGAAGCAGCTGTTGGACTTACTGGACTGGTTAATATACAAATACTATTCAGCAAGGGGACGCTTTTTCTGGCTGAGGGTTTTAATCCCTGCCACGGCCGAAGGCCGTCACGCAGAAGGACCCTGGATAGAGGAAAACTTTTCAGCAAAGATGGTTTTTTTGGCTGACGGTTTTAATCCCTGCCACGGCCGAAGGCCGGCACGCAGAAGGAACCTCGATAGAGAAAAACTTTTCAGCAAAGAAGATGGTTTTGTTGGCTGAAGGTTTTAATCCCTGCCACGGCCGAAGGCCGGCATGCAGAAGGACACTTTGCCTGCGCAGAAGGACCCTGGATAGAGGAAGGCTTTTCAACAAGGAGATGGTTTTGTAGGCTGAGGGTTTTAATCCCTGCCACGGCCGAAGGCCGGCACGCAGAAGGACTCTTTGCCTGCGCAGAATGACCCTGGATAGAGGAAGGCTTTTCAACAAGGAGATGGTTTTGTTGGCTGAGGGTTTTAATCCCTGCCGCGGCCGATAGCCGGCATGCAGAAGGACTCTTTGCCTGCGCAGAATGACCCTGGATAGAGGAAGGCTTTTCAACAAGGAGATGGTTTTGTTGGCTGAGGGTTTTAATCCCTGCCACGGCCGAAGGCCGGCACGCAGAAGGACACTTTTTGCCTGCGCAGAAGGACCCTGGATAGAGGAAGACCTTTCAACAAGGGGACGGTTTTTCTGGCTGAGGGTTTTAATCCCTGCCACGGCCGAAGGCCGTCACGCAGAAGAACACTTTGCCATCAAAACCATCTCCTTGTTGAAAAGCCTTCCTCTATCCAGGGTCCTTCTCCGCAGGCAAAGTGGCCTTCGGCCGTGGCAGGGATTAAAACCCTCAGCCAACAAAACCATCTCCTTGTTGAAAAGTCTTCCTCTATCCAGGGTCATTCTGCGCAGGCAAATTGTCCTTCTGCATGCCGGCCTTCAGCCGTGGCAGGGATTAAAACCCTCAGCCAACGAAGCCATCTCCTTGTTGAAAAGTCTTCCTCTATCCAGGGTCATTCTGCGCAGGCAAATTGTCCTTCTGCATGCCGGCCTTCGGCCGTGGCAGGGATTAAAACCCTCAGCCAACAAAACCATCTCCTTGTTGAAAAGCCTTCCTCTATTCAGGGTCATTCTGCGCAGGCAAAGAGTCCTTCTGCATGCCGGCCTTCGGCCGTGGCAGGGATTAAAACCCTCAGCCAACAAAACCATCTCCTTGTTGAAAAGTCTTCCTCTATCCAGGGTCCTTCTGCGCAGGCAAAGTGTCCTTCTGCATGCCGGCCTTCGGCCGTGGCAGGGATTAAAACCTTCAGCCAACAAAACCATCTTCTTTGCTGAAAAGTTTTTCTCTATCGAGGTTCCTTCTGCGTGCCGGCCTTCGGCCGTGGCAGGGATTAAAACCCTCAGCCAACAAAACCATCTCCTTGTTGAAAAGCCTTCCTCTATCCAGGGTCATTCTGCGCAGGCAAAGAGTCTTTCTGCATGCCGGCTATCGGCCGTGGTAGGGATTAAAACCCTCAGCCAACAAAACCATCTCCTTGTTGAAAAGCCTTCCTCTATCCAGGGTCATTCTGCGCAGGCAAAGAGTCCTTCTGCGTGCCGGCCTTCGGCCGTGGCAGGGATTAAAACCCTCAACCAACGAAGCCATCTCCTTGTTGAAAAGTCTTCCTCTATCCAGGGTCATTCTGCGCAGGCAAATTGTCCTTCTGCATGCCGGCCTTCGGCCGTGGCAGGGATTAAAACCCTCAGCAACAAAACCATCTCCTTGTTGAAAAGCCTTCCTCTATCCAGGGTCCTTCTGAGCAGGCAAAGTGTCCTTCTGCATGCCGGCCTTCGGCCGTGGCAGGGATTAAAACCTTCAGCCAACAAAACCATCTTCTTTGCTGAAAAGTTTTTCTCTACCGAGGTTCCTTCTGCGTGCCGGCCTTCGGCCGTGGCAGGGATTAAAACCGTCAGCCAACAAAACCATCTCCTTGTTGAAAAGTCTTCCTCTATCCAGGGTCCTTCTGCGCAGGCAAAGTGTCTTTTTGCATGCCGGCCTTCAGCCGTGGCAGGGATTAAAACCCTCAGCCAACAAAACCATCTCCTTGTTGAAAAGCCTTCCTCTATCCAGGGTCCTTCTGAGCAGGCAAAGTGTCCTTCTGCATGCCGGCCTTCGGCCGTGGCAGGGATTAAAACCTTCAGCCAACAAAACCATCTTCTTTGCTGAAAAGTTTTTCTCTATCGAGGTTCCTTCTGCGTGCCGGCCTTCGGCCGTGGCAGGGATTAAAACCCTCAGCCAACAAAACCATCTCCTTGTTGAAAAGCCTTCCTCTATCCAGGGTCTTTCTGCATGCATTAAAGTTCTGCATTTCTGCATTAAAGTTCAGTCGACGCCGTAATTTTGGGCGTTATTTCATTTTCAGAAATTTTAAAATTTTTACAAAAAAATGAAATAAAGCCCACAGAAAATGAAATAAGGCCCAACGTTGGGCCTTATTTCATTTTCAGTTTTTGTTGAAAATGAAATAAAGCCCAAAAAAAATGAAATAAGGCCCAAATTTTACGATTTCAAATCTTCATATAAAAAAAAAATTGGGCCTTATTTCATTTGGGCGTTATTTCCCGGAGCCATATTTAATAATGTCTTTTAACATTTCTTCTTAGAAATTAAAAAAAAAACGTTATAATATTACTGTTACAAATAGTATATTAATTTGTTAACAATGTTTTATTTCGTTTGGAAAATCTAAACGTTCAGAGTAGCCGTTATATATGTATACGCAATTAAAATATACATATTTAGTTTTTGATATGTATTTGTGGAACCATTATAAGTATAGTTATCTAAAAATTATTACTCTTTTATTATTTTTTCTAACAATATTAAGACTATTAAAGCATGCGTCATTGGCAAGACTCACCAAGTTCTTAAGATAATTCCCTAAATCGAGGACAAATAGAGGACTACTTGAGATTTTAGAATTGTCCAGGACTTATCCAGGTCTTTTAGATCAACTTAACTGCCTTCAGAGTACGCCCCACACTTGCTTGATAAAGCAGTTCGGCCTTGGCATAACTTCTCCTAGAATCTGTCACTAACCACATTTAATGTTAACTGAATTTTAAAATGTACGACATACGAGTACCATCACAATACTTCTTTTACCTTTTTTAAATTTAATTTCAAGCAAATTTAATTAAGAAAATTTGTAGCTAACATTTAGTATTTAAATATTTTTCATTTGTCAAGCACCACAAATTACCTTTTCTCTACAATCTTCAATGTACCGAAGCGCGTCTCATTAAAAACCTCAAGCAAACTCACTTAAGTTGAAAATTACCCCAAGCTGTTGCACAATCAATTCCCCTCCGACCTCTCGTCCCTCCTCCTCCTCCTCCACGCCACCCTTTCCAAGTTGAATATTACAAGATATTATTTTATAACAAAACAAACAAAGCTCAATGTTAAAATTTTCATTACAAGAAAGCAACAAAGCAACAATTAGTATAGCTGCCATATAGCGAAGCCGAATTCAGACCATCCGACGACGAGTTGGTTCGGAAAGAGTAGGGGGTAAGCCGGGTAGCCGAAATAGAAGAGTTAAATATTGTTATATTTATGAGAATCGTTAAACTCAATGATATGCGTTGCAGAATTAAAAAGTTGCTCGTCTTGGAATTTGTTCTTTCCAAAAGCGAAATCAACACCGTGCCGGATTGACAGAGATCGCTAAGAGGGAATGGAATTGTGTGAGGAGGAGGAGGAGGAATGAGTAAAGTATTCCAAAAGAAGTAACGGCAAATAAGCGTGAACAAGCGACGCGTTATTTGTTGTAGTTTTAATTTTCATTGTCACTTTTAGTTGACACTTGAAAAAGTATATGAGACGGGGAAGAAGAAGGAGAAGAAGAAGTGGAAGCAATACCTTAAAGCCATCTTCTCCACGTTAATGCCAAGAACATTTACCTTTTTCATTCTACCTATAGTAAGTTTTACTGCTTGCGTCACTCCACCCTTCCGAATAACTTTTATACTCACAAGAAAACCATGACATCCACTTAATAAACATTTTGCTGTCACGTACTCGAATTCGTTGAGACTTTTTTAATTGACTTCTGTGTAACATTTTCATCGAAAAGCCACAGAGACTAGAGATAGCGAGATGAAAAGAGCAAGATACAAAAAAGTATTTTGTTTCTTCTTTTTTTTTTATTAAGGTTCATTTTTATTTTCTTCTTCTCGAATTATTTGTAAGTATAGCACAAGGCACCATCATTAGAAATGTTACCAAAAGAAATATTAAAATTTTGTTAATTTTTTTGTCAACACCTCTTGATGTTATCACGGATGCACTTAACTTACTTTGGGGCTCATTAATGTCATGTCAGATTCCTTCATCTTACGTGTTTCCGTCCTCAAAAGAACTACCTGCCACCTTACCCGGAACCTTCATCATCTCTAGAAACCCGAACCCGAATCCTTTTCACTCATCATCAAATATATTCATATTCTCAAAACCTGAAGTATGTCTTTAGCATACTAATTTTTTCATGAACAGTAGAGCAAAATGGAACTGAATGGGTCTGTACGTTTAACTGAAAAAAGACAACTTCTAAGAGTAATGTTTAAGAGATATTTCTCAAGTCTCTTCGTCTCTTCCATTCTACAGAATGAAAAAAAAAATTCTCATTCATATATTTTTAGTGTGTTTTTTTGCAAATTTTAAAACTCCAACTTACACTATCAATGATAAATACATAATGTTAACATAGAAAAATTGTTTTAATAGAATAAACTTGCTGAAAATTATACTGTATAACTAAACAACTTGCAGACATTTTAATTTTAAGGGCTGTATAGTGTAACACCAAAAATAATCTAGCTTGACCTTAGGGTTTCCCATTCTTCTAATTCTTGTTCTTATTCCTTTTCTCCTTCTTCATCACATTAAAATGGAACCTAATTTAAAATGTATGTATTTACCTTCATTTTTAGCGCTATTCACAGAAGTTTATGATTTTGGGACGTAGAGAAGTTCTATGGCGTATAACTAACTTCATTGTGGTTCCTTGTCATTTCCCTACCAAAACTTTTTTCCTCTTCTTCTTCTTCTTCTTCTTCTGTCAAGATAAAATATTTAACGCTTTGATTAATGAAATATTTATCGAGAAATGTTGCTACAACTTTTGAAAACAACTTTGGAGAACAGTTTCGCGTACAACTAAGTACGCGACTTTACATAAGTATAGAAATTCGGAGGTACCTATATAAGAGTATATGTACCTATATAAAGGTGTACAACTTATATACAAATGTATAAGGTTCCACCTTATTACCTTACCAAGTTTCTTACACCTTTTTTTACTAAATATCAAGCAAACATTTTTAATTAATTTTGAAAGAAACACACTAAAAAAGTGCGCAAGAATATGTATGTATAAAAAAATTGTAGACCGATCGATGGAGAAGAAAAAGTACGAAAAAGTGACGAAAAGATTTGTGGTTCTTTGCATATTTAAAAAAAATTGTTCCCTTTTCATTCAGTTTAGGCCGTCAAGGCCGTAGCTAGAAGCAAAGTTTTTTTTGGGGGCTGCACAAAATTTTGAGAAAGGTGACTATTTCTTCAATAAAGTATAATTATATGCGTAATACATACTTCTTCTCGATAGTTCCAGTAAGCACTTGCCGGAAGTTTTCTGTAAACCGACCGTATATAAAAATTTTGAGCAAATTGTTACTCTAAACTGGTCTAAATGTAGAAATTTAGTCCAAAAAAGAGTTTCAGTATGATTTTTAAAACTTTAAAAAATTTTTATAAAAATGAATATTCAGTCCTTGTTAATTGTTTTCTTTTACCCATATTAAAATTCTAATTATTCCAATAGAAATTATTGACAAAACAATTTTTCAGCGAGAAATTTTTTTTTGGGGAACTCATCTCACTGATAGCGTCGACCTGGCTCCGGCCGTGGCTGCAATGTAAAGAAAAAAAATTTCTCTTTACTGTTACAAATTTCACCTTTAGTCTCCTGTACCTAACGTAATCCTACAGCTTTTGTTTCTCTCTAAATATTTTAAGGTTATAAATTTTAAATCTGTTAAATTAATGCAACTTTTCTTTCTTTTCCTCCTGGTAAATATACTCGAGGTGCGTGCAATCATTCTTTTAGGTGCTCCTGGTACCGTAACAAGTTTGTGATTTGTTTGCTGTTTTGCAGGAACAACAGCAATAATAACAACGAAGACATTGAAAATTATGCGGCAAATTTAGAAGTTCTTAGCACGTTCTTTGATTACATTAATTATTCCTTTATTACTGCTGCTTTTCTCTTACTCCTTTATAAAATCTGTGTGAGAGCAAATGGAAAGGGAAGTCGGAGTCTTCAGTTGGGGAACACTGTTCAGAATACTATAAAGTTTAAAATAATTTCTATACTTTTCTATGGTTTTTTAATTATATTTTTTAAAGAAAACACCACTTAATGACAATAAATCAAATATGTATCGTAAGAACATACATATATCTTCGATTCTCGTACCTCTCACATGCTAAGCAGGCTCTCTGCCATCTAACCTCCATCCCCATTGTACTCTAAACCACTTAAAAATACAACATCTCCCTGCACCAGGCAACATCTCCTTTATATTACAATGATTTGCCGTTTTGCCAATCATTCGCCTTAGACGTGGCCATTCCTTACTTAACGTATAGCTTTAAACCTTTTTTAAATATATTTCTTATACTTAGCTTATAAGTTGAGCTATAAGTTTATACTCGTTGAGGTAGATTAAGCCAAATACACAATAACAACTTTCAATAATTATCTCCTTTCAGCAATTGGAGCAATCAAAGTCAATACCCAAATGGTTATCGCGGCAGAAATTTCAGAAAAGACTACGTAAGTAACATGAATATGGTAGTATTATTGTTTCAAGCCAAATTCGCCACGTTTCTCGGGCTACGGGTATAGCCTACAATTTCCAAATTTTTCTTCATCTTTGCAGCACTCTTATGGTGGAAGAGGAAAGTTCACACAATCGAATCAAAATTATTGGAATAAATATTATCAGAACTCCCAGTATGGAATACTAAACCGTAAAACTCAGCCGCTAAACAAAGATTACAACAAGGATTCTAGTAATACAACAGAACCTCCTCCTTGGATAGAAAATTATAGTAATAGTAACCGATTCTCGGCAAAATACAGCTACAAAAGATCGGATTATCTTAACAAAAGTTATAGGAGCAAATCTCCTCAGACTGATAGCAGCAATAATAAGCTATGTTCGGCTACGTCGTCTCGTAAAGATACCTCGCCAAAATCTGCGAAATTATACAATAGGGACAAAGAGAGCAAGCGAAGTGTATCCAATAAGAGTTACTATCATTGTCGATCACCAAGTGGAGCAAGACACACTCCTCCAAGAGTACATGAACCCGACACCTCGAGAATCTCTTCGCCTACAGACCCTAAAGCTAAAGAACTCAACACTGGCGGCCATTCATCGAAATCTAATATAATTGAAATAATTGATGTAAACTCAACTTCCAAAGCACTCAGTTTTGATAAACCAAGTATAGAAACTGAACCGCATACTGCACCAGCAGAGCCGGTAACAAGCAGTAGCGGCGACACAACTGCGGAGCCACCCACCCAGTATTCGGCTAACATACCAGATATAGAATTAGAACAGAATTCCGCCGAAGCCGAAGCTGCACGTCCAAAACTAACACTAACTCCTTTAGCAAAGCTTATAAGGAATGATCTATTACGTTTAAATTTAACCAATGGACTCAACTCAGTTAATAGTCCAACCAAAGAGGCAACATCAGCCATAAACAACAATCAAAACAACGCTCTTAACAAATCGGCCAACGTCTATAAGCCGAATTTAGTTAAGCGCCGTCGTAATATCTCGACCTGCAGTAACTCCAGCACCTCCGAGAACCTTGTAGAGAAAGTAGTTAACATGGATAAAAGTGGCATTAAGAATGTCATCAACAATTCGGGAACTAAATACGATGAAGCCCTCAAGTTGCAAGCACGAAAACGTCTGCACGAAGAAATTCGTAAACAATTGAAGACGATAAATACGGAACAACCCAGAGCGAATTCAGCAAACAAAGATATTGAAGCTGATCTTATTGTGGAGTCAATACAAATTCCGTATGTGGTTCTGGATGAAATACGCAAAGCCTTTGGCATTGATTTGCTCGAGAATGGCCAGGCAAAGAGAGATCCTGACCAGGAATGGGATGTTAAGTTAAATTCCATACCTGACGTACTGAAAGATATGAACGCTAATATCTTGGAGCATATAGCAGATACCGAAAGCGGTGATGGGACTCAGCCAGTAAGCGCTGCACTTCAGACGGTGCCGACAGCAGCTAAGCGCATGAGCACCGACCTCAGGACTCGCATTCAAAACGCAAAACAATCAAAATCCTTCACTGAAAGACTGCCATCCAAGGCGCAACAACAAAAGTTGACCGTCGCGCCAAACACAGACGCAGACGCAACGAGAACAAAACCAAGTAAGACCGAGCAATTAAAAAAAGCACAACAACCCCCAAAATACTCTCCGGAAAAGCATCAAAACGCACACGAAGCGAAGACCGAAGAAGAATGTAAGAAACCCGCAAAAAAAACCAAAAAGCTCCCGCCCAAGGCAGGTGTTATAGTCCTGGATTCATCTTCCTCCAATAACTCCTCCAGGTCTTCATCGTCTTCTTCGTCGTCTTCCAGCGAAGAAAGTGATTCTCCCGATTCTCGGGCCTCAAAAGCAAGCAAGTCTTCATCGGTCATACGGCGACGACGAAGACAAGAAATCATATCCGAGAATATAGTCCGCAGTTTCGAGACGCTCATTCTGCCCAGCATAAGCGAGACGCAGAAACTGCGCTACAAGGAGAAATATTCTGCATCCACTAGCATTAAGCTGCACTATATATCCTGCATCTGCACCAGTGACTACAATTCAAAAAAGTTTTCCAAAACCGAAATTGCAAAAGTACAACAAAATCTCAAAGCCGCCGACAACTCATCCAGCCTGGAATTTCTAATGCGCGAAATTGTCAACGTTTTTAATAAACAGAAGACGGTACATAAACAGTATGCGGAGAAAAGGGCTCCATCCCAAGCCCCATCAGGGCGCAATGAGGAGTCCCCAGAAAAGAGCAAGGGCCGACAGCACCAGCAGCAGCAGCCTGTAAATGAGACAAGCGAGTTAATGACGCCGCAAAACAAGCAACAATCAAGAGCAGTCGAATCCAATAAAACTAAGTATGAATCTAATCGGATTCCGGTAGCAGCAGTCGAGAGAGAAGCAACGGAAGCCCCTGCCGTAAAAAGTAAAACTGCTGCAACAGCATTTCTTGGTTCTGCGAGAGAAGAAATACAGAGAAAATCAGTAAAAAGCAATGGTGCCGCCGCCAATACACAACCAATGCACCAAAGTGTAAATGAGGGAACATCAAAGAAAGCCGCTGTAACAGCTGCTAATGGCGAAGGGCGCGTAGCCAGTGGAGAAAATGTTGCTGCCGATGCTAAAAACTCCTGTGAAATTCTAAATGGAAACACTAAACGAAAAGATAAAGACAAAGTTATTGCAATAGACAAACAAAATCCACTTAAAGCAAACCCAAATGGGATTATGCCAAGTCCGAAGGGTGGTAAAATAGGAGAAAATCTGGAAAATACTTTGATCACAAATGAAAGTCAAGGTTCTACCGATCGGCCGTTACCACAGAAACCGGCGAGTAAAAAAATAGATCCTAGTGTTAGCCAAAGCTGTATCGATTCAACGACCTCGAGCAACCAATCCAGCTTCGACAATACAGCCACTGGTGATGGCTTCAGACATTTTTCATCAGCATTCAACAGCATGATGCAGGATTCATCTGTTGCCGAAGCCGTCGTTGCTAACTTGTGTGAGATTGACAAGCAGCTGATGGAACTACATCAACGTAAGATGGTCATAGAGGAAATGATACTCAAGTTGCAAAAAGAGAAAATGGAAGCCGACTTGCAGACGATCAAATTGCAGAATGAAAAGTTTTTGGTCTTGAACACGGCCATGACTGCTAATGCTACAGCTGTGGCCGCTGCCGCTGCAGTGTCGACGACATCTTCAAGCTCACCGTCAACCACAACAAACAGTGGTGGCGGCGTATCGAACAATATGGAAAAGCCCAGCAGTAGCACTCAAGTCGTAGGAATGAGTGTGGACTATTCAAAAGAGTGTGCCACAAATACTGAACAAAACGATACTGAGGCTAAGATAGTGACCGATAAACGAAAAAGGTCTCAGACTGCTCCTGTTAATAACAGTAAGAAACTCTGTCTACAGAAAAAAACCAATAACGATGAAGATCGTCTGTCAATTGAAAAGTTAGACGCGAAAACAACTGTCTCCAAGAAGCCACAGAAAATTATTCAAGTAACTACAATTACTAAGAATACTGTCTGTAGATCCCTCGGAACAAAAACAATAAAAGCAACCGATTTGTTGTCCTCTGATCCCGCCCATCCTGCATCTCCGGTCATTACTACACATCCAAGCCAAAATGCTGAATACTTTAAAAATACAAAGGATACGCCTTCAAGCAGCTCTGATCCTGTACCAATTGACGATGATCCAGCTAATACTGTCGCTAATACTTTAGTACATGGCGCAACAGAAACTTCTGAACATTCCTTACAAAATGGCAAAATAGCAACTACCGAAAATCCTTTAGCAACTGCAACAACCGCAACTACCAAAGACCCTTCTTCGGAACCGGAACCTCCAATCGATTCTACAATAGCGACAAATGAAAATCCTGTAGCAAATGACGCTAAAGCTAGCAGCGTAAATTCAGATAACATTGCAAGCTATGATTATTCAAATATTCCTGCGGGTAATCTCGAAGGCATAAGAAGTCCAATTACCCAAATATGCATCTTTGAAAATTCCATTATAGCTTCGTCAGAGAATGGATATCTGTACAAATTTAGCGCACGAACACTCCAGCTAGAGAAACATTTTGCCAAACATAGTGAGGCCATAACTCAGATTTATTTGTGCGAAGAGAAGAAGGTGTTGTACACCACATCCTTAGATGGTTACCTAAAAAAGTCATCCATTGAGGTGAGTATTCGCGTTTATTTTTTCTTCACCGACAGCACAGCATTACTCTAACAATCACAACCTTGCCCCTTCAATCCTATTTAAAGCGAAACTATTGAACTAAATATTATTTTATTTAAAATGATAAAAGCTCATAAATGGGTCAAAACTCATTTTGTCTCGTTTTGCTTAGCGGCTCCAAAAATTTCCATGCAGTTGCTGTACAAGTCACAATCAGATCAGACAGTTTTCTGAAAAACTACAAGACATAGATCTTTCCGGTTAAAAAAAATGGTGTTTACTGAGGTTTTTTTTTTTTTTTTGACCCAAACATATTTTTTCGAAATTTTTTTGAAAATTTCAACTTTGACTTTAATTTTCTCGAAAACTATCTAAGCCCGGAACCTTATTCCAAAAAACATTTAACAGTTCACATTTTTTTTTCAAAATCAGGTAGGAGAAATTGTCAAAATGTCTCCGTTATTTTTTGAGAATTTTTTTTTTTATTTGAAGTAATTTTTTAGAAAATTCCCTTTAGCTCCTAAACGGGGAGAAAACAATAATCTCATACGATTATTTTCTTGTCTTGACCCAACCTACACGTCTTAACCTTTTGATGCATCTTATGCGGCTGAACACCCTGTATAGTATTTTTATTCTCATTTTCCTTTCAGAATTTCGATCTGGACATACAAACAATTTATCTTGAAGAACCTTTGCAATCGATTGATGTTCAATGGGGCATAGGATATATTGGCAGTAGATGGGGCAACATTTTTACCTATAATATAGCGGTAAGTAAAAATAGATAAATAAAAGGAATAAAAGAATAAAGTAATTAAATAAGCGGAATGAAAGAAGAAGGGGGAAACCCGCTGAGTTTCTTGAGACGGTTAAGTTTAAAAACGTCAACTTCAATGAAAATCCGGATTAAAATATTTTTTAAGTTCAGTGCGAAGATAGCGAGCCAAAATTCTTGATAGGAAAACAAGTGCAGGTACTCCTCACTTTACGTACTATCTGCTTAGCGACCACTCGCTCTTACGACCTTTTTATAGTTTGAGTGGCGGTCAATGGCAAGTTCACTGAGCGTACTATAGACATGCTTTTCCTGTTTAATTTATGAATAATTATGACATTTTGTTGCATAATTTTAATAGTTTTACAACCATCCGATACTCCTCTTGCAATTCCTCGCCTATCGACCATTTCGTTTAACGACGTCCTCGGTCGAAAAATTCCAAGATTTTCTACCGAAACATTTCTTTGAATATTAAAGACGAAATCCTGAGACAAAAGAGACCTTATCAAGTTTCCAAAATGAGTTTCCAAAACTTCTCTGCCAAGTATTTTTTTAAATTATAAATAATTTCGCCCAATATTTCGTTGAATATTATAGAATGTTTAGCATGCTCAAACAATAGTATGCTTTCGTTGAACCAAGATCGCTGCAGATACTAAAGGTTCAGCCTGTCGTAGTTCTTAATATTAGCAGAATTCTCAAATTAAAACTGAAAATATATACTATATATATTCGTCTATGCCCAAACAACGCAGACTTTTGAATATTTCTTGATTCTCATTGTTTTTTTTTAAATTAAGTACCGAACACCAAACAACACCATGCCATCGATAACGTTAATTCGTTCATTCGTTCCTTCGTTCGTTCGTTTGTTCGATTTCAAATTTATTGCCACGACGTGATTATAATGCACAGCTCCTTGATTGCTAAAGTCAGTGATGGCGATGGTGATGGGGATGGTTCTGATTCTGGTACTGGTAGTGGTTAAAAATGGAAGCCATGTTCGCCAAGTGTCTGAATTAATTTTTTTAAGATACAGACAAAATCACGGCTGAAAAAATAAAGAAAAAACAAAGCGTAAAAGCAATTATTTACTCTGCGCATTATTTGCTTTTTCTTTAGCATTGCAGTTGTTGCCTTCTATAGTAAACTATTATTGCTGCTGGGGCAATAATCGGCCACACCCAGTTTAGGGCGTAAACGACTCTGACACTGACGCTGGAGTGAAGTGTCTGTCTGCTGCTATTTTCTTATTTGTTTAGTATACAACTAAAATCGCATTCGAACTAAATATATTTTAGCTCCTACCTTCTCTCTCTGTCTTACTGTCCTGCGCCTTTTTTTCCGATTCTTCTCGCCGGGATATTGCTCCATTTATTGTACCATTCATTGGCGTGTTGTATTAGTTTGTTGTATTATTTTTTCTTATAATTAACATCATCCCTATGTTTATTCGATGTTTCTCTCGCTGCACCTCCTCGCGGTGCAGTCTGAACCTGCTGATATTCTATTCCAGCGGTTTCTCCCTCATTCTTTGCGTGTACAACAACAATATTCCAACTGCAGCTCTGAGACTGATGTCTCTTAACTACTGCGCATGTCCTTTCACTGCACTAGCGATTGCAGCACGGAGTCCTTACTACTCTATCCTTCAAGAAAATCCTGCACTGGTTGTTTTGTGTATTGTGTATTGTGTTTTCTTTATATTTATTTTTGCCATATCCATATACCTCTTTCAAAATTTGTCGGAATATCGTCGTTCCCTTTCCCCTGTCCTTATTTATTACTTACATTCCACTTTCTTGTTGTTGTTGTTGTTGTTGTTTTGTTTTTCGTTTATGTTTTGTTTTGTTGTGTGCATTTGGAAGAACGCTCCTTGTATCTGGTTGGTTTTTCTTCTCGCCTGGAAAACTTGGTTGTGCCGGTTTCGCTTACGTTCATTGGTCGCTGTAGACGAATCGCAGGGCTTGCTGCTGCTGTACCCGGTGTTCTTGAGGTTCTGGGACAATCTTTATGTTATCGTACAAATGGTATAGTTTTATTCAGAGAAAAAAGGAATGCACATCTGCAACGCACAAACTCAGAAAATTGTTGCGACTCCAATGAGAGAGGATGTTGCGGAAAAGAGGTCGGCTTGCAAAGCTGATAAAATAAATACTCCTCCATTTTCCCTATTTCGTCTTTATATGTCTCATTTTATAAAAATGGCGTCTATTTGCTTTACACTAGGATTTATTACAATTTTTCTTTTATATTCTCAATCTTTTCTACGACACGCAGTGTATACTTACGTACATATATAAATTTTGTGATCAATAATGCTTAGGAAAAATTTGGAAAGCTATTTGTACTGATATTACCGATATAAATTCTTTAATAGGTACTCGTAGTTTCTATAATTTTGAAATTTAAAAAAAGTCATTTAAATCTCACACGTTTTCATTAAAATTAAAGATGCAATCGTTTGAAAACGATTACGCAATTGAAAATGGTTATAATGGCTTTACTTTGGCATCAGATGACGATTAAAAAAAAAAATGGAGAATCAGAAAAACTGAAATCAGAATTATAAAGTGCAAAATAGCCGAGTTGATATACCGATTATTAACCGTTATACCAAGTTATAGCAAGTGTTCTCAAATTCATTCTGAGCGTCAAGTCGGTGTTCGATAAACCTATCTCCACGCTCCAGATGGAGATGTTCAATATGGAGATTGTCGTACCCACCCTAAAACCGGCCATCTCACTTTTTCAAATAGTGTATGAAATTCGTAATTGACTATTATTAATCTCATACGACTTTTGATCATTTCATGAAACTTTTCTTTCTTTTGTTTCGATTTAGGAAAATTACATTTATTCAAATTATATTCTTTCCTCTTTAAATTATTAAAAATATATAGTATTAGCGTCAGACAACCTCATTATGATTTTTATTAGTATAAATTCCGAGAAGAAATCGAGAAGTTTGCAGAAAAAAACTAGTCTTTTTGTTTCGAGGGAAATATAATATATGGCACAAAAATACTTGTATTAATTCTTTTCCAGAAATTCAATGCAAACAAGTATTGTCAAGAAAATGCTATCATTTCGATACGGGCAACTTTTCAGATTCCTCTCTTATAAATTTGCAACAATTCTGCAATTTATATAATAATTTTTTTTATTTACAAGCATTTTCTATGGTATTCATTCGCCCATTATCTTCTACAGACGAATAATCTCACCGATCGTTTACTCTGCTCGTCGAATTCCTCGATAACAGCACTAAAAGCTACCAAGGAAGGGCCACGAAAAATATTAATTGTCTCATCGAAAGGCAATCTAATACATTTCCGCGATGCCACTTCCGGTCTACTCTTACGCTCATTGGACGTAGCGGACAATTTGCACATCTTCAGCTTGCTGCTGGATTCCGGCTGTTTGTACTGTGGCACGCAAAGGAGTGAAATCCATAAATACGACTTCACGGTACATATTTCGAAAATATCTCTGTATTAACTCATTATGAAGATGTTGAAATACAAAATTTTCAGACTGGTAATCGTGTAGCGGTAATGGGTTGTGGTAATGGCGCCGTCTCTATCAAATTGTACAGAAATAAATTCCTTTTTATCGGTTGCTATGATGGATTTATTTATGTGCTGGAAAAAGAGAACGGCTGTCAAATTGGAAGATTCCCAGGCTCTGGCAAAATGGTACTCGCTTTAGAAATTGCTGGCGATAAGGTAAGGATATCACACACACACACACACTCACACACACAGTCCTGCTAATGACTAAATAATTTTATTGCCCGTTTTTTTTTCCTTTCAGTTAATAACTTCATCGAAGGATAATAGTATGAAGATAATTGATATTCCAAAATATATCGTTGCAAAAGCTAAAGTTTAAACTAAAATACTCATGCTTTCATTTCTTTACGATAACTTCTTAATAATTTATTTACAATTTTCTTACATTTCATATAATCTTATTTTTACATGAAATGTATCGTCAATATTTTTTGCTAGGATCGTAAAGTTTAATTTCAAAATGTTACTCTTAAACAAGTATTTTTGTTAAAAATATCCCCTTCTAACTTCTTATAGCTTTACAAACATTTTTATCTCTTTTGTATTTAAACAATGAAATATAAACAAAAAAACGATAAAATACTTGAAAGTGCAATAACAATGCGTACTGGTTTTATGGATTTTATGGATTTTACTTAATTAATAATTATCAGAACCAAAATGGTACTGAAAAGTAAACGCGATTTACCGTACTGATTTGATTCGTAAGATATATCAAATATTAAAAACTGAAAGCTGCATATCTTGGTTTTTACTTCAAATCGAAAAGACCTATCAAACGAAAACTTTTGGGGAAAATTGCTTTATTAATTTTAAAAATTATTAGTAAAAACTTAAAAAAATGCAAGTTGTTTTCGGGATACTTGAGACTAATGTATGGATGACATGATCATAATCAATAAGACAAATTGTGAACCTTGTCTTAAGAAATCCATGTACGGAAAAAGTCTAAAAGCAGCATGAAAGTCGTGAGTTTGGATCTTCAGAACAGTTTAAAGGTAATAATGTAGTAGCTACAACCTTTAACATGCCAGGAATAAGTTGGAAAGCTGTTTCAAAAGTTTCTTGTAATTGTTGAAACTCTCGGACAAAAATAACATTCGGTGCATTCCCTTGAAAATTTTTATAGGCAAGCTTATTCCATATTTATTTATTACTCTTGATTTGTGTAAACAACATAACTTTTATACGTTATGTGGACAGAAAAATGCACTTTGTATTAAATCTGTTTAATTTGAAGCTTTCAACGGATTTTTAGGGATACAATTATAAAGAGTAATGAAAATCTACTGGCCCAGTAGATTGGATTGGCGGATCTCTTGTGGCTCGAACAGATTAACAGCCTTAGTAAAAGTCACGCGACACAATTCACGCGACACAACAACAATCTTCTGCATCAATTGAGTAATTTTAACTTTTTTATTAGCTTTCTTTGCCCCTCTTCTGCGCCGTGATTTTTACACCACTGCTAGTGAAAGAAGTTTCGTAGATTTTCTGGCAGCTGACCAAGGCCAAGACGTGAAGGATCTGTATAGTATACGATGAATTAACCCCTATATACAATGCATACTAGTACATCGATCTGGAGTTTTGATCTTTATTATATCAGTCGAAGGGCACTACATTTGAAAATCTATAAAAAATGTTCTTTATACATCTCATTTACGCATAAAGTAGCGTTGCCTAAAAATTCATTATGGTTTTAATAAACATGCCCTGCTTCGCCACAAGAAAATCTTGAGTTTTTTTTAAAATATTGGAAAAAAACTACAATATAGATATTAATATATAAAAAAGTTTATTTGCTTTTACGTGTATTAATTCAATTCATTCAATTCAATTCAATTCAATTCATTCATAGTAGTTACTACTTTCCTGCTTAAATAAATCAAATGAATAAGGAACAAAGGAAACTGTATGTGTCGAAGTGCAGAAAGAAATTAAAGAAATTATTTGAATTATTTTTCAAACATACAAAGTACAATACTATAACAGTATAAAATTAACTTGAGGAATTAAAACTATTAAAATCAATTGTATTCAATGTGTAATATTCATAGTACGAGCGGTCAGTTGCATTTGATGCAGTTTTTGATTCAACTTTTGATTGTGATCTTTTAAATAAGCAATTAGATCAGCCTATGAAGACGTCATAAAAATATATGTTAGCTATTAAAAAAGCGCAAAACAAAACTATAGTTACTTACTTGTTTCTCCAATAACTCAGTCATATTACCACCAGGCTGCATTAGACCTAGGAAACCACCGGCATTATTAGTGCCACGTAAGGCATCGGGTTGTTGTGCGGCTCTATTGAATCGCACTACTTGAGCTAGAGAGATGTCAAAAATCCACAAATTTGGTAAACTGAAATTTTCTATAAAAGGAGATCTATGTACATACATATATAATTTCCATGGGTTGCAGCCAACACAAGAGTTTCGGTCAAATGAAATACAACCACGTAGTTAACTGGTGACAAGAGCCCTTCTTCACAATGTTGCCAGAAATCGAAGCCATAGTAATGATGTATAAATGCCTGCACCGCCAAAAGCATTGAATTCCAAAATGAAACCACTTGCAGGGGGATGCCCTTCTGCATTGCAATGGAACGATGAAATTCATGATAACCATTCAAACGTAAGTCATCGTGATGCTTTTTGATGATATGATCAAATACCTGCAATATTTGAACACATGAAGAGCAAATTAATTGTCAGCAATTGTAATTTGATTTTATGGTCTTTTCGTTATATTACTTACGAAGGTAATTAACCAGAAAGCTGCACGCAAATACATCATGATAAAATATGCTTCACAACGTTTTTCAATGGGCCAGGCAGCAGCCAAGACGATACCAACAAAAGAGATGGCAATGGAAATCAACATGTGTATACTGAGAGGAGAATAAAAATGCATACCAGTCAATAATTCAATGCTGTTTTGTGAAATTTATACATTTTAATGAAGACAATTGGAATTTAGAATACACAAGTGTATAACAAAAGAGTCCACCGTATACCCGTCTCACAAAATTTTTGTCCAAAGGTCTAGATTTTTTGACTTGCATTTTTTATATTGTTTATTCTTTGTTGTAAATAAAATTAAATAAATAAAAATTGTCCCTAGTCGGCTCTTTTTAAGAAAGCTGGCTTTCTTACTAGATATAATGTGTAATGACTTAATAGAATTCTCATTAGAAATAAACGCAATTGATTGAGCATGATTACTCATTAGAAAATAATGCTTACCTAAACAATGGAACCGTCTGCAACTTTTTAAAGGCACCGTCATCATTAGTTGCCAGCACCGGATCCAATAATTCCTGACGCTCATTGGCGCTGATGTTACCGATGCCATCATCAATCGATCCCTCACCACTTCCATTAGTGGTGTCATCTAAGCGTTGAGCACCCTGTTGCACATAAATAATATAGTAGCAGTATACGAAGAAATGAAAAACATATTAAGGAATAAGAGCAACCCACCGTGTTCATTCTGAATTTCCGTTCCAAACTAACCATGAACGAGCAAGATGCACTAGCTCCTCTACCAGAGTGAACGAATGCGTTTTAAAATGACGCTACAAAGTACAGATCGCTGTACAAATTACTAGATGCGTCTCCTTCGACTTGGCTGTTTCTGTTTTGCTGAGAGTATTTAAGCACTGATAAGCCACTTTTCAATACAACCGTCTTTGCAACTCATACTATTAAATGGGAATAAACAAAAGAAAAATTTTTTGCATCTTCAGCCGAAAGCAATCAACTGTTGTTCTTGTGATTATACACGGAAATTGTGCTGGTCGCGGTTTTTTAGTGCTGTCATTTCTTTAGCGGAGATTCAAACCAACCAAAATATTCAATAGTAAAACTGGGATATGTTTAATATACATAATTAAAATTGTAAATATATAGTGGCAATAAAAATGCCTTTATTCTCTTTTAGCTATATTTGTTGAGCATGGATAATGTACAAATTCTTCTATAATAAAAGAACTGCGGCTATAAATAATATTTGTTTTACTTAAATAAAAAATTAATATTACTTAAATCACAATAGAACCAACGAGTATATACATCGGTATTCAGCGATTGGAAAATCTCATGCAAAATGTTGGACCTCTTTATAAAGCACAACCTAGCTCAGACCATACACGAAGAAACGACAGTTCGAATTCAGAGCAAATTTCTTTCGTTTTTGTTTTTTTATTGTGCTTGGAGTAGACCAAGTCCCGAAATAAATGTTGTTTTAGCTATTTATAAAAAAAATACAAATATTACCACATTTCATGTATCCAAGGAGAGTAAAGGATTTACCACCACTAGAAACAGATTCTGAAGATGAACCTAATACACCACTGGCACGAAAAGGCTCAAAGAAACCATCAGATTCCTCTTCTGACAAGGAAAATGAATCGCATAGCAGCAATAATGCGCTCAACAAAAATATTAATAGTTTTGGACCATTTCGGAATTTGTTAGTAATTTCGTTCTTTTTACAGAATATTTAATTGATTTTTTCGATTATAAAAATAACCTTCATTCCTTCATCACACAGTCCAAAACGCAGTTCCGAATTACCTGCTCTTGAATCCGATTCAGACGAGGATGACAACCTAAACTGCGCAATACTTAATGAATCCTTTATACTGACCCCTGTTAAAGATGAACAAAAAATTAGTAGAATCGCCAAAACGTGTTCCCAAGATCAGTTTTCTATCGGCGGTGTTAAAGCACCCGTAGTGATTGATCATAATCCTGCAGATTCATCATTGGTCAAACGATTCCAGCAAATGGGTTTAAACGGTGTTAGTCATAATGCGACGCCGAGTGCGGGCCAACCTTCATTATCGTCTTCTGTGTGTTCTTTAAATTCTGTGAGTCACAGTCAAAACAAAAATATGTCCGCCTGTCACTTGAAAAGCATAACCGAAGATGAAGAAATTGCGACAGTGAAACGCTTTCATTCTGACTCTGCTGCAGCACCCAACGAACCACAATTTGCTACACCGCAAATACGTTCATTTTCCGTTCAACGTCGTCCTCGTGATATTTGTTCAACCCAGTCGCAAAAAACGCGTTCCGCAGTAGCCAATGAATTCCGTACACCGAAGGTGCTATTTCAGACACCGCTGGCTACAACACGTGCACCCAATCCCTGCCCAAACAACGATAGTTTAACATTATCCCTGTGTGACTCGATCGATGAGCTGCATGACAAAACTCCTAGCACCTGCTCGACTGTTAAGTCGAAAAAGTCGCTGGATGGAATTTTTAATGAAGTCGACAAAAAGGAGTCTTCTTGTGATGTTCTAACTGATGCTGATGCTATGACGGCAGCCTCGCTGCCGAGCAATAATAAAGCAATAACAACAATTATGACAACTGGCTCAAATTGCAAAGAAACCATTCTGGAAATTAATAATGGCAATTATGCAATACTCCGAAAGTTGGGCGCCGGAGGATCGAGTTCGGTATATTTAGCACAAAACAAAGGCAGTGGTAAGGAATGTGCACTGAAAGTAAGAACTCCATTATATTGTCGCAAAATTGGATTAATTTTATAGTTCAAATAAAAATGTCCTTAAATTAGATCGTCGATCTACGTGGTGATGCTGCGATAGTTGAAGGTTATCTAAATGAAACGAAGTTACTGGCGAAACTACAAGGAAATGCTTGCGTTGTATCACTCTACGATTAGTAAATAACACACCTCGGGATTGCTCAATCCCATACCACACACCGACACCTAAAGCTAATAAAACTCATTTACAGCCAGTTGAGGCAGAAGGAATCTAAACTCTATATGGTAATGGAAAAGGGAGACTCCGATTTGAGCAAAATTCTCCAACGTTATAGGACAAGTTTGCCGCTTTATGTACTCATGAACTTTTGGTATCAAATGCTCCAGGCTGTTAACTATATACATCAAAATGGTTATTCATCATTTCATTATTGCTTGCAAGAAAACTTGCTATAACTGCATGATTCTAGGCGTTATACACTCGGATCTGAAGCCCGCAAATTTTCTCATGGTAAATGGACGATTGAAACTCATCGATTTTGGTATTGCGAGTAACATAGCTGTGGACTCCACCAGCATCATTAAGTACTCACAAGCCGGCACATTTAACTACATAAGTCCAGAGGCACTTACGGATACATCAACAGGCAGTAGTCCTATTAAAAATCAACCGAAAATCAAGGTTCGTTCGAATGGCTGAAGCGCTGCATTTGAGATGACCCATCATTGGGCATTTTATGTTTCTTCTGTTCTGCAGATATCCCCAAAATCGGATGTTTGGTCGTTGGGGTGCATTTTGTATTTGTTAATTTATAAAAAGACCCCCTTTAGTCATATTCTCAGTATATATGCTAAGATCAGTGCAATCTCAAATCCGACACCTACAATAGATTACCCAGCTATACCGCCCTATTATCCGCCTATGTTGCTTCAGGTAAGTTTCCGTTTGTGTACGTTTTATAACTACCAATCGAACGGTGGGACTAATCGTCTTATTCCAAGATGGTTAAAAGTTGCCTACAACATAATCCGAAACAACGGCCATCGTGTGCTGACTTACTAGAGTATCCATTTCATATGGTTATACCGATTAAAAACTTAACTCTTGCGCCAAAATAGTACGAATGTGTGTTTGTTTCAAGTTTACATAAATAAGAATTTGTAAGTTCATTTTTATTTTTAAGTACATGTATTAAATCTCTAATCGTTTTAACCAATACAAATTTACTTTATTGCAATACAATACGTGATGTAATACATATGTGAAATATGGAAGGTAAGTAATAGTCCACCTCAGTAAAACCAACAAACAAAGCATTTTGTATAGTACATACACATTTTTTTATCATAAAATTTATCAAATCAAGCATAAAAAGTCCGCGAACGTCATTCCTTTTCTTTCTAGAGCGGTGCATGAACAGAAGAAAGGAAATAATCAGGACAATCGAGCAGTAACCCTTTTGGTATTACAGTCCGGTCCGTCTTTATGTCTTCGATAATGATCCGATCAGTCTTTTATTACCGAATCAGATCTAATAATTAGTTTCAAATTGTCATCGACGGTTTATATAACCAACTCCACACGTTTCTTGGTTAATCGCAATAAAAGTATATCTCCTCTTTGTCTAAAAAAACAACGACGACACTTATGACACTCTGCAAGGATCTCAGTGCTTTCGAAAGCCAGGATCTCAGTGCTTTACAGTGCTCAGTTAAGATTGCCCTTTTAAGATTAGTCAATAGGTCGAACCGAATAAAAATTTATCATTACAATAAAAATTGTTCGCTCATTGGTTTAAAAATTACTTGTCACGTAGGAAGTATGTTTCGTAATTTGCACTTTTCTGCAAAACTTAGGACGTAGGGCCTAAGGACAGTTTAATAGATCATCAATTTTGAAATATCATTGAAATAGTTTGCTTTATTGCATCACACATACTTCTCTTTTCAATAATCCGTGGCTAAAAGAAAACTTTTCTCTTGATTTTCACACAACTTGATTTATTGTTTTTCCTATGATTTTCATTTTCTTCTTCGTATATATGTATATATATATATATATATTACAATTTCTTGTTAATATTTTTAAATAATAATTTTAATGTCTATTCCACTGCCGTCTGTCGTATTTTCATTATTTTTTAAGATGATGAAAATTAATAAAATTGAATTTTCAATTATGTACTTGTCGTTCAATTTTTTTCCTTTGATACGAGTATCATGCGGCAAGAGCAACAGACAGTCTGATTCTGAATTATTATATTTCGTATAGAATATTATTATATAAAAATAGATTCATCATATGTTCAATTTAAATTACGCGTTTGCTGCTGTTCAGGATGTGTTGTCGTCTAAGTATTTCTATATCGTTAGTAGAATTGTTATTTAAAGTGTTAACAACTGAGAAATGATTTTCCAGTACAATTCTTTGCGTATAGTATACAAATATATAAATTATTATTAAAACGGGAATACGCAACAAATGATCTTTAGTGCCTGCATAAAGTATTATGTGGGTAATAAAAAAGTGGCGACTTCTTTTGAGTAAAAAAAAATATTTTTTAGTTTTTAACACTTGTAAAGCATTAATAGAAAAATATGACAATAAAAAAGAGCTCTTTGAACAGATTGTCTGCTCTTTTCTTTGAACAATACATTAAACAATTTCTTTAATGTATTAATTCATTTAGGAAATTCGAAAATGATATATATTAGCATGATAATAAAAAAAGTAAGGCTTATTTATAAATGCAATCAGGTGTTGTTTTTTTCTCCAAATTGCCTTCACCGAACAGCAATTTGTAGTTTTTAGATTTCTTTTCTGTTTCGATTTTCGAATTTCTGCTTTCACAATTTGAGTTTTATTGCAAAAGTCTTTTTTCTGATAACGATGTTAACAATAACGCGTTGATTATTGAAAATGTTGCTGTCGTTTGTTGCTACTTCTTTGAGAATTTGTTACAGTAGGCGTAACAGATTTGCTGCTGCTGATGCTGTTGCTGATTTACACTTTGTATAAGTTTGTGGAAGGCATTATTTCATAATTTTTTGTTTGTTTCCAACTTTAAGCTTACAAAATCGATGTGTGTGATGACGTCATTAAATATCCTGCAAAGGCGAGAGGTTCGTTGGTTTAAATGTATTACAGTAAGTCTAGATCTACCAAGAATGGCAAAATATTGGTAGATAGTACCTGCTCCCCGTTCGAGTGCTGCAATGAGCTGTTTTGCTGCTGGTCGTCCTTAGAGGATGCAATTAAGTGCTTTTGTTCGGCCTTCTCAGAGGCGCAGTTTTCGAAATCCGTCGAAGTGTTGCCCTGTTGAACAAAAATTGTTTAGTGGTTTATGGTACGACGTATTAGTGACCAAGATAATCTGATTTCTTCAATTGTCTTAATGAAATCACAACCAAAAATATTTTAGCACATTTAGAAGAACTGTCACATTTAGAAGTGAGTTTCCTTTAGTTTCTTAAGGATAATGAAAAATGTAAATTACCGTCTTTATGACGAGATGTGTTACTTCATCGACATTTGCCTTTTGTAAAAGCAAATTTTCCACGTTTCCATTTTCGTTTTCAACGTCATCTCCTGCCGCCCCTCTGCCCGCACTGTGTTCGGCAGGTTCATGTTCACTATTCGCTAAAACCGAGGAGCTGTTATCGTTATGAGGCGAGCCAGACGCATTGGTTTGGCGATGATTACTGTTGCCGCTGTGTGCGTTTAATGGTGTGTTACCGCTGGTAGTGGTGATGGTGGTAACGGTGGCGTTGTTGATGGTGGGAATTGATTGCTTAATCTGAACGGCTACCACTTGCTCGATCCATTGTTCGAAGGACAGTGTTAATGCCGAAGACGTACACGCCTTTACTGCATCCGGATAAAGACGTTGGAATATTTCACGAATTTGTTTTTCATCCTTTGGAGGATCTGTTGCGGTTGTTGTTGTGGCGGTGGCGGTAGTGATTGACTTCTGGGCTGCCATCAACAATTGTTGTTGCTGCTACAAATGTAAATGAACATAGTTGAATTAAAAAGAAATTACCTAAATAAAACCTAACTGTGTGAGTACACCGATCCCAGATTGATTTTTTTTTTTAAATCACTTAATTCGATTGAAATGCATTATTATTTTATCAATTTAATTGGATTAAATATTTATATTCAACTAATTCTTTGTTAGATACTCAGCAAACAATATGAGTCTTTTTAGACTCAGAAACGATTCATATTTTTGAGCAAATACGCTCTTTATGAATACATAAAAGTGAGAAATTAACGTTTTTGTTTTCCTAGACGGCCCCAGTGGTTAATGTAGCGAAGGCCTTTGAAAGTCATTGATGATTGCGTACTGATTTTAGTAAATAAAATTCAAAGTAGTTCGCCACAATGGTAGTTAGTTGTAAGCGAAAAAAATAACTACTACTTACGAACCTTCCTTACGGCGTAAGGTGGAATCGAAGCAAGGGTTTGCAAATATTTTTGGACAATCACACTTGTTAATGAAATAAAAAAAACAACAACAGACAATGCTTGAAAATTTTTTTTGTTGTTTTAATTGGCCTGTAAGTCGACTTATGCAGCTCTCTATTGCGTATAAAGGCATCGTCCGTTACTCACTTACACCGTAAGGGAGCACATGCAGTACTCTGGGTCCTATCACACGTATGGGTTAAAGTAATGTGAAAACTGGTTGCAGATTTGATTCGAAACGACACACAAAATCATGAGGACATCAGCGATGATGTCATGATGATATTTACCACTGGGGCTCGCTGAAAAGAGCATTAAGTAACAGTCAGAAAAGTATTATTAAGGCTTCCATGAGCCTTTTAAAATTATTGTCTGAGCCTTTTATGATTGTTTTCTAAACCCTTTGAGACTTTTCTGAACCTTTTATGATTCTTTTCTGAAATTTTTATGATTATTTTCTGAGCCTTTCATGATTCTTTTATGGCACACAATTTAAATCCTTGCAGACTCCAAAAACATTCATATTTAAGTTGTAAAATGCAATTTAGGCTTTTTTAAATTATTTGTGTGTATTTTCCTCCCCAACACACGAATTATTGAAAAAAATTCATGATGATAATTGTTTATCCCGTAGCAGAGTTCATTAGTGGCTTACGCCTTTCAAAGAGGATCGTGAGTCGCCGGAAGATGATGAACATGTTGGTCGACCAAAACCAGTGATAACTCAAGATAATGTTCAAAAAGAGTGTGATTTTATCAAAAATTATAATTTTTCAATTGAAATAAATTTTTTTACTTTAAAAGCAAAGTTTGAAAAAAGACAAATCAAGTAGACTTACAATATTGACATAAATATGAGTAATTTCGGAGTCTCAATATTTTTTTTTTATTCTAAGGCTCATAAAGAAGATTGTTTTCGGAGTCAAAACATTTTGGACCCAGGTGTGGTTCATAAAAAAATCTTTTTAGTCATAAATTTGAACATTCATATTTTAATCATATCGTATTAGACACTTTTCGGAGTCCGTTTTTGGAGCACACATATTTTCTTCCGAAAAAGAAGTCTTTTGAACTCCAACATAAATTAATATAAACGCTTCCATAAATGTTTTCTGGGTTATTTACATTTATTTTACGTTGAAATAGATCAATGAGTAAATTCCGAATTCGCGATTTTGATTTAGACGATTTTTTTTTTGTAAGTACACCTAACAGGGACAGATGTATTACATATTAGAAAAAATACAAAAGAAAATAACAGTTCTTTCGTCTGTTATATAGAGATAAATAATAGCACTTACGATAGCTACATTTTCATTGGAAGTTCTATTTTGCTTAGCTGTTTTTTCAGCAATCTGCAAAGCTTCAACCAACTTCCAGTTTTTCGAACGCAAGTCCTACGAAATACAACATTAGTAATTAGTAATACCAGGGTTGTGTACTATATATGATGCAATATTACAAAAATGTGCTTTGTTCTAGAACAAGTTACTGCTATGTGTGCTTCAGACAATGTAGTAAATACTCTAAAAAACCTGCAAAAGTATTCGTTCAGAGATCTGTTTTATATTCTGGGAGGAACGATGCAATAAATTAGTAATTTGCATAAAAAATTAGGTCATTGTATGTACAATATATAAAAATGTACATACATACATACATAAGTATAGAGTATTTCGAATGAGTCGTTTATCGATACAAAACTGTATCGCCTTTAGTGATTGTGGCAAAATTTAGTTCTGGTCGCTTTGTATAAAACTTTAAAATATACTTACGCAGAGCGCCCCGATCGGGGCAAGAAATTCAAGAAAAACGTGGAGGCGAAGAAACTGTTTAAATAAGATTTTTTTGCAAAAATAATTTTTGCATTCTTTTGCTGCTCCTTCGCTGCGGAAATATTTTGAATGAAATTTATTATATGCGTAGTTACAAATTACAACCATCCATATTTTTTCGCTCAGCGAAGTATCTTCAAAGGCCTAAACTTTATCAAGGTGCATTCATTGTTTTTAAGTAATAAATATGTACATACATTTATGTATTTATAATATCAAGCAACCAATGGTTTCTTTTCAAAGAATACGAGTGTCGGAATACTTTTGCAAAGTGACTGAAGAGTGTCGGAATACTTTTGCAGAGTAAAATACGAAGTAATTAAAATTATAAACTGTTTACCTTTAAATTTTACAAATTTTTAAAGGTAAATCTATATATATACATATGTATATAGTAAATTTGTATAAGAAAAACTGGAAGTTTTTAACAAAAAGGTATATGCAAACTGTGTCTAACTCTGTGCTGAATGTAAAAGTTATTAGCATATTACGATACTTACGTTATTCTTCTCTTTCTGTTCTTGCAGTTGTTGAAAGAGTTCCTTTTCCTTCACATTAAACCTCTCTGCCACCGCTTCGGCTTCCGATATTATTTTATTTTTCTCAGTGACTTCAGTCTTAAGCAAATTAATGTTTTCTTTTAATTCATCTTGTTCCGCATTGCCCTGTTTCCATTCTCGCTGTGCTTCGGTCAGTTCCCTCGTGAGCTCGTCGATTCTTATATTGTATGCCTGCACATGTTGCTCCTGTTCCTCTACTTGCGCCCTTAGAGAGACCACCAAGGTCTGCAAAACGGCATTTTCCTTTGACTGTTCTTGCGATTTGTTGCTTAGTCCAGCTATTTGTTGGGCGAGTTCGGTATTCTTAGCTTGTAAAGCATCTAGCTCGCCTTGTTTCCCGTTCAACTCCACGTCGCGCATTCGATCCAGTTCCGCTTTAAGAGACTCCGTTTCTTTACGCTCTTGCAGTAAATCGCCTTTTGTCGACTCTAAAGCATTCTGAAGATTCAGCATTTCCACCTTATTCTCGGCATTTTCCGATTCCAACGACTTGGCTTGTTCAATTTCGAAGATGCGATTATTCGATATCTGTTCAAGTTCGTCGCGCTGCTGCTCAAGTGCTCGTATTTGCTGCACCTGCGTTTGTATCAGCTCAGACGTCTTCTGCTGGGAGTCCTCTACCGCCTGATGAGAGGCATTCATCATGCACGTCAACTCGGTAATGCACTTGTCCTTGTGCGCCAGTTCGTTTTGCATCATCTGCAGCTGCGCCAGCAAATCCTGCGAGCCGGCCTGCTTCTCCCGCAACAATTTGGCCTGAAACTGTTGACGCTCTAGAGCAATCTTATCGTTTAGCGCCTGCAGTTCCTGGTTGACAGCGGTCAGATCTTGCTCTTTGGATTGTATTTTCTCTATGTAGGCTTTGACGTTGGCATTCATCTGAGCGCGTTCGGTATTGATTTCGGTACGTAGCTCGCGCAATTTCGCCTGAATACCCATAGAAGCTTCCTGCTCTTCGGCTAATAAACGCTCCTTCTCCTCCAATTGGCGCTTCAGCTTCTGACAGATGTCATCCGACCATTCCGAATGGGTATGCGGCATGTCCTGCTGCTTGTTGAGGAGATAATCAATGAGTAGCTGAATTTCGGAACGATTAAGCTCTGCGCGACGGAACATATTCATTAAGAGGGAGACACCGATGGTATCGCTTTCCGAGAGTTTATCCAGAGCCACCACTAGCTTTGTTGCGGCAGTTTCTTTGTTTTGTTTCTTGGTTTTCGAATTCAACTTGTTGATGCTAATGTTCTTTGGCGAGCCCTGACGCACCGATTTCTCATCCAACTGCTTAAATTCTTTAGCAACGGCAACAGTTTCAGCAGGCTGCTGCTCCGTTTGTTTATCCTTCTTATGGACTTTTTCCTTCTTCGACAAAACTGGCTTTTCCATGGCTTGCTGCAGCTGTTGTTGTGGTTGTTGTTGCTGTTGCTGTACTGCTGCAAATTGCTGTGTTGGCTTCTCTTCCTTGGTCTCTTTGACTTTCTCTTGCTTTTCCTGTTTCTCTTGTCTCTTCAACTCTACGACGTCTTTTGGTGGCTTCGACTCGAAATTATTTAACGATTCCTCGATGGTGGAATGCTCCTTGATAACGGTCGGTTCATTCTTATTGACCAAGATACCACTTTTCCCGCCGCCCTTCTTGTCCTTTTTCGACTTTGATTGTTTGGCAGATGGATTAGCGACAAAGTTCTCTTTATCTGCATTGCTGGCACGTCGTGGTGGCACACTCTGAACGCCACTGTTATTGGTGTAAGTCAAGATTTCTGGATCCGGTTCGAATTCCACATGAATTTTCGACAAGCCTTGCGATGACGGCGACTGCTCGTCTTCTAGGGAAGCAGGTTCAGATTGCGCATCGGAATCCTCTTCGGCCTCCTTCTCCTTCTCGTTGTCGCGTTGCTGTTCTTTTAGTCTTTGCTTCTTCTCGCGCTTTTGTTCCTTCTTCATTTGCTGCAGCTTCTTGGGTTTCCTTAAGGCGCTCTTATTTTGTCCATATATTTTCTCAGTCATCGCTTTCTTTTCGGCAATAATTTCTTCGAATGTTTTTCGCTTGAAGAATTTATTAATCAAGAGCAGAGAGAAGAGCGAGGCGAGGAAAACGCAAGCGATAACAATTAAAATATGAAAATCCATCATTGCATACTTCGCACGAATCTATAACGAGGATGGAAGTATGAACTGCTAAAATGCAAGAAGAAAAAGGGAAAATTAATTAGGACAAATAAAAAGGAAGGAATAAATAGAAATCTTAATTATTTGTATCTAAGCGATATTAGCAAAGATTCTTAAAGAAATATGTATAAAAATCTATCTCTGTACATACACAACTGAATACTGATACACGCTGTTGAGTCACTTCCACGGAATTTGTCAAAATCAGGTTTTGCTGAATTTTTGTCTAAGCACAACACTTTTTGCACAAAGCCTAACTGCAACAATATCGATGGTGCAATAAAAGTGTACCTTTTCGGTCAAGGCAAAAGCGTCGATATGCTGCGCTGTGTTTTCAGAGAAAGCACATCCATTCAGAGCAGCAGAGGAACTGAGCAACGATAATTTTTGTGCGAGCGCAGAGCAACAAATACAAACGTCGCGACGGCAAGTTAGAATGAGTATAACAACGTACATGTAGTAACATAACGTACACGCCAAGCTGCTGGTGCCACGTCAAGTGTAGATAAACAAAAACGAGATTTTTTCACTTAAAAAAATTGAGCCGGCCGGAGATGGTTAAAAACGTACTCTCCAGAAATCCGGAGAGCGTTCATATTCGTAAATTTAACAAAAACAACCATTGTTTTTTAGTTATTATAGAGCTCAAAATTTGGAAATTTTTGCAGATAAATCTATAGGTAGAGCAATCCCTATATACTCGCAGTGTATAAATGTTGCTAAAATACTTTTTCAGATTCTCGATTGTGTATTAAAAATATCTCCTGATTGTGTTTTAATGCAAACAATTGCAACGCAGTGAACAATCACACGAGTAGGTCAATGCATTTGACCTGTTGATATGTATCCCTGAGATATTTATTGAAATTTTCAAGGCAATAAATAAAAATAGGTACTGGTACTTTCCTCTTTGGGTATACGAGAAAAGATGTATGTATATTTGTACCATTTGAGTTTATATATAATATAATAAATAAAACTTATCAGTTATCAGTCAAGCCGAAGTGAAGAAAAACCAACAACGCAACAACCTCTTAAAGCCATAAATATTTCATTAACTATTTAAAGAAACAAGAAATACACCAGAAATACACCAAATAAACCATAAACCTATGGAATATAAAATGTTCAAGTGACGTGTTCTTTTGCTATTTGGCATTTGAGCTTACTTAAAATGCTGCAGAAAATGCTGCGTCAAATTGTCAGGCCAAGACAAGTTTCAAAAGAAAGGAGGCGTTTGAAGAACGTGTACTCACTTCGATCGAAGAGAGAGAGAGAGAGATCGAGCGCGTACAGCGAGCGCTCTTACATGCGCTTTTAGAAATGACCAACTTTGTATAGCTTTTTCCTGTTTCTAAGATGATTCAGTGAAAAAAGGTTGAAAATTTATTAAAATGCTCACCGAACAGAACACTATTCCCAGTATTCAAATGTAAAAACCTACTATTATCGTATATTCCATCGTTCATTTGTAAAAATTAACACCAAATTTTAAAAATTCACACAAATCCCATTAATCATCACTCTATTTTTAAACAAAAAACACAAGCCGATACTACTGCCGGCACAACAGGTATAGGTAGACCTACTTTCTTGAAAATACCAGTGAAATTTCTTGCAGCTCACAATTAAAACTTGTTTGTTCGTTCGCTTGCACCAAGTTCAACACATTTTGGAGCGGCCGACGCACTTTGGACGCGCGGCAGACTTCTTGATTGTACTACATATTTTTTTATTGTATGTATGCACGAGTAGAAAAAGGCACACATAATATGTAGGGTGGTTGGTTCTAAGCAGCGTACGACAAATCAACGAAAAATATTGATGAAGATATGCAATATACAATTGTGTATACTATACATATGTATCTATTGTCATTTGCACTTTGTTGCCTATGAAAATTTAAACTGCAAATAAATTAGCCATTTAACGAGAAATTAATAAAATTCTAGTTTCGTTTTAGTTTAACAACAACCATTACCAATGATTTTATCAACACAACGTACTGCTTTATAAAGAACTTTTCGTTATGTTTACGAATATTCCGCTTGTAGAGAACCAAAACTAAGAAACTTGAGAAGATTGAACAAATTGCTGATTGCCACAATTTGAAACAAGGTTGTTGCAAGGCACAGCAACAGTATTTTCTACTCACTCACTCGCTTTAAGTTTTACTTTCGACTTAGATCCATTAAGTTTCAGACTCAAAATACACTTGATCGTGTTGTACATTTTTGTCTTTAGCGCCTTATTGTCGCTGACGCTGACTTCATTAATTGAAGCCAGTCTAGTGACGCGTCGTATTTGTTAAAAGGAATTTGTAAATTCATAAATTCATATGGTATCTATCGTACAATTTTGTTGCTTCGGCCTTTCGGTTATTGCAATAAAGTGATTGTTTTAATATTTAACATGTTTATAAAGTCAAATTTATGAAAATTGTAATTAATAATTTATGTATGAGGACTATTACAGACTTTTACAATTAAAATTGTTCACAAAAAGTCTTAACAATCCGTGTTTAATTCATTTGGGCTTTCTTTGATCAAACGGACGGAAATAGAGACATCCTCTTCACATACGATTTTTGGTTTTTCTCAACCAAAACTGCTATACGTTCTGATTTTTTGTAGCGTCTTATGTAGAACATCCTGTATATTCATAAGACCGACCGACCCTATTGTATATTCTCTTACATTTTGTTAATCTAAAACATTATAAGTAGATTTCAAATATTATTGTACATTATCATAAATATGTATAATGTAATAAAACTGGAGAAAGGAAAATGCCTCATGTCTGTATATGCATACTTAGTATTTCCTTGACAATGTTTGCCTGGTTTGACAGCCGTAGATAGTATTTACGAGTAGATGAGCAAGAATCGGCACCAGACAAACAATGAATATGACGCAGGATAACAGGAATATTATAATACGATATTCATTTGAAAGTTTTTTAATCATTAAATTATATTCCAAATTAATTGTCGTTCATTGGCGACGATTACTGGAGAAAATGTCATTAACGCACCACATAAAAAAATGGAGAATATGTGAAAGCACATTTAAAAATAAAACAGGGGGCACAAAAGGAACAAATGCCAACCAACACAAACTACAGAATTGAAAAACTGTGTCATATTTCCATCGTTAGTCTTGTGATTGTGCCGCGTTAGAAAACCCAGTTTTTTTCTTCAGAAGGCAGCATAAAAATGAACAAAGCCATATCATTGATGTACATACATAGTATACATATACGTATGTGCGATGCATACCATGATGTGCATCTGGGGAAAATTACATACGGCTGGGGGTACGGATATACGCAATTAAGAGCATTTGAATGAGGAGAATAAAGTTCCAAAATTTGGCATGAAGAAATGTTTATTACATTGCCGTTAAATAAACTACTTCATGCTTTGTAATTTACTTCTGAGTGAATTTTTTTTTAATTAGAAAAACATTCTATAAGCTCTCCGTAACAAAAATCTTTGAATATTTTTATTTTTCAAGTTTTCAATGCGTTTATTGGAACTACATACTAGCTACAAGCATCGAGCATTAGGTTAAATTGTTATTGCGAAAGGGTTAAGGTGTGGCAATTGTGTAAAACGAATACTTTATATCTTATGTCAATGTCGTCTGCTTCAATTTATGTTTATATTTTAATGTCTTTATACTGTTTTGCAAACTTTAAAAGCAAACTAAAAATAAAAGACACGTATTTATTTATACACATTTTGTATGCGACTGATTTTGCTGGGCCAATTAAGTGCCTAATTGGTGGCGCAGTGTAAACTGTAAGCGAGGACAAAGCAATACTGTATGCTTTGAACGAACGTCATTATGCTTATTTTAATAATTTATCGTTAGCTCATTTGTGAGCAGCAACCATTAAACAGACACAGTGATAAACAATAAAAAACATTCGCTTTTCCCGAAGAAATTGCCAGCAGCAGAAAATAGGCAACAGAACTCGCCGGCATAGATCAAACGGCCTTTCGATCAGTGATCATCACCACCGGAGGTTGACAAAAAAGTTTCGATAGGTTTCACCACCAAAGTAATATATTAAATTATGCGAAATTGGGAAATTTTACTTTTAACAATTAAAGAAAAATCACGCAAAAAATTTGCAACATTGCCGTCATTATTGTAATCCCTTCCCATGGAGTCAAACTCGGTAATCAACTTCTTTAGAGGGAATGAAATAGCAAGTGAGTGTTGTCGAGTCTCAGACTTGATTGACGTCGCCATCATCTTCAGGCTGCAGCTACAAGATATTTTAAAGAAAACCACACTCTCGATTTAAAACCAATTTTGAGCATCTAACTACTCCACTTGATATCCCTGCTGTAATAGTTGAATTGAATTAAATTTGCAACTTACACTGTGTCTGCAAATTAAACTTTTTATAAAATTTAACACTGTATCTTTGACTTCAAAAAAGACTGCACGAGTAAAATCCTCATTCAACTCAATCAGAATTTTCGACCAACTAGACGAAGAGCAGACAGAAAATGTTATAAGACTACCATCCACCACAGGGTTGCAAAACTTGAGAAGCTGTTATTAAAAGTTAGTGGCAATAATTAAGTAAAAATAAGGTAATAGAAAAACCTGAATTATTGAAGCCTTTTCAATAATTCCTTGTTAGAAGGAACACAAAAAAGCTGCAAAAAGAAGTTGCACCGCCATTCCAATTTTTATAATGTTTTACACTTCACCTCACTATATTCAGTTTATTTTTATTGCAAAAGTACAAAAAGCTATGCATTTATGTATGTATGATTTTGTATACTCACAGAAGCTATGACTACTGTGACGTCACGCCCCAAACATCTGATTATCAAATTCGCTGACGCCGAATAACGGACCGCCGGAATGCGCAAATCATGTTATCTATAATATTTTACCAACATATTAGGTTTGCTTCGTTTCCTTCCAAATTTAAACTGCGACCTGGCAGAGTAGTTTGAACGTTATGTCAAAATTGTGTAAAAAAGAATAATCTGACTTCCTGACTGTCAAGTCTCAGCTCGAGAAAAAAGTATATTCGAGCTGATTTTTCACATAATTTATGGTTGTTGTTATTCCTCTCTCTTCCGAGTTAGAAAGTGGTTTCTTCACTTTCAAACAGTTCGAAGCAGAGGTAATCTCTAGTTCGAAGTGACTTCAACTACATACTTCAAACTGCGGTAAGAAACAGACCCAGTGTTGGTTTTATAGCCTGAACACAGTCATTTCGTCGACGATGAGCGATGAGCGATGATAGTTGTCAAACAAACAAGAAAAGAAGAACAAGACGTACTATGTGGCTAAGGAATTAGAACACGAGCGACTACCGACGTTGCTTTCGTCGACGAATGCAGCGAAATTTTATTTTTTTCTCGTTTCCCATAAGAGCCAATGTAATTTTGACACTAGCGACGTCATTTGTAGTCAACGAAATTTGACTGTGTTCAGGCTATTACGTTGTCAAAATTTCATAAGCTTATTATCTCTTTTTATAGCTAAAACTCTAATTGTGAGATTTTCAATAGACGAAGTGATTAAAAGCGATTAAAGTGTTTTTTATCACCTTGGTCCTAAAAAGCGATTTCTAAAGTGGAATTCAGACAGAACGCGATTTATGCGCCGCGAAATTTACGCGCATTTGTATTACACAGAAATACCATAAGGACGTCAGGCAGAGAAGAAACGTTGTTTACTTACGCGGCTTATAGATTTACGCGTCGCGGTGCGTTGTGAAAATTTACAAAATATTCTACTTGTGTTAGTGTTTTGTGAGCGTGTAAGTACAGTTCTCCAATTTTGGGAGATGTCAAAGAGTTGAGATTATCAGTTATCGTATAGCAATTGAAACTCTAATGCTGTAAACACAATCACAGCAGCGGAAGCAACTTCAAGTTAGGGCTGCAAGAAATAGCGTATCGTTAAACCAAATGGCAGAGCAGCATCTTCTGGCAGCAAAAATTGCATATGAGAAAATCAAATGTAAAAAACTCGTTTGTTTACAAACAGCTGTGTAAAACAACAAAAATGCGTTTTGCTGCTGTCAAAATTCGAATTAGCTCGACAGCAAATTGAAGATTCAGCAGCAAGTAAGGGCAGCAAAATGGAAATCAAACTTTTTTCTCGATCTCCATAAGAACCCATGTAATTTTGACAGTTGAGAAATGAAGTTGCTTCTCGCTGCTGTGATTGTGTTTAATGCTTAAAAGAAAAATTTTTAAAAACTTGGTATTTTCTACAAATATTGCATCTTGCTATCTATATATACACGCGGTTGATTTTTTTACCTTAGTTGCGATTCACGCTGTATTTGACCACCAAATCGCAACGCGATAATTACGCCCCGTATCGCGCAGCGTATATCGCGTTCTGCGCGTTACTTTACTTACCGTACTTTGTACAGCGTTCCGTGTAAACATTTGATTACGATCCACACATCTTGAGTCAATTTCAGTGTTGAAATCTTAACTTTTAAAGAATTAAGAATTTGTTTTTACAAAGCTGCAGGACATTATCAAATATTAACACAGATATTTGATAATTATGATCGAGGTAAAAGCTAAACTGGTTCGTGCGGATTCTGCAATTTATGTAACGGGAGAAAATGTTGAATGTTTTATCGAATTCACCCAAAAAATATCTGATGATAATGATAATACAGGCCAGGAAAGGTCTGTATTTTCATATTTCACTATGCCCATAACTTTTTATCAAGAACTCTTTCAGTGAATACTATGAGAACCTTGCTTGGGCATCTGTTCAACTTCATTGCTACCGCAAAACCAGTTACGTGGCTAAAGCATCCAAAACTACCGATCTGGTGGACTTGTTGGGACGGACTACTTTAGATGCAGTGACACAAACGCCAGGTGATGTCATTATGTCAACAAAGCCGAAAATACTATTTTGCGATTTGAACCTAAAGAAAGGAGAGACAAGAACCTGTAAGCACATAAATTACCTAGGATTTCTTTTTAAATTATGACTTTCACTTCGACTATACAATTTTGTGTATATTTTTGTCTTTTAATATACTGTCTGTGAAAACCAGACTTTTTCAGTGAAGTGATCCCACGTGATGGGCCACCAACATATCGCGGTCATGATATAAAATATTTCTATAAGATAACAATTGCAATGCAGCGGGTTAAGTCGAAGATTCAAACTCTTACCGTACCTATACGCGTGCTTCCAATACCTATCATAGCACGTCCAGACGAACTAACAGGTACTGAAGAAACTAATGAAGAACTAACGCCAACTAATCCGTTTCTAGAAAAACGTGAGCTTACTGAATTAGAAATATCATGGCATCATCTAAAGGTAGTTATTGTATAATTTTTTCTAAATTATTCAAAATTTCAAAAACATTCTCCTAGAATGTTACCGCTCGTCGTGCTCCAAAATTTTATCGCATATCTAATAAACGTGGTTTTGTTGGAACATTTTGTCTTTTTAAACCAGTCTACAAAATAGGAGAAGATATTGTTGGTAGCCTTGATTTTGTGAATTGTAAAGTGCGTTGTGTACAATTTTCTGTGAAATTGCAGTCGCAGGAAATATCAAGCAATCTATTGTCTAATCAAACGAGTGGCGAACTTAACGATACGTCATCTTCCACTCATTCACTCGATTTCGCCAGCATAGCCAGTGGTGCCACTGCCGATAATCAACACAAATCTTCAACATCAGCTAATTCGAAAAACAATACGGACGGGGAAGACTACCCACCTGGTAAAATAAACACATTTTCCACCACGCATCAAGTTTGCTATGCCACATTGCAAACACAAGTAGTAGTGCCGATACCGCTTCACGTAACACCCACGTTTCGCACTGATGTTGTTGATATGCGATGGCGATTGCATTTTGAATTTGTTACAAGCACTTTAATGGATTTTGGTGTGGAGATTCCAGAAAGTGGTGAGCTTCAGGCACCCGCAGAAATTCCGGTGGAGACAATGATTTGGAACTTACCATTGACGATTTATTCGGCAAATCCTTTACAAATTTATTCACCAAGTCAATCGTACAGCATGGTGATAAAATAATAGCTGATAGCCATAACTTATTTAGGAACTGAAATGCTTGCAATATGTTGAAAATAATTTTATTAAAGCAGTGAAAAAAATTTTTGATTTCAGCACGAATTAAGGCTATAGATAATGATCTGGTTATAAAATAAAAGTGACATCGTTTAAATAGGAAAACGCCGAACTGTTTCATTGTAAAAATGCAATAAAGTTATTAACAATTTTTTATTTTAGATTTGTGAAAAATTTGGAATTTGTTCGAAATGTATTTAAAATTTCCATGAAACGTGATTTATTTGAAGGTTTGCAAAATTCACAAATTTATTTTATGTACATTTGCTTTGAAAAAAATTTTTTTAATTTTCACATTAATTTAGAAGCCAACCTTTCCTAGTTTAGTATCAGTCTTGGGATTTGCAGTTACATCCTGTACAGCTACGATTGCCTCATTGATGCGAGTTTGTAGCTGACGCAGACTTTGTATTTGTAGCAGACGAAGTATTCGAACTGGGTAATCGAGCGATGGATCTTCAGAAACGACGTCGTTACCTTTTTCAAAAGGGAACGGAGTTCCAACAATTGGTTGCCTATTTCGACAAGCATTCGGTGACAATCTTTCATGAACAATCCGTGCTACAGCTTCTAGCAGGATTAAGTGATTGGGATGATGTGGAACCTTTAATTTATTAGCAAGGGAGCGTACACCAGCAACGAAATCCTTGTGATTAACTGAAGGCAAGGAAATAGAATAGTGAAAATGTATAATTGTTGACAAAATTGAACATCCATACAATCCATATTATCAAAGAAATTATCTGCTTTTATACTGGGCGCAATTGACTTGCTTTGTTGTTGCTCGATTTCGGCTGTCGTTATTTTGTTGTATTTATCGGGTGCATCTAAAAATTCCAAACGCACCGCGTAGCTAAGGAGCCAGGCGAGCTCCTCCAAAGGCGTACGTAGCTGTGGAACCCCGACGTCAGCCTTGTATTTCAGATAAGCCTTTTCCCATATTGGTAGCTTATCAACCTTCCGAAGATTGTCACGATCCTCGATTTTATATTGGCGAATTTTTTGATCCTCCAACCAGAGTATGGTGCTAGCAAAAACCTTGCGATCTACTTTCGAAGGGATATAATATCAGTGAGAAGAAAAACTCCGATTCTTACCGTTGTAGTCTAGGTTATCTGGTGTAGGATGCTCCAAGGCTTCCAATTTAATCCGCAACATCTTTGCAAATTGATCCAAAATAACTATGATAAATACATACACAAATAGTTAATTTCTAATAGTTAAAATAGAATATTTTATCAGGGCTGCCAGGATACGATGAATATTATCTTAAAGGGAATCGGTATTTGATGGTTGGTATATTGGGATATTTTAATAGTACACCAGCGTATTAAAGCTGGGTTTTTTTAATGAACTGGTTTTCAGTGGGAAATTCTTTAAATTTTCCAATAACCTCGACAGAAACTTATATAAAACCTGGGTGTTTGATTTTGTATGGAGAAATACCATACAGTTCATTAAAAAAACACGGCTATAAATTAACAAAACTTTAAGAAAACAAAAATTTATAATGAATTATACAGGTTTTAATTTTTTAGTTCATTAAATTGGGGATAGAATACAAGCGACCAAATCAGAATGGGTCAACTCACACGACGGTCGTCGGTTGGATTGACGAAAATCAAATTTGTTGTAGCTTTCACATATAAAAAAAATGAACACTTAGACAGGTTGACAGTAAACAAACAACAAAAAAAGAAGAACAGTAAGAAGCCAAATACGAAATAGATTCATCGGTAGCCGCATTGCCGCTGGGATGCAAGTGGCAATTTGTTTTGTCGTTTCCCATAAGAGCTAATATAATTTTGACATTGCATCTTGCTGTGACAGGAAAGCAACATTTGATGAGCATTTAATTTTAGGTCTGTGCAGATGTCTGTGGTCGCCGGACGGACAGCTAAACTGCACAAACATCTGTGTCGTGTATAGGCCGCTTAAGCAGATGTCACCATTGGATTGTCGGTGATGATTTCCCAACATGATTTTTTAATACTTTTTGCTAACATTAAATACGTTTTTGCTGCCATTTTAGACTTTTTACTACTTATTGTAAACTTTACATTACTAAAAGGATTCTGTTAATTGGGGTTATAATTTTTGAACTTCATATTGCCAAACGGATTCTGCTGATTGAGTGTTATGATCCTTGCCGCCACCGAATGCCGTCACGTGGATTTGAGTACTATTTAATAAATTCTGGACTTTTACAAAATACTTTTAAAACACCCAGAGTTTTGTATTTTTCAGATGAGTCAATTTTGTTTAAGGGATATATGTATGTACATACAATTTTTGCTCGATTAATAAGAGTAGATAAATAATATATAAATAATAATATATATAAAAATAAAATAAAATTTATAAAATAATATATAAATTAAAAAACAACTGGACACTATTTCAAGCACAGATACACATGATTTTTGTAGTGGCAACGCTTGTTACATTAGGAATAGCACGAGTTATTGTCAAAAAGTTATTCCGGTATTTGGTTTATTTTAGAATCTTTATCATGGCACTTTCTGATATTAAAGAATTAAATGAAGGTATGCAGAATATCGGGCCTTAAATTTATGAACAAATGTATATTTCATTGTAGATGCTCCCCTCTCAACAAAGTCTAGTGTTAAAAAGGAGGACTCAACGGAAGATCGAACTGCAGAGGGCAATGTTGGATGGGCAAATTCGATCTCAAAGATTCTCAATACATCAAAACCGAAAACAAAGAAGACTCTCGTCCTCTCGCGAGCAAAAAAGATTAATTTGAAGAGCCAAGCAATCGTAACAACCTCTGAGGACTATGGTTTTGAGATAGACGGTGCCGAAGTGCCGGAGAAAAAATTAAAAGAAGATGATAAACTAAAACTTCGCACGAATGTTCACTTAGAATTGCGGATGAAACCGTCTTGGAAAGATATAGAACGCGAAAAGATTTTAAAAAAAGTTGCTACGAAAGGTGTAGTTCAACTCTTTAATGCGGTACGTATTCAGCAGAAGGAATTACAGCAAAAGCTGGACGATGCTGGTCCCTTGGACAGTCGCAAAGAAGCAGTCTTGAAGAACATAAATAAACGGAAATTTTTGGATGTTTTAATGAGTGGAAGCCGAGCGATATCCGAAGCAGTTGATAATCCCGTCAAGAATGAACTTAAGAAAGAAGAATACGATAGCAATGATGATGAATCTGAAAGTAACAGGAAGTCGGAATGGGATGTGCTACAGGAAGATTATATGACAAATAAAAAGATCAGACACTGGGATGAAGAAGAGAGTGATGCAAACTCTCTTTCAGAAAGCGTTGATGATTCGAATGACGATTAGCATTTTATTCGTAGTAGTTAATTCTTTGTGTATCATATAACAATAATAATTTACTTAAAAAGTGTATTATTTGTAAAATCAATTTTAATACTTTTTAGACTTTAGAAAATCCAAGTTTAAAAGGCGAGTTATACCAATCCCAACGGTACCTGAAAAATAAAACCAAGTTCAAACAGTGTCGGCAAAATAATGAGGATTTTACCTGCAGCCAGGGTTTTCATTGCAAAAATTTCAGGTTTTCTACGATTTTTCGCTTGGACAAAAATGTAAACTCCAATACCAACAGCTCCAAATCCTGTCACCAAGCGACAACCCAAACAGTCGTTAGCTTCAACTTCTGTCATCCCAACAATTTCTTAATGACGTAAATGTACGCAGACGGAATTCTATTTCGTAAAGAGTTGTCTGGTCACAGAGCTGCCAAGTGTTTGTAGGTCCCAATTTACCTATCATAATTTTGTGGAACAAAAACGGTAATGTTTTCAGCAGCGCTTCCGAAAGTCACCGCTTGATTGAAACAAATGGAAGCATTTCAGACAACCCCTGAAACTTCTTAGAACGTCTCATGCTCAACTCTATACCATGCATATAGGTATACAAATTCCACTTCCAATATCCACTTTAAAAAAAATCATTTTTATAGGAAAGGTTAACGCCAGTCAATAACGTTTCATAACAAACAATTTGTTGGTTGAGGAAAAGTGGGGGAAATAAAAAATAACAGCCTTATAACACAGCAAATATATTTATTATATATTTAAATTTTTTAATACATATATATATATTAAACGTGTATGTAGACGAGTTTTAGTGTAAAGTAGTCTTCAAAACGTCTTTTGCAGCCCTCTAATGTGTATTATAGTTAAGCCTTAAGTTAGCTTTTTAAGCCTAACCGGTTTTAGCCTTTTAGGGTTAAAAATTTTATTTCTTTTTATTTATATAACTTGCAATACTTAAAATTAATCAATTCGCTTTCATCGTTGTGGCAGCTCTGAAGTATATTTATCGATGAATTGTTGGTGGAATGCATGCAATTTAGCTCCGCCTGTTGCACAAACACACCAAAACCATGTTTGGAATGAAAATTACCACCTGAAAGCAACATTTATTGACTTTCAATTATGATCCCCTGCTAAGATGTCAGCTAGGTGACCGAAAAATCTGCAGTAAAAATCGCCGACCGACCAGGTTTGGACCACATTTTCGTACAGAGAAAAAGGAGAATTAATGGAATCAGTGGAACTACAAACATTTTCGATTTTAAGTCTCTATATATATATATATATATAAATATATTCCATATGAACAATCTCTGTACAAAATCTACCTATCTACTCCTCTATCTGTGTAGCTTATTTAAAGTACATAGATATAGATATATATATCTATCAATCAAGTCAGCCAACCGCAAAGGATCTTGCCGGAATTACTGGAACTTCAAGTCCGCTGAAGCACCCGGCTAGCAGCATTAGAATTGGTATTAACGAAATGCCTGAAAAGTTTTTCTTTCCACTTTTTCATTTAGTATCTCTTTCTGTTGTTTTCTTGAAGGGAAAGTATGTATTATAAGTAAACAGCAACACAAACAAACACGCATGAAGAAATTGCCGTTTCGATATCCCCAATAGGAAATCTTTTATAAATGACCTTGCTTCTGACTACTCTTCTCATGACTTTTAGCAATCCATTAAAAGTAAGGAATCCATTTAATATACATACTTTTCTTTTCGAAGAAAAAGTTATTGTTAATAATGCATGGAAAAACGGTATTAACGGATTTATTACTTCAACAATTTGCTTACGATTGGCCTAGTTAATAACAACCAAACATATTTGGAAGCTACAAGTTAGTTGATTACAAATTCATTGTAAAATGCTCATACTATTGCTTATTACGACTCCTTTTACAGACCTTTAATTTTAAATCAAATTAAATAATTTAAATGTATAAATGGCTTTGGAGATATATGTACGTATGTACATAAATGTCACGTATTGAGTTAATAAAGTAAACAAAAACACAACAGCATCCCATTTTCTATCAATAACGATTAAATTCTCCATAAAAATTATTAAATTAATTTTTACTCTTATAGTTCTGAACATGGACACCAGCGCGGACGCCCGATTTTTGGTTGCCGTTATGGCCGATGAAGTATTACCGCGTGTTTACATATGTTGCTCAATTCAATTTTCAGTAATAATTTACAGGAAACAACAATTGGATTTTTAATGGCAGGAATAGGAGAAACCTCATTGCATACTTCTGCGAAGCGAAATTACTTCATTGTAACTAAAGGTACGAATATTACGCCATTGCGTAACTACAAATCTATGTACAAAAGTTCTGGCTTCTTCTAGATACACCTCTAGAAGAAATTGAAACATTTTTTAACGCATTGTGTCATCGAAGGAATGTTGGGGTTATTTTAATTGGAACCGATGTTTTTAAGAAAATTTCGCATTTATTACATAAAATCAAGAGAGAACTACCTATTTTATTAGAAATCCCCAACAAAGCGACTATTGCACAAAATATAGAATTTTACGAAAATGAAATTGACTGACCTAGATGGCCTAAGAATAATTTCTATTTGAAGGAGTGACAAGGCCGATTACCTTAAGATTTTTAATAACTATACCTAATAGACAAATACCAACAACTACCTTGAAAGGGACGGAGATACAAGTGGGCAGACACTTAATAGCTTCTTCAGTAAAAGCAGTTGCAAGGTAATCTCGACCGTTATGAAAATTCTTCTATTTTTAACTGAAGAATAAACGATTCATTATGTAATGGTCAATTTGGCAATTAATATTATAAAAACAATCATCAAAAATTCTATTTGTCATTTAATATTTAAATAAAATCATTCTTATGTATAACATTTGTTTGGAAATCAAGTGAAAACTTATCCTAATCCAAGGCTAATTCGTAACTTTGGTTGCTTTCACTGCTAGAAACCCGTCTTTTTTCTTTTATATGTTTTTTGGATTTCTTTTTCGAGTGCCTTTTGTGTTTTTTTGCTTTTGGCGGATTTTGGTCTTTAGCTCTAGTATTTACTTCATTACTTATTATTTTACAGCATTCTTTTTTAACTTTAATATTTTCTTCATGTACTTGTGGTATCGGTGCACATCCCTCCATGTAAAGCCGAGTAATTTCCTCATCCATTTTCTCACCTTCTTTGGGAGGTTTATAGTCAGCCACATGATCCACTCGAATAGTTCTTTCGAGAATCTAGAAAATATATAAAAGGCAAGCAATCAGACATATAAAATCTTTGTAGATACCTTTATGCCATTGAGATTGTCAACGGCTAATATCGTCGACCGTTGGTCTTCATAACAGAGGAAGCAAAAGCCTCTCGATTTGCCAGACGATTTATCCCGGATCATATTTATATTGACTATTTCTCCATACTGGGAGAATACGCAAATAATATCACCCTCAGTCAGTGCGTAAGGATATCCTCCTACGAATATCCAAGCCGAATCCCTGTACATATCATGCCACGAACCTTTGGTTGCACTTCGCAGCTCATTGTCGCTCAGCCTGAGCACATTTTTCATGTTTCTGACAATTTTATAAACATTAAGCTTAAAATTGCTTTACTATTAAACATATATATAACTTACGTTAACGGATTCATTGAAGTTATTAAAACAAACTCCTTTTTTAAAACAATAATAACAATCGCCGGAAAAACAAATATGTAAATGTCATTTCAGGAAGGAAGCCAATATTCACTATCGACTGAAACTAAAAATTGACTTGGTCCTATCTACACAAATTCAATTGTGATTTAGGTAGGGAAAGGTTCTCATTTATGATGCCAAATCTAATGAAAAATCCACACAATTCCACACAATTTAGTATTAGCTATGAGAGATTGGAGCTGTGTCGAAACGGTAAACATAAGACGGGAGATTTAATTATTCAATAATAGTTTTGCTTAGAGTAAATTAAAAAAAATTTAATTAGTGAAACAATAGTTTTTTAACGATAGAGTACATGATTTCTATACCTTAAACTCCTATCTTTTGAGCACTACTATTTGTTACACAATTGCAACCATGGAATCTGATCTCGTGACATTCTATGTTGACAAATGTCAGGTGACCTCAATAAAATTGGTTTTCACAAATAAAAGGGTATATACAAATTGGTTTTAAAACATGTCTCTGCATTCGGCGATTAAAGGAAAACTTATTTCTGTTATCGGAGATGAAGTAAGTATATCCGCAGACTACATTATCCGCAGGTCTACATTTCATGCTCTTTTTAAGGATACCTGTGTGGGATTTCTTTTGGGTGGTGTTGGCGAAATTAATAAGAATCGCCACCCCAATTTCATGGTCGTCGATAAGAGTATGTATTCAAAGATGTAATTGCATCAGTTTCATTACTTACACTCCATTCGTTTCAGATACTCCCGTCAGCGAAATAGAAGATTGTTTTAAGCGTTTCTTGAAGCGTGACGATATTGACATCATTCTTATAAATCAAAATTTCGCTGAATTAATTCGTCATGTTATCGATGCCCATACCTCTCCAGTTCCCGCTGTGTTGGAAATTCCTTCAAAGGATCACCCGTATGATGCCAGCAAGGACTCAATCCTCAGACGGGCAAGGGTATGTAATAGTATGCTTTGCTTCTCAGATTCACTTTGCAACTCCTTACAGGGTATGTTCAACCCCGAGGACCTCGTGCATTAACTAATCCACTCCATATTAATCTATGTGCATATTCACAATAATGGGAGTGTGAAGAAAAATGTTTCTTAATTCAAATTATTGGTTATCCCCGATCAAAGTTCTTGATCTGGTGCCCTGGTGCGCCATATTTATATGTGTAAAGTATTTGTGCAATTCAATGTATTCCAATGTAAATGATGTAGCAATATGTATACAAACAAATACAGAAGTTGTGAATATAAACGTTCTGCTTCGTTTTGTTGTAAACTTATCGTTTATTGAAATTAATAAAATTGGAAGTTCTCACAGTGCAAGGGAAGAACACAGCAAAGAACAACTTCATCAGGACTAGGGCATTATATTGGAAGCCATAATATGGCTATTATGAACATTTATAAGATTCAACTATAAAAATACATATAAAGTATTTCAAGTACTTAGGCTGTTTTAATTTGAGGAGTTTGGCATTTTTTTTAATTTTAGTTATTGTTTTAAGCTCTAGAATTTTATTAAACGAAATGCAGAAATTACAAGCTAATTGTAAGCATTATTATTTAAAATTTGAAACCATTTGATGAATGAAAATGAAAAATATTACTTCATACTTAATATTTCAGAATGTTTCAATATACAAAACAAAGTAAAATTGAAGATATCAACAAAAATATTTCTTGATCCACTTTATTTATTGGATCGCTTTGGAGCCATTGTTGCTTTAATTGAACATTTAGTAGACCTTTTCGTTTGGGACCGAGTAATAGGCCTAGCTTTAATTTCACAAGTCGAATCAACCGCCTTTGGTTTTTTTGAATCTTCTTGACCTTCCTCAGTTTCTCGGAAGCAAATGTCTGGTGATTTCAAACTTTCTTCATTGCTATTAATTGTTTCCATGCTTCTGGGAATAACATTTGAAACGACTTCATTTGAATCGAATTCTGTAAGCGATAATGGCTTTTTTGGTACAGCTGCACAACGTTTTGTGTGTATTGCTAATGACCTTTTAGTTTTGAAAAATTTCAGGCATTTAAGACACTTCAGCGATTTAGCGGCCTGCGCACTTCCTGTTTCGCTCTCCATCGATTCAGACTCCGAACTGGTATCAATTCTGTCGACTATTTTCGAACGTCCCTGACGTATTGAAATAGAGAGAGAAACTTTCTCTTCAAAAGATGCTGATGATTCTTGTATAGGCGGTTGCTGATGAACAACAATGCTAGCACATTGCTTCTTTAGGGGTAGCCCCGCTACGACTGGAGGCCCCGTGACTGACCTCTTGACCGCAGATGTTGAGACATTACTTTTCTTTTTTCGTTTGAATATTTCTTCTAGCTCAGGAAGCTCAGTTTCTGGATATGGGTCGTGTTCTGTGCCCCAGTTCTCGTCTAAGATAGTTGCGGTATTTTCGGAATCACGTTCTTCATTACGTAGAATTTCAAAAACAAAATTTTCTGAACCTAAAAATAATTAAATTATAAATCTTGAATATAAAGAAGACCCATTAGATGAGTTTCTCAAAGTACTCAGAACCAGATTATATAAATAATAACATAACTTTTGCTCACAGAACATCACACGTTTTTATTACATATCATTATTCTAATAACCCATTTGTAGTTAGTGCATACCTTTTTGCTTACCTGGTATTATGTTCAGCTTTTGTTTTCTTCTATTTTCGTTTTTACCTTCTGCGCGAGGACGTTCCCGAATCATCGGGATATTAATAGAACTTGTATCGAAGTACTCGGACAAGTCGAGCGTTGTTCCCGCAGATACGCCCTTCCGCGAAGTCATTAACTTTCTGGTTCGCAACGGATGCATGATTATCATCTCTGGCGGATGGATGAAATGTTTTCTCGGAAAGACTGCTGTCCAGTTGAAACGATTCGGTGGCAATACGGGTGGACGTTTCAATGTTACAGGAGTGGCATCAACTACACTTGATCGGCTTTTTGGAGCAACCCCACAAAAGCTCTGGTTCGGAGCCGTTCCACAAAGGGGCACCGAGGCCATCATCTGGGAGCATTGATTTTGATTAAATACTGTAATGACTTTTTGTTGCTGAGTTGGTACGAAGTTCTGTAAAAATTACCCCTATAAACCGTTGTCATTTTAAAATGTATAAATTGCTCACCGTTTGATGAACGGATTCTTGTCCGAATACTGACTTTCGTCTAATGCAATTTTGGGGTCGATTGCTGTCCTCATAATGCTGTGTTATAAAGTTGGGCACAGGAATCATTTGGGACGTATTTTCAGATAAAGGAGAGAATTTGCCATTATCCGGTTGATGTGGTTTATTTTCTCTATCTGCCAAAAATCGTGCCTCTATTGTTACTTCCTGCTGCACAGGTGAAAGTGGGCGATAGCCTATTTGACGTTCTTCTCCCGTTATGGGCGTTATTGTAGTCGATGCCGGAAGCGATCCGATCGTGCTAAGAAACGCATCGGAAAAATTATGCGCATTCGGCGGTGGTTGCTGCGTAGCAGAAATTGGCGTCGACATAAAAGAAAGTTGTTGCTGCTCAAAACTTTGGAACAACTGACTAAATGATGAGGCGTAGTCACCACTGAGGAAAGTACAATCTGTATTGTTATATTCAACATATATATTCTCTGGTAGCAGTTGGCTACTACTTCCACTACTCAGATTAAAAAAACCGCTATCGTTTGCAACATTCTCGTGGTTGGTTGTAGCGGCTGGTACCCCAATCAAGGATGTCGAATCGGTCATGGGCCAGTTACAATTCATGGTACTTAATGAGTTTGTGGCAATTTGGAGGGGTTGTGAACATGGGGGCATGACGTTAGGGGCTGAGAATGTCTTATTAAGATCAGAAATATCACCTAGAATGTCATTCATCGGATTCAAAAAGGAATTTGTATCTTGACAACTCCTATAAAAAAGGAGTAATGTACAAAAGGGACTTGGAAGGTCTATTAATTTTTACCCAATAGGTTCCATACTATTGAGAAGACTTTCATGTGCCTCCATTAGCACACGCTCTACATCGCTGCTAGTAAATTCGCTTCTATTAATAAAGTTGTTTTCACAACTAAATTCGAGCTGCTCCAGGCAATCACTTCCATTTCGGCTAAGGATTTTAAAACTAAAATCTCACACATAAATAGTACAAGTAATCTTTACCTATTTATTTGATAATTAAAATTTTCCATTCTCCGCTTGTTAGAAATAATTCCAGAACTAATATTGCGAGTCCCAAAACGATGTTTGGAATTAAGAAATTATTCTCGTATTAACTACTAACGGTTTCCAACGTTCAATATTTTAAAAATGGCGTTTAGTACTCAGGGTTGTGAGAGTACAAAAAATTTAAATAAAAATCTAAAGACGCGAGATACCCAGAAACACTGGGTCATTTTATCAATAAGTATTTTTTTGTAAAATGACCGGATATTGTATACAACATGTCGGTCAATCTATAAAATGTCCGGTTATTATACAAATGGTGGTCGTCAAGGTATTCAAACGCTCTGATAAGAGAACTAAAAAATTTGTTTTGTTGTTTTTATTGAGACGATATGGTAAAAATCAACATACAGTCATTATAATCATATTTTATTTTAAGGGTGAACCACATTTACAAAATCCAACTGTACAGAATCCATAGAAAGACATATAAAAATTAAATTAATTTATTTTGCTGCCGGAAAATCTATGTACATTTGTATACAGTGTCTTCTTGGTCAAGTGGTGGCCTTCAGTCGCAGAAGGATTAAAACTCTTAGTTAACAAAACTTTGCTGAAATCTATTTTTGCATACAGGGTCTTCCTGCATGTCGACGTTCGTTCAACAAAACACTCTCCTTAATGTAAAGTCTTTTTGTATACATGGCTTTTGCACGGTGACCTTCCGCCTGCCTCGATAAGGTTCCGACCTGCTCAAAAGTCAACAAAACTGTGGGATTTTTATGGTGCATTTGTAAAAGTAGGAAACAAAGTTGGGTTCAGGTGAATTTCTAAAATTTGAAATTGTGGATTTTGTATCCGGCGGATTTTGTAATGATGGATTTGCTGGTATTCCCACTCAAAACCTATAGATTTGGTTGTTATAATGTTAATGAGACATGAAGTTTCTTGCAAAGGCTCTTCATGAACTTAGTATTACGCTTAATATATAAATCTTTTAAAAAAGTTTAGAAAGAAAACTCATACAATTGTGGCAGATGGAGCCACGTTTTGAAATGCGTGAAGACTACTATTTGTCAATAGCTCACTGTTTTTATCGGAAGTATGTTCAAACATTTACATCACTGGTTTCACAACACGTGTGTGTGACTTTGACAATCAAGAACCATGGAAGAAGTTTGGACGGTTTTTCAAAGTGTTCTTGAAACAAAAAATGAATATTTGGGTATTTACTTAAAAGAACTTGATGAACATAGCAGCTCCGAAAAGAAGGTAACAGAAGGAATGCCTCACTACAATAATTATCTTTCAATCTTTTTCATTCTGAAGGGTGCGGATTGGGTGGTGCAACATATCAGCTCAGCGCTAAGCAGATCTCGAACGTCGAACGAAGGCCTAGTTGTACTGAACTGTTATCTTAAGCAAGCTACTCTGGCCGTTCTGGAGCAAAAAACGGGTTTATGGACCACCTTAACGCTTAAAATTCTTAATTCGAAAAGGAATGATATAAATTTTGACTTAGTATACTCGACTTTATGTATGTTTAAATGGCGAATGCTGCAGCAGTATATACATGTGTTCAAGCCTATTTTATTGGTCTTACAGCTTTGCTCGCGTCGAATTCTACCCGTTCATCCGATATATCAAAATATTTTGCAAGCAATCAATTATCACAGATCTATGAATCGTTATCTTCAGTTATACCAAGAGGATATTTAGCAGCTTTGAAATGCATGGAAATGTGTTTGCGTTTATATCCCGGACCAAGCGGTCCTTTTCGAAACTGTGTGGAGAGATTCGTTCTAAAATTAATTGATACTATGGATGCGGATATAAATTTATGGAGCGGCAAATGCTTCCATTTGCTGCAGCAGGTACTTATATTTTAAGAGAGGATTTGTACATACCTATACATATTACTATAATATAGTTTGCTATCTGAATAATCAATTGATTCTTTTTTCAGGTTCGTGGTGGTGGCACTCAAGGCGTAGGTCACAAGATGTCCTGGTTAAAGTATCAGGAGCGGCTGCTGGAAGCTTTGCACAGTGTCCTAGATTTGGCCTTTTCACATTGTAATGAACTGTACGGAATAAGCAAAGAAGAAAAAGATGACCACGGCATTCCTCAGCTCCAAGTTAGTGACGAACCTACAAAGCGTGCGGCGCAAATTTCTGTACGATTACACAATCTTGTGAACTACTTGATTTCCGCTTTACGGTAATTATTAGAGTATGAATATCGTTAGCATGTTTCAATTTTTTAGAGATCCTTTTCCAGTAGCAAAGACGGTTAAGCCGAAGAAGATTTTAAATCTCATTTGCCGTGGCTTGAGCGTGACGTGTCCTATTCTTGAAAAAAATCCGATTTCGGACAATCTTGCACTTGGCGTATTACTTCCGAAGATGCATAAAAATCTCCTAGAGCTTTTGAAAACGCTCATAATTACGTACGCTCCTGAATCTTATTAAAAAAGTTTAACATCTCACATTTATGTATTTGTTTATTTAGTTTGAGATCGAATTTAAAGCCGCATCATCTAACCATATTGGGTTTGCTTGTCGACACTTTAAATTGGACTAGATATAAAAAATGCATTGGGCTTAAAAAACCTGTCAGGCATGTCTAACTATATTTAGATAATTTCAATTATAATAAACGATTCCATTGTAGTAATCTCCGTTCTAAAGCATATGAAGTTTTGGAACTTTGGTGCACCACATTGCAAAATGGAAGTCGTATTGAACTCTTTGCAGAGACACTGATAGAGCAAGTATTTCTCGATATTTCACCATTTCAGAATGAATGCACATTAAAGGTATGATTAAAATTCCTTTGCATGTTCGAATTATTAATATGTAATAATCGAGTTTTAAGGTTCTAAATGGGGCAAAGAAGCATATGTCCAAGAAGGCTAGACGCCAGTTACTTAAGGCTCAGAATGAAAAATCGAATCTATCACAATCGCACTCAAATGACCATTCATATCAAAAGGATAATTCAACCGCAGAAAAAAATTGTGGACTGTGCGTGAGTGCGCTAAAATGTCTGCAATATATTTTAACATCAGCTGCAAGCTTCCTCAAGCCCACTCTTATCAAGGTAAAGTGGTTTTCTTTAAAGTTTATATATTTGTTAGTGCAAAAGTGTTTTTCCCTAAAAATTAGATGATCCATATAAAAGTTATACAGATCTGCGCTGTTTTCTACGAATTACCGATGCACCGTAGGCAGCTTTATTATGATTGGGAGTGTCGTTTGGAAATCTATAAAGTTGTTCATCTGTTGATTACACACCCCCATCATTTGTGCCCGCCACCAACGCAAATGGTTTTACATATTTTAAAAACTGCTCAGGTCTATGAGAGAAATGGACGCGTCCAGCAACAGTGTGCACAAGTGTTATGGTATATGGAGAACATAATACATCCGCGAAAAGAGGGGCTGCTTTTTCCAGTCGACATCCGAGATATTCGCAAGGACTTTTTGAAATTTGGAAAGGAAAGCCTTTTATCATCGGGTATATTTGCGGTTAGCAATAACGACGGCTCTACTAATGGTGGAACTGATGAGGAATCATTAGATCATTCGACTGATAAACGCAAAACAGAAGAATTTGCGTCGCAATTAACACTTGGTGCGGTGAACTCGTCCGCAGATTCTGTAGAAATCGTAAACATTCGCAACAGTCCGTCGGATGAAATAAATGCCGGAAATGAGGACTCTATGGAGGCGCTTAAGGGTGTAACGTGTCATAACGAGTCTAATGCAAACTTGAAAGAAGTAAACATCGAAGAACAATTTGATGTTGAGGTGTCATCAGAGCCTATGTCGAAAAAACAAAGACTGGAAATTCACAAAGTCGAAGACGAAAAAGAAGAAGAAGAGCATACAGTAGCGCGTGATGTTAACGATAAGTCTATAATACAAACATCTTCTGATGGTACTAATGCAGACTCTGTAACTGATACATCTGATAATACTATCCATAATACTAATACGGAACTGATTGACCACGGAAGCTCGGATATGATTAACGGTAAGACCTATGAGGAAACGGTAACTTATTCAGCACCTATGGAGAAGAATATTTCAACTGATGACGACATTTACGCTGATATTGAAGCGGCATTTGTAGATGAACTTAATTGAATTTTTTCGCCGCACTTTTTTTTTTTTTATTTGTTTTATTTTGTAGAATATTACTGACTTTGCAAGATAAAAGAAACTGTTTTGACTTGGCTTTAAGAACAACCTTTAACATCGCGTTAAAAGTGGACATTTTTATAGTATTGAATTTTGAATTTGTTTACAACCAATTTTCTTTAATAAATGCACTTTTAATATTTCTTTACTACCAAATAAAAACTTAATCGATGTATTAATATAAAGCTATTAAATTCTCAATACATTTAATCGAAATGCGAAATCGATTTTTAAAATTTTTATAATTGAAAATTTTTCTAAAAAGTCCATGACTTTATAGAAGCCACTGATGGCACCGCAAAGGCCCAACGCGGTATTTTTACAAGTAAATTAGCGAATGTGGGCGTATGATCCTTGTGAAATTCCCAATGGAAGGTTACCAAGGTGATATCTACCAGAGACCTCTTATGATTCTCACCAGTCGTCTAAATAAATGTGCACACAAAAGGGATAAAACATTCCCAAATTAATAAATCTAAATAAAATATTGGGGATATTACCATAAACTCTAAAGTAACATTCATGGGTTCTGCTTCAAGCCCGTGCGTAATCATAACAAAATATGATTTTTGCTTATTGTATGTCGTCTCCGGCGGTACATGATCCAGAAAACTCCAGCGATGCAGCTTCACAGACTCCTTTGGCCGTATTTGCAATGAGAGAAGATAGCTGCCGGTGATGAGGAAGTTCATGCGATGCAATTTTGCGGAGACTTTGTCGTGCTGAACCAGCTTGAGGTGGGCGATATCTCTAATAAGCGGCGAAGGCCCAGGTACCCAATAACCCCTGGTTGCACATAATAAACATAATCTCAGACATTTGCACTTCTAAAACAGATTTTGTCTCCGTCTTAATAATTCCTTACCCAGTCATTAATTGTCGCGAAGAAACCAACGGTAAACCGCAAAAGATTTCGTTCTTACAAAGTATATTGCTATCTTGCGGAATCGGCTCTTCGGGCATTGTGAGACTTTCTATGGTCTTACGTGCATTGCGATCCATTACACGCAACCAAAAGCCAGAATCGGTATAACGAACCGAACCTTCCTTGTCGTACAGTGTTCGTATAGCATGCTATACAATATTGAATTCAGTTTTATGCAGCATATAGAAGACAGAAAAAGAAGTGTATCGGATACGGTAGCTTTTAATACTTACAGTTATGTAGTGCCGTTGGACTTTCGGAGCTCCGTTGCTCTCGTCTCTGTAAGGAAATCCATAATTGGTAAATGCTATAAAGTAAAACCTTGTAACAATATAAATCGCGAACAAGGTCACGAGGAAGTTTTTAGTTTTCTTCAGCAGGACGATGAGCGGTGACAAATAGCTCGTAATAAAAAACGTCAAAGAGCTGCAAATGATTGCAATCATGATGTCTGGATTTTTGTTGCCTCCAGAGCGTCCAGCTGTCGGAATAAATACATCCACAACCATATGGTAAAAATTGCTGGTCCAAAGGACGACAAATACTTGGCCTAAAATGTGCACATAAAGCCAACGTTGAACTAAAAAGGCAAAAAGAAGATTTGGTAAATAATAAATAATAGTACATATATACATTTGCATGTAGAGTATTCAACTAATAAATATATACATATGTATATAATAAAATTTCTGTAGCATATTTGAACATACTTGAATTTTGATATTTCATCAGTCCATTTATTAAATTGGAAAGCAGTGTGATAAGTAAAGGTATCACAATGGCGTACGACGTACGTATTCCGGCACTAGTGAGAGCTGCCGCCAAAATGCCCCAGAAGAAGCTGGTTCCAATAAGACGAGCCTGAGTTTGAAGAGCTATACTAATTGGACCCTAAGAGATCCAATGAAATGAATACAAAGGCAACTGTATGAAATTGACAGCATAAATATTATGTACATACTTTTGGATTACGATTAAAAATCAAATGAACCGCGCACTGAACAAAAACCGTGGCCAGGCAATACGTTGGAACACATAAAAATGTATTTGAATACCTATAAAGAGATTGTGATCTTCCTTCAGCATTAATTCCTTCAGTTTCGCATAAGTTACATGTTCTTTACCATGTCATGGATTTTCCCATCAAGTCCAGGTCATAAGCAATGGCATAACACAGAGCGCTAGAAGCCACCAAACTAATCATATTTATTAAAAAGCCCAAAAATATTTCGTAACGCAAATGTTTCTTATTGATTCCTATTTCCAAAATCAATATCTTTTAATATATCGAACATAATTCGAAATTGTTCAGAGACTCTTACCTTTGGTGGCTTTCGAAAGGAAGAGATAAGGTATTAAAACCGCACAAGAAACGGTCACGTAATTGAAAATCTTGGCTTTATCTTCCGAATAAGATACAAAGAATAATCCGAAAACATCGAAAAAGACAAGAGATCCATTTTCTATATTCTGAAAGACAAAACGCATTCCACCATTAGAGCAGCGCGTACGTTTATGTTTCTTCAATGAAATTCAGAAAATTTGAACGCGATACAGAATGTCTGTATGTTTGTACATTCGCATACGCATGTCTGTATGTTTGTACATTCGCATACGCATGTCTGTATGTTTGTACATTCTTCACCTGCATTTTACCGAAATGTTCATGATTCGCAATGAACCGCGTCAGTTCCAGGATATTGTCACCTGTGTGCTGAAGTGAATTCCTGGGTATATACTCCATGCTATCGAATTTCGTATGATAGCGGTAACCGTTTATAACGTGTGCAAAATCCAAGCCTGGTATCTGAGCAAAGTCTCGAAAAATTCGGAAGTCGGTATCCGATGGAATTAGACCTGATTTGAAAACCTCTTCAGCAGCGACCTGAGCACTTGGATGAGGAGCAGATTTGCCGTACATCTATATTTATTATTAAAACATCCTTTAGATACTGACGGTAAGCAAAATATATTGCAATCGTACATCGACCAACCATGGATAATTAGGAGAACTTTGAAAGAGCAGTTCTTTGCCTCCTGATCCAACAGATTCCAGATTAATAAAAGCTTTAACGATGAAGTTAATCGTAAAACGAACGCATTCGTTTCTTATACTATATAGACAAAAAATACATACCTTTAATATCGCTGGCCCATTTGTGCTGTGTAATAAATCCATGCGAAGCTTGTAGGCCAGTCTCTTCAGCGCCATTAAAAAGAAATAAAACCGAGTGTCGAGTCGGCTCACTGTTGCGTGATAGAACTCGTAGAACTTCCAGCATAACGACACAGCTGGCGGCGTCGTCGCTAGCACCAGGACTGCCGGGCACTGAATCGAAATGACAGTTCACCATTAGGGTATTATTCGTGGTAGATTGAGCTGTCCCATGTAGTTTTACTACTACGTTTTGAATATTACGATAAACGCTTGTCATTCCATGCGGTATAAATCCACTCCAGAAGGATCCACTGATGACCTGAAAGGATATTTTAGGATTGTTTCTTGATGTTCGTTGTATGCAGCCATCAAACTATTACATATTCATACATATGCATACTCTGCAAGTATATACCTGGACATCAACTTCTATTCGTTGGTTTCTGTGCGCCATTTGCTTAATGTAGGCGATTTCTCTCTTCAGGAAGTCTACAGCCAGTACTTCATTGGTGTAGGCTCCGGTAGGTCGCGGTCCAAAACTAGTCAATATTTTCAGATCTTTCCAGGCCCGCCCAGCAATAAATGCGTTGGAATTGTGAAGTAGGTCAGAGTTATCGAGTGCCTTCGGCATGTTTTCCCGAAAATTATATCTTGTTAGAAGACTTAGTAGCAGTACAACAGCAACCGTTATGAAACTAAATATTTCGGCAACGTTATGAACATTGCGCTTTGTGTAAACTATAAAAAAAAACTTTTCTATTAATTCTGAATTAATTACGAACTTATCAAATCAAAATTATACTAATTCTTCAAATCTATTTTCAGAATTCAAGAGAAATTCCATTACTAAAAAATATAATAGATAATTTGTAATTTCATTAATTTATTCCTTTTTCTAATTGTGTGTCCATCTAATGTCCGTTTTGGAATTAGTTTTTCCTTTAATTATTCAATTAAATTCAATTATTTAATTATTTAATTAAAAAATGCTAATGCCTTTTGCTAGCAATAGATAGTAAGTAATCAAAGTGTATTCATTTCATCAGTCAAAGTTAAAAAGATAAGATAAATTCCAACGATGAAGAACTTTGTACAGCGGAATTACATAATTCGTTTCTTACGTACACCGGAACAAGTTTAAGTAAAGTAATATGAAATAAATTAGTCTGGTTTTTGTGAAATTATTCATCTATATTGTTTAATTAATTTTCACGACTTTTTGTATTTAAAATATATTTAAGCTAAACTGTTAAATCCGTTGAACGATTTCAAATGCTTTTAAAAACAAGGAAGTAACAATAGGAGTAATGTTTTTAGCATAAGCTCAGATATTATTACATTTTTCCGAATTGACGATGATCATATTCTATTTGATTTACTGAAGGCGAAAAGTTTTAAGGTGAAAAAGGCGTCACCAGAAACTTTTAATGCGCCGAGTTTGAGAATCTGCATCACTACACTTACCCGTATCAAAGATATTAGTATTCATCCTTTTTTGAGGTCCTTTCTGAAAATATTTTAGAGTTAAGCTTTTCGATACAAATCACACAGACCAGACCCATTTATTACCTTGTAATCTAATAAATGCATTGTGGACAATAAAATCAATAAGTTGTCCAAAGGTGCATAATTCGTTTGCAAAGCAATTTAAAACGCCTTTAAATGGAGTCGTTTTCAATGTTCTGCTTTCTTTTACACTAAATTTCAGCCTCCGAAAATTATCCGGATGTTGGATTAAACATTAAAATATTTTGAACAATATTCAAATGTTCCTAATGCGTTCCAACGAATAGGCAAAGTGCCTACAAAATATGACATCTCAGCAACAAAATAATTGGATTGAAATCATATGCTCCACGCGTTGCCAACTTCTAATGTTTTTGTGTTTTCACATATCGTTCCTCTTTACACGAATAAAATTTATTTCTTGAAAGATTTATTACATGTAGTTTGTTCAGTGAATTGATCAAAATTTGGGTTGAGATAGAAATAATAAATTTATTAGAGATAAAAAGAAAACTAAGGAAATTTCATAAGCATTGAATTTCCGCTACAGATGTAACAACAAACTAGAGTGGTTGAGACATTTTACCTATTTATCGGGAGGCAAGATTTTTGAAAAAAAATGAAAAGGGAGAAAAGAGCACCCGATACGATAACCCAAGTCACAGTTTCTTCGTTTCGAAATATTTAAAAGTTTGCGTTTTACCAATTTAAAAATATTTTAATGTTATATCCCAAAAGGTTTTAGGCAATATTTATAATTTAGGCAATATTTAATATTTGATACATTACATTTTCTTATGTTAATGAAATTTTGTGTGCCATTTTTTGCAAGGAAAGCTTGTAAGAAATTAACAGAATGAAAAAACATTTATATAAACACGCTTCGAATTAGAAGTATGACTTACAGGGGTATTTTGAGAGTCACTAACTATTGAATCGTCTCGAAATTGCATTGCAAACAACAACAAAAATCGTCTCTTTGTTGTTGTTTGCAATGCAATTTTGAGACGATTCAATAGTTAGTGACTCTCAAAATACCCCTGTAAGTATAAAATTTCAATGAATTTTAATAAAAAACTTTTTTAAACTTTCGCGTAACAAAAATTTTATTGAAGCCCTCTGATCTTAGAGGGCGAAAGAAAATATGCGAAAGAACACATGAACTATTTTTTTTTGGTTTAGTGTCTTAGGGCGCTATTATAATTATGGGCACATATGTTAGCTTACCTTTTTCCAATTCATATTGACCATGACCCCATAAAATGTTGAGAAACGAGTTATATATATAACGTTGTATATATACATATGTACATATATACTATATATGCGAAATCACATGAAATTATGTACACAAACTACAATTTTTATCTTAAATATTATTTTATTAAATTAATATTTCTTATTTCTATTTATTTATTTTATTAAAAATAATATTTTAATATTTTTACACATTAAAACTATTCAATTAAGTGCCACGTAACTAATATTTTGATTTGGAAAGACTTTAGGAATAATTAAGCCGGTTTTTTTTGAAAGTCTTTTAAGTGCATTTCATGAAAAGACGAAGTTAATGATGAGAAAGCTTTTATTCTGGCATGATCGGTGTTTTTTCATTTAATTTCGAGGCAATATTTTAAAATCTTATAACAATTTTCATAAAACAAAACATCCTTATCCATAAGAATTGCATTTAAAATGCAAACCTGTAAATACCTCGACATAAAAAATAGTGAGCTTAACGACTTTCAAAGAAAACGACTCAATTATTACTTATTTACGACTCAAAAGTAAGTGTTTTCAACAAATTTTTATATCTTAATATACAAGTATCTGTTTTATTATTGCCATAATTATAATATAATTTTTAAAGCATTGTTTCACTGAAATAAAATAATAACTACTTATTTATACATATATAAATGTAAAACATATGCAAAGAACTGAACTTCTTAATAGAATACAATCTATTAAAACTATTTAAATAAGTTAATGTATTATGATGCAATTAGTTTGATCGCCAATACCTTTATCCTAGTCCTTGTCGACAAAATTATAATGTAATGCTTTTGTAGGCTACTTATATGTATATAGATATCCAGTCTAAGTCGTTTGGAGACGGCTTTTAGTTCAGCTTAAATTACTGTAGCTTAAATATGATGCTGTTAAGTAATAACGTACGATATGACAAAATAACCTATCCCGATTGATCCCTCTGTTTTTGTGATTTGACCTTTCTGGGTGTGAAAATGAGCGAAAAGGTATCTGGCGGCACAGCAACGCAAGCAGGATAGGTTACAATCTGTGTAATATCTCTGCAGCTCACGTCATATTTATGCATTATATTAGCCAACAGTATAAAACCGAAGCCTCTCACTAAATTCTGACCAATACACGTTCGTTTTCCAATACTAAATGGCAAGAAGTGCGGAATATTTTTCTTCAGCTGTCCACAATTGCTCTCAGAATTCTCTTCATTATTCTGTGTTGGAGTCGTTCGCTCAATAAATCGCTCCGGATCGAAAAGTTCCGGTTGATCCCAATAACGGGCACTAGTGTTCAGTTCGTAGTTGTTTATGAAAACTAGTGTACCCTTCGTCACGCCATATCCGGAAATGGTAACATCTTCTGTAGCCACGTGCGGTACTATTGGCGAAGACGAATAACGGAGAACTTCGTAAATTGTGGCAACCGTAAACGTCATGCTGTTCATGTCGTGCAATGTAATGTTGCGGCTTGAATCGCCGCCGAGCACACCATCAACTTCTTCTTGTATTCTTTTGGCCACTTCCGGATTACGTACAGCGAATGCCAGTGCCAGCATTACAAGGTTACCGACAGCCGAATGCCCACCAATGAAATCTTCCAACATGTATATTATCGTATCACGTGTGACATCTTCATCTTTGGCTAAACTGATAAGTAAGGCGTCCGTAAAATCCTTCTCCGGCTCATCGAGATCAATACGGCTCTCTCGGTCATTTATCACTCTTTGCAGAATGAACTTTCGCACCGCCTTTGCCCAGTTTTGTATTTTTCTCATATGCGATGCATAAAATGGATACAACCATGGTAGAAAGTCGACCGCATATCCTTGGTTGATCTCCCAGAAGATCTCATCAAAACAACGCACTATATTCTGGAACTCTTTGTCGTCGTAGTCGAAACGAACCGAGCACATGTACTGGCTGAACATATTGGCGCAGGTCTGTTGAATTATAGGCTTCAACTTGTACTCCTCGTCATCGACCAGGGTCTTCTCAAGGCGATCCATCATTTGCTGTACTTCGGCGCAGCCCACGTCCGACATTTTCTGAAAGAATGGATTAGCGTCTCGGGGCGAACAGTGCTTTCTAGCAAGATTTCTGCGCTTCTGCTGAAGTTGAGACCAATTGCAGAGGGCTAAAGCTACAAAAAAGAAAGATTATAATGGGTACAGTATTTATTAATACATAGGCAGGTTTTATTATAGTGTATAGTATAGTACAGTAGTGTGTATAAATACATAAGTAGTATATTTGATTCTACAATATAAAGGCCAACTTGCTCAATAGCTGTTCGGAGCTATTGTCTTCATCTAATAAACTCATTTACGATATTGTAAAATTACAATAATATAAAAGGGTCAGTCCAGTAACTAGTCCATTACGCCTTCTATGTCCATTATAAAAAAAATGCAACAATAATAACAAGTTTTATTGCGATATTCGAAACAAGGAAACAGAAAAGTTGTAATACGTGTACTGCTCTACTGTACCTATTGTAGAGTTCAGGACGTTGCTGTGTTACTGGGTCAACAAGTACCTGTTGATTAGCTCTGTCGATTGTCCGCGCGCTATATTTAGCATGCTTTCGTATTAAATATTTACGTATTCTTTGGGTTAACGTCTCATATGTTGTACCTCTTCGTACTTAAGTTGCTTTGAAGTTCATTGCCATATTGGATATTACTTTGCAAGTGCGCAATGTTGGACTGGTTGGTTGGTTGGTTGGTTGGTTGGTTGGTCGGTCGATTGGTCGTTTGGTGTGGTTATTGTTGTTTTGCTTTTGTTGTTATTGCTATTATTGTTTTTATGGCTATCGTTATTCTTTTTTTTCTCATTGTAATTGTTTTTTTCAGTTTTTGTTTTCGTTGTTGTTGTTGTCGTTGTTCTTGACTTTACAAAGCATTGTCCTTAAGGTCATCTTTCTGGATTATTTGGTTGTATGAGTGCGAGTATGTACGAGAATGTAGGATATGAATATGATAATGATAACGATCAGGTTTTCTGCCGATACGCGTTAAAGCGATGCGCCGTGTAAAAGTGGTGTAATTTGGATGTCTGCAACGAATTAAATGTGTCTGGATCGAGAACGTGTAAGCATTTAATTTTCCATACAATTATATCATACACAGGCGCATATTCGTACGTACACGTGCATAAATTAATTTATAAACGTTTTCTTTTTAAGAATTAATAAACTTTTGGGGCAAATTTTCCATTGGCCATTCATGGTCACCCGATCCGGCCCGTGCGACCGTATAGTATTGCGATGATATTAATAAGAAATTTTGGAACATTCTTTCTTAGATATTTATTAATTAAATAAATAAATAAACAAACATGAAACAGAATCTTTCATCAAAATATGTGTGTATAAGCTTTTTTTTTGGAGATTTTCGGTTCAGAGATTTTGGCTTGGAGATTTCAAGGCCAACCCTTGGTAATTAAATTAAAAGGCGGAAACACTATTTAGGCGGCGGGATGGTATATCGCAGGGCTAACTTTTGATTCTGCTTTAAGGAAACTTCTTAAGAAACTGAAAAAGTGGAGCAAAAAGAGCTATTAGTAATACAATAAAGTAGAATGAAGAGGTTGCGTAGAGCCGCCAACTTCGTCGCAATTTACCGGATTGAAATAATATAATTTTCAGACTAAGATTCGGTAAATATTTTATGTTTTTATATAAAGCAAAATAAATAAAAGTTAAAAAATGTCGGTTTCGCTGTATTCGATGCAAGTTATTACAATTCAAGTTATTACACATTTTTTCAAAATACAAGTTCTGAAGTAATTTGTACCATCAAATGAAATAATTGAAATTATTAGAAAGCTCATCTCATCAAACTTTGCTTAACCGGTCCCTAAAACGTAGTATGAAGTGTGGTGTACCTTGTGTTTATCGTAAATAATAATAAAAATTTGGATTCATAATTTAGCAAAAGAAATAAGTATAAAGTCAACAAATTTGCCTGAAGAGTTTTGTTTATTTTTTTATTAAAAATCTAAATTAATATATGATTTACGATGTACCATAATTTTTTTAGGATTGAAATTTGCAAATTACAATTGTTTATAAATGATTGATTACATGCGATATGAATTAATAAAATTAATTGAAGGTACTCCTCACTTAACGACCTGCCTTTTTAATAACTACCTCGACTCGCACTTACGACCAATCGAGTTTCCATCGGAAATTTGAAATTTTATAAGAAAAAAAGAATCCGCACGAGTTTCTTTTCGACTGTTAAAAGAACTCCTCCTCCTGAACGACCTTCGTCCTTGAAGGTTTCTTTTCTATTTTAAAACAGTTTCTATTGTATGGTCATTATCATCTCATTTGCCGGGAACCACTACAGTTACGGTAACCAAATATACAAAGGATAATATGTCTCTCTAAGAAAAAGAAAATTTTGTTCGTTACATAATTCGAACTCGGTCGAAAATGACTTCACCCGTACAGATTTCGAACACAACAAAAATATGAACTTTTACTAAAAAGGCGGTGAAAATATGAAAAATTTTATGAAAAGGTGGATTCTAAAAACTTATTACAATCAATTTAAAAGGTGAAAAGTGAATTTAGAAAAGTTTATGCAAATAATTTTTCAAATTCAGTAAATTATTACAAGTAAACTTCTTTAATATCTCATTAATTGGTGATATTTTATATGATGTAAAATATTATCATAACTAAATGATAGTAGTATGCTACACTGCATGGGTTAAGGGTCAAATGGCATTGCATGAAAAGCACAAGCGAAAGGAAGTGGAAAATAATGCTCTAACGCAAGCACTTGCAGTAAACTGCATGCATACTGCATAGTGAAAATTGCCGAGTTGTTTTTCCTTGAAATGATTTTTTTCGATTTCTTTTTTTAGGCTTTTGGAATTCCTTAAGAATTTGAAATTCCTCATTCTATAAATACAAATTCTGCGCGGTTTTTTATTAATCCTCTTATGCCTCTTCAGGTCGACTCTGCTCAACGACATTGCGAATATTCTGTTCGATCAAAACAAATGTACAAATGTGAAGTAACATGGTTTTATTTAATTTAAAGTTCTATACGATTTTTTACAAATTTGGATTTTAAAAAAAATTTCATTTAAAATAACTTTTATTCTCTCACAAACCTTGCCTTGACTAAATAACTTTGTGTGTGTAAAAGTGACGCGAGTGTGAAATTTCGGAAAGAGTTTTTGGGTGGTAGACGTAAACGTATCGGGATGGATTTTTTATTTAGAATAACTGAATGAGGGAGCTTTCCTTTTCGATGGGGCAGAGAAATGACTGTGTTTTGTGGTTTTAGGGCAGCTGGTGGTAACTACCCCGCTTGAAGTGGTCTCATTTGGGCCGTGTATGATAACAAATTAAAGCTCTTGCTAAGTGCAATTTTTTTTTAGTTTTTAGTGCATTTTATTTATAAGCTATTTATTTGAAAGGTTTGTTTAATATATTTTACGGTTTTTGTGTTCATTTGAGAAATTGTCTGTATAAAATTAAACTATCTGTAAACATTTTTAGCAACATAATTGGGCATGCACTCACCACAAACATACATGCGTCTGGTTATATATGTTATGTATGTATGTATATGTATATGTTTATATCTCCTGGCTATTGCAATGGCTTAACCACGCATTTCGCCAAGAGTTTGGGCTTCACCGTTGCGATGGGGTACAAAATTTTACACAATGGAAAATTTTTTATGTACTTACAATTGTTTCTGTCGCCGCCAAAGAGTACATCGAACCGCTTAAAGTCTGGTCGCCCACCGAAAAATTTTCCATTTTGGTTAAGCACCTCGCGAATCAAGTCTAAGCTATTGACAATCAGACAACGCGTTGTGCCCAGTGTTAGAGAGTAGATGTCGCCGTATTGTTTGGCCAATTTGGTGAAAGTCTGAAATGGAACCTCATGGCATCCTAGCAGTGTCAAGTTGCCCAAAATCGGCCACGGCAGCGGGCCCGGCGCTTGTTTGAACTTTTCAACCTTGACGCTTTCGTCGCTGCCCATCGTTGAGGGACTGAGATCGATGGTTGTGACCGCTTCCAAGCTCTGATCCGTGCCTCTTTGCTTCCGAGGCGATTTCTTCGGATGGTTTTTCACCTTCACAAGTCTTACCCTGCGAACGCATTCATAGACCACTTTCAAATAAGCACAGAGAAAAAGCAACACAATCACGATTGACAGAAAGGTAAAAACTTGACCCATGTTGAGTGGCTTTTTTGGTCAAATTGCAACAAGTTAAGTTCAAATGAGAGGAAGTTATCGAAATACTTGATTACTTTCGTTGCTAATATCTTGACATTTGGCAGTTTTTTCACACACCGACGGAATTGCACGAGCCGATTTCAAAGAGTTTTCTGTTTGGCAGAATCAAGTGCAGCTTTCCACTTATAGTTAATGGTGTCCTTTCCAAATACGCGCACTCGCTAGGAAACCTCAACATAGACTGAGCTGTGCCGAGTGCTGTTATTGCTTTTATATTGTATTTGAGGTTTGGAGTGTGCTGTGGAGTGTTTGTGTTGGGAGGGAGCCGAATTCAGCTTGAAGAGGAGACAAAAATCATAAACCTACCAACAAACCAATCAACCAGCCAATTCGTGTTTGCTTACATCGCCGCCGCCGTCCTACGGAAGCCATGCAAGCACGAGGTGGGCTCAGTGGTTTGCGCAGTGCCGACTGCTTGATGTCGTTCGCTGCTTCTACTGGCTTAGGTAGCGCAAGAGCCAGAGAACGAGCCCGAATTTAATCAGTACGAGTATTAATAGGCTGTATGATCCGAGTGAGCCGGTGAGTGCTGAAGCAACAACAGTAGGATTAAAGTGCGATCGAGAGGAGCAAGCGAGAATGAAACGTAGCAATTAAATTGTGAATTTAATTTCAATGTCAGGCCCATTGATAATAAATAGCCTTTAACACATCAAACAAGTACGAGAGTTTCGATTCTTTTGAATGGAAACCAAAATTGCGAAAATTGAGAACTCTTTTCATTCCGGTTCTCATTTAGGTAGGCCCCAAACAACTGGTTCAAATCGGCTTCTTGCGGGCTCTCACTGACTTCGCTGCACTAGTGCGTAAAACTTTTCAGTCTCACCAACACTCTCACAGCCGATATAACAGGCGAGCAAGAGCATCGGCGACACGTTTATCTAATGCATACAAATTTCTTATGCTTTCAAACGATGCAGTGCATTTTCATCTAACACGAAGCTATTATTAGTCAAATGCATGCATGTTTAAATAAGGGCTGCCAATATAACACTTTTTCGAAATATCTTACCTTGAAATATATTTGTATGCGCGTATATGTATTACAATGATGTATTATAAAGGCCTTGGAACTGAGTAAAATCATTAAATTGAGAAACATTGAAATACAAGGAGAATTGTCGTCCTTGAAAGGAGGAAGCACAATAGACCAAAGGTCGAAGTGTAAGTAGATGTAAATGTACTTTCTCGGCTAAGTAATCGATTCTAATATTATAGAAAAGCTCCAGGGTCCACTGTCATGATTAGTAGTGGCACACAATATGTTCAAAATTGATTTGATTAAGTTAATTTTCACTATCGTTGGATCAATCAACAATTCAAATATCGTAGAAAAACTCCAGGATCTACTGTCATTATTAATAATGGCACACAATATGTTCCAAATTGATCCGATTAAGTCAATTTTCACAATCGTTGGGTCGATCAAACAGCTACCGATCAATTGCAAACGTTAAGTGTTGTAACTTTGGCCTTTGGGCATTTTTTCTTTGAATCTAGGATGGAGGACAGACAATATCCAAGATGCTGTTTTAGAAATTAAGATGTGAAAATTTCCCTAAGGCCTTTTTTAAAAAACCTCCAGGAGGCCATTTGGCATATATTGCACTTGAATGGAAACGACAGTACAGATCACCATATTTAAAAATCATCATATTTTTGATATTTTCAATAATTAAAAATTAATACCTGTGACCTTTTTTATTTATTGTAATTCGAAATTATTTTGTATACTTAATTTTTCGCAAAATAAAAAATCGAGTAGTTTTAGTTTCTTGATAGAAAACATAAAATTTTCTTATTGAAAATTTTTAAAGAGCTAAACAGAAATTTAATGAAGGTGTAATAAACTACTATACGTACATATAAATGCCTTATAAAAATTATAAATATATCCCTCCTTATGTTATACTTTGCACGCTAATTTATGTGCATTTTTCTGGCTATTTTTGGAGCATTCCTTCGTCGCCTTTAGATATTTAAGGTACATCGTATATGTATAAGACATTTTCCAGTTATTTTTGTTTTTACATTTAAAGAGTTTGAAATGAAAAGTAATTCATTTGTGCAGTGCATATGTACATATGTATGTATGTATTTATATGTGCACTGCACTGAGAAAAATTGTATCATGGATGGCAAGTTTCGGTATTTTTAAATAAAATTAAATTACGAGTATCAAAACAATATTTTATTACTATAATTTCTATTAGTGATCTCTTTAATTCACGGTTCACCAACTAAAAAACCGACGTCACACAATTGTATAACACTAACGGGGTTATAAAGTGATAATGAAAATGCTGAAAAGCTGAGCTGTTAATGACAATGAAAAATGCTTCTTCATTGCCAATGAAATGTTGATTTTGTATTCAAGGGATTTTGCTATTTTAACAATAACGTGATCGATAAAAAATTGAAACTGTTAGATTTGATTTCTCCTTTTTATCTTTTCTACAATATATTTATAGAATAATAAGAGCTTTTTAACAACTTCATTAGAACAATATACCATAATTTTCTTTCATCTGCGCCTACTCTAGACTTAATAATTATGCCGTCGCGATGGTTAAAATTTAACAATATGCTCGCTCTTTCTGCAAAACATGGCAACCCTGAAAATAGAGCACATGAACTGGAGTAGCAGCGAGCGTGGCTGGGGATCTTATTTGACCATTTCAGAGTTATGTAAAGTGGCTCTGAAGCGAGTGAAAATTTTCTCGAAAACTGCTTGTAAGGAGGAAAACCATAAATCGGTTTTTTTTAAAATTAGTAATTAGTGGACCCCTGCAGCAATTTTTTGTAGATAATGTGATAAATTTGAGCAGCCTATTATTGGAGTGGGATATACTCGTACATATACATAGTTTCTTTTTCAATGATATCGTATCTAATTAGTGCGCCTTTGCCGCTTTTGCTGCCTTTGATACTGTTGCCGCCTTTGGGAGCTATTCTACGACTTTTCTAAATGCTTATTAAAAGAAAAGATTCTATCCAGGATAGAACTAGCCACGATCAACTAAACCAACTCCTTACAAACAACCATACAAGAAGATATGTAAGCACACACACACACACACACTTATATATATATATATATATATATAAATATATAGATACGTTGATCAGCAGCTTGAAAGACTGAGCTTGGAAAATTGCTTGAGCAAGAAAAGAAATTACTTGAAAAACTATTAAACTAGAAAAGCCAGAAAAAGGAGAAAAAAAAAGAATAATCAATAGAAATATGTTTGTCCATTTTTCATTAGACAACAGAAAATATTTTCATATTGTACAAACATAAATTCCATTTCTCACATAATCAACGAAGCAGCTATTTTTATCACAAATAGTGAAACCAGAATTCTCATGCCATGCTTGTTCGCTCCACTTTACAATTCGATCCTTGCCTGTTTTTTATTTGTCCTCCGAAAGAAACCTTTTTATCAAACAACAACCCTCTAATCTTGCTGCAGAGTGACTTTTTTTTATCATCTCTCCCAGGAAGCGCTCGCTCTGTTTTTCCCACAATTGTATTTTTTTTATATAATATTTAAAAAATCTATATATAACTTACATATACTTATCTCTTACATGCATATGTAAAATCTTTAGTTTATCGTAAGTAAAAGTGATAAGTTATAATTGATAAGATATGAGAGATATTCTAAATTTTTATCCGCAAAGAAGTTGCTTTCTGCATTGCACAAATTAGTCACAACGATTTCAACATGCCCCAAATTGTAATAAGTACTGTACAAATAAATTTTTTATTCCAAAAAGTACGCTTTATAATGTGAAATATGATATAATGAAAATATTCTAAATTTTTAGCATACATTTATTATGCTAATTGGAATTTGGAATAAATGCGAGGTTTTTTAAAATGTCATTCATGCAATATTTCGAACATTATCATCACCAACAAAAATTCGAACAAAGGAAATTCTTTTTTATGCTTTTATATTCGGTTTTTTATGCTTTGCACAACGTTGCGTATTTCATCGAAAGGAAATCAAGAGTGCGCAAATTAGAATACTAGTACATGGTAAGACGCGGGGTGAGGCTCGCGTCGCGCATCAATTAAAGGCATCAGCATTTTTTAAGGTCTAGAAAGTAAACTGCCAACAGAGCAACAGCGATCCTATTTCACATGGCAATTAAACGCTTAAGTGTGCCAACGAAATATGCCTTTAAAATTGATACCGATCGTTTTTATTGCCGACCGATACCAATTTTTACATGCATACGAGTAAACGCACGCCTACTTACATATTGTAAATTCTAAATATTGAAAAAAAATTGTTATGAATGTCGTATCAATGGCATAAAAGCGCGTTTGGATTTCACTAAATTTGATAATCAATCGCCAAATTTTCACGCAATATGTTATAATCCATGTCGGAATCGTTAACAATTACAACGTATGTACGAATATGCAACCGCTAACTCCCAATTATAATCTCTCCCTTATAATCCATACATTAAATAATTCTCTTTACTCTTTGATTAAAGCTTTAGTTAACATTCCTTCGAATATTTTAGAAGAAATAATATCCTTTGATAGATTTAGAAAGATAAATTTATCTTAAGTTGGTAAAATTTTTATGAATTTTTATAAATTTATCTTAAATTTATCTTAATTTATCTCTAATATTATTTAAAAAAATTATGCTATCCTAAAAATAAAAATAAAAATACTTCTTTATTGCCAATACTTACCCATATTTAGTAAAAAGTTTGATATATTTAGTGAAATTTTATATAAAATGTCAGAGTGTATGGGATTTTTTTACTGTTGTCGTTAACATATTTTAATTTAATTTTAATATTAGAGTTACGTAATAGTACTATACGTATGTATATATAATAGTACTCCTACAATGTAATAAATAAGGAAATCTCTGAAAAATTAAAAAAATTTTTTTTTTGTAATTTAAGAAAATTAAAGGAAAATGTTTAACACAAAACTAAAAATAAAAAATTCAGATCAACTCTCATGAAAGATGTTCAGGGTGTGTGCTGGCGGTATTGTCTTATCACTTTGCTTGCTTCTGGTCGATACAATCGTATAATTAGTTTGGACAAGTACCTTTTCTTGCATAAAAATTTTACCATTCCAAAATTTATATCGTATTATTATAGCTTCATTATTGCCTTCAAGAAGGAGCAATGACAAGGACAGAAATGCTCGTAAAATAAAAAAATTCTAAGCCAACGTTAAGCAATAATAATAAAATTGTCTTTAGAGTTTCAAATTTACATACATAAGTTTATGCTTGCTTATGGAATAAGTGATTATCCGTTGAAGTCAATTTGAAGCGACAAAATGAAAAAAACCTCCGACTTTATGCCTACAATTATTCATACGTATACCATTTATTCATGTACATATGTTGATATGTAGGTATACGACCGTATGTTTCGTATAACGTATGCCAAACATACTCTCAATAAAGAACTCTTTTTTAAAGTAGATAATGTATGCTCAAGATTTAAACATTTTTAAGCTCACTACATTTAAAAATAAAATTCAAACTTTTGCTAAGACTCAGATTATCCTAAGGTTTCCTTGAAAATAACAATAAGATATGCCGATATCTACATAAATGCTCGTCTATATTCAGAGTGGATCCTTCTGACACTCCAGTGTTGTATATATGTATGTTACATATGTACATATGTACATACATATGTACAATGTATGGTTTTTGCTTTTGGTGGCCGTCTAAAAGCATATTAAAAAAGTAGTAGGAAGTAATGAATTTTTTAGGAAGCACTGAATTTTTCCTTTTCCATTTCTTATTGCATATGGGTATGTGGACGTATCCGGACCAACCCACGTAAATACGCCTATGTTACATTTCAAGTTTGTTATGAAGTTTCGTGAGATTTATGGCACAAGATTAATATAGCTGCATAGTTATTATCCCTCCAATTATTTACAATAAACCTCTTCAAAGGTCTTCGATAAACCTCGAGTGTAAAAATTTTAACATTACCAATGCACCTTATTATACCCTACACCCGAAGGGATGAGGGTATATTCACTTTGTTCTTCCATTTGTAACGCATTAAAGGAGGCGTGGCAGGTATAGAAAATTATATATATTCTTGCTCAGAATCACCTCCTGAGTCGATTTAGCCCTGTCCGTCCGTCTGTGGAAATCACGATTACAAGAGAACGAATGAAGGTATTGTCATGAAATTTGGTACGAATATTCTTTGTTATCCTACGCTGTACTTTTTTTTTTACTTGGTATTGAAATTGGGGAAAATCAGACTAGTGCCACGCCTTTCTTGTTATAGAAAATATGTGCTTATAGCTCAATTTCTTGTAAACCGAATTTTCAGCAAAAATTTCATTTCCGAGTCCACCATCTAAACTAAAATATATTCTAAAAAATGGGCGTGACACGCCCACTTATATACTATACCATATAATAAGGTGCTTGGTAAGAAAAGCGGTATTGTAGATGAGTTAATATATCAAAATTTGCTCCCTGTAAATAAAAAAAAAAATTTGTGCCACCCGCCACAAAAAAAAACTAAACGCCCACTTTTTATCACTTCGACAGATGCGGGTGTAGGGTATATGAGCTTCGGCCAGGCAGAAGTTAACGCTCTTATTTGTATTTTTGATTTATTTGTCTAGTATATTCTATAGAATTTTTTTACATATATGTATATATAGATTAATATTTATTGTATAAAATCATTGGCTTTCATTTTTGCTATTGACCTTATTGAAATCGCATGCTAAAGAATTTTCAACAGTAAAACTGACCAGACATGAAAGAGTTTTTTTTAACACACATCGAAGGAAAGGTTTTTTTTGGTTCTTAGGCTGGCTTCAAGTTACATACATTTTGCAAAATAAACCACAATAAGTTTATTGTTTTTCGGATACAAACTTGACTGTGTCAAGATTTGACCTATTGTATTGTGGATGTGTTCATATTTTCTTCTCTCTTTAGGAGGGTTCCCCTACAACAAGTCTCATGCGGTTATCGTGAGGATCAGTGTGAAATCTTTCTTGAACTAAGAACAACTATAATGTTAGTACAATGGTTTTCATATACACAAATTGCTTTGATCATGAATTTAGAAATTATGCTCTAAAAACGATTGCATTTATTGCCAAATTTTATTGCGATACTACGAGAATTCTATACGTTCTCCAGTAATCGTGATTTCCACTAAAAGACGGACGGACATGGCTAAATCTCTGGTGGAGATTCTGAGCAAGAGTGTACATATATAGTCCATACTTTTCTATACCTGCCACGTCTCCCTTAAAGCGTTACGAATGGAAGATAAAGGTGAATATACGCACCCTTCGGGTGTAGGGTACAGTTAACGAATAAAGAGATTTCATTAACTGTAATGGAAAACAGGCAATATCAATGTTAACAATAATGATAACATAGTAACACCTAAAGTGAAGATAATTCTTTAATTCTATTATTTGTTTCCTTTATTAGCATTTGTTATGCTTCAACCTTTTTTTGGTCAAAGAACTAAAGATGCATAACAACAAAAATACTCAAAAACCACAAAGTGTACACAGAACTTATGTTTAACCTTAAGGATTTTAATACCTGTCGGGACCGACGACTGACATGCATTATATACAGGAAAATATCTTTAACTTTAATTTGTTTTTGTTTGTATTTATATATGTATACAGGTACTCCTCACTTTACGACTTGTTGTTTTATGATGTGCTTAGCGACCAATCGAGTTTCGACCTGGAATTCGGGGCACCTACTTTTTAGCATGAGTGTCTTTGTGTCATTGGCGAATGGTGAATGGTTCAGTCGATTTAGTCTTGTGATAGATGGTTTGGGTTTTGAAATGGGGACCAGTTCCACGCCTACTTTTACCCATCCCTTTTGATTTGAATTTTTCAGCTTTATCTCAGATCTGAAGGTAAAATTTTACTGTCCGGTTTAACGCATTAGAGAAAGTCATCTTGCAAAAATCTGAGCGTAATTTTTTAACCATCGTGAGCTTCGGTCAAGTCGAAAAAGTTAACATTTTTACTTGTTTATATCTATTTATCTATCTAATATAATCTTATCTTATCTTATCTTATCTAATATAATATTATCTATCTAATATATAATATAATATATATATGGGTATCTAATGTATCTAAGCTAATCTTATTGAACGAGCTAAGATTCTATATATGTATATATGTTTGTAGCTTTTTTGAGCTTGAAAACGGATCTAAGGATTTCTTTAATATTCATATATTAGGTAGATTAAGAGATTGCAAATCGATCTGTCCAGGTGTTTTTTTCGAAAACATTCATTTTGGTAGGTTTTCTTCTCTATTAAAGTGGTTGCTCAACATGTGTGTTAACAATTTATTGACAAATATTGACATTGTTTTGTTTTTGTTTATAAATTTTGTTCTGTTCTGTTTTGTTCTGAAGTAAAATGTCAATATATATTCAATTATTTTTCTTTTGTTTTGGAAAACTTTAAGAAATTCATTAACAGTTCTCAATGTTTTCAAGGGACAAATTTCTATAAAAATTAAAAAAAATTTTTTAAGTATACAGGGCAGTGTTTTCCTTTCGCTTAAAAAAGATAGAACGGTCTTTTTTTACTATTCACACTGTTTTATTTTTTAAATTTTTCGCCCCATTAAACCTAATTCATAAAACTTTGAAGCAACGTTCGAAAAAAAGTTCAGAACAACTGCTCGGTGTCCCAGTTCTTTATACTTATCATAAGATGAAGTATAGGCTCAGTTTTTTTCATAATAGCGAACTCTATACATATTCATTTAGCTTTTATCTTTAATAGAAAAGCATAGTTTTAGGATGCATTTAAATGTTATCCAGGATTCATGCAAACATTATTTAGAAGTTCTAAATATTTATTCTACGATATTAATATGGTGCAAATAGAATATTATCAAAGAATATGTATTGTATAGAAGGCGCATCTCATACAAATTTTCGAACGAAAAATTTTGTTCTGTGGGTCGTACCGGTACGACCCAAGTTTATAAACATTGTTTCTACACATTGTCTTTTTGGCTCAATTTTTACTCAATTTCTTGTGGTCATGTTAACTTTCCATTGCTATCGTATTTTCTCGTTTTTCGGCAAACGATGGCCGCAGTGAACTTCTAACTGAAAAACCAGCAATCGTTTATAAGGCTTGGTAGCCTAGTGGATAGAGTAGGTTACTGACGAGTAGAAAGGCCTGAGTTCGAACCTGGATGCGGGAATGTTTTTAAAAATGTCTTTGTAATATTTATTTTTTCAATTTAAGGCATTTTCAATTTTTTACATTTTTCTTGTTATTCTCGTCTCCATGCCAGGTGTTCTTTTTTTGGGTAACGATGTGTACAATAATTTGGATGCATGCGTTTGTATCATTTAGCGTCTGTGTGTCATCGCATGTAGAATAAGCTTTGCGTGGCTATTCTTGAGTTCTCAGAGTTGACGACGTCGAAAATAAATGAAAACGACAGAGAAGAATGCCTTTTTAGCAATAAGAAGAACGTAGCGCAACTGAGTTTTTTCTTATTGAAATATTAGGACAAAATGTCGGTATGTTCAGTGCATTTTATCCGGTACAATGAATTAATATAACTTTTTGTTAAACGTAACCGAATTTAATCCTAGTTATTCATTTTTTTTTTAAAATTAGTGGACATTTGGGATAACGATAAACTAATTCATGTCTATACATACAGAAATAGTTCAAATTTAAGAAAGTAAGCTTACAAATTTTTAATATTTAAGCTTTTAATAAGGATTAACGAGATAATATTTTAGGAAAATATTTAAAAGATTATGAGCAATAAATACTTGTATTTATTGATTTTGGAATTTATTTTTTCAAAATAATTTTTTAATTCTTTTTAATAAATACATACATACTACAAATATTTTAAAAATATTAAAATTTTAATATAATTTTATATTAAAATATTTTTAAAATATTAAAATATTTGTAGTATTTATTAAAAAGAATTAAAAAATTACTTTGTAAAATTAAATTCCAAAAATTAATAAATACGAGTATTTACTGCTTGTAACAAATATTTTCGTAAAATATGATCTCGTTAATCCTTATAAAATTTTACAATTTTTTTTAATCCTAATTTCTCAAATCGCGTAACATACAAAAATCTTCAAATATCTTTTCAATTTGCAAAATTGAAAGTTCCAAAAATTTTTAGTTGCGGCCGCAGCCGCCGACAACCTTGCCTATGACCAACACACGACCAAAGCATACGCAGCCGTATAAATTTACCCAACACAAGCAGCAAACAACTGTTCGTTGTCAAAAGCGACGAAACGAAAGGGCAAGAAATTCACTTGAAATGCATTCTACTCGGGCCAAGAACGAAGAAATAAGTCGTTCAAATCGCCTTCTTTTTGCTTATCATGTGTTTTGTGTGTATGTTGCAATAGAAGCACCATATAAATTGTTAATAAGCAATGCGTTTGTAGAGTGAAAAGAAGAGAGAGGGGAAGCAATTCACTTGCTGGCAAGAGTGGCAAGAGCTCGGGCCATGAAACATCATGTCCCGAGCTCGGGTCATGATATTCGTCGAGTGTGTGCCTCTACTCAAAGAATACATGTTGCTAATACCCCTCCGCCTACCGACCGACCGCATCTGTTGCGAAAAATTGAAAATTTTGAGTGATGCGCCTTCTATATATTGTATATTCTTTGATATTATATTGTATATGCATTGGAGTGCTAGTATTTGTTGCTATTCAAGTCAAGATTTTGGCTTATTCAGTGGCCCTTGTACATTTTCTTTACATTTTTAAGATTCAGGAGTTCTCGGAATTATTGTGGTTTAGCAAAAGACTTTTAAAATCTTTTCTTTTTTTTAAGTAATCCGTTACAGTTACCGTCGCTTTGGTAGTTTATACTGTTTTTCTAAGAGATCGAATTGTAATTTTATTTCCGATTGCTTGATTTGTTTAATTTATTAGTAATTGCATACACACTTTTTTGATTTCTTCCCACATCTAAAAAAGACATACAGTGAATATATGTATGTATATGTATGTACATACAAATATACATTCTACTTAAATAAATTTGTGGGAGTCACAAGACAAAATTTCTCGCACAAGCTTTCATGGAAATTCTTGGAAATTTAATGTCGTGACTTTCATTTCAAATCTTTTAGTGCGCATACCTTTTGAAGCGAACTTTCAAGCAACTTCACGTGTCAGAGAAATACGTAGTTAAAGAAAGGAGGATACAAAAACAAAATCATGGAAGTGAGTAAACAACTCAGCAAGAACAATTAACATAATTTGCTTACGAAAGATTTAAAATTCGCAGATCCGCAAGTGATGTATGTAGTTATTTTACGACAAAACTAAAAAAAATAGAGTTTTTTTGCAAGTTTTTTTTATTTACGAATACGTTTTCTAACGTATCGCAGGTTATTCCCTTGTAAAAAAAAAGTCTTGAATCATCCCGCCAACGTCATATGAATAAGACCATGCCGAAATCAGTTATTATATGAGCAGTTTTCTTTAAAAGTGTGTAGATCCATTATTTTTTATTTCGAAATATTTACAGGTTTGCATTTTGAATGCAATGCATTCCTCACGGATGCAGATGTTGTGTTTTATGAAAATTGTATAGATTTTGAAAAGATTGTTCTCTAAATTGAATTAGAATATAAAGAATATAAAATCTATACTAATATTATAAATGCGAAAGTAAGCCTGTCTGTCTGTTACCTTTTCACGGCTGAACCGCTGCACCGATTTTGGTGAAATTTGGTGTGGAGATAGCTGGAACCCTGACGAGGGACATAGGGTACCTATTTTATAAAAAGTCAACCTCTAAATAGGGGATAAAGGACTGTAGGGGAATTCAGTCTCAATTTTAAATTAAGTTAACATTGTGCTGGACAGAATAGATGTCAATAGTAAATGAATTTATATCGTGGTAAGACACAAACAAGCAAGAAGTATCTCTTGGACCCTCGAGTTATCAAGGAAACCCTATAACGGGCTCCTCCTATCCAAATAAAAAAGTGTCGTGTATATCATATGTACGAGTACTGCAAGCGAACGACTGTGATGTGTACATATGTATATCATTCAATAAAACTAAGTTAGAGCGAGCACTATTCCACGCGAACGAAGTTGCGGGCAACAGCTAGTTAGAATATAAATTAGACCAGTTAAAAAATTTTCTCATCATTAACTTCATTTACTCATGTAATGGACTTACACCGTTTTCAAAGGAAACGGCTCATATATCGCAATGTAAAAAAAAGTATTTGCAGTTCTAAAATAAAGGATTATTATTATCTTTATAAAGGATTTTTTATCAATTTTGGATACAAAATGTTAACATTTAAATAAAATTTAAATTTAACATTTTTATAAATTTAAATACAAATAAATATAAAACTTTTGACGTTATTTTGAATTTAGTGATTCTAAGAATTTTAAAAATTAAGTGCTTTAAATATATGTTAGGAAAATATTATTCAAGAATATTATAAAAAAACAATAGTAATTCCTTTTCGAGAAATTATGAAACAAGCCATTTATGACATGATTTTCGAGTCTTATAAATATGTATTTTCAAACGAAAAAAAGATCGGAACCTCATTGAATGATCCCTAAATAAACAGTTCGTTCAAAGTGAGGGCATTGATACTGCCCAACAACTGACGTGTGTAGAATATTTGAAGCACCGGTTGGCCCAAATACGAGTACGTACAAGTGGTACAATTTACTCATTAAATAATTTAAGAGTGTTGTGGATGGATGATACCGTACGTGTGTTTTTGGATTGAAAGCGTTTGCTTCCTTATTGTTGGTTCTGTCTGTCTCCGGAGAAGGACGTCTGAAGACCACTTAGGAAAAGGCAATTTTTTCATACTTACTGCACGCATACTGACTGTACACAGACATGTGTGCACATATGTATGTACATATATCTATCTGTATTACTCGGTAAGTATCAAGTATACGACAATTTTTTATTCAAGGTTTTTTAAAAGTTTTTAACTATTTAAAATGTTAGCAAATATATGGAGATACATGCATACATGTATGCACACATACGTATATATAAAATGTATGTACAAATAATTCTCGTACAAGCATTTGAAAGTACACAAATAATAACAACAATTCATCCGTTACTTCAAGGAATATATAATGTGCCGAAAATGTGTCACAATTATGGATAGATTAACTACGAATAGGGCTGACGATCAGCGAAATCTCTTCGCAGTGAGGAGGACCAGCACATTCCTCTAATTTAGGCGCATACTCTCATTTGTTTAAGTGTTTTATTAGAGGTAAAATCCATTTCAGATAGCTGGCTTGATCAGGAAACTGGCTTTCAGTCAGGAAACTTGGCGACAGGCAACAGGCGGCAACATCTATAAACATCTCCATGGACAGTCTACACGTCCAGTTCCAATACTGAGAGCATTTATATAAATAAACTACTATTTTCGAAATTCCTTTTAATGTTACATTTATTAAATCACTTTTAAATACTAAGGTCAGAGATGATATATGCATGTATGTATGTACGTGTAAAGTGAATTTAATATTAATGAATACATTTGAATTCTGTACGAATTTTTGCATCCAAAAAAAGTTGCACGCTTTTTATAACTTCTAAATATTTGAAAAATTTCCATGTTGAAAACAATAACATTGAAACGAAATTGATTGATTTATTTATTTTATTTAGTTGATCAATTCGGACATTTTAGTAACTTTACTGATTTTTTATGGCTTTTACTTTTTAAAATTTAATGGAAAGCATATTCAGAGGTTTTCGGTTTCATAATTTAGAACAAAATTTTAGTAAATCATGTGACCGGTAAAATTGTTAGGTGATCAGCTTGCATGTAACGCATTTTTTAGAGTGAATCAGCCCGAGCCTGATATTTTTAAATCATCAATATAATGCACGAGCCTGAACATCCATCTCTACTGGCCCACTACGACTGCCTGCATTTCTTTCACTATAAACCAGTTTCATAAACCAAATCGAACTAAATCCTAAATCTAACTTCTTCCGCTGCTTCTGCCACAAAACATGAAATTCTTTATGTTCCACTAGTACGATTCATTGTGTATATTGTTCCTGTACTAATTTTTGGCTATAGCCATTTTTGCCTAAGTCTAAAGAAATAAGAATTATGTACTTAGTTTCATATTAATCGTATATAATCGTCTACTATCGAATTAAAATCTTCAGGAGAAAAATGTTAACCATGGATGGTAAAGCAACTATCGCAAATATCGTATCGGATTAAAAAAAACTGGGCTAGAAAACAAATGAATGAATGAATAAATCTTGAAGAAAAATGAATAAATTTCTATTGGCTAAGAAAAGCAATAATTTTTTGATAATTTTAAAAATCAATTCAACAAATGATCAACTTAAATTCGATATTACTATTTTCAAGCAATATACATACATATGTATATATGTTTGTATGTACTTATAAACGATAGTCCATAATGAAAACACATATATGAATATGAATATTTTTTCATAATTTTTTTAAAATAATTTATCTGCATTTTGGTTTAATGGATACCATTTCAGTTTTATACTGCATCGGCTGGGCTTTGAAATTCGGAAAGAGCATGAATTGGGTTTTGCACTTTCTTCTGTGATCCTTTACGTACTTTCGCACGGACTTCCTCAGGCTTCTCTGGTCTAACCAATGGTTTCTTTTCGGGAGCTTTCATCTTCCATACAACAATTGGAGACTGAAAATACGATATAAAATGTAAAAAGCATATTAAAACATATACATATAGTCAAGACAAGAGTTTGACAAGAGCGCGCATGGCCAAATTTTTTCCTGGAAACCATTATATTGTCGATTCGAACGCGAGCGTTAATAGTGAGATTTTCACCCAAGATGCTTAATAAAAAAAGCGTCAGTTGTTGTCCGACCGTAAGAGAAAATGTGGACGGCGATTGGGCCAACGTAATTTTTACCGATTAAGCTCCTTTTTGGGCACATTCTTCCATAAGAAATACCTGGTCTACTCGCACTAATAGGACCGTGAAACATCCAGTAAAAGTGCACGTCTGGCTGTTTCTCAAAATAGGGATTTGACAGTTTGCACATCTTTACGGATAATTTTAATGCTGATAAAATGACAAAAATTTATCAGAGGGCTTTAACTACCTTTTACTACCATCTGCCCAGAAGTGGTATACAACAAAAAACGAAAATTTGATACTACAAGAGGACAGTGATCCAAAACTTTGGAGTCGTCTTTGCACTGTATGAAAAAGAGAAAATGACATTGACGTGCTGGATGGCCCCTTATAGTCGCCAGATGCGAATCCCATCAAAAATTTTTGGGCAATCATGAAGTTGAAGTTCCGAGGGAAGAATATCTGCAACGTCAACTAGTTAATCCGACAAATTCTACTCATATGGAGGTCTTTTTCAGCAGATTATGCAATAAAATTAGTTGAAAGTATGCCTCGGAGATGCCAGGCGATTATTAATAGCGAAGGCGACTGGACCACATATTAATAAAAAGCATCACGGTAGTATTTGTGCAGTTCTTTTTTCAATACTTTCTTCCAAATAACTATTGAGTTTCGCCGTACACGCTCTTGTCAAACTGACTGTATAAGAACAGATCATTCGGAGCAGACTAAATTCAGCCTAAGGATTTCAAAATATGTACTTACAGCTACTGTTCCTTGACGTGTGTATTTAGTAGATGCAACATATGAATATTTTACTGTAAGTACAACAGCATTCATCAGATTTTTCGCCGCTTGAATTAAAGAGGTAGCACTATCCAACTGCAGAAAAAAGAAGGTGAATTGTTTGATCATCAATGAAATGCTTTAGGAGAGACATATGTATATAAATACGATACATTGGACTGCTAACGGACTGTGATGCTAACGGACTGACCTTCTATACTTTTTAACATCATTATCTACGATACTTACTCCAGATACGATCAGCTCGCCACTAATATTCTGAACGTCCGCTTTTACTTTGGACGTAATTTGAATTTGATGACAATACAAAGCAATTCGTTGCAAATATGCAAGTAAATCTTTCTTGGTGCTACTTTCCGGGCACTGTTCAGCAATTTCACGCGTCAATTTATCAAGTTTAGTTCCGGCTTCCGAAATTTTTTTGGCTGCATTAATTACATCCATGGTTGTTTTGAGAGGACCTCTACCACTGAAAATGAATAAAGAAGTTAGCATATGCAGGCAGATGTAATATATGTATACTGTTTTCTAAAATTGAAATGTTTTATATCAATATGTACCGTGTAAAGTCTGTCATTTCCATCATGATCATACACATATGCTTGGCTAAGAATATGATATCATTCCCGGTATCATCCCATTTGGCCACTTCGGAATCAAACGTTAATTTCTCACGCCGGAAGAGTTCAACTTGTTGTGCGATCTTCTGTTTGTCTTCTTCGGTCATTTTGCGCATGGCCTCCTAAAATATAAACTTGTAATAATATTCCAAAAAGCAGCCATGCATAACTGTTCTTACTCTTGCAGTACAAATTCCACTTATATCAGGATATTCATCGACAGTCTGGTCGCCGGTATGAGCGCTTGCTACAATTGAAAAAAAATGTACATATTTCATACTGCACAAGTTGTTGAACTTTTGGGAGAACTTCACAAATCTCTTGCCATCCCGAAGTTTGAAATTACAAAATGATTTTTCGTTCATTTTTAACAATTTATACAATTTACAACAATTTAATTTCCAACGAGCATCGTAGGAATAATAATATGTACTTTTGAGCTATATATAATATGTAGTTTTGTGAAGTCTCCTGCAAAGCCCCTATAGTAGTAATAATTTTATAACGCATATAACTGAGAGATATGTAGATTCGAAGGAAATATGAAAGTAATGCATCATGAGAAAATAAGAATAATGTTGTAGCGAATCTTGGCAAGGGCGTGGCGTTTACTTTGTTCTTTTCACCACTTTTAGTTAACAAATTTATTAAGAAATAGCCTAGTAAAAAGCCCCCACAAATATAAATAAATAATTAAAAGAATAGTGCAAAATAAATAAAAGGTATTGTAGAAGAAAATTACATCTACTGCGCGTTTCCAATGTCATGTCTTCAACAGGCTCGAACTCAGTATCAGTGTCTAAATCTTCGGAGCTCTGAAATGAAAGATCCAACGAAATATGCACAAATGTAAACAAGAAAGTTGAGGTAAATTAAAAACAACCACTTAAACAATTTAACCAAAAAGAACCAATACGGAACTATAAGGTCTCTTGCCATCGCCACGATGAAACTTGTGATGATTTTTTTAGCGAAATATGCAGGACATGATGATAAAGCTGTATTATTTCGGTACTATTTTTTTTGCTTACATTTACTTCTCGTCTCGGCATTGTACGGATCATCAAAATCCACGTCGTCAGGATCTAATTCGTCCGCATCCTTTCGACCATTATTTCAAGTTTTATCGATCACAATCATCAACATCACACTGTCAAATCTTATAAAAAGGAAAATCAACTTACCCTATTCATTAAAACGGCCCTACGTATTTCACGAACTCCGTCATAAACTAAACGAGAAGCATCAATGAAATCATTCTCATCAACCTCTTTATGGATATTCGAGGAAAGAGCATCGACAGCCGTGTCAACGCGCTGATCAAATTTCGACATTACTTTAGGAAGAAACAGTTAGCAAGCAACCGATATATGGTAGGAGCTACATACGCGCAAGAATCTCTCGAACTCACCTTGATCGCGTAATACTTTGACTGCTTCCAGTACACGCTTGGTGTAAATGCAAGGTTCATAGTTATCCATTTCAGCTTCCACTACATTGCAAACACGTGCCGAGCGTCCTTGGATGGCACCCGCAGTGGTACGTAAGTCCTGTGCATCACCTACTTGTAGAGCCATCACGCATTTATTTACATCTTCCAATATGTGGTTCTCCGAGACGGCCAAAAAGTCATCTATGGTCGTAATGTCATCGACTGCTTCGGTCAAAATGCGCACTTGGACTTCCCAAGCTTGGCGATAGGCGGTCATGTTTTCTTGCGCCACCTTCGAGTTCGGACGCACAGTCAAGATTGATGCAGCATTGATAACCTGCGGACAGAGACTCTCTATCTGAGCAGCAGCATAGCGAACCATTTTAACGCCGTCTTCGTTGTTTGACATACTACATACAAGGTTTGCGACTTCAACCAATTTCTCGGCATGTTTTGTGAAAATCTCAGCTTTTTCTCGAACTTTTTTCTCATTGCCAGTCTTCGCAGCTTCGATCAGATCGATTAGCGGAGTTGTCGTCTCAAGAAAAGAATCAGAAACATGATCTACTACCGCTTTTCGCAACTGTCTTCTCAAGTCGCGGGTTTTCCGGCACATCTGATCAATCGCTCGCTCAAGGCCAGGACTGTTATCCTTCTGTCCCATCTGTAACTCAATACAATCATAATGGATTGTCATTGAAAACTCTGAGAGCTCTGGGTGCACTTACGTTGGACATATATTCAGAAAGTAAATCCTGAAGCGCTTGGCGCACTGCATTACATTCAGCCACAATGCGTTCGCGGCGTTCGTCGCGAGTACAATCAGCATCAGCCATTAAAGCAGCGGCGCTTATAATACTTTCCAAACGTTCCTCCAACAATTGGCGTGAACGTTTTTCACTATATGTCAAAGGATCCATAACAATTCCTTCCTATAGGCGCAGTTATAAAATTAATGTAAAACAACGTTGGATTTGAGTTTAGGTCGAGTGTATACAAACATCGAAGTCATCTAAAGCTGCAGCCAATTCGCCAGCTCCACTATAAACGTCTGTAGGCTGGGATGACTTGCCCTGAGCTACATCGCTAATTGTATTCACCGCATCGCACACTTGCTTGAGTATGAAATCACGATTAACTTTTGCCAGATCCAGCTCCGGATGACGCACGTAAACTTTAGAAGCAGTCAACAGCATGGTAGAGTGTTTTTTTAGCATTGCACGCGCAGCAGCCAAATCATCTCGCAGCTGAGGGTCCTTTAATTCTTGCTGTCTTTTTGCGGCCTGCTTAATTAGTTCGCCAGCATTTCGTCCAAATTGCTGAAAACAATTTGAATAATATCACTGAATCTTGTATATTTTATTTATAAAATATACATATATTTATATTTTTTAAAATTCTTAGATTTGTCGATCTATTATGCGATGACAGACAGGTTAAGTGGTAAGCTGTCGCTCCAAAAACTTAATAGACAATTTTCACTTACTCTCATGTTGTCCATTAGCTCATCTTGGCTTGATGCGTTCTTTAGTTTATTTAAATCATCTTCAACCACATGAAGAGATTTCAAAAGTAAATGTACATCAACCATATCGGCTAAGATCAGAAGCCTAGTCACAGCAGACAATAGATTCCGAGCTGCTCGAACCATATTCCCACGTTTCAAGGAGCTACACGGATCCTCGGAAAACTCTCTAGCTGCAATACTCATGCCGTCTCCCGTCTTGCGAACCTCATCAACTGCCGCTAGCATTTCTTGGGTTATGTCGGGGTTTTCGTAAGCAATTTGTTCCCCTTTCTGGATGAAGTTCTCAGTTGCTTTTTCAACAGCTGCCACCAAGGCGCTGGCCCGCTTAGACTTACCTAATGTAAAAGTCAAATTGAATAAATAATGGATAAGGTATCCTCTGGATTAACACAATTAAATGACTGAGATTTAGTGGGCTATATCGCAAGCAGGCGTGTAATCTCGCGAAAAACGTCTGGCAGAAAATATAAGTACCCTTCTTTTTTTTGCTGGGTCCTTTTGTGTTGACCAATGTGGTTACTTGCAACACTAGTGGTTCCAAAGTTTTCTCCACTGACATCGTGCGAATCTCCAAATTCTTGGGATCCCATTTCATGGCGATCTGTCCAAAATCCGAAAGAGTTCCCATAGCTTCTGCTCTCCAAAACTTGTATCCAAAAGGAACTGATTATATCTGTATCCTTTATATAACAAATTACAAGTAATATCGGAAAACTCAGCGACGTATTGGCCGAAATTGTTGACTAATGTTTCTTCAGTAAACGCCTTAATTTGTTTTTCGTTGGCTTTATGTGGCAGTAGATACACACAACGTCTGCGACCTTTCTATGGCTCCAAGTAAGAACGGAAAATTTATGTCTTTCTATAGAATCGGTCAGTTTAATTTGTCGGAACTCAAGTAACTTTTAATAGTGATATAATTATTATTGTTATGTCCAATCACTAAACTTTTTAAAAGTCTGAAATTTGAAGAAATATTTTCTTAGCAGACTTTAGTCAAACTTTTATAGTTCGCTTTGCTGCTACGATTCTACAACAATATAAAGTGTTGCCAACGCTTATTATTAAAATTTATGAAGGATCATACGATAATCGTTTAAAACTTAAGAAATGCAGAATTTTTTAAATTCTAAAATTATTTAAGTAATTATTTACTTAATTATTTAAGTATATAAATGTCAGGTAATTTATATATTTATTGTCAACGTTATTTATTATCGACTCTTTTATGGAATAATCTAATGGATAATTGGCAACACTGTCTGATATCGACAAGGTGGTTTACTCTTCTAGTTGAATTTGTAATAAATCTACTATAAAAATCATTTCCGCCTAAAATGTCACGAATTAGTAATTGCGGTTTAAAAAGATCTTTTACATATTCGTTTTAAAGTAACGAAATATAAAAATACACATTTCTTTATTAATGCTATGGAGCATATTTTACGACCAAGTCAAAAAGTCGGTGACTTTTATGAAGTTCAATTTTCGTTTTTTGTGTTTCTGAACTCCATTATTTACTCTCCAAATTAACTCCATTAATTTACTTGAAGCTTAAAATAAATTACAAATTGGAGTATTTTTGCATGTATTTTGTTTACCGTCTACAGCATTACTTTTTCATCGTTTTACTCTGGACCAATTTCAGTCCATCTTTTCACTTTTCTTCTTTCCTTTTATGTACATTGGATCGTAATTATATTTACATATATTACATCGTAAGCTATGTAAAATTGGAAACTTTATTTTTATTGGAGTTCCTTAATATTTTCTGTCTATAATTATACCGTTTTTTATGAAAAAAGTGTGGTTTTTAAAAAAGTGTGTTTTGAAATTTTATTTTCATTTAATTAAAGCAATAACCTTTTCAAAATTTAAAAATATTTACAAGGCCTATAATTCTTATACATAAGGATTGCATTGCATTCAAAATTGAAATCTGTAAATATCTCAATGTCTCGAAATGAAAAAGTCCATTTAAAAAATACGCATAATATGTTCAGTTAAGAGAACTACATTTATTCAGTCTTATGTACACACGTACGTAGATAATGGAGAACTATATGAACTTATAACTTATTCATGGGAGCCAGTTTAATAACTATTTACATTTAAAACAATATTACAAAATGTAAAAATTAGTATAACAATTTGTAATCACTTTTCTCCTTTTAAAAAATCTATCAATTTGTTCAAAAATGTCTGCAAAAATATAGCTAAATGATCTTTTTAACTTAAACTGCGCCGCGCACCACGTTTCTCATTTATATTATAATTGCTTATAAATACATATTTTACTTATTTAATTAATGAAGAATAAAATCACATTCTTGAGAAAAATTATTGGAAAAATACTTAACATTTCTGAATTGCCTTCCGCAATAAAATGAAGGCTACCATACTAACAATGCTACCATATTAACTATTATCATTTAATCGGTAACTGTGCTCCGTGGTGTAAATACAAGTGGAAAGGTTTTTGCTGGAAGGGCAACGCAAGCTGGATTTATCTTAATTGTTGCCTCATCCTTGCAGCTGACATCGTATTTCTGCATTATATTCGCTAATAAAATGAATCCAAAGCCGCGCACTAAATTCTGACCAATACAAGTCCGTTTACCTATACTGAATGGAAGAAAGTGAGGAATGTTCTTCTTAACTCGAGTCACTCTGGTGCATTCACTCATTGTCTTTTCGCCACTTCTCGGTGCCGATCTTGATGTTACATCGGTCTCCGAAGCAAAAGTCCTTAGTGTAATTTCCTTATCAAGTTCCACACCTGAGTCGGACCCTTCCGAATGACGCCGTGCGATATCAACCGGGACTTGTAGGGAAGTGCTGGTAACATTTTCCAAGAAGCGTTCGGGATTAAATAACCCGGGGTCATCCCAGTACTGATCACTTGTGTTCAGATTATAATTGTTGATGAAGACAATGGTGCCCGCCGTAACACCAAAGCCGGATATAACGCAGTCTTCAGTCGCAACATGTGGAACGATGGGCGAGGACGAATAACGAAGCACTTCAAAGATGGTTGCTAAAGTATAGGGCATCGCATCCATGTCGAGTAGCGTTACAGCTCTGGCTCCATTAGCAGTTATGGAGTCGGCTTCCTTCTGAAGTAGTGCTCCGATGTGGGGATTTTTGGCAATGTAGGCTAAGGCTATCATTACCAAATTGCCAACGGCAGAGTGCCCACCAATGAAGTCTTCTAGCATAAATATGATGGCATTTCGTGAGGCTTTAGGATCTTCGGCTAAACTCTTAAGCAGAGCGTCGGTAAAGTCCCGCTCGGGCTCATCAACGTCAATGTTTTGCTCCCGTTCGTTAATAATTCTATCGAGAATGAATTTCCGAATCGTTATTGACCAATTGACAATTTTCTTCATGTGACCACTGTATAACGGAGCCAGCCAAGGCAGAAAGTCCACAGCATATCCTTGATTAATTTCCCAAAATATTTCGTCAAAATACTCCACAATCTTTTGGAATTGACTGTCGCTGTAGTCGAAACGCACCGAGCACATATACTGGCTAAACATATTGGCGCACGTTTGCTGTATTAGCTGCTTGATCGCGAAGGGCTTGCCTGGCGTAATACTCTTGGACAGTTTATCCATAAACTCTTGGGTTTCGAAGCAGCCAATGGTGGACATTCTTGCGAAATAGCTCGACGAATCGCGCGGAGAGCAGTGGCGACGTGCGAGGTTCCGACGTTTCTGCTGCAGCTGTGACCAATCGCATAGGGCCAAAGCTGAAATAAGTAAAAGTGACTAAATTATTTAAAGTTTTTTTTTTAATAAACATTTTTTAATAAAAAACATATTCATTATCCTCCTCTTTAAAATGTTTTATCAATATTATATAAGAGATTAAGTATGTGTTCTAATTATAAAATAAATCTATGTATTTTTAATATAAAGCCATTTTATACTTAGTTGGCAAAAACAAACATTAGTAGAGAAGGAAAATTATTTTCTTATAGGTTATTTTACTTTTAGTTTCTATGGCTGAAAGAACTTAAAAAAGCTATTTATAAGCTATAAAACTACATCCCCCCAATTTGGATAATACTCACAGATCCTTAGCAGTTATATAAAAATAATAATAAATTAATGCCTTTTAAACCACTTTAAAAACCACTTTCACTTTCACTTTGTGCTTCCGTTTTTAACGCATTAAAGGAGGCGTGGCAGGTATATAAACGTATATAAATTCTGGCTCAGAATCACCTCCTGAGTTGATTTAGCCCTGTCCGTCCGTCTGTCTTTCTGTCTGTCTGTCCGTCCGTCTGTGGAAATCACGTTTGCAGAAGAACAAATAAAGATATTGTCATGAAATTTGGTACGAATATTCTCTGTTATCCTAGGCTGGTTGGTATTGAAATTGGGGGGAAAATCGGACCAGTGCCACGCCTAATTTGTATAGCAAATATGAATTAAGCCATCCTTATAGCTCAATTTCTCAGCTTGTAGAGTGAATTTGAAGCTGAAATTTTTTTTCCGAGTCCACCGTCTCAGACTATAATAAACTTCAGAAATGGACGTGACACGCCCACTGATATACCATACGATATAATGAGGTGTTTGTTGGGAAAAGCGGTGTTGTAAGTGAGTTAATAGATCAAAATTTTCTGTTTGTAAGTGAAATGAAAGGGGGCGTCACCCACCCACTTTATTTTTCCCTTTGACGAATGCGGGTATAGGCTATATGAGCCTTGGCCATGCGCGAATTTTTGGCCAAAAACAACACAATAGCAGCATTTTTGGTCGTTTTCGGCGTCAAATTTTTGCAAATTTTTGTCCGTTTTTTGTCCGAATTGTTCGATTCTGCGCAATAATATGTGCAAAAGCACTGGAACAATTCCGTGTTAAGTTCATGGGTTTGAACTCGGCTGCACCAAATAATATTAATGTGATTATTTTGTACCAAAAGTTTGTACAGTACCAAAAAATTCCCCAAACTTCTTGATCATCGCAAAAATATGTTAAACACCACTGAAACAATTCCGTGTTACGTTCACGGTCTTGGACTCGGCTAAAGAGAAGTCCTAAACATATGCTGGCCGTTAACGAAGAACCAAACTTTGGAATATGGAACATCCTGTTTGCAACGGTTTATTTCGTCGAATTTTTAAAATGTTACCAATTCTTTTTAACACAATTTGTTTATTATTTACTCTTATTAAACAGTGGACTCTTGTTAGTCAATTCAATTCAATTAGAATTGAGAAACACACTTCGAAAAAATTCGAGAAACGCACTTCGAATCTGCATTTTTACACTTCATCTAATTTGTCTATTTTAAATTTGAAAAAGATAACGAAAGCTTACAATTATTGCGATCTCCACCAAAGAGTTTGTGATAACGCAGAAAATCCGGTCTGCCTCCGAAAAACTTTCCATTTTGATTGAGAACTTCCTTGATCAGGTCCAAATTATTCACCACAAAGCAACGGGTCGTCCCCAGGGTCAGTGAATAAGCGTCGCCGAATTGTTTGGCAAGTTCGGTGAAACCTTGGAACGGTGCTTCGTAGCGACCCAGTAGCGCTAAATTGCCGATTATCGGCCAGGGATTCGGTCCCGGAGCTTGCGAATAGCTTCTAATTATCGTCGGATTCACTGAATGTTGTACACTTCCGTTCGGAGGTGTCGCGCTGACAATCACAACCTTCGCTTTGCGGAGGCAATTGTAAAGAACTCGGAGATAAGAGGTGAGCAACAACGAAATAACCGTTATTACCAGGATTATCGGCATTGAATACATGCTTCTTAATGGCAACACACAACAGCAGCTGGATGGAAGCCTTATTAGAAATGTGGATAAATTTGAGAGTCACGACGATACTACGAAACGAAATTCAAAAACGAATACCAACACGCACACACATACATATATGTTTATATAAACACTAATAAAGGAACGAAATCGAAGATTTAGAATAAAACTCTCTGAAATGATTGCTGTAATCGTCTTGTCCTGCCTGTTCGCGTGCGTACCTTTTCAGATTACCAAAATTCTTAACTGAGCACTTTTGGTTCTTTGCGATGGCTTTTATAGGTGGCGGCGACGATCGCTCAGAGTGTAACGATTGACCAGTTTTCGTACGCGATCTATCGTGATTCTGTATTCGTTTTGATCGAATTCCTTCTTTCCCACAGACGGCTGTGACAACAGACCGGCTGGCTTACCGCCTGACCACCGCTGCTAATAGCAGCAGCGACGTCAATGTCGCTGTCGACGTCGAGAGCGGTAGCGACAATGGCAGTGGCAGTGGCAGTAGCAGTAGCAGTGACAGCGATCGCAGTAACACTAGTAGCGGTAGCAGAAGCTAAAGACTGAGTCGAGTGGCGGCTAATGATGATATCTCTACATCACACACAAACGAAAACCTATATACGAGGAAACGTCCATAAATTGGTACGACTACTCATCCATATACGATACAAACCTACCTACAAGCATGCATAATACTCGTCCGTCCATACAGACAAACATTTCTTCACTTCACTTTCATATGTTGATGATAGGAAGTGGAAAATGAAGTGGCGGCGAGCTAAAGTGGTTCTCTCCAGCTAGCGGCGCATTCACTACCGCAACACCGCCTGCCTGGCTTTCTTCATTCACTCCATAAATCGAGACAGTGGTCCATGGCGATACAGCATTAAAATTCACCTAAAATGTTGGTCGTCGATGCTGGATGCACTTGCGCATTTGTACGTACCTACATGTGCACATACATATGGACATACATGCACATACACAGCTTCCAATCTTGCTTCTTACGGCGTCGGATGTTTGTATGTACGATGTACAAATTTCTTTTGATATTTGTACATATGTACATACTATATGTATTCCTGTTTACGTGATTTGTATAATAACTCCAAGTAAGTTTATCGTATTTATCCATGCACAACAACAACAACAACAACAACGGGATTCGTAATCAATCGCAAGCAACTGCGAATGCGAAACAATTTCGATGAAGTGGACTAAGCCTTAAGTTCGAATGACATGGCAGGACAACAGCTATGGCAATGTTAAGTCCTATTCGGTGAAGATTAATATTTACATACATATGGCATTTGGCATATGTATGTATGCCAAATATTGTATATACAAAATTATGACAAGTTTGTATATACAATAATTCTTCAAGGATGCATTGGCAATGATTTTTGACATATTTTAGTGTTTTTTAATCAAGCGATTAAATTTTTCATTCAAACATCGATGAAACGGGTTAAACAGTTATTAACTCTGGCAGATGGTTTTTGAAGGTTGCTAAAATATTCAATATATTCAATTAAAGGTGCTTGAGAAGGTGATAAATAATTTAGGGTGTCAGTTATTTCTGGATAAGCGTCAATTGAGAAATACAAGAATTTTCGCACAAGTTTATTTCCTCTTCATTTCCCACAGAAAGACTTATTGTATGGCCTTATTTTTGTTCGGTCTTTGATTCAGTTTATGTACAATAAGAAAACATAATGAAACCTTTGTTTTTTTAATCGTATCGTATTATAAAATCGTATACGAGTATATAGAAAATTAAGTATGTTCTTTTCATTTTATTTTATACCAAATAAAATTAAGTTATGAAAATTATTTCATAGCTAGCTATTCATTCAATAAGCGAGATCTTTCGGACGTCAAACTTTTCTCACATATGTACATTTTTTTCAATACAGGTAACTCTCGATTTACGCTTTTCCTACTGTGAATTAGTGGGAGGCTTATTGTGTTGATGTAAAATGCCAGTGTTCAGTATTATTTCAGTGGTTCCCATTTTAGTGGAGCCTAAAAACTGACACATATTTTTCCCTCTCTTCTCACCAAGTTCTCAGTATCGTAAGTGGGCGTGTGGGATAGTTTTTTGCACATACTCGTATAAGAGTTTTTCTTCCGGCGAAAAGTTCACCTGAACGCTCAACTGGAAAGAAATTGCATGCGATTTTTATACATATGAATGTATTTACATATGTACAAATGTGAGTCAACAATATCCGCCGTAGACAATCCGCCTCGTACTCGTAGGCAGTCCTTGTGCCAACGCGGATACGAACTATCGAGTATAACCATATGTTACGAGTATGTGGATGCAACAACGAGTGAAATTGTTTATTGCTTACGAAAATACATAAAAATACATTAAACATAACATCAAAAAAATTATTTAACAGGAAAAAGTTATAGAAATAATGAAAGCACAGATAGATGAAAGGAAGAACGTTGCAAGTTATTACAAACTAATTGGTAGCTATTTCTAGCCGACTGTCATATGTATATGATGGCCATATTGCTTTTATAACATTAAGAACTTTAAAACGGCTTTATCTTCTCGACTTTATAAACATATTTTTTCATTCCTTTTTCATTCATTTTTCATTCCTTAGTAACATATAAAGCTAAATAACTTTGGTTGTGATTATGTGTCTCTCATAACCAGAAACGCTTATGGAAAATTTTTATTTAATTTTATTTCCATTAATTACTCTAGGATCTCTTGGAATTTTCGCCCTAAAAGTTATCTTTCATAAGTTCTAAACCAACCAATATTGTTTCAAAATGGCGTTATACCCACTTCAAACCGTGCATAAATTATTTGTGAAATTGAACAGAAACTGTGCAATTATTTCTCTTTCAGTTTCTGTTCTTTTCATGATATATACATACATAACATAGTTGAACTAGTTAAAATCACTTTCAGAATTTCAACATGATGGTGGGTGGCTCTTTCTAAGCCAAGGAATACAATTACCAACATGTACACTTCTACATTCATACTCACACATATATATGTATGTACACACATACATATGTGTAGGTATGTGGAATATTATTTGTAAAATCAGATTCTAAAGCAATCGATAAATAGCTGGCTACAATTTGGCCTGCGGTTTCGCGACATTAATCTTCAATGATGAAATTGTGCTGAAGAATTTCACAAAGGATTAATTTACATGAGCGTGTTGCATGCGTGTCTGTCCGTTCTTTGCGGAATATGTAAGCAGACGTCTACGAAGCTACTTCTAATCCGTATATTTTACAATTCAAAAATCTTACTTCAAAAGCTTTGAAATGTTTTATTAAAGAGTGGCGGACGGACGAAGGGACGGTCGGTAGGACGGCCTTTGAATAATAGCTCAATCGGTTGGTTTGCGAAAATCATCACTTTTACAATCGTCCAATGGTCGGTCGATCATCCATTCTCACACTGCTGTCCTAATTTAGATATTTATATAGTTGCATAAATCAGATATTTATGATAAGTTGTTACAGAAATGAATTCTTTTACAATGCAAAATAGATATACGAAACAAAAAGAAGAAGAAAAAAGTGTGCAAATCATCGTTTGTGAGGTTACCTGAAACTTTAATGTTGACAACTTATAAGATCGCATCAACACTTCCCCCAAAAATGTTTATAAAAGGTAAAAGGAGTATATGAAATACTTGGTGGACAGGCCAGGCCTTAACACCCTTCTATCCCAGGAAAGGAGATGTTTCATTCGGCCGTGAAACAAATAAATTTCTAATCATGTTATATAATTGTACATATTGAGTTACTTTGAGATTGATTGCTATGCGTATTCCGTTGTGTTCTTTTTCTTTCAGAAGATTAACTGCTTCTTCAACACCACCTACCTTCTCCGCGGCCACCCGTGATGGGTCATCTTTACCTCGGCAGACGAACAGATCAGATCGATCATCCATCCTGTTTCGGATGACTAAAGTATAAATCATTCTCAAAACGTGTGCTGTTACCTCCAGCTACGGATCTATTTGTTATGTAAATAATTTAGCATTATATCATATACACTATACGTAAGTCCGGATGAGTTACAATTGATTTTAAAATTGAAGCAGACAGTGACGTACGTTATATTTATTGCTCCTAAAAATAAAGGCCAAATTCATTCTCTAATAATAAAATAAAATTAAGAATTCAAATTATATTTTAATTATTCAATCAATACTTGTTTGACATAAAAATTAGGAAACTGGAACTAAAGGAAACAACTAGCTGAGATCTTGTCAGCTCGGAATCGCGAGCGGAAGTAGACGGAAATTATTTGCGTCAAATATTGTTTGAAATTATTTACGTCACCGACAATATTATATAACCAAAGGATGAATGAGAAGACTCTTCGCTTGTAAATCATTCTGTGCGACCTTAAAACTTTTTATGTATAGATATAAATATTGATCATAATTGTAATCATAATTCGAGCCAGTTTTGCAGCAGGCGAAACCAACCAACCCACAAAAAGTGCGGTCTTCAGAATATTGAGAAATTATTTTTTGTAAACAATAAAATAAATATTTTGCTTAAAATATTAATAATTCGTAAGCTTTATACCATGATTCTGTTTCAAGTTTTATTTTTTTTTATTAAAACGTTTTTATTACACGTATAAAAACATATTTTAAAATTTAATATTTATTTGACTTGAAAAATATTTAAAAAAAAAATATGTCTAAAAATGTTAAAAAAAGTGCATACTTAGTAGTTTTTCTGAAATTTTAAATATTTTTAAATGTTTGACACTCTTCAGCGCGAAAAGGCTTTTAGTAACAACGAGTATACCAACTTTCGTCAATTCATATGGTTTTATATAAAAAATTTGTTTATGTGATTAGCTCGTTACATTCTATATTAATTTTTTGAGGGTTGGTTGCTTTCTGCAATTCAGGTTATTCAAATTTATTTGTGAACATTTGGAGTCAAATACAAGAAAGCAATTGCTTTTTTCTTTTCTTTTTTTTTATAAGATGCATATATGAAGTAATAACAGTTTAAAAAATTTAAATTTCTTCAATAAAAAAGTCTAATTTTTCCGTATCTAAACCATCAAAATCTTCTTGTAAACAAATTGCTGGCAAATTTTAGACCATAAGTTTCTTTAAAATAGGCTTAAAAAAATATAATTTTCAACCATTTTTCTTTTTTTTTACAGGCTATATTGATTTTTTAGGTTTGGTCGTCTTCTGCAAAAAAAAATTCTTCATTACAAAATGAATATTTTCACTGACCATTTTTTTTTCTGCCGTAAAACGCGAGGAGAGCAGTTGGTCATATTATGGTAAATGAAGAACAGGATTAAAGCAACACCAAAATTCTACATAATTTTATTTTCTCAAAATGTGGGTTCCTTTCTTTGTCCTTTGCAAAACTGGATTCAATTAAGACTACGCTCGATTTAAGCAATATAGTATTCTCCTAACGTCAACCTAAAATTTTCCAAGCTCAGCATATAATGTTATATATGTATATGTATGTACTTTTATAACATATTTTTTGTTCTATAACATTCACATTTTCATTATATTCATTAGTTTCTATAATATATCGATTTTATATATCGTATATGTATGCATATCGTATTCTATATATATAACGCTGTAAAATCAAACGAGTTATAAGTCGCTAGACTGCATTATACTACATTGTTTACCACATTATTATACCGCGTTGCCGTATGTATATAGAGTTATACTCGAATATGTATGTACACTTCATTGTTCTAGAAATTAAGAACTTTTAATTGACTATTACTTAATTATTAATAAAGGAATGCTACCTAAAAAAAATTTAAATAAACCGGTAATACCGCAACTGAGAAAAAAGAAAAAACCTTTTACCAACAAGGCTACCTGAACTGGGAATTTTTCAGAATAACCTAAAAAATAAAATAATCATTATTTAGCGATTAATTAAAAAAACGGGAAGCAAAAAAGCTTGAGTTTTTAGAGGAAATTTACGATGACAGTCGATTTACACGCAAAAATACATATGTATGTATATTAAATGCGTCGTTCTAGGTCGTATACGTTGGGAATTTATACATATGCCCGTAAAAATAGTACTTGGGAATATTTTGTGAAATCTTGGGCTAAATATTCAAATTACGTAATGATTTAATTATATATGTATACATATATAATCATAAGACTGTAAGGTTTATTTTGCCTGGGATAAGAGTATAGTTTAACCCTAATTGTGACTTATATACATATAAATAATGGCAGGATGTTCTTCACCACCTTAACAAGATTTCTATTTTGAAACTTAATTTTAGGAGCCTTGGGTCATACTAAAAAAAAAAAAAAACGAAAAGCTAAACTCATTGATTACTTTACTCATACATTACTTTTAATTCTGATACAATTTTAGAGCATCGTAAATACAATTAATTCTCAATTTAGGATAAAATAGGGCTCTCTTTCATGAATAACAATGTCTTATTGTGGTCTTTATTGTGGAAGACGGGTCTATAATATATGAATGAATTTAAATTTTAAGCATGATTCCATAGAGGAAGATCACAATCAGTGGCGTATAAACTTTCACAATGTTTTATATAAAAAAGACAAAAATATAAAGCAGAAAGAAGATAAAAAGCAGACTCTCTTGATGAAGTCCTGACAATAGAAGAACCAAACCAAACTGACTTGCTAATAACTTATTCTCTAATTACCAATTCTGGACGTGGTTTTATACGTACTCGTATATTGTACAGAATAGTAGAACTGACATAAATGCTTACATACAAGTACTATGTCAAATGTGTATTGTACAATAGTTACGAGCATTAAAAGATACTCGTACATACGAATTCACAAATCGTATCGCATGAACCCTTTTGCAATTTTTTTACCAAATTATATAAAGGCTTATAAAATTTATACATACTCGTATACATATACATAAACCGAGTTGTACATATGTAAATATACCATATACGATAGCATATACGATATAGAGGACTGCAAGAGACGTCTCGAAGGCTTCTTTAAGACGTCTTGAAAGTTTCAGGGGTTGTCTGAAATGCTTTCATTGCTTTGAAATCGAGCGACGACTTTTGCTTATTTGCAATTAATTAACAATTATTAACAATTAACAATTTAGCAATTTGCTTAACGACATAATCATCGAAATGGAAATCGGCCATAGAGTGTACAAGGAGTATCTGTACTATATGCTTAAAAGGAAATAAGGTAGGAATCGGTATTGCCAAATCTTTAACCAACTCATTACAAAATCATAGGAAGTATCTTTCGAACGTTCAAATGCAGGCGGCATGCAAAAATACACACACACGGCGTAAAAGAAACACACACACACGGTCACACGGCCACATATCGATGCGCACGTGCGCAGGAGCAGTCGATGGAAGGTGAGAAAGACGACGGTGAGCTAAAATATATACCAACAACATGTATGTATGTATGTACATACCTCGGATTACTATAACGCTGCCTGATCTAAACGCAGCGCAATGATTGCCGGCCGGGCCGTCCGGGCCGTCCGGGCCGGTCGGTCTTTCATTCTGTTCATGTTCGGGCAGAATAATTTCGAAAACGTCTGGAACAAATTGTTCTTTTAGTCGTGCATCGATATTGATCGGAACAGTCCGTCATGTCCGTTTGTCTAACACGCGACAAACTCGACACACAGTTGTTGTGAGTTCGATTTTAATAAAAAGATTCCTGATGTCGACGTTTCGGCCACAGAACAGCACGTTCGTCGATCTTGTCTCGATCACTGCGTGAGCGCTAAGAGCGGCCGAGCGAAAAGTAATTTCAAATTCTGGACTCTTGATTGCGCTCCTGTTTTTACACGTGTTAAAGCGTTGATTATACGATATGTTGCGTATTATAGTGCTGTAGTATTTTGTTTCTTTTGTTGCTGTCTTCATCGCTAATTTTATTGGGCAAATTGTAGAATTGTTAATTCGCGAAGAAGATAAACATTTCTGGATAACGCACAAAAGTAAGTAAATATTGTACAAATAGCATTAAACGTGTTGATACTACCTCTAAATATAACTATTGTACATATGTATGTATATTAACACTTGTATTTAATGATCATTAAAGATATAGACCATGAATTTTTGTATATCGATGTTAGTATTTGTATGCGATTTGTTTCATGATTATTGCCTCTTGTTAATTTAATTGGAATTATCAGGTTTTAACTTATAGAATAAATACGTTTATTTTTTTAATAAAATAAATAAATAAATAAATAAAATTCAGTTCAGTTTATTCAGTTTATTCAAAATTTTACGGTGCAATAAGAATTAAATTCTTTTTTAGGACACTAAATTATACACTTCAAATAAAATCAATAAATATATGTATACTTAAATTAGTAATAATAATAAATTAATTATATATAATCATATTTTTAATAAAATTTTTTACTAAAATTATACATTATTTCCATTTTAAGACAAAACTGATGATCATAATCAGAGAAGATAATTTTAAACACGGAAATTATCATTTTAAGCTTTTAGAATAGTAAAATATGCAATATAGTGGCAAATAATTCCAAAATTAGCATGCTCGAATATGCAAGAAAAAAATTAAAAAAGGTGAATGTATGTACAATATATTATTTGGTTTACTTCTTATTGCAAATTAAGAAACAATGAACAATCATGTGCTTTTGAAGGTTTTCAAATAAAATGTGTCTGTCAAATGCTTCACATGTATAAAAAGTTTGCTACACCTCAGTGCTCTTAACATTTTACTAATACAAAATTTTCGACATATGCCAGAAGACAGAAAATATGCATAATAAGCAACGAAATATGCAAGCACCATGCAAATGCTTGGAATTATCTTTTTTGATCAAAATGTTCAAAAGGTTCTCAATGGAAAATCTTTAACTTTGTTCATAGAAGTATTATTTTCAAATTTTAAAAACACACAATACTAATAATGACCATTGTGACATTAAGAAAGAGTTCTGTGTTAGTCAGGAAAGAATTCTGCGCCTTTCCTATTTATCCCATTTTCAGTTAAAAGATAAATCGGGGAGTAATTTTTTCTTCATTTTTCATCAGACCTTCTTATTAATGTTCCGATAGTGCTGTTTACTTTATGCTGGAGTTATGCCACTTCCTATAAAAAGTATGTACTCGTATGTATTCAAGTTGCTTCTGAAACAGATCCATCATCAATCATACGCTTACCAGTTTTGCTCTGTTCGTTATAACTGTAACGAATACCATTCAATTATTCTTCTCATACCTATTATTACAATTTCTACATCTCTATGAAGAGATTAATTAAATGATTAAATAGATGCTCTGAACTTTAGGAATGTGTGCAAAAATCATCATCATGCATTTCTTTAAAATAGATGAACTCGCTGTAAAACTTTTTTTATGAAACTATGACAACTTCGTTCTAGTTCTTGCACCCGATTTAATGCACATCGTCGAAGAACACAGGACTCTTTTTTAGATTTTGCTTCGGTTCTCGGTTCTTTACTGTTTGCAGCCATTATGTAACCATAACGTTTTCATCGCCAGCAACTTTACTCTTCCGACCGGTTTTCACTTTTCCTTTTTGGCCTCATGAAAACAAGACGGACGGACGGACAGACGAACGGACGGACGATAGGTGGACAGACCAGAATAACGATTCACTTTTTTCGAAATGATGCGATTATTCCGATGAGCAGCAGCAGTTATTGTGGTCAAATGGTCGATGAAACGTTGATCGGTTGTGCGAGATTGCACAATTTCTGTAGGAAAGGAAGGCGGCAAAGGACCGACAATCAGGCATTGTGCCACATATTCCATTCCGCTCGAAGAGCATCAACGGAAACCTGTTGATCGACGGCACCGATCTTCTTTTGCTGCAGAAGAAGCTGTTCGTTCTAATTGCAAAGACATGAAGTAACAAAATGTATCGAAGTAGCCGGTAGCCTGCTGGTAAGTGAATCCTGCTTGGGTAAATGTGGTGTTTATGTGTACCCTACAGGAAATATAAAACGTATATCCAAACGTATATCGTATTTTGGTATGCTACGCGTATTATTCATTCGCTGCACAATGAAACGAGGCGAAGTATCTATCCATCTAATTCCAGATGGTTGGAATTACCCTAGCCATTATCCACACTGATGGAATTATCCTTGCCAATATCCAGATGGATGGAATTACCCATATCAGACTGATGGAACATCCATCGTAGTGGAATGTACGATGAACATAATGATTTACTAAAACCAAAACGTTGTTTAGAAAAATTTTTAAAATTTATTAAAACGTCTTCGAACTAGCAATTTTTCCTTCTTCTTCCTTCGACATTTTGGTGTATAAAAGGAGAATTGTATGCTAATGGTAATGCTAAGCGTACAAAGAACGTCCATAAAGGGTAAAAAGAAAGGTTATTCTAATACCGACGTGCGAAATTAGAATGCAGATGTATTCTTCAATTTACTTATGTACATATGTTGAAAGTCAACGAAATAATACCGATGCTCCTCAACTGTAGCGTGCGAATTTCTACGGTACACGTTCGGTGCTATCAGCATGAATGCCAAACCAGTTGGGCGTCGACAAATCTTCCTCTGCTCCGTCAGAATTACGCAATTTATTATAATTGTGTTTTCTTCTCAAGTGAGCACGTAAGAAAGTATGTAAGTATGTATGTAAATATGTACGATACACTGTGTATGCATGTAGATATATATAGATATATATATATATATAGTACGTGTGTATGTTTACATTCAGGTTCTTTGTTGCGTAAGAACGTCAATATCTGTTATGCTTTCCTTTTGGCTTTCCTTTCCGTAAACTTCAGACAACCAGAAAGTATACATGGTTCGAATAAATGAAGGAAATCGTAGCTTTCCTTTATTTAGATCTATAGAATAGAATCAAATCTACTTAAAAGGCTTAAAATACTTAATTAACATCAAAATATCGTCAGTTCATATACATACATTAGACATATTTATTGCATTCGTTAATTAACACCTGACAGCCTTTTTTCTAATAATAACATAATATTTGCGTACGATCTGATTATATTTTTATGATAATCATTGGTATGTACGTGTTCATGTATGATGATTTTAATGCCCACAATTCAAGTCCGCTACTCCGACGCCATCTTCACCAAAAACCACTTCAACTGTACCAACAGGTTGAAGTACCAGCTGTCAAACCACAGCATTTCAACTGTACTTGATCCTTCTTCTTCTGCTCCTAAAAGTCTTTTGTCAAGGTAGCAACAACAACCACAACAAGGTAACAAACACAATTGTCTTCATTTAAATTCCAAGGCGGCTGTGACAGATATCAGCCCGATCAAGCAAACACCTTACACGATCACCACTTCCGAATCTTATTCGGAATCGGAACCGGAATCGCCAATTATGCATGATCTATTGCCTGAGTGAGCCGTATCAGATGGATGGATGAATGACTCGTTGGGTATGGATGGGCGTCATGCACCTGAGTGTTGACTTCTTTTCCGTTACAATATAATTTTAAAATAAATTTTATTATTGAGACTTCGACCTGTACGGGCATGAAATTACGGTTGAATATTGTGAGAAGGGAAGTTCTGGTGCACTGGCTTAATAAGATTTCAACTGAATGTTGTTCCAATAAATTTGATTGGTGTACGATTCCTTCGCCACCGGATATACGTTCTTGTATGTGCAATACATTAGCATAAAATCCGCATTAAAATACATTTGAGAGAAGAATTCAGTTGTGGGGCGCTTGTTTGTTTGTTTCGTTAGGTTGTGTGGTGTTGTAGTTCCACTTTCATCCACACTTCGGTGTTTAGCTAGAAGTTATTCTGCTCCAGATCAAATCTCCAATATGTATATGTAGGACATCTTTCGGCGTTGGCTGGTGGATTTTTAATGGGTACACTTCATACATGTATAAATAAATCACATGCTAAATTCGTATTTTTATACAGCATTAAAACAACGAAATTGTGACTCCCAGTCTGTTGTTGTTTTTGTTGTTGTTTTTTTCTGGATCCACAATTGACATGTGGAAGAAAATGTAAATCTGTTGGCGGATGATACGCAGTGAGTAAAAAAAAGTAGGTGCTTTCGCATCGATCAAAAGAGATATAAGTATAGTATGTATGTACATATGTATATGTGTATCATCTGTATAATATTTGTAAATTTATTTTGTTTACGAATTTGTATGTACTTTCTTTTTCTTTATTATCTCTTTAAAGAATTCGCAACGGAAATGGCATTTTTGAAGGTTATTTCGATACAAGGACTTAATGGTTTCAGTCTAGTTACCATCCAGAACATCTCTGAGTGGTTAATCGATTATTGGACTCTGAATACGACTCTCGCCGTAGTTGGGCTCGTTATAATTATGACTTCTCTATACTGGATATTCTATATTCCATGTAATGTGAAAAAGGTAGTAAAGGAAAGGGTTTCAACAAGTTGTAAATAGGATATTATTTACTTTAAATTAATATTACCACTTAACTTCCGATTTTACCTTCAAATCCTTTATTTCAGCTATACCTCATCTTTATACTAAGACACTAGTAGAAAACATAATATAGTATTTTTTTCAGAACACCTCACTGTCATTACCGTAAACAAAGAAAATTGATAGAATTTCCAAAAAACATTGTTCAAATAACAAAATACATAATTATTTACATAAAGTAATTATGGCTTTTTCTCCTAAATCAGAGTTACAACAGCCAAGGGTTTACGCCAATTGTATTTGTTTTTTGACAGATTTGCTTATATATCAAATATTAGAGTTAGAAAGAGATATTAGAGATATATCTAGAGACATAAGGTTAGAAAGAGGTAGAAAATCTATTGAAGACAAGTTATCGAATTTGTATTGCTCAACCGCAGATTTTTCATTTGCCATCTTGACCGATCATAATGTCTGTCCAGTTGATTTAAATTTAAAACTTTAAAATACTTACAGCCTAATTCACAAGCTCACTCTCACCCATCGTCGTCGTCAAATGCAATAGATTTACAATTGTTGCGTGTTGTGTCGTCAATACCTTTTAGCAGAGAAACAACGGGAAACAGTTGTAAATCTATTGCATTTGACGACAACGACGACGGTTGAGAGTGAACTCGTGAATTAGCCTTTTAATTATTTTTATACTTCTCTAAAATTTTGTTTTTCTCATATAATCTCCATTTGGAGGGGCATTAAATAGAATAAGCGGATTATAAAAATTAATATATTAAATATATACAAATATTAAAAATATACATACATACATATATAGTAAATAAAAATGTATTTTCTTAACACAGCATTTAGATGAAACAGGATTTGATGTGGCCCTTGGACCGAATTGCAAAATGAATACATTGCGGAAGAGGGATGCAATTAATCGTATTCGGCGGACAAGAAAGATAGGCGTCCACGAACTGCCGCCCCCATACCCGAACGGTTGGTACAGCATTATCGAATCAGAAGCCATAAAACGAGAGAAAGCCATTAGTGTGGCTTGTTTGGGGGAGAACTTTGTAGTTTATCGCACAAGTGCCAACAGAGTACACGTTTTGGATGCATACTGCCCACATATGGGAGCAAATATGGGTGTGGGGGGTCGTGTTATTGGTGACAACATAGAGTGTCCTTTCCATAAATGGAGTTTCAGTGGAATCGATGGAGAATTTATACAGGCACCATATATGTCGTGCGGTACACATTTTTGAATGTCATATAGCTCAAAAAAATTAAAGTTTAAATTAACTAATTAGCGCCTCGTGGATCGAAAGTTCGTAAATGGATATCGCAAGAAGTTGATGACAATATATTTGTTTGGTACCACGCAGAGAAAAAAGAAGAGCCCTGGGAACTGCCAACGGTAGATGAGATCAATAATAAGAGATTTGTATTTCATGGACGCAATGAGTTCTACGTTAATTGTCATATACAAGAGATACCGGAGAATGGATCAGATTTGGCCCATTTTGGAGCTATACATCATGCCAGTATACTAGCAGGAGGCAACAATCCAACGAACAGTGCCTTAGAACATGCCGGAACACATCATTGGGAGGCTTTGTAAGTAATATAGCGACGATCAGCAAATCTTAACTGCTAAATTTAAAAACCGCGTCTTAATTTAAAAGTTTTTTTCTACTTTTCTAATATATTTGCTCTTTCATTGAATAAATGGATGCCTTGCTAATGGCCTGTACTTGTTTTAACTTAACAGATGGAAGCCTTCGGAGATCGCTAAACATTTGGCCAATATTTCACTGAAGCACTCGCTGAGATTATTGCGAAATTTTGTCGTTTTTGAAATTAATGTTCAAGGAGATCAAGTAAATATGTATAAATCTTAAAATTCTAAAATATGCCCAATTTAAACGACCTGTTACCACGACAATAAATCATAAATATTTCTAGATTGGCCCATCTTTTGTCCAACTACACTTGGAATTCCCCACGTTTGGTCGCATGGAAGTACTGCAAACAATCACTCCGGTTGAACCGCTCTTGCAGAAGGTGGTCCATCGATTTTATGCACCCAGGGCGTTGGCCCCACTTGTCAAATTCTTTGTGATCGGAGAAAGCATTATGGTAGGTTTACAAATCAGGCAATCGTACCTGCTTGACAAACCTACGTATGTACATACTCGTATAAGAGGTATATAGTATATGGCTTTGCAGTTCCAGCGGGATATCAATATTTGGAATCACAAGGTTTTTCGCAACAAGCCTCTTTTAGTCAAGGAAGATACAACCATAAAGACGTTTCGTAATTGGTATCTACAGTTCTATTCAGCAAACAGCAAGACATATGCTGAGGCGCGTGATAACTATGAGTGGTAATGGTAGTTTGCACAACTTTAGTAAATAGATAGACATCTTTACATATATTTTTCGATCGTATCGTATTTTTATTAAAAATGCTTCTTATGTATGTAAAGAAAAACTCTTGAAATAGCATTACAACTTATTGAATACACAGTTTACAACATTTGTGTCTCTTTCCTCAACCAATCCAAAGCAATTGAATCATTTTCTTGTTCCAGTATTGGGGAAATCGTTTGCCAGACAACTTGATGGTAATCATTGAGCTGTTTTATCTAAAAACAATAAAGTACACGCTGTTAAGAAAAACTAATTTTTATATCTAAATGAGTACAATGTACCTCTGATTCGGTCAACAAATTCACTTTAATCATTTTGGTTTGCTTCGGACACATCGTAATCGTTTTAAAAGTTAAAGCCTCGCGACCACTAAAATCGAACTTCGCCTTTGCCGGTACAATTTGTACAATATCTTCGATGCGAATACCGAACTCTCCATCATGATAATAACCCGGTTCTATTTCGAGTTAGGAATTGATTGTGTGAACTAAAGACGTTTGGAAAATTGTGTTACTTACCATTTGAAATGAACATATTCTCCTGTAGACCGGGATCGTCTGGCATTAATCGAATGCCCACACCCATTGGACCTTCATGAACATTCAGAAAATGGCCCACGCCGTGGCCTGTGCCATGACCGTAGTCCAATCCGACATCCCACAAAGCCTTCCGAGCAATAGTATCCAGAACTTGACCCTGAAAATAGTGTTGTGAAACTCATTTTGAATAATTGAAAAATATTAAATGTCTTCCATAAATATACCGTTAAGTATTTATGGACCTCTTCTTTATGAATATTCTATTCTATGACTATTCTGTGACTATTATATTCCATGAATTGTAGAACTATTTTATCGAAGTATTTATAAATAAAACAATAGCAAAAAACCAAAGCAATAAAGCCATACCTTAACTTTTTTAGGAAATATTGTCGACCCAAATGACAGCTGTCCTTTGAGAACACGTGTATAAGCTTCCTTCTGGAATTCTGTAGGATTTCCAAAATGAAATGTACGCGTAACATCCGTTGTACCGTCCCTTATTTTATTAAAATACAAAATTATATTTATATTGAAGGCGAAGGATTCAAATTTTTTTATATGTATTTGCCAGTACGATAATACACTGGAAAACTTAAATATTTTACTTCTGAAACTTACAGATATTGTGCTCCCGAATCACAAAGATACATTTCATTAAGCGTTATTTGACGATTGGTCTCTTTTGTTGGATTATAATGAATTACAGATCCATTCGCACCAGACGCACTTATTGTAGAGAAGCTTAATCCTTTGTAGTACTCCTTTTTTCTGTAAAAGGTAAAATTTTAGTGGCTTTTGAAAAGCAAGTTGAAATCTTGACTAACGATCGAAGCTCTTCCAATTTGGTTGCACCCGATATTTCATCAATGCATTCGTTGTTCTGCAAAGATCTTTCTAACCAAGCAAAATATTGACATAGTGCAGCGCCGTCGCGGATATGACTATTTATGAACCCTTCAACTTCGGTTTCGTTTTTAATTGCTTTCAAGATTGCTATTGGAGTTATCTGAAACAATACTATTGTAGGTTTTGTTGTTGTGTTATCTACAACACAACAGGTTGTTGTGTTGTGTTATATGTACCTCTTGATGACGTTTACTTTTCGGAATTAAAGATGTCAAGAAAAAGCTTGAAGTAGGAGCAATCCAAACTTTCTCACTTGCCTGAGCTGTCTAAAAAAGGATAGAAAGAAAAAATATCCTTTAAAATGCGCATAACTTCCAGTTTTTCCAACATTTACAATAAGCGCTAAATGCTTCCCAATGTCCTCATAGGGAAGGACTTCAATTTCAACACCATTATTTGTTTGATGATCTTTAAAATTAGGTGGCAGCTTACACGAATCTACAAACATCATCAACTTGTTCAGAGTAATCATGAGGTACGCATAGAAAACAGGATTGTAATCTATATCAGAACCGCGAAGGTTAAGAAACCCTGAAATTTTATTATATGGGCGTTAAAATTAAAGAAGTGTATGTATGTATGTTTATTTAGAAAACACTAACAGGCAACTTCGTCAAGTGCACTCACAACCAGGGCTTCTGTTTTCTTCTCTTTCATCTGATTTTTTACTTTTGTCCACTTTTCGAAAACTCTTTCTCCTGCGAATTTTAAATCTAAAGACAAAATCTCGTTCGAAGTTCGTTGAGGTTGTTCGTCGCCCCAAACCAAGTCAACCAGATTCTGCTCTACAGGCACCAGCACGCATTCTACAACCAAAAGTTAACAATTTTCAATGACCGATATAAACACTTACCGCTTTCGTTGAGTTCCTTTTGAATGGGTTTCCATAAACGATATGAGAATAACTTCGGATCGACGCCGACAGCACTACCCTTGGGTAAGTTTTTCGATAGCCAGCTACCCATGGAAGGAGTATTTGGAAGGCCGTCACGCATAAGCTCCCAATTCGCGTCAATTTGTTTTGCAGCTTGCTGATAATAGCGACCGTCTGTCCAAAGTAGCGCTTTGGTCTCAGTAACAACGGCTGTACCAGCAGATCCATCAAATCCCGTTAAAAATGCTCGCCGTTCATCCGATTTACAAATATATTCGCTCTTTAGACAATTAAACATTCAGGAAAACATGCATAGTTCAATGCTTAAAATTTAAAAATCCTATACTAACCTGATGGGCGTCGTCCGAAGGTACTACATAAGCCGCTATAGCATCAATACTGTCTGCGGCCTGTTTGGGAAGTTGCTTCATCAGCTTCCTTAGCTTTATGAGAATCTCCGAAGTGTCTTTCATTGTGCCTTTATTTGTATTCAACTGTTGCTGTTGCTAGTGTGACGATCTCTAACCTAAAAATTATCGATAATTAGCAGGATTTGTACGAGAAATGCTAAAATATATTATTTAAATGCTTTATCTTGATGACAAATTTTCATTAAAAACGTTCAGTACCAAAGTACATGCTAACAAATAACGTTATCAAAAAAAAACAATAATCAAGTTCACAAACTCATTCCAATCGGCACATCAAAATCCCAACGCCGTTGGGTAATTTACGGCGTGCTCAATCTGCATAACAGCAGATTAATCAGAGTTGTAATGGTGCCACTATTTTTTGTCGGCAATGTACTGCATTATCAGCATTTTTAGCCATTTATCTATATAGCCGAATTTAGTCACAATTGGCACACCCTAATATAAAAAATCTGCAACTTAAATTTAAAAAGTATTTGGTATAATTACCAAAATTTTATTTCCTGTTTAAGAGCAAACGCTTTGTATACTGGGGTTATAGAAGAACATTTTGCTGACCTTTTAAAAAAAGAAAATATGTACCACCCATTACAATTTTGACAGATACATCAACTGAGAAAATTTCACTTCCAAAAACGTGCGTGAAATTAGCTACGGGAGTTAGCTACGATTTTGTGTAAACCACCCTAATTTACAGAGCTCCGTAATACTTATTTTCAAAATTAAATTAAAAATCAATAAAAGCACCTATTAAAAAAAATGAAATGTAGTTTTATTCAGAAAATTATTCTCTATTAGCCTGTGGAAGAATTATAATCGTACGGCTTATCTGTACCCAGATAATAACAAAAACAGTTTAACATTTTTTGGAACCTAAAAGAAAATCACCGTAGCTGGCACCTAAAAAATTTTCCTCTAACATGGCACCTATATCAGTCGATAGCCTATATTTTCAGAAATTTTTAGGTACCAAAATTATATCCCTACTCACTTTAGTATAGAAGTTATAGCGAAAAAGGCCGAACAACATTCACTGGACTTTCTAGCCACATATAGCCCCTTGATCTCACCAAATATTGTGCAATCCTATGCTAGGGATAGGAGCCTATATTTCTATACCAAAAATTTCAAATTATAGCGAAGAACAAATTTTCTACAGCAAAAAGAAATATGAGAAAAAATTTTAAAAGTTTAGGGTCCGTAGCTAGCACCTAAAAAATTTTCCTCTAACATGGGACCTATTTCAGACGATAGCCTATCATTTTAGGAATCTTTAGGTACCAAGGTCATATCCCTAGGTACTTTAGTATAGAAGTTATAGCGAGAAAACTAGGGCAACTATTCAGAGCCGTTTGCCGCCTTAATTAATTTCTATCGAAAAATAGCAACTATTTGTTTAAAAGCTCATTGATTTTTCCTACATTTTGATACCTCAACGAACTTTGTATCTTTCATAGTTTTCAAGAAATTAATAAAAGAAAAAATTATAAAATTTGTTTGGTTTTTGAATGAACTTTTCCTGGAACACGTGGTGGAAGAAATTGAAGAGTGGCAACGATTGGCAGGGTATAGGGAAGAAGATGAGCAAATGATGTGAGAAACAGGATCCACTGTTTCTGTTGTTAACAGCGTAGAGAGAATTCGTTTGTACGAATACAGAGAAAGTTTCGGCAACGGATTTGTGGACGCAAAAATGCTGTAAGTGTATAAGAACAAAAAGCTTTTCTGTCAACTTTTATTTCGTTTCTTTCTGAGAGTAAGATTGAAGGAGAAAATGAGATAACAATATAGATCAATTTATGTTTGGAGAAGCAAAGGAAATAAGAAAAAAGAACATTAGTTGTCAACTTGGATTTTGTTTATATTCGAGAAGGAAAAGTCCAAAACAAAACGAAATGTAAATAATGAATGTAAATAATGAATGAATATGAAAATGTTAAAGTCGATTTTTTAAATATTTAAACATTTTCCTTCGATATAAGACTTATATACAACTGTAGAGTAATATATTAGAAATTTTTTGGTACAAAAATTATGATCCTGTTGACCTTTGGTCACATGATATTTCATTAAATATATAACATTATGAAATTGATTTTTTAATATTTAAACATTTTCCTTCGTCTTGAAACTTATAAATAATTTAGAATATAATTTTGGAAAACATTTTATACCAAAATTATGATCCTCGTGACCTTGTTTACTAATATATTTCATATATATTCATCTAAATGTGAAAATTTCAAGCATCGATAATAGGCATTAAAAAATTTTCCTTCGACATGAGACTTATACACAATAATAAAGTATTGATTTAAGTAATATTTGGTACCAAAATTATCATCGGAACGACTTTTGTTCACAAGATATTTGCAAAAACAAGTTATATATAAAACGTTGAAAAAGCATATTTAGCATAGTTTGATTACAATGATATATAGCTTATTCGAAACTTTAAAGTTTTTTCTACATTTTGATACCTCAACGAGGTAAATCAGATCAATATAACTTAAGAAAATGCAAAAATAAAATTTAGTAAGCATTTTTTTCAACATTATTTGTAATAGAATTCGTAGCTAATTTCACGCTTTGCCCTAACCTTACTCGTCGCATATTATTTGGCGCCATTTTGTGGAAGCAAAGACGCTGTTAATGGTAATGGAACAAAAAGCTTTTCTGTTAGCTTTTATTTTGTTTCTTTCTGAGAGTAAGATTGAAGGAGAAGATGAGATAACAATATAGATCAATTTATGTTTGGAGAAGTAAAGGAAATAAGAAAAAAGACCAATAGGTCCGTCAACTTGGATTTTGTTTATATTCGAGAAGGAAAAGTCCAAAACAAAACGAAATATAAATAATGAATGTAAACAATAAATCAGCTGTTTTGGTTGTTTTGCAAGTTACTAACCGAAATATAGGAACACTTTTAAACTGCAATTTTAAAGTATTTCCTCTGACTTAAAACTTATAGATAATTAAGGGAATAATTTTAGAACATTTTTGGTACCGAAATTATAATCCTAATTACTTTGATTCGCAAGATATTTAATTATTAATATGAAAATGTTAAAGTTGATTTTTTAAATATTTAAACATTTTCCTTCGATATAAGACTTATATACAATTGTAGCGTAATATTTTAGAAATTTTTTGGTACAGAAATTATGATCCTGTTGGCCTTTGGTCACATGATATTTCATTAAATATATAACATTATGAAATTGAATTTTTTAATATTTAAACATTTTCCTTCGACTTGAAACTTATAAGTAATTTAGAATATAATTTTGGAAAAGATTTTATACCAAAATTATGATTCTTGTGACCTTGGTTACTAAAATATTTCATATATATTCATATAAATATGAAAATTTCAAGCATCGATAATAGGCATTAAAAAATTTTCCTTCGACATGAGACTTATACACAATAATAGAGTATTGATTTAAGTAATATTTGGTACCAAAACTATCATCGGAACGACTTTTGTTCACAAGATATTTGCAAAAACAAGTTATATATAAAACGATGAAAAAGCATATTTAGCATAGTTTGATTACAATGATATATAGCTTATTCGAAACTTTAAAGTTTTTCCTACATTTCGATACCTCAACGAGGTAAATCAGATCAATATAACTTAAGAAAATGCAAAAATAAAATTTAGTAAGCATTTTTTTTCAACATTATTTGTAATAGAATTCGTAGCTAATTTCACGCTTTGCCCTAACCATACTTGTCGAATATAGTTCGGCGCCATTTTGTGGAAGCAAAGACGCTGTTAATGGTAATGGAACAAAAAGCTTTTCTGTCAACTTTTATTTTGTTTCTTTCTGAGAGTAAGATTGAAGGAGAAAATGAGATAACAATATAGAGCAATTTATGTTTGGAGAAGTAAAGGAAATAAGAAAAAAGACCAAAAGTACTGTCAACTTGGATTTTGTTTATATTCGAGAAGAAAAAGTCCAAAACAAAACGAAATGTAAATAATGAATGTAAATAATGAATGAATATGAAAATGTTAAAGTTGATTTTTTAAATATTTAAACATTTTCCTTCGATATAAGACTTATATACAATTGTAGCGTAATATTTTAGAAATTTTTTGGTACAAAAATTATGATCCTGTTGGCCTTTGGTCACATGATATTTCATTAAATATATAACATTATGAAATTGAATTTTTTAATATTTAAACATTTTCCTTCGACTTGAAACTTATAAATAATTTAGAATATAATTTTGGAAAAGATTTTATACCAAAATTATGATTCTTGTGACCTTGGTTACTAAAATCTTTCATATATATTCATATAAATATGAAAATTTCAAGCATCGATAATAGGCATTAAAAAATTTTCCTTCGACATGAGACTTATACACAATAATAGAGTATTGATTTAAGTAATATTTGGTACCAAAATTATCATCGGAACGACTTTTGTTCACAAGATATTTGCAAAAACAAGTTATATATAAAACGTTGAAAAAGCATATTTAGCATAGTTTGATTACAATGATATATAGCTTATTCGAAACTTTAAAGTTTTTTCTACATTTTGATACCTCAACGAGGTAAGTCAGATCAATATAACTTAAGAAAATGCAAAAATAAAATTTAGTAAGCATTTTTTTTCAACATTATTTGTAATAGAATTCGTAGCTAATTTCACGCTTTGCCCTAACCATACTTGTCGAATATAGTTCGGCGCCATTTTGTGGAAGCAAAGACGCTGTTAATGGTAATGGAACAAAAAGCTTTTCTGTCAACTTTTATTTTGTTTCTTTCTGAGAGTAAGATTGAAGGAGAAAATGAGATAACAATATAGAGCAATTTATGTTTGGAGAAGTAAAGGAAATGAAAAAAAGACCAATAGGTCCGTCAACTTGGATTTTGTTTATATTCGAGAAGGAAAAGTCCAAAACAAAACGAAATATAAATAATGAATGTAAACAATGAATCAGCTGTTTTGTTGTTTTACAAGTTACTAACCGAAATATAGGAACACTTTTAAACTGCAATTTTAAAGTATTTAAACATTTTCCTCTGACTGAAAACTTATGGATAATTAAGGGAATAATTTTAGAACATTTTTTGTACCAAAATTAAAATCCTGTTTACTTTGATTCGCAAGATATTTAATTATCAATATGAATATGTTCAAGTTGATTTTTAAAATATTTAAACATTTTCCTTCGATATAAGACCTATATACAATTGTAGAGTAATATTTTAGAAATTTTTTGGTATAAAAATTATGATCCTGTTGACCTTTGGTCATACGATATTTCATTAAATATATAACAAATTGAAATTGATTTTTTTAATATTTATAAATTTTCCTTCCACTTGATACTTATAAATAATTTAGAATATAATTTTGGAAAAGTTTTTCTACCAAAATTGTGATCCTCATGACCCTGGTTACTAATATATTTCATATATATTCATATAAAAGTGAAAATTTTAAGCATCGATAATAGGCAGTAAAAAATTTTCCTTCGACATGAGACTTATACACAATAATAGAGTAATGATTTAAATAATATTTAGTACCAAAATTATCTTTGGAACGACTTTTGTTCACAAGATATTTGCAAAAGTATTTCATATATATTCATATAAATGTGAAAACTTCAAGCATCGATAATAGGCAGTAAAAAATTTTCCTGCGACATGAGACTTATACACAATAATAGAGTAATGATTTAAATAATATTTAGTACCAAAATTATCTTTGGAACGACTTTTGTTCACAAGATATTTGCAAAAGTATTTCATATATATTCATATAAATGTGAAAACTTCAAGCATCGATAATAGGCAGTAAAAAATTTTCCTTCGACATAAGACTTATACACAATAATAGAGTAATGATTTAAATAATATTTAGTAACAAAATTATCATCGGAACGACTTTTGTTTACAAGATATTTGCAAAAGTATTTCATATATATTCATATAAATGTGAAAATTTCAAGCATCGATAATAGGCAGTAAAAAATTTTCCTTCGACATAAGACTTATACACAATAATAGAGTAATGATTTAAATAATATTTAGTAACAAAATTATCATCGGAACGACTTTTGTTTACAAGATATTTGCAAAAATATTTCATATATATTCATATAAATGTGAAAATTTCAAGCATCGATAATAGGCATTAAAAAATTTTCCTGCGACATGAGACTTATACACAATAATAGAGTAATGATTTAAATAATATTTAGTACCAAAATTATCTTTGGAACGACTTTTGTTCACAAGATATTTGCAAAAGTATTTCATATATATTCATATAAATGTGAAAACTTCAAGCATCGATAATAGGCAGTAAAAAATTTTCCTTCGACATGAGACTTATACACAATAATAGAGTAATGATTTAAATAATAATTAGTAACAAAATTATCATCGGAACGACTTTTGTTTACAAGATATTTGCAAAAATATTTCATATATATTCATATAAATGTGAAAATTTCAAGCATCGATAATAGGCAGTAAAAAATTTTCCTTCGACATGAGACTTATACACAATAATAGAGTAATGATTTAAATAATATTTAGTAACAAAATTATCATCGGAACGACTTTTGTTTACAAGATATTTGGAAAAATATTTCATATATATTCATATAAATGTGAAAATTTCAAGCATCGATAATAGGCAGTAAAAAATTTTCCTGCGACATGAGACTTATACACAATAATAGAGTAATGATTTAAATAATATTTAGTACCAAAATTATCTTTGGAACGACTTTTGTTCACAAGATATTTGCAAAAGTATTTCATATATATTCATATAAATGTGAAAATTTCAAGCATCGATAATAGGCAGTAAAAAATTTTCCTTCGACATGAGACTTATACACAATAATAGAGTAATGATTTAAATAATATTTAGTAACAAAATTATCATCGGCACGACTTTTGTTTACAAGATATTTGCAAAAATATTTCATATATATTCATATAAATGTGAAAACTTCAAGCATCGATAATAGGCAGTAAAAAATTTTCCTTCGACATAAGACTTATACACAATAATAGAGTAATGATTTAAATAATATTTAGTAACAAAATTATCATCGGAACGACTTTTGTTTACAAGATATTTGCAAAAATATTTCATATATATTCATATAAATGTGAAAATTTCAAGCATCGATAATAGGCAGTAAAAAATTTTCCTTCGACATGAGACTTATACACAATAATAGAGTAATGATTTAAATAATATTTAGTAACAAAATTATCATCGGCACGACTTTTGTTTACAAGATATTTGCAAAAATATTTCATATATATTCATATAAATGTGAAAACTTCAAGCATCGATAATAGGCAGTAAAAAATTTTCCTTCGACATGAGACTTATACACAATAATAGAGTAATGATTTAAATAATATTTAGTACCAAAATTATCATCGGAACGACTTTTGTTTACAAGATATTTGCAAAAATATTTCATATATATTCATATAAATGTGAAAATTTCAAGCATCGATAATAGGCAGTAAAAAATTTTCCTTCGACATGAGACTTATACACAATAATAGAGTAATGATTTAAATAATATTTAGTACCAAAATTATCATCGGAACGACTTTTGTTTACAAGATATTTGCAAAAATATTTCATATATATTCATATAAATGTGAATACTTCAACCATCGATAATAGGCAGTAAAAAATTTTCCTTCGACATGAGACTTATACACAATAATAGAGTAATGATTTAAATAATATTTAGTACCAAAATTATCATCGGAACGACTTTTGTTTACAAGATATTTGCAAAAATATTTCATATATATTCATATAAATGTGAAAACTTCAAGCATCGATAATAGGCAGTAAAAAATTTTCCTTCGACATGAGACTTATACACAATAATAGGGTAATGATTTAAATAATATTTAGTACCAAAATTATCATCGGAACGACTTTTGTTTACAAGATATTTACAAAAACAAGTTATATATAAAACGTTGAAAAAGCATATTTAGCATAGTTTGATTACAATGATATATAGCTTATTCGAAACTTTAAAGTTTTTTCTACATTTTGATACCTAAACGAGGTAAATTAGATCAATATAACTTAAGAAAATGCAAAAATAAAATTTAGTAAGCATTTTTTTCAACGTTATTTGTAATAGAATTCGTAGCTAATTTCACGCTTTGCCCTAACCTTACTTGTCGAATATAGTTCGGCGCCATTTTGTGGAAGCAAAGACGCTGTTAATGGTAATGGAACAAAAAGCTTTTCTGTCAACTTTTATTTCGTTTCTTTCTGAGAGTAAGATTGAAGGAGGAGATGAGATAACAATATAGATCAATTCATGTTTGGAGAAGTAAAGGAAATAAGAAAAAAGACTGTAAGAAAAAAAAAAAATAGATTTGTCAACTTGGATTTTGTTTATATTCGAGAAGGAAAAGTCCAAAACAAAACGAAATATAAATAATGAATGTAAACAATGAATCAGCTGTTTTGGTTGTTTTACAAGTTACTAACCGAAATATAGGAACACTTTTAAACTGCAATTTTAAAGATTTCCTCTGACTTAAAACTTATAAATAATTAAGGGAATAATTTTAGAACATTTTTGGTACCGAAATTATAATCCTAATTACTTTGATTCGCAAGATATTTAATTATTAATATGAAAATGTTAAAGTTGATTTTTTAAATATTTAAACATTTTCCTTCGATATAAGACTTATATACAATTGTAGCGTAATATTTTAGAAATTTTTTGGTACAGAAATTATGATCCTGTTGGCCTTTGGTCACATGATATTTCATTAAATATATAACATTATGAAATTGAATTTTTTAATATTTAAACATTTTCCTTCGACTTGAAACTTATAAGTAATTTAGAATATAATTTTGGAAAAGATTTTATACCAAAATTATGATTCTTGTGACCTTGGTTACTAAAATATTTCATATATATTCATATAAATATGAAAATTTCAAGCATCGATAATAGGCATTAAAAAATTTTCCTTCGACATGAGACTTATACACAATAATAGAGTATTGATTTAAGTAATATTTGGTACCAAAACTATCATCGGAACGACTTTTGTTCACAAGATATTTGCAAAAACAAGTTATATATAAAACGATGAAAAAGCATATTTAGCATAGTTTGATTACAATGATATATAGCTTATTCGAAACTTTAAAGTTTTTCCTACATTTCGATACCTCAACGAGGTAAATCAGATCAATATAACTTAAGAAAATGCAAAAATAAAATTTAGTAAGCATTTTTTTTCAACATTATTTGTAATAGAATTCGTAGCTAATTTCACGCTTTGCCCTAACCATACTTGTCGAATATAGTTCGGCGCCATTTTGTGGAAGCAAAGACGCTGTTAATGGTAATGGAACAAAAAGCTTTTCTGTCAACTTTTATTTTGTTTCTTTCTGAGAGTAAGATTGAAGGAGAAAATGAGATAACAATATAGAGCAATTTATGTTTGGAGAAGTAAAGGAAATAAGAAAAAAGACCAAAAGTACTGTCAACTTGGATTTTGTTTATATTCGAGAAGAAAAAGTCCAAAACAAAACGAAATGTAAATAATGAATGTAAATAATGAATGAATATGAAAATGTTAAAGTTGATTTTTTAAATATTTAAACATTTTCCTTCGATATAAGACTTATATACAACTGTAGAGTAATATATTAGAAATTTTTTGGTACAAAAATTATGATCCTGTTGACCTTTGGTCACATGATATTTCATTAAATATATAACATTATGAAATTGATTTTTTTAATATTTAAACATTTTCCTTCGTCTTGAAACTTATAAATAATTTAGAATATAATTTTGGAAAACATTTTATTCCAAAATTATGATCCTCGTGACCTTATTTACTAATATATTTCATATATATTCATCTAAATGTGAAAATTTCAAGCATCGATAATAGGCATTAAAAAATTTTCCTTCGACATGAGACTTATACAGAATAATAGAGTATTGATTTAAATAATATTTGGTACCAAAATTAACATCGGAACGACTTTTGTTCACTAGATATTTGCAAAAATATGCTATACTTAAAGCGATGAAAAAGCATATTTGGCACAGTTTGATTAAAATGATATATAGCTTATTCGAAACTTTGAAGTTTTTCCTACATTTCGATACCTCAACGAGGTCAATTGGTTAAACATAACTTAAGAAAATGCAAAAATAAAACTTAGCATTTTTTTCACCATTATTTCTAATGTTAAATATACATACATGGAAAAACTTCAAGTATGGATAATTTAACATTTTCCTTCGACATTAGACTTATGTACAATTTTAACATATGTATATACTCTTAATTTCTGAAATTTGCTTTTCAGAGTAGTTAAAACCAAAGTTCATTCGCTTACTACATCGCTTGTACATACATATGTACATATATTTATATGTTTTGTGGGTTTATTATTATATAGATACATATATTTTTACTACATGTCAAATTTCGGTGACGGAAGAATTTGGTTCAAGGTTAACAAAATTCTTATTATGTTTGTTTTTATGGGCATTATGTACATTATGTTTTTATATACATTATGAAATTCAAATATACAATGCAAAAAGCGCGCGACCGTACCCATGACTCACAACCAGAGAAGAGATGTATAATAATTCATTCTCCTAGCAACAGGGATGCCAGGTCTTGAGGAATTCCCCGATTTGTGGCGAATTTTCGAATTCGGAGGGAATCGGGGAATTGACTGTTTTTATTGGGGAATTTCATATTCAGAAATATATTTCATATTCAATGAAAATCTATTACATGAGTTTTTAAAATAATAGCAAGCAATTCATCGCGGGCATTTCATGAATCAGCCGGGTACTGAAACTGAATATTATATGAATTTCTATTTTCTTTACGAGAAACATGTAATTTTTTCTTTGAATTTTTGTTTTTATTTGTTATACTATATACATATATTATTACTTTTTTTTAAAGTAATTACTTTTTTAATAAAACAATGAAAAAAACTAAGTTTTCCTCTATTAAATCCATTTTTGGTAAATTGCTCAGGGAACGTTCGGGGAACTCTTAAACATAACTTGGCAGCCCTGCCTAGCAACAACATATGTAGCATCATAATATATTGGGAGGGTTCTCTTATTTACTTTGCCCTCTTTACTGGGTATGGCGCCTTTTTTGCAATGTAGTATGTACATTGCATTTCGTGGAAAAATGTTAAAATTGGTCGGTGAGGCACAGGGTAAATCAAAAATGTTACAGGGTAATCATAAAATGTTATTGATAATGTTATTGATGAAAAAATATGTTTTTTTAGCGGCGTCTGTCAGGTCTGTTATTTACTTTTGATTGGTATATATGGTCTTGTTATACATGTATATACATGTCCTGTTAGGTGTACACATTTTTGAGGCTAATTAATGAACGAATATTTTCTGTAATTATTTCATTTATTCTATAGAAATACAACAGAAAGACCCTGTAACAAATCGCCGAATATCAACGCTAGTAACAAATAAACGTACACAGAAATTGGGCAGAGAAATAATAGGCATTCCTTTTTATTTTTGTTTACCTAGGATTGTTGTTGTTGTTAATGGTTTTGCTTCTATACAGTAGAAACACAATAGCTGTGCAGCTGCAGCTCTCTCCAGCAGCACAGTTAAACACAATAAACTGCATAGCTGCATGCAGCTATATAACCATTTTGTTTAGATAGCTTTTTTTAACTTTTGCTGCACAAGTTATGGCAGCAAACGAATGTAAAAGGGTAAAAGGTTTCCAGTCTTTTGGGATCTCATTTATACGAATGTATAAATGTATTCTTTAAATTAAAGAAAAACATTATTACATACATTATTGCATACATATTTATGTATATGCTATTTAAAATGCTCATGAGAAGCTGAGCTGCACAGCAGCAGTGATTGTGTTTCGACTGATATTTTGATGCTGTGTTGTTGCTAGGGGAATTATTTTTCAACTCTTTTGTGGGTGTTAGTTAGTAGTACGTCGGCGCGCCTTTTTTTGTACATTTGCATTGCATGCACAAGAGTAAACCAAAGAGCAGGAGAGAGCAATCTTAATGCCAAGCGCACATATATTCATATGTGTGCATGTGTTGAGTCTGCCCGAAAGCAAATTCTTCTGGCTTCTTTCTTTTTAGGGAAAATAATGAAAATTAAAGAGATTATGTTTTCTTAAAATACTTTAAAAGTTAAAAGTTAGAAAAAGTTCAAAAAAAAAAATTATTAATCGCAGATTATTAATTCTTATTATTAATTAAGAATTATTATTATTATCAATTAAGATTATTAAATAATGATTATTTTAAAATAATGATAATAATGATAATGATAAAATAATCATTATTATTTTAATCATTATTATTTTATCATTATCATTATTATCATTATTTTAAAATAATCATTATTTAATAATCTTAATTGATAATAATAATAATTCTTAATTAATAATAAGAATTAATAATCTGCGATTAATAATTTTTTTTTTTGAACTTTTTCTAACTTTTAACTTTTAAAGTATTTTAAGAAAACATAATCTCTTTAATTTTCATTATTTTCCCTAAAAAGAAAGAAGCCAGAAGAATTTGCTTTCGGGCAGACTCAACACATGCACACATATGAATATATGTGCGCTTGGCATTAAGATTGCTCTCTCCTGCTCTTTGGTTTACTCTTGTGCATGCAATGCAAATGTACAAAAAAAGGCGCGCCGACGTACTACTAACTAACACCCACAAAAGAGTTGAAAAATAATTCCCCTAGCAACAACACAGCATCAAAATATCAGTCGAAACACAATCACTGCTGCTGTGCAGCTCAGCTTCTCATGAGCATTTTAAATAGCATATACATAAATATGTATGCAATAATGTATGTAATAATGTTTTTCTTTAATTTAAAGAATACATTTATACATTCGTATAAATGAGATCCCAAAAGACTGGAAACCTTTTACCCTTTTACATTCGTTTGCTGCCATAACTTGTGCAGCAAAAGTTAAAAAAAGCTATCTAAACAAAATGGTTATATAGCTGCATGCAGCTATGCAGTTTATTGTGTTTAACTGTGCTGCTGGAGAGAGCTGCAGCTGCACAGCTATTGTGTTTCTACTGTATAGAAGCAAAACCATTAACAACAACAACAATCCTAGGTAAACAAAAATAAAAAGGAATGCCTATTATTTCTCTGCCCAATTTCTGTGTACGTTTATTTGTTACTAGCGTTGATATTCGGCGATTTGTTACAGGGTCTTTCTGTTGTATTTCTATAGAATAAATGAAATAATTACAGAAAATATTCGTTCATTAATTAGCCTCAAAAATGTGTACACCTAACAGGACATGTATATACATGTATAACAAGACCATATATACCAATCAAAAGTAAATAACAGACCTGACAGACGCCGCTAAAAAAACATATTTTTTCATCAATAACATTATCAATAACATTTTATGATTACCCTGTAACATTTTTGATTTACCCTGTGCCTCACCGACCAATTTTAACATTTTTCCACGAAATGCAATGTACATACTACATTGCAAAAAAGGCGCCATACCCAGTAAAGAGGGCAAAGTAAATAAGAGAACCCTCCCAATATATTATGATGCTACATATGTTGTTGCTAGGCAGGGCTGCCAAGTTATGTTTAAGAGTTCCCCGAACGTTCCCTGAGCAATTTACCAAAAATGGATTTAATAGAGGAAAACTTAGTTTTTTTCATTGTTTTATTAAAAAAGTAATTACTTTAAAAAAAAGTAATAATATATGTATATAGTATAACAAATAAAAACAAAAATTCAAAGAAAAAATTACATGTTTCTCGTAAAGAAAATAGAAATTCATATAATATTCAGTTTCAGTACCCGGCTGATTCATGAAATGCCCGCGATGAATTGCTTGCTATTATTTTAAAAACTCATGTAATAGATTTTCATTGAATATGAAATATATTTCTGAATATGAAATTCCCCAATAAAAACAGTCAATTCCCCGATTCCCTCCGAATTCGAAAATTCGCCACAAATCGGGGAATTCCTCAAGACCTGGCATCCCTGTTGCTAGGAGAATGAATTATTATACATCTCTTCTCTGGTTGTGAGTCATGGGTACGGTCGCGCGCTTTTTGCATTGTATATTTGAATTTCATAATGTATATAAAAACATAATGTACATAATGCCCATAAAAACAAACATAATAAGAATTTTGTTAACCTTGAACCAAATTCTTCCGTCACCGAAATTTGACATGTAGTAAAAATATATGTATCTATATAATAATAAACCCACAAAACATATAAATATATGTACATATGTATGTACAAGCGATGTAGTAAGCGAATGAACTTTGGTTTTAACTACTCTGAAAAGCAAATTTCAGAAATTAAGAGTATATACATATGTTAAAATTGTACATAAGTCTAATGTCGAAGGAAAATGTTAAATTATCCATACTTGAAGTTTTTCCATGTATGTATATTTAACATTAGAAATAATGGTGAAAAAAATGCTAAGTTTTATTTTTGCATTTTCTTAAGTTATGTTTAACCAATTGACCTCGTTGAGGTATCGAAATGTAGGAAAAACTTCAAAGTTTCGAATAAGCTATATATCATTTTAATCAAACTGTGCCAAATATGCTTTTTCATCGCTTTAAGTATAGCATATTTTTGCAAATATCTAGTGAACAAAAGTCGTTCCGATGTTAATTTTGGTACCAAATATTATTTAAATCAATACTCTATTATTCTGTATAAGTCTCATGTCGAAGGAAAATTTTTTAATGCCTATTATCGATGCTTGAAATTTTCACATTTAGATGAATATATATGAAATATATTAGTAAATAAGGTCACGAGGATCATAATTTTGGAATAAAATGTTTTCCAAAATTATATTCTAAATTATTTATAAGTTTCAAGACGAAGGAAAATGTTTAAATATTAAAAAAATCAATTTCATAATGTTATATATTTAATGAAATATCATGTGACCAAAGGTCAACAGGATCATAATTTTTGTACCAAAAAATTTCTAATATATTACTCTACAGTTGTATATAAGTCTTATATCGAAGGAAAATGTTTAAATATTTAAAAAATCAACTTTAACATTTTCATATTCATTCATTATTTACATTCATTATTTACATTTCGTTTTGTTTTGGACTTTTTCTTCTCGAATATAAACAAAATCCAAGTTGACAGTACTTTTGGTCTTTTTTCTTATTTCCTTTACTTCTCCAAACATAAATTGCTCTATATTGTTATCTCATTTTCTCCTTCAATCTTACTCTCAGAAAGAAACAAAATAAAAGTTGACAGAAAAGCTTTTTGTTCCATTACCATTAACAGCGTCTTTGCTTCCACAAAATGGCGCCGAACTATATTCGACAAGTATGGTTAGGGCAAAGCGTGAAATTAGCTACGAATTCTATTACAAATAATGTTGAAAAAAAATGCTTACTAAATTTTATTTTTGCATTTTCTTAAGTTATATTGATCTGATTTACCTCGTTGAGGTATCGAAATGTAGGAAAAACTTTAAAGTTTCGAATAAGCTATATATCATTGTAATCAAACTATGCTAAATATGCTTTTTCATCGTTTTATATATAACTTGTTTTTGCAAATATCTTGTGAACAAAAGTCGTTCCGATGATAGTTTTGGTACCAAATATTACTTAAATCAATACTCTATTATTGTGTATAAGTCTCATGTCGAAGGAAAATTTTTTAATGCCTATTATCGATGCTTGAAATTTTCATATTTATATGAATATATATGAAATATTTTAGTAACCAAGGTCACAAGAATCATAATTTTGGTATAAAATCTTTTCCAAAATTATATACTAAATTACTTATAAGTTTCAAGTCGAAGGAAAATGTTTAAATATTAAAAAATTCAATTTCATAATGTTATATATTTAATGAAATATCATGTGACCAAAGGCCAACAGGATCATAATTTCTGTACCAAAAAATTTCTAAAATATTGCGCTACAATTGTATATAAGTCTTATATCGAAGGAAAATATTTAAAAAATCAACTTTAACATTTTCATATTAATAATTAAATATCTTGCGAATCAAAGTAATTAGGATTATAATTTCGGTACCAAAAATGTTCTAAAATTATTCCCTTAATTATTTATAAGTTTTAAGTCAGAGGAAATCTTTAAAATTGCAGTTTAAAAGTGTTCCTATATTTCGGTTAGTAACTTGTAAAACAACCAAAACAGCTGATTCATTGTTTACATTCATTATTTATATTTCGTTTTGTTTTGGACTTTTCCTTCTCGAATATAAACAAAATCCAAGTTGACAAATCTATTTTTTTTTTTTCTTACAGTCTTTTTTCTTATTTCCTTCACTTCTCCAAACATGAATTGATCTATATTGTTATCTCATCTCCTCCTTCAATCTTACTCTCAGAAAGAAACGAAATAAAAGTTGACAGAAAAGCTTTTTGTTCCATTACCATTAACAGCGTCTTTGCTTCCACAAAATGGCGCCGAACTATATTCGACAAGTAAGGTTAGGGCAAAGCGTGAAATTAGCTACGAATTCTATTACAAATAACGTTGAAAAAAATGCTTACTAAATTTTATTTTTGCATTTTCTTAAGTTATATTGATCTAATTTACCTCGTTGAGGTATCAAAATGTAGAAAAAACTTTAAAGTTTCGAATAAGCTATATATCATTGTAATCAAACTATGCTAAATATGCTTTTTCAACGTTTTATATATAACTTGTTTTTGTAAATATCTTGTAAACAAAAGTCGTTCCGATGATAATTTTGGTACTAAATATTATTTAAATCATTACCCTATTATTGTGTATAAGTCTCATGTCGAAGGAAAATTTTTTACTGCCTATTATCGATGCTTGAAGTTTTCACATTTATATGAATATATATGAAATATTTTTGCAAATATCTTGTAAACAAAAGTCGTTCCGATGATAATTTTGGTACTAAATATTATTTAAATCATTACTCTATTATTGTGTATAAGTCTCATGTCGAAGGAAAATTTTTTACTGCCTATTATCGATGGTTGAAGTATTCACATTTATATGAATATATATGAAATATTTTTGCAAATATCTTGTAAACAAAAGTCGTTCCGATGATAATTTTGGTACTAAATATTATTTAAATCATTACTCTATTATTGTGTATAAGTCTCATGTCGAAGGAAAATTTTTTACTGCCTATTATCGATGCTTGAAATTTTCACATTTATATGAATATATATGAAATATTTTTGCAAATATCTTGTGAACAAAAGTCGTTCCAAAGATAATTTTGGTACTAAATATTATTTAAATCATTACTCTATTATTGTGTATAAGTCTCATGTCGCAGGAAAATTTTTTACTGCCTATTATCGATGCTTGAAATTTTCACATTTATATGAATATATATGAAATATTTTTGCAAATATCTTGTAAACAAAAGTCGTTCCGATGATAATTTTATTACTAAATATTATTTAAATCATTACTCTATTATTGTGTATAAGTCTCATGTCGAAGGAAAATTTTTTACTGCCTATTATCGATGCTTGAAATTTTCACATTTATATGAATATATATGAAATATTTTTGCAAATATCTTGTAAACAAAAGTCGTTCCGATGATAATTTTGTTACTAATTATTATTTAAATCATTACTCTATTATTGTGTATAAGTCTCATGTCGAAGGAAAATTTTTTACTGCCTATTATCGATGCTTGAAGTTTTCACATTTATATGAATATATATGAAATACTTTTGCAAATATCTTGTGAACAAAAGTCGTTCCAAAGATAATTTTGGTACTAAATATTATTTAAATCATTACTCTATTATTGTGTATAAGTCTCATGTCGAAGGAAAATTTTTTACTGCCTATTATCGATGCTTGAAATTTTCACATTTATATGAATATATATGAAATATTTTTGCAAATATCTTGTGAACAAAAGTCGTTCCAAAGAAAATTTTGGTACTAAATATTATTTAAATCATTACTCTATTATTGTGTATAAGTCTCATGTCGCAGGAAAATTTTTTACTGCCTATTATCGATGCTAGAAATTTTCACATTTATATGAATATATATGAAATATTTTTGCAAATATCTTGTAAACAAAAGTCGTTCCGATGATAATTTTGGTACTAAATATTATTTAAATCATTACTCTATTATTGTGTATAAGTCTTATGTCGAAGGAAAATTTTTTACTGCCTATTATCGATGCTTGAAGTTTTCACATTTATATGAATATATATGAAATACTTTTGCAAATATCTTGTGAACAAAAGTCGTTCCAAAGATAATTTTGGTACTAAATATTATTTAAATCATTACTCTATTATTGTGTATAAGTCTCATGTCGCAGGAAAATTTTTTACTGCCTATTATCGATGCTTGAAATTTTCACATTTATATGAATATATATGAAATATTTTTGCAAATATCTTGTAAACAAAAGTCGTTCCGATGATAATTTTGTTACTAAATATTATTTAAATCATTACTCTATTATTGTGTATAAGTCTTATGTCGAAGGAAAATTTTTTACTGCCTATTATCGATGCTTGAACTTTTCACATTTATATGAATATATATGAAATACTTTTGCAAATATCTTGTGAACAAAAGTCGTTCCAAAGATAATTTTGGTACTAAATATTATTTAAATCATTACTCTATTATTGTGTATAAGTCTCATGTCGCAGGAAAATTTTTTACTGCCTATTATCGATGCTTGAAGTTTTCACATTTATATGAATATATATGAAATACTTTTGCAAATATCTTGTGAACAAAAGTCGTTCCAAAGATAATTTTGGTACTAAATATTATTTAAATCATTACTCTATTATTGTGTATAAGTCTCATGTCGAAGGAAAATTTTTTACTGCCTATTATCGATGCTTAAAATTTTCACTTTTATATGAATATATATGAAATATATTAGTAACCAGGGTCATGAGGATCACAATTTTGGTAGAAAAACTTTTCCAAAATTATATTCTAAATTATTTATAAGTATCAAGTGGAAGGAAAATTTATAAATATTAAAAAAATCAATTTCAATTTGTTATATATTTAATGAAATATCGTATGACCAAAGGTCAACAGGATCATAATTTTTATACCAAAAAATTTCTAAAATATTACTCTACAATTGTATATAGGTCTTATATCGAAGGAAAATGTTTAAATATTTTAAAAATCAACTTGAACATATTCATATTGATAATTAAATATCTTGCGAATCAAAGTAAACAGGATTTTAATTTTGGTACAAAAAATGTTCTAAAATTATTCCCTTAATTATCCATAAGTTTTCAGTCAGAGGAAAATGTTTAAATACTTTAAAATTGCAGTTTAAAAGTGTTCCTATATTTCGGTTAGTAACTTGTAAAACAACAAAACAGCTGATTCATTGTTTACATTCATTATTTATATTTCGTTTTGTTTTGGACTTTTCCTTCTCGAATATAAACAAAATCCAAGTTGACGGACCTATTGGTCTTTTTTTCATTTCCTTTACTTCTCCAAACATAAATTGCTCTATATTGTTATCTCATTTTCTCCTTCAATCTTACTCTCAGAAAGAAACAAAATAAAAGTTGACAGAAAAGCTTTTTGTTCCATTACCATTAACAGCGTCTTTGCTTCCACAAAATGGCGCCGAACTATATTCGACAAGTATGGTTAGGGCAAAGCGTGAAATTAGCTACGAATTCTATTACAAATAATGTTGAAAAAAAATGCTTACTAAATTTTATTTTTGCATTTTCTTAAGTTATATTGATCTGACTTACCTCGTTGAGGTATCAAAATGTAGAAAAAACTTTAAAGTTTCGAATAAGCTATATATCATTGTAATCAAACTATGCTAAATATGCTTTTTCAACGTTTTATATATAACTTGTTTTTGCAAATATCTTGTGAACAAAAGTCGTTCCGATGATAATTTTGGTACCAAATATTACTTAAATCAATACTCTATTATTGTGTATAAGTCTCATGTCGAAGGAAAATTTTTTAATGCCTATTATCGATGCTTGAAATTTTCATATTTATATGAATATATATGAAAGATTTTAGTAACCAAGGTCACAAGAATCATAATTTTGGTATAAAATCTTTTCCAAAATTATATTCTAAATTATTTATAAGTTTCAAGTCGAAGGAAAATATTTAAATATTAAAAAATTCAATTTCATAATGTTATATATTTAATGAAATATCATGTGACCAAAGGCCAACAGGATCATAATTTTTGTACCAAAAAATTTCTAAAATATTACGCTACAATTGTATATAAGTCTTATATCGAAGGAAAATGTTTAAATATTTAAAAAATCAACTTTAACATTTTCATATTAATAATTAAATATCTTGCGAATCAAAGTAATTAGGATTATAATTTCGGTACCAAAAATGTTCTAAAATTATTCCCTTAATTATCTATAAGTTTTAAGTCAGAGGAAATACTTTAAAATTGCAGTTTAAAAGTGTTCCTATATTTCGGTTAGTAACTTGCAAAACAACCAAAACAGCTGATTTATTGTTTACATTCATTATTTATATTTCGTTTTGTTTTGGACTTTTCCTTCTCGAATATAAACAAAATCCAAGTTGACGGACCTATTGGTCTTTTTTCTTATTTCCTTTACTTCTCCAAACATAAATTGATCTATATTGTTATCTCATCTTCTCCTTCAATCTTACTCTCAGAAAGAAACAAAATAAAAGCTAACAGAAAAGCTTTTTGTTCCATTACCATTAACAGCGTCTTTGCTTCCACAAAATGGCGCCAAATAATATGCGACGAGTAAGGTTAGGGCAAAGCGTGAAATTAGCTACGAATTCTATTACAAATAATGTTGAAAAAAATGCTTACTAAATTTTATTTTTGCATTTTCTTAAGTTATATTGATCTGATTTACCTCGTTGAGGTATCAAAATGTAGAAAAAACTTTAAAGTTTCGAATAAGCTATATATCATTGTAATCAAACTATGCTAAATATGCTTTTTCAACGTTTTATATATAACTTGTTTTTGCAAATATCTTGTGAACAAAAGTCGTTCCGATGATAATTTTGGTACCAAATATTACTTAAATCAATACTTTATTATTGTGTATAAGTCTCATGTCGAAGGAAAATTTTTTAATGCCTATTATCGATGCTTGAAATTTTCACATTTAGATGAATATATATGAAATATATTAGTAAACAAGGTCACGAGGATCATAATTTTGGTATAAAATGTTTTCCAAAATTATATTCTAAATTATTTATAAGTTTCAAGACGAAGGAAAATGTTTAAATATTAAAAAATCAATTTCATAATGTTATATATTTAATGAAATATCATGTGACCAAAGGTCAACAGGATCATAATTTTTGTACCAAAAAATTTCTAATATATTACTCTACAGTTGTATATAAGTCTTATATCGAAGGAAAATGTTTAAATATTTAAAAAATCGACTTTAACATTTTCATATTCATTCATTATTTACATTCATTATTTACATTTCGTTTTGTTTTGGACTTTTCCTTCTCGAATATAAACAAAATCCAAGTTGACAACTAATGTTCTTTTTTCTTATTTCCTTTGCTTCTCCAAACATAAATTGATCTATATTGTTATCTCATTTTCTCCTTCAATCTTACTCTCAGAAAGAAACGAAATAAAAGTTGACAGAAAAGCTTTTTGTTCTTATACACTTACAGCATTTTTGCGTCCACAAATCCGTTGCCGAAACTTTCTCTGTATTCGTACAAACGAATTCTCTCTACGCTGTTAACAACAGAAACAGTGGATCCTGTTTCTCACATCATTTGCTCATCTTCTTCCCTATACCCTGCCAATCGTTGCCACTCTTCAATTTCTTCCACCACGTGTTCCAGGAAAAGTTCATTCAAAAACCAAACAAATTTTATAATTTTTTCTTTTATTAATTTCTTGAAAACTATGAAAGATACAAAGTTCGTTGAGGTATCAAAATGTAGGAAAAATCAATGAGCTTTTAAACAAATAGTTGCTATTTTTCGATAGAAATTAATTAAGGCGGCAAACGGCTCTGAATAGTTGCCCTAGTTTTCTCGCTATAACTTCTATACTAAAGTACCTAGGGATATGACCTTGGTACCTAAAGATTCCTAAAATGATAGGCTATCGTCTGAAATAGGTCCCATGTTAGAGGAAAATTTTTTAGGTGCTAGCTACGGACCCTAAACTTTTAAAATTTTTTCTCATATTTCTTTTTGCTGTAGAAAATTTGTTCTTCGCTATAATTTGAAATTTTTGGTATAGAAATATAGGCTCCTATCCCTAGCATAGGATTGCACAATATTTGGTGAGATCAAGGGGCTATATGTGGCTAGAAAGTCCAGTGAATGTTGTTCGGCCTTTTTCGCTATAACTTCTATACTAAAGTGAGTAGGGATATAATTTTGGTACCTAAAAATTTCTGAAAATATAGGCTATCGACTGATATAGGTGCCATGTTAGAGGAAAATTTTTTAGGTGCCAGCTACGGTGATTTTCTTTTAGGTTCCAAAAAATGTTAAACTGTTTTTGTTATTATCTGGGTACAGATAAGCCGTACGATTATAATTCTTCCACAGGCTAATAGAGAATAATTTTCTGAATAAAACTACATTTCATTTTTTTTAATAGGTGCTTTTATTGATTTTTAATTTAATTTTGAAAATAAGTATTACGGAGCTCTGTAAATTAGGGTGGTTTACACAAAATCGTAGCTAACTCCCGTAGCTAATTTCACGCACGTCTTCCAAAAACTTGTTTGGCAGTTGTCAGTTTTCGATGAGAATTTATTGAGTTTTTTAAGAAAAATATAGAAAGACAAATTTTTATTAAAGTAACTTAAAGTAATCATTATAATGTCTAAAGATGACAGGGAAACTAAAGTACAGGTGATTGATAAGGAACTGGATCTCTCGAATGCGGGGCGTGGAGTGTGGCTTGTCAAAGTTCCTAAGTATATCGCCAACAAGTGGGAGAAAGCACCGTCCAACATGGACGTTGGAAAACTGCGTATCAGCAAGACACCCGGCCAGAAGGCGCAAGTATCGTTGTCGCTGACATCAGCTGTCGTCAATATCGATGCAGAAGAAAAAATCCCCACGGAACATATTCTAGATGTTTCAGTAGTGACTAAACAAACGCTTGGAGTGTTTTCGCATGCAATGCTACAAACGGAGCCAACGAACAGTAAAGACATTAAGGATGGGAGTGCTTCGAACGCACCGATAGAGCCTGAGAAACTCTATATGGAAGGGCGTATTGTGCAGAAGCTGGAATGCCGCCCAATCCCAGATAAATGCTACATGAAACTGAAGCTAGAGTCGATAAGAAGAGCTGCGGTTCCTCAGCGGAAAGTACAACCCATCGATAAAATTGTGCAGAATTTCAAACCGGTCAAGGATCACGCACACAACGTAAGTAGATTTTCAAAAATAATACAAGCACCGGCCATTTAATTAATTTTACCTCTTACCGATTCGTAGATTGAGTATCGAGAACGAAAGAAGGCTGAAGGTAAAAAGGCACGTGATGACAAAAATTCCGTAATGGACATGCTTTTCAACGCCTTCGAAAAGCATCAATATTACAATATTAAGGATCTGGTGAAGATTACCAAGCAACCTATAGGATACCTAAAAGAAATTCTTAAAGAAGTCTGTGATTATAATATGAAGAATCCACACAAAAATATGTGGGAGCTGAAAAAGGAATATCGGCATTATAAGACTGATGATAAAAAGGACGAAGAAAAGTCGCCAACGGAAAGCGATTCTGATTAGCAAAGAGTGTAATGTGGATGCTCTCAATCAGACCGTATTTGGGTAGGAAATTGTTTAAGGTCTCTAATGCACATAGCGTTAGTTTTGAAAACTTGCCAATTTCTGTAAATATTCCAATATATATTTTTAAGCAAACGAAAATTATAAAAAATATGTATTCTCTTTCTGCACAAAAAACACTGAATGAAATTGAATAATAATGATTACACTTCCTCGCGGAAGTGCTGATTGGTGGCTGCACACACTGGGTAGCATGTGAAAAGGTACGTTCCATTTTATTATCAAATGTTTGCACAATTTTCCAACAGAAAAACATTCATTTGTAAATATTTATAAATTTATTTCCTTCTGTCACTTACTTTTCTAATTATGGCTGTGGTTTTTAGTTTATTTTAAATATTTACAATAATTACAGACTAATATTAAAGAATATACATTGTATAGTATCAGTAATATGTTTGATTTAACCCCATTTAAAAAATGGAGATCAGGTACAATTCTCCGAGAAGAGAAATTTCGTCGTGTCATGAAAATGCGTGCATATTGCGAAATTAACGTTGGAAATTAATTCAGTTTTCTTTTTGGTTTAAAAGAAAATTAATGCAAAGTTGTTCAAAGCATGCGTTTTCTATACATGTCACAAGGAGTATTTAAGTCAACATTGCACCCTGGATTTAATTAAATTATTAAAAAGCATAAAGGAATATAAGTTAAGCGGCTAGAAATTACATTGCAATAAATTTTGTACCATTTGCTTGTCATAAAACTTACTTAAGGAAAATGTTTGTGCTTACCATGAACGGTTACATACAAGACGTCAGCACAAATAACGTCCAATTACTTAAACGAATGACTTAGATCTAACTTAATTTTATAAAAAAAGGGCTATAACTCTATTTTACACAATCGTCTTGAATGTGAATGTACACTGAATACAAGCTTTCATACTATAAGTACAACTTTACAAGTTGGTCGTTCTTAGTTTGAGATTGAGAGAAACAGAGCTATAGCAATTTTTATTAATTCACGATTTCAAATCGAGGCGTTGTTTGTTGTCACGTGATCTCTTCACTTGAAAATATACCGGAATCGTAATCGTCGCCATTCGCGGGCAACTTCTCAATCTGCTTTAATGGCTTAACATCATCTAAATTTACTTTCACAACTTTCTGTTGTTCTTCTTCTGGACGAGTAGAAGAAGAAAGTATGGTTTGTTGAGAAGGTATTAGGTCTTGCGGTTTTGTTGAAAGACTTTTCCATCTCGCCGATGATGTTTTGGTTTGCGATGAGCCTTGCTTAGCCACTCCTTTAAAAAGGCCAACGTTATCTTCAATTGACACTGTATGTCGTTTTGTACTCAAGACTTCAAATTTAATATCCTTCCATTCCGAAGGACATTCCGAATGTTGGCCTTCAATAGTGATTTTAATATTGCTTTGGTTCGCCTGTGGGCATTGAAAGATGGAAAGGAATACTAGCAAATAAAATAAATCCATATATCGCAGTAGGCCTTGCTTGATCTTACCAAAAGTAGAGATGAGAGAAAGTATCGCGATACATAGGAAGGGTCTTTGCTTTCCATAACGTCTTGAAAGCTAATACAAGCTTTTGCTGGCGTCACCGCCTGCGGCTTTCTTATATGGTGGTCTAATTCATTCATTATTTCCGTGCCTAACTGAAATATGTTAAAATGGTGGCGTTCTCTAGATTTGGCCAAAATGGGTTGTAAATATTCATGCCATTTTTGAATCTGTAATGCTCTAAATATCAGAAATATGAAGCTTGAGAATGCTTTTTCCCAAGACTTACTTTTGTTTTTGTACTCCTAAAATTAATATTGCTCAAAGACACGGCTGTTTCGGATGCCGTACATGGCTCTTTCGTTCCATCATCAACACATTTAGATTCATTATCCGTTTTATCTCGACCGTTATTGCCTGATTTCACACAATCACAAACATTATCTAAATTTTTAATTTGATTCTCAACATCATCAACGCCTGAATCTCTACTGAGTCGATGGCCCAGAAGAGAATCAACGTCGCTATTGGAGCAGTCATTTGCTTCGCCATCCGAAAAACCTAAAAGCTCAGACATGATGGAAGCATCATCGTCACTAAACCCATAAAAATCTATAAAAAGAAGATATTTTCATGCTATTTAAGGAACTTTAATGCTACTAACGAGCATTTCTAAAGAGACTACAAAGAAAATATATGTACATACCTGGTGATATATTGCCTGAGCTATTTACAGCTGACCTATGATTATCAGTCATATTAGTGTCACTTGAATGAAACCATTTCATTTGTTTTGGAGCACAACTTCGCAACAAATAGTCTTCCGGCCGGGAACGTTTGCGCGTGCGCTAATAAAAAATTATATTAACATTAATAAAAAGAGAGTAAGCAAGTCTTAAAAACCTTACAAAATCTAACTGAAAAAAAAAAAACACTTAAATGAATGGCCTTTAGTCACCATCGAAAATTGCGTCAAGTTATTTGGCGTTTTTTTTTAAATTTTAATCATGAAAAACCTTTTTGGTTAATTTTTGCATACATCTTAAAATTAAACTTACAGCTTGCAGAAATAAAGCGTATTCAGCTCCCAATTTAAATAACTTTCGTCGCCTAAGAGCTTTTTCGTCTATTTTCATGACGTTCAATGTCAGCGAATGATTTTTTGGGCGATTTTCTAAAGGCATCACATACGTTTCCGGTCTATCGTCCGATAGATCTAACATTATGCGTATTTCATCGTCAATAATAATTGTAAAGTTTTTCTTGTTGGGCAATTTTGGGAAGACATCCATTGCCATTACCGTGGGCGACAGCATGCGTTGCTCTTGTTCATCTAGATCCGAAAAGAATACACCTTCATCGTCGAGGTGAGGAAGATGTACACGAATCTCATTAAGATTAATTTCATCTAAGAGAGTATAATTACTTTAAAGGAAAAAAAATAATAAACTTTTTCGAATACCATGCATTGGTTTTTTATCTGCTGACAAGTTTATACCTTTGCACTTTCCCTCATTATCGCCACTCAAAATATCCTGTGGCATGTTTTCTACGGCTTGGAGATTTTCTGTGACATTTTTCTCGCTGAAGGGCAATAATTCATTATCATTATTCGTTTCAGTGCAATTTGTTTTGTCTTCTGGTAAAGCGTCATTATCATCATTAGGTAACTGACTCTGACTTATGATAAGTTCTGACTCGCATTCTGCTGTGACAATCGAAGCATCGGCAGTTATATTACTCGAGCCTAGTATGCTACTACCAAGACCAGAATCGTGCTGTATTGTTGCGTTTGCAGAGGTTGTACTCGAGTTGAGAGCAAGAGAATTGTCCGTGACATTTGCGCTCGGTTCTAAATTCCAGCTGCCTAAAGATGTATTCTCTTTTCCCGAACTGACGTCTAGTAGGTCGGCCGTACTGGCATCGTTGGGATCCGTTGCAGTTGACCTCAAGATGTTGGTTGTATTGTTATCATAACAGGTTTGTGGATTTTCTTGTGCCGTTTTTTCGGATTTTTCTTGCGCTTGCACTTCTGTCTCGCACTGATCAACACAACTGTCATCTAAGTTTTGTGATACATCAATTTCACTGGACATAGTGTCGCCACTCTTACTTTGGGTTGTCGCGCTATGTTTAAATATTTTATTCTCTAAATTTAAATATTGTTCAACATATTCTTCGGAAAGGGGTGGCCAAGTTGTTGCCCGTTCTGAGGCATATTCACCACTGTCCAGCAGTTCTTCCTCTTCGTCAATGAAATCCTTTACCATAAAATGCAAGCGAAAATTAATGTCTGGTATCAACGTGTTATAACGATGTTCAACGTGGTATGTGAAGAGTTTATAGTTTCTTTTGGAATCAATTTCTTCTTCGTTTTCCAAGTCCACTATGCTGGCATGAGTCCACGCTGTTGGATGTATGTAGTTTTCCGTTTCAATCTTTCGAGTAAGTTTTGCTCTCTGTTTGCTACGCTGTTTCTGGTGGGCAAAAGTTGTTAAAAACCGCTTTTCCGAAGTTAATTTTCGAATTTTTTTCGGCGTCATTTCAACTTCATATGGATCTTTAGGCATTTCCGCCAATCGTTTTCGGCGCCCCTTTGTCTTGCTTACTGCATTCGACTCTTGATTATCACTAAATATTATTCAGCATTGAATCAAAAATTAAGTTATTACGAGTACTTAAAAGAAAGGTCACAGAAATATTCTACTGGCGCTTCTAAATGTAATGAAGCCATTCTAAAAGTATACATGCGGAATATATCAACGTTCAAAGCCTTACCTGGCGTTTGTAACTTCGTTATCTGTATTACTGAGCGAGAGAATTTGATGTTCAATTAACTCGTGCACGTAGTCCACTCGCCGAGAGTATATCTTGGAAGAGTTGAGCAACAATAAGCCGGTCTCATTGAGCAGTATACCAGCAGACGAAGTGATATGTTCAAACATATCCAGATACTGACACAAAATGTATATACATATTGTATAAAAAAAGAATTTACATAGCAAACATTTATAAGAGAGTTCATATTTATGAGTTAAAAAATACTTATTTTTTTAAAGAAACAATGTGTGTTTCAAAAACGGACTCCGAAAAGAGTTATAAAAAGCTCAGAAAACAATTATAATAGGCTCCAAAAGATTCATAAAAGGCTCAGAAAACAATCACATAAGGCTCAGAAAATATTCATAAAAGTCTCCGAAAAGGCTCAATTTTATTAGTCTTTTCTGGCTCCTTTTAAGACTGTTTTCAACGAGCGGTCTAGGAAGGAAAAAGCGTATTTGCTCAGAAATATGAATCTTTTGAGACTCATATTGTTTGCTGGGTACTTTATATGGCGAAATTATTTAGCGCAATACTTACATATTTTAACGGAATACCGAAATCGATAACATACTCGGCGTGCTCTGCAATTTCGATAAACAGCAGCACGATGTCTTTCTGAGTAGGATCAGCCTTCAAATGGCGAATGAGCTTGGAAACACGTGAATTCGGATGCTTGTCAGCAGATCGTAAAATCTCTTTCGAAACTTCATCTGTAATACATCGCATTTGCAAGAGTGCCGGTTATTTTATTATTATTAATTCCATCATATATATATATATATATACATACAAAACCCTATATACAACCAGCTTACTTATAATTTATAGTTAATCTATATCATATATAATATTCATTCATATATACATATACAAAATTCCATCATAATTTCTGATATTAGACGCCAATTGCACACATTTTGGATAAAAATACCGTTAAGAGGACATGATCTGCATTTTACTCACGTTTTTCATTCATTTTCTACGTTGTTTATTAATCATTTATAATTTAAAGCCTTATAATTATGAAAATTATATTTTGTATACACTTTTTACAAACATGCTTTCGGTGGAATTTTTCCAGTCGTTGTATGAAATTCTTTGCCACCTAATTTGATCAACTTATATCTTATTCCACTCGTCCACTATTATCGTTTACTATAAATTAACATTTTAAAGTTTACTTTTATACTGTATATTTTATTTATTCCTGTATATTTTTATCATGAAAACTGAAAAAATTATTGGCTTCTCCGCTGTATTGTTTTCTTCTGAAATTTCTACACTTATGGCCTGTTCGCAATGAGAATATATATATAAAATGGCGTTCGACGCCAAGTTTCCTTGTGGAGATTATTATCAAAGTCGTATTTATACACGAGCAGACTTTAAATATGTCAGACTGACATCAGTGAAATAGGGTCTACACACATTTTTACACCCATTATTAATTGTCTGTCTACTAACAGCATCATTCGGAAACCCAAACGGATGGATTGTTCTCGTTTTTTCCCCCATTGTTGTTGTTGTTACCCGAAAATGAACAAAGCAAAAACGAGTCCTCTACTCCTGTGTGTTCCCGAATGATGCTGTAAGAGTGTGTGCCAATTTTTATAATGGCTATATTTGGTGTCCAATTAGCATCCTAGGGGAAAACACTAAATTTTTGTGGAAATCAGGGTTGAAATTCAGCGACTATTTCATTGTCGGCAATGTAAATTAGTATTAAAATTGTTGTATACCAACTGTGACTAAATGCGTTTAAATGGTTAAATAGCTGGAAATTCCGATAATGCATTACATTGCCGACAATAAAATTGTGGCTGGATTTCAACCCTGATTTCTGCTGAAATGTAGTGTTTTCCCGTTAAAATTTAAGTTAAAAATTTCTGCGAATTGCTGTTGTGTAATCAGCTGTGTCGTGTAGGGTAGTGTTTGCGTGATTGGCGTAATGATTGTCAAAATATCAAAATCATTTGATAGTTTTCGTTTTCAAGACCCAATCAAAAATTCTAGACAGAATTGAGAGATTTATACTAATATTTAAATAGAGTAGATAAATATAGAGATTCCGACATTTTAGTGGTAAAATTAAAAAAAGTATTTTTGGATAGCTATCGAGGAGTCGACCAGTACTCATCTGCTCACTGACGGACTGAAACAATTTTCATGATTGCGCAATATTTTTTGCAACTGTGGCCAACGGACAGCAATTCGCAATAATTTTACGCAATGTTTTGTGTCGTCTAGGGTCCGCTTTAATTACTTTTCGCCGCACGTTGTTTGTTTTATTTATATATTTTTTTAGTAAACGTCAAGATCAGCTGGGTTTTGACTAGTAACGGGCGCTGGGAATATTTTTTATTAAATTGGGAGTAAAATATGCATTCATAACTGAAATTAGAGAAATAATTTAATTCTTGCGCAACAAAAATTATTTCAGGTAATATTGTAAATATTTCTTACTAATAGAATATTATATAGTTTCTTTCTATTTAAATGTGATGATATATGTAGTTACTTAAGCAAAACACATTATATTAATCTGTGTGAAAAAAAAATTGCAGAAATAACTGGCGGATGAATTTCAAAGGACTACCTTTCAAGGTAGTAAAGTGAAGCTATTTGAAGGACTACCAAACAAATTAAGCATTTGACGAAAATGTTGCATATAAGCTGATGCCAAATAAAACAGTCTCTACAAATACAATTATCTTGTATTTCCACATCAAGAATAGTTGAGTAAGCAATGAATGACGACAAGGAGAAGAGATATCATGCATATAAGTTCGTAAATTCCTTTGAAAGTAAGGAGTTTGCATGTGGCTGTGGTGCAGCCTTTATTAATATTGGCGTTTCCTATCCTATATACAAAACGATATTTCGTCAAATGTTGCATGGCATTGGTATATCTCTCGCATTCAACCAACTGCGTCAAGAAGGGCTGATGTATCTTTATCGAGGGATTTTGCCACCTATGGCCCAGAAAACGATTTCTTTGTCAATCATGTTCGGCGTTTACGACGGAACAAGGCGATATTTAGTCGAAGATATAGCACTTAACAGTTATGTGGCCAAAGTATTGGCTGGCATCACATCAGGAAGTGTTGAAGCTATTTTATTACCATTTGAACGTATTCAAACACTACTTGCTCATTCTAAATATCACGGCTATTTCAAAAATACTCCTCTAGCTTTTGGGTAAATATTTTGATTCCAATTCAGGAAAACATATATATATTTAATTTAACATAGATATGTTTGGACTAAGTATGGTTATCGAGAATTGTATAGAGGTATCGTGCCAGTTCTATGGCGGAATGGTCCATCAAATGCAATATTTTTCATGCTTCGCGAAGAGGCCCATAAACACTTACCCCACTCGGTAAGCAAATAATAAAAATTATATAAATAAGTCGTTAAGCGCGGATTGCAAAAATTTTCTTTTTAGTCAAGTGCTCCCTCGCAAAAAGCTCAAGAATTTATCGCTGGGGCTTTGATTGGAGCAAGTACCAGTACACTTTTCTATCCCTTGAATGTTATTAAAGTTGCGATGCAAAGTGATATGGGACATAAATCGGAAAGTATGGTGTCAACATTTAAGAGAATATACCACGATCGTGGTAGTCGAATAGGAAACTTTTATCGCGGTTGTATGTTCAATGCCCTTCGATCTTTTTTAAGTTGGGGCATAATGAATACCGCGTACGAAAGTTTACGAAAATTATTGTACTGAAAAATTTACAAGCCAAATATAATTTTATTAAGTTTTTTTAATCTGATAAAATAGCTATAATTTATAATTAATTGTAAATGTTTTTTTGAAAGGGAAATCATTTTCTTCCTATAATTAACAATTTGAAACTAATTCAAAAACGAACACTCCAAAGTATTTTTGGCATAAGCAAATATAGAAGTTAATGAATGCTATTTATTATTTTTTAAAATATATTTTCATTGTAGACGCGTTTGTAAGAACTTAATTTCTAATGAAATGGAGTTGCGAGTAAAATTAAAATGTTAAAAATTAATTTTACTATTAGCAAAACAAAACTTTAAAAATGTAAAAAAATATGCATTTAATATTGTTATTGTATACTAATCGAAATAAATATGTACATATATATAAATAATTGTTTTGTAAAAAAATATAAACACAAATAGACTTTCTAAATAATTGTAAAACAAATTGTACTAACTTCGAATTCAGTTCATAGTTCACAAACTTAAATTTATGTAATTCGAATTTGGAAAACTTATTAAATAAACAATTTTTCCCAATTACAGTTTGTGGAATACTAATTTAGGTTGCTTATGTTGTGACTTGCATAATTATGAGTTTACTAAGCCATTTTCATCGATCCTGAATTTGATTTTGATCAACTGATTCCACGAAAAGGAATGGACAATTTTAATTATGAAGAAAACAAAAAGAATTTCCTCTTTTTGATGTCATTAAGCATAGACACCAACCGGAAAAGATTACCAGCGTTAAATTGGGTGAGTTGAACGAATGTCAAAATTATTTTCATTACAACCAACTTAGCTGGTTTTCTTTCCGACGTACCTTTGATATAGAAAAGGTGCGTATTTATAAAAGATATCCCTTTAATTTGAGTCAATCTTGCAATTCAATTAATAATCACTAACAAATTTTACTACATCTGAAACAACAAATTGCTACTGCAGGAATATTTTTTCCAAATCTCTGCAAAGAAAACTACATAAAGCATAAATACTAATTTATAGTTATGTATCATTTGCAGCCTGAAGATGACTATTCGTCCGGCTTACAGACCAAAAATTGTGAAAAAGCGCACCAAGCACTTCATTCGACACCAATCGGATCGTTATGCCAAACTTTCGGTAAGTTGTTAGCAAGTTTAGGAACTCTTTACTAAGCTAAATCGCTTCTTTTGTTTACTCACAGCATAAATGGCGCAAACCAAAAGGTATTGACAACAGAGTACGTCGTCGTTTCAAGGGTCAGTACTTGATGCCTAACATCGGTTATGGCTCAAATAAACGTACTCGGCACATGTTACCCACTGGGTTTAAGAAATTCCTCGTGCATAATGTTAAAGAACTGGAAGTCCTAATGATGCAAAATAGAGTGTACTGTGGGGAAATCGCTCACGGCGTGTCTTCAAAGAAACGAAAGGATATCGTGGAGCGTGCCAAGCAGTTGGCAATCCGTTTAACCAATCCAAATGGCCGTCTTCGATCCCAGGAGAATGAATAAACTTGTATAAGAAAATTTAATTAACACAAAATAAATGTTTAATTAATATTTTATTAATTAGCGAAAATGTGAGTTGGCAATTCTTTTAAAGCATTGGATAGAACGTTGGGCGAATCATTGTCGTAAAGTATAAGAATATAATTTCCATGCTTAAAATATAAATGAAATTCAAGAAAACAAAAAATTCTTATTTGCCACATGCAACTTCCGTTGGTAGAAACAAATATGCAATTTTAAAAACTAGACCTATAGTCGCTGCTGTGGGATTTTTTAGAAATGGTATTCTACGATATCTACTTTTATTTAAGTATAACATCGTGTTCATGCTCCAAATGCTCGTTTAATCCGTCTTTATTTTCGAATTTAACACCACATATGACGCATGGAATTTCGTCGGAAATATTTTCTGCGACTATAGCATTTACTGCATCCTCTGTTTCTGGCGTGCTGATAGCCAGTGGATGTGTTTTCATGTGCATTTTGAGGGTGTAGCGTTCCGTGAATGATTTTGGGCAATATTCGCATTGAAAACGTTTACGATTTTCTTGATGTATTTGCATGTGATGAGTGTAAGTTTTCCTGGTTTTGAAAGTTTGATTACATACACTACATATAAGTGGATTTTCTTCGCCTTCATGGCGAAGCTTATGGTTGTAGAGCAAGTTGTCTTGTGAAAAGCACACGCCGCATTTCTCACATTGAAACTTTTTTTTATTCCAATGCGATCGCATGTGCCGCAACGTATTGACCGGTCGAGTGTATCGCTTGTTACAATAGCGACACTCATTTTCTGTTTTTCCAGCATGGACATTCATGTGTAGATCTAAGTATTCCTCATCTTTGCGAACGGCACCGCAAATATGGCATGTATAAACTGGATTATTGTCATGATTTTCAGATATATGCTGGTTTAATTCCTTTTTTGTTTTAAACAACTTATTGCAGATAGCACATTCCCGAATACCTCTTATATTGTCATCATCGGAATCATCTTCACTATCGCCTAAAGTATCGATATCTGTGTCGTTCATCTCTACATCTTCATTTTTTAGTTCTATGATGGTGTATTTTTCTGTCGACTTTACTACGGCGGTCTGTTCTGGTGAGCTTGTGGACTGCAATGTGGTTTCCAAAAGTTTTGTTAACTTCTTTTGAAATGTCAATAACTTTAACATCAAGTCATCATATTCGCTTAATTCTGTCAAACACTGCGGACAAATGCAAGCATCAGTATTAAAATCTAGTTGAGTTTTAATACAATTAGCTAAATGCTGCAAAACAACTTTTATGGGTTTCTTTGATGCTGGGACAATTGCTATATCGATGTCCTCGAAATTTCTAGTTATTTCGTCCCTTCTTCCACATAAATAACAACGTTGCTTTCCAAGTTTGGAGATATATTCGTTAAACCTCAACATTTTATGTTAAAAAACTGGAATTATCGAAACGCGGAAAGATTCATAAAACGCCTATCGTCAAAATTCTTTAAGATACCACTGTTGCCATATTAAAGAATAACAACTTTTCTCAAAAATATATTGCATCCCCAATTTCAGTTATGAAAGATATGTACACCAGCTTTAGATATTAATCGATAACAAATACTTTTATGGTGAAGGCTCAATAAACGCTTTGCTTGGTTTTGAAGTTTATCATATAAATATAACGTAACTATAAGTTGACACAATGACAAAGCTTTTATAAGTTGAAAAAAATAGATAAACCTCTGGGATTTTATACAGTCTATTATGTAGTCCCCTATCTGTTTCCATTTCAAACACGAGCAAGTTATTTACCTATTTCGACAAACCAATAGGAAACATGACCTTCGATATAACTTTTTTTAAGAAAAAGAAAAAAAAACAAACATTTTTCAGAATTTATTTGCAGATTTTAAATCAGAAGGATAAATGTTAAAAACTGTCCGAAAAACAACTTGCAATCTAATGCTAATTTCTCATTGCCTAAAATAGTTTTGCTTATGGCGGCGTATTCTTACAAACTTTTGCCTTAAAAGCATTAGCATTTAATTTTTATTGAAGGTTTTTATATATGTATTTATTTATTCTATTTATTTATCTATTCTGTTTATTTATCTATTTATTCTATATTTATTATATTTATCTATTGATTCATATAAAAGGAAATATTTTTTTTGCCTACTGTGACTCAATTCAACCATTGCATTAACATCCATTAAACAAAAAAAAATAAAGAAATAAAGATAATTAAACTGACAATGTCATTCCACTAAAAGTTTAAGTCATTCCACTTATCTCTGCCACTAACGTTGCAAAGTTCCGTACCACTTTAATGACTTACCCGTGAAACTGTTTTGTCACTTAGAGTGTAGTGGTAAGTACGTACCAACAATCGTTGAAGTTCAAAATGTTTTGAACTTTTGTCTGCACACAAAGTTGTAACGTTAATGGCCTGCATTAGAGTAAAAAATCAAAAGCTGCAAAAACAAAATTTTTGGGTTCTCTGAAATTCAATCAAAGATTTACAGATTTTTTTATATCAAAACACCTTTTACAATTCGTTTCTCTGAGGCACATGACAATTCTGTAGCATCCTTGCGATTCTTCAAATATCGATATTTTTTCCTTTTCATCGATGAATATCCGTATTTGATTTGTTTGCCGACATTTACAAATTGTTAATTTTCTAAGTTTACGAAGGGATGGCGGAAAATAATTGCGAAAAAGTTCGCTGCTTTCTCTGTAGGCGCAAAAGCTCAAGTAACAAGCATACAAATATTGAAGAAACGCAATGCCCGATTTCTGGAAAAACTCTAAAAGATATTTTGAATTACTTGGCACGCGGCTCGAAAACGGAGCTTTACATTTCTAAGATTGACTCAGTTTGCTATTATTGCCATTGTCAACTACTTGAATATGATACCATCATGATGAAGTTGTTGAAGACCCAGCAGAGTTTAATAAAGCTGGTTGAAAACGCTGGTATGGGTTACGATTCTGACGTAGAAAAGGAATGTAACCAACATATGTTGACAATGGAGGAACTAAATAATGCAGACTTCTTTAGTGATTTCTATGTTTCAGACAGTGAAGTCGCCCAAACTGTAAACGAAGTTGTGCACGGCCAAAAAAAATTTACCCAGAACACTATTATCGAAAATAGGAAACGAAAGGAAGCTGCGGAGTGCCAATTTTGCGTGATGAAATTCCGCAGTAGAGCTAAATTGCAAAAACACGTCGCACAGGCTCACCGCAAATTCTCATGCAAACTGTGCGATTTTAGTCATCGAAATGAGGATTATGTTTTACTACACATGAATTTGCATGAAGGTCGTATGGAAACTCAGTGTCGATTCTGCGATAAAAATTTCACAACTAAAATTAGCACGATTCGTCATATGGAAGTGCACATGAACTCGAAGAAGTATCAATGCGACAAATGTGGTCTCTGCTTTTCACAAACTACAGTTTTGTACAACCACAAACTTCAACATGAAGCCGAAGAGGATCCGCTGCGTTGTGAGATATGCAATCAGGTGTTCAAAACCAAACGAACCTACCGCCATCATATGATTACGCATCGAGCTGATCGGCCCCGATACAGTTGTGAGTATTGCTCGAAAACTTTTACGGAGAAGTACACACTAAAAGTGCACAAGCGGACCCATGCCGAAACGGGAAACGAAATATCGGAAGAAGTCACAAATGCAGTGCAATCGCTTACTCAGTCTAATTCACAACAACCGGAATCAAAATTCAACTGCATCATTTGTGAGCAAGTATTTCCTAGCAAAGAGAATTTAAATCGACATATGGAAAAGGAACATGACGTTATCCTCAAATCTCTTACTCTTTCAAACTACTCTCAGTATGAGATTGTTACAAACGAACCACGGAAATCATGCCATGTTTGCGGCCAGATGTTTAGCACACAAAGCAATTTAGATTTTCATTTGGAGAGCGTTCACGGTCTAGATTTTAAATAAATCAGTTCTTTAACTTTAATATGTGTGCATTTTCTTAAGGTCTCTACTCGACTTTTACTTGGACGTCATATTTCGTTACATTAATTGTTCCGAAATAAATTCGCTTTTTTTAAGAAGAGCGAGAATAAACGTATATATCGGCAAGTATTTAGTATCCGTCATCAGAAATTTCTATGTTATAATCGGGATATTCATTGTTCAAAATATTCCTTGATTCAGCGTGGTCGGCTTTACCATATCCCTGCAAAGGACAAATTTTTAGTTGTGCAAATGCATTTAAATAGAAATTTTACCTGCGAATAGCCATAAATTTTGATAAATTTAGTACTTGGATTGTGCTCAATTCTTCCACCGCCAAGGCATTCAGTTTCTAGGCCTAATCCTTGGCAAGAGGTACTGACGCGTTCGTAAATATCAGCTTTGAATTGTAATTTGAACTGATAATCTCTTTTTTACATGTATTTATATTTTTATGCTTACAGTGCCATTGGCAGTCAGCATATCCTCGAACAATTTTTTTACTTGGTTCTGTACCGTCACTTTTTTCTTTGCCGTAAACTTTAATCAAGACATATTTAAAAATTCCTTCCTCAATTTCTACCGGCTGGACAGCATCCAGTTTAGCATCGACCATTTTGCATAATACTCTAAAATCTAAAGAATCGATTGTTAGGAGCTCTAATTTTCAGAGTAGGACCTTACACGGTTTAGGCAAATTGCAGGAGGACGTTGGGTTAACAATAATCCTGCAGCTGATTTCAGCATTTTATTTCTCCAATAAAAAATACTATCTGCCAAATGTTTTTAAGATATTCACAATAAACGCAAAGGATTATTATAATTGATTTATCTTTCAGATACTTTACAAGACCCACCTTGTAATAGAAAAATTATGAAGTTTTACTTTATTTTTAAAAATCTGATGCGTGCAACAGATGACTTTCTTGTACTAGCATATACAAATCACGAACTTTTATTATTTATTGCTACAAGTTTCTTGACAAAACTTTTATTATTATTTACAATCACGCATTCTTCTACTTTGTAAAAAAAAATTTCAATGCCTTGTAAACTCAAATTCTGTGTTTAAAAATTTTTACTATTTCACTGCGTTTTATTAGAAAAGTAAACGAACAAACCTTTTAAATTCTAAGGAAATCCTAACATTTAAGCAATAAAAATTTTTTTTTGATATGGCGTATAAAGAATTAAAATACTAAAGAATATCCACGGTCAGCTATTCATAATTTTCGGAATTTTGGAAAAAATATGGCTACTTCCGGTCCTGACGGTAAATACTAACGGTATAAAAAGTTTGATCACAATCGGCGTTTGGCACGTATTCTTTGGTTAAGCCTAATTTTCGACCAAATAATTCGATAAACTTAGAAAAAACGGTAGGAATGTTTATCGCACATTTGTATCGTCAGAACCTCAAAAGCTTCATTGGAATCTTTTTCCTTTCGAGAGTACTTAATTCAACAGCATCTTTGATTTTTTGGTTCAGTTTGCAACACTTTTATTTGACGTTTACAAAGTATTAAAAAAAAAGTTATTCTGATCACATTTTGGCGATTAAAACATATTTAAATTAAGGATGCAGTATTGCCGCATCTGCAGGTTTCCAATAAAAGCAGAAATAAATATTTATAAAGAAACCCTTGGTGAACCACCTGTGCTACTAATTGACCTCATAAAAGAGTGCACGCAAGACTACTTTAGAGACGATGATATTGGTGAGGACAACATATACTTCAGCTACATTTGTCATGAATGCTGCCAGAAGTTGCTTCTTTATTACAATTCCTCGGTGATGATGAAAAAATTAAAAGATGAACTTTATAAGCTAATGGAGAGCGCAGCAAGACGATCTAAATTGTTTGATGAAGACAATTTAAAGGTAGTGGATACAAAAGTTGAGACTGAAAAAACAGTGAGTTCGCACTTTAGTGACATAAACAGTTTCAACGACAAAACAAGTGATCTGCTGGAGAGAAATGAAGAACATGATGAAAAGGAGCAATTAGTTAAACTTGAAATTATCGCTGGTAATACTCAGATTTTGATAGGTATATACGAATATATAAATATAAACAATTCTTTTTATATGAAAAGTTCAGGGCACTTGCAAAATTTATATGCATTAAGCTTTCAAGTGATGAACATTTCATATATGATTGCATTGGCGCAAAACGAAATATACATATACATATTTCAAGTATTTTAAATTACAGAAAGGGATGAAAATGAATTTGAGTTCGAAAACGTGTCCACGATACTAAAAACGGAGATTCCCAATGACAAATACGAACCTTGTGAAGAGTTGATCGAAATAGAACAAATTAATATTGATGAATTAAGTAAAAATACTTTAGAAGAAACGGGGAGAGAAAAAGCTAACAACTGCCTACCGCCTCGGAAAGCTCTTAGTTGCTCCGATTGTAAGATACTGTTTCCAAATAAACGCACTTATAGTATGCATCGTAAGCAAGAGCACTTTTCGGGATACATCTGTGATCAATGTGGAAAGACTTTCTACTCCCAATCAGGTTTCATTACACATACGCACACTCACAAGCCAGAGAAAGAATTTGTGTGTCCTGTATGCGGCCAGCAATATCACCATAAAGGATATTTAAAACGCCACATGGCTTGGCATAGTGGAGAGACGCCCTTCGAATGTGACGTCTGTTCGAAACGATTTGTCCACAAAGTCGCACTGTACAGACATAAGCAAATACATGAAGATGTTCGCAATATTGAATGTGTAGAGTGTGGCTTTAAGTTTCGTACGAAAGCACATTTGAATAGACATATGATGACTCATAGTGGGGCCAAACCGCATAGCTGTCCTATATGTGGGCAATGCTTCTCCCAAATGTATAATATGAAAGTTCATCTAAGGGAACACGAATCACCGGGTAGTACACGTAGAAATCGTATCAAATGCAAGAATTGTTCTAAAACGTTTTCACATAAAGACAAATTTGATAGCCATATGAAGCGAAAGGAATGCTGATGTGCATTCCTAACTAGACTATGTAAATATATGTACATACATTGACGGTGCCATGTTTTTTATTTTATTTCAGCGGGGATAGGGTCACATAGTATTAACTTCATAGTCCTATATAATATTAAAAAAACACTGCTGCATATCCACTCATATTCAATTTTTTTTATAAAGTACGAGGCGTGCTTGACTTACAATTGGATCCAGTTTTGCAAAAAGCAACCAATCCACATCGCAAAAAAAATCAAGGCAACCGTTATTTTTTTACTATAATATATAATATTTACTATATACATATATTTAGCGTATTCCTCATTAAGATGAATGTCCGACGGCAACCACAGATAAGACGGTAACAGGCGCAAAAATTTGCCCAAACAGAATTATCAAAATGATTTTGATATTTGCACGGCAGTGGTGCAAACACCACCTTACACGACACAAACATTTGCACAACAGCCATTTTGGGCAAATATTTGCATCGTGCTTAAGGTGTTCGAAGTGAATATAAAGAATACTCTACCTCTTTACATTTCTCTGCCAATAAACTAGTTTCAAATAAAAAATTTCACTTAAAATCCGTCAGTTACAGTGAATAAAATAAATAAAATATTATTTATATTAAGTTATCGTTACATGTAAACGAAGGCTTAAGGTTGGCGCAAGTAAAAAATTGGGCTTGAGCAAAATCTGCTCTGCTAAATAATTTTAATAATTTTCGGCATAAGTAAAGAATAGGTGAGTGGCTCCGATTTAAACATTTTTTGGTATTTACGCATTGGTAATTAGTTGGTATTTACGCATATTCAGGGTTATAATAAAAAAGCTTTACATTAAAATAAGGCCGCCAGGCATAAAAACCTTACATGACCGTGAGAATTCTGCTGATTGAGGGTTATGATCCCTGCCGCGGCCGAAGTAAAAAAAGGCGTAAAAGGCCGAAAAGCCTGTATGCAAAAAACCTCACATGACCGTGAGGATTCTGCTGATTGAGGGTTATGATCCCTGCCGCGGCCGAAGGCCTCTAATACACGAAAAAACCTGTTTGCAAAAAAATTCACGTTTTCGAGAGGATTCTGCTAACATTTTTCAAATAAGCGAAAGTCATATGAATTAAAGTAGTAAGTATATCATATTATATGTTATACCCTATTAAAGGTAAAAGAAGAGGCTTTTCAGAAATATGATTTATTTTTTACCTTAATGCATTCGTTCAGAAGAAAAAAATTATTGTTTGAGTTTAAAATTGGTAGACAGTAAAAATACTTAATCGTCCCAATACGTCACAATAGCTCACTTATTTAGAGGTATTAAGCTTATACAGTTGCATTTAATTGACATTTAAAAGCTTCAAATCCAAGATGGCTTACTTCCGACTGAAACAAAATGGCTATTTCTGGTCCTAACGGTAAATTATAACGAAAAAAAAAATATTAAAAATCGGAGCTACTCCTATTCTTTACTTGTTCCCCAAAATTGGTCGTATTTTTAGAACTAATATTCTAATTTAATTTAACTAGTACTAGTTCGTTACCTTACTGGGTAATTTTGCCCTGGCTTCACATCTATGTATATACAAATTTAAGAAAGTGCGTATGCAGTAAAGCCAGAAAATACTCTGTTGGCATATAATAACTCTGTTTTATAGGTGTGTAAACAATGTCATCAAATTGCACTATTTGCCAGAAAAGTTGTAAAAGTTTAAAAAATATTTTGGAAACTAAGATCGGAAAACCATCAATGCTCATCAATGACTTGCTGCTGCGTTGTTTGGAAAACAATAAACCTGATATTATTGACAAAAATTCAAAGACACCTCCCGGCATGTGCATCAAATGTGAAAACAAATTGTTAGAATTTTATGAGGCAACTTTAGAAGTTTCGAAAAAGCGCCAAGAGTTTCTGGATTTGATGAGGCCGAGTTCAGATATAGAATGCAACTTTAATGATGAATGCACGAAAGGTAAGGCTGGTAAATGAAGGATATATGTATTAAACATTTTAAAGAAAATTTTCTTAACAGAGTGCAAACGAAAATTGAACCTAAAAAATACCAATTCTAGTTCAAACGACAATGATACGGATGAGAAAAATATTTCATTACCATTAACAGAGGCACGACTGCAATCAAAATTACAAAAATATTGCCAAGAATGCAAAATTGAATGCCCTACAGAGGAGGTTTTGCAATTGCACTTGCAAAAAGTACACGCTGCTGAAAGGGTTTCTACCTCTCAATTGCTCCAATGTGTCCAATGTCGAGAAGAATTCTGGACTAGGGAAATGCCCAAAAGACATTGTAAAAAAATGGAAGTACTATCGCAGAGAAATTTAGAGAAATCCAAGTGTGATTCGTGTTGTCAAGGATTAAAAAAAAATACTAATTTTCTCGCTGATCCAAAAACTCCTTCCGAATTTCTTTGCTCGCAGTGCGGAACAATCTTTAAGCTCAAACGGTCCTTAAAGACGCATATAGAATCCGAGCACCCCGAATTCAAACAATTTCAGTGTGACGAATGTGGGAATTTTTACAACACTTCTAAATCACTTAAGAAGCACAAACTTGTGCATAGCGATATTAAAGATTTCCAATGTGATGAATGCCCACGACAATTTCGTTTCTCCCATCACTTGAAGCGTCATAAATTAACACATACTGGTGTTAAACCGTATGTTTGCCCGATTTGTTTCAGAACATTTGCTTTGAAGTATAACATGTATTCACATATGAAGGAGCATTCACGACCAGGTAAAATATCACGACGGCTTGAGTGCGGAAATTGTAGCCAGTTTTTCACAGCGCAGCAGTTACTAAGTCAACATTTAGCTGTTGGCGGCTGTGCGCCTCCTAAAGTGGAGTTACCGTTAAGGACAGATGTGTAAATAAAATTTTTCTTGTTATGTGAATACCTGTTTGATTTACTTTGGAAATAATTAGAAAACAATGTGGATATCATTTTCTTTCTTGCAGAGTTCTGCGTTTTGAGTTCAGGAAGACTGTCACAACTCGAGTTTTTACGAAAATGAGATAAGTATGCCAAAATACCGACACTCTTGAACCCTACCTGCTATACTTCTATGCTAAATGAAAACAGTATGAAAACGTATTTGCAAAAACAGCTGAAATGAGATTTCGGGGTAGTTGTAATTAGAGCTAATGAGATGGGGCATTCTCTACTACATGCGCCTTTTTTTGATAATATCGCGAAATCGACCAAAAATAGTAGGAATATTGTGCAGATTTCTTAGAAAAACACGTCTTTTCTAGCGGATTCTTCCATTGTGTTCTTGTTTGCTGTCAACTTTGTTTGTCAGTGGTAGTAGTAGGGTGTAAGGAAGTAGAAATCCACCATGATGATGCAGCCAAGTAAAGGGTTTTCCTATAGGGACGGGTCGATGTGGACAGTCTGTGGCGGCCATGTTGTTTTGCAGCGTCTGTAAAATCTTTTGTTCAGTATAAATTAATAAGTCAGTGTTGCCAAAGCACCATGGCAAGGTACACAATTGAGCACGTTCAAATGATAAATGTGTTGACAACTGTCAACATTGACCCATCCCTGTTGGAAAACCTTGTAGATGCAAACGATACTCGTTTCCGATAATAATCGAAAGAATTTCGAAAATATCAAACAAATTCTATGACATTTTTAATACAGTCCTCTAAGTATAATTACTCAAATATGTACATTGAGTTGTACATATGTACATTGAAAATATGAATGTACATATTTCAAAAGTTATGTTTCTTACCTAAACTCTTAACAACGGACCTTGCTTCTTTTTGTTAATTGTTGAACCCGGATCCGCATCGGCTTTTGTTACACGCATATACTTTGAGACCCAAGGCAGTGGTGCTTGTGTTTTAAAATTTAGTATGAGATGGCTGCATGTGCCATTTCAGCAGGAAGCTTGCTTGACAGCGATAAAATCATTCTCGTTTTCACGGGTTTGCGGTTACCGATTTAAAATAAAATAAAATGCGGGATATAGAAATCCTAGATCCTCGGAATCTTGTAAAGAACAGAGAAATTTTATATAGGCTGATGATAAGGTCAGGGTGTAATTGAAATTTGTATTCCTGATAGTCCACGGTTTTCATCCTTGTAGCCAACTGATGTATGATGGCTTGGAAAAATTTGCGATGGAACTTTCAATGCTGGTCAAGGCAGATGAATGTGCCCCAAGCGAAAGGTTGCTTCACGTTATGATTGCCGGTATGCAAGCGATGTCTGATAAGGAGACGAAGCAGCGTGACGAAGTGTTGCCTGGCATCGACTTGGAGTTCGAACCAGAAGGATCTGGCTTAGCACCGGAACCTGCGTCGTACGAAACGGCGTACGTAACGTCCCATAAGCAGTCTTGTCGGGCAGGCGCTTTTAGTTTTGACGGTACTTTAGTGGCCACTGGTAGTGTAGATGCAAGTATTAAGATACTGGATGTAGAGCGGATGTTGGCAAAGTCAGCACCGGACGACATAGACCCAGGCCGTGAACAACAGGGCCACCCGGTCATTCGAACACTATATGACCACACTGACGAAGTAGCCTTTTTGGAATTTCATCCTAAAGAACATATGTTAGCTTCAGGTTCACGCGACGGCACTGTGAAATTGTTCGACATAGCCAAGCCATCTGTAAAGAAGGCGCATAAGGTATTTACTGATTGCGAGCCAGTAATTTGTTTGTCATTCCATCCAACTGGCGAATATATGGCGATTGGAACCGAACACAACGTTTTAAGGGTTTACGATATTCAAACTTCTCAATGCTTCGTTAGCGCCATAGCGTCACAACAACATAAATCGGCTGTTACCTGCGTTAAGTATGCACCCACAGCGAAAATATATGCTACGGGCAGCTTGGATGGTTCTATTAAAATATGGGACGGTGTCAGTGGGCGGTGTGTTAATACGATACCGGAAGCACACTCAGGAGCAGAAATTTGTTCCTTGGAATTTACACGCAATGGCAAGGTAATTGATATTCGAAAGAATATGGTTTTAACCGTCTCAGCAATGAATCGTTCAATTTTTAGTACCTGCTTTCATCCGGAAAAGATTCGATTGTTCATTTGTGGGAGCTGTGTACGAGTCGGCCTATTCAAAATTATACAGGTGCCGGAACTACAGGCAAACAGGAAAATAACACACAAGCTGTCTTCAACCACACGGAGGATTATGTACTCTTTCCTGATGAGGCTACCACATCCCTTTGTTCATGGAATTCACGGAATGGTGGCCGATTAAATTTGATGTCATTGGGCCACAATGGACCTGTTCGTTATATTACACATTCTCCTAATGCGCCCGCCTTTCTAACGTGCTCGGATGACTTTCGGGCTCGCTTTTGGTATCGCAGAACCAATAACCAGTAGATTTTCGTTTCATAATATTAATGTTATTTTATTACTCATTATCAAACTGACTTGTCCATTGCTTTCGGAAGTGTAAATCATTATATCCACAGAGTTTAAATATAATAAAAAAATAATTCTTTTAGTAAACACCATATTTTTTATTTTGATTTTTATCTTAAATGAGCGCGATCTGTAACCCGACTGTAACTGACTGAAGGGCGCCCGCTGCCAATGATGTTGAACACAATCATTATTTTCAAAATAATTTTATTTATAATAATATAAATAGTTACTATTATTATTTTCAATAAATCTCGCTTTTATTTAAAAAATGATGAATACACCAAAGGGCTTATTTAGTTCAGTGAGTTTGTGTGCTTCAGTTAAATTAAGAAATTAAGTATGTATTAAGAAATTAAGAATGCATGTAGCAGTATGTACACTTCGCCAATTGTACATTATTGCTTATGAACTAAGTATTTTAAATTTTTTAATAAAGAGTGACGATTTACAATATTTAAAGTTCAGTTTGTTGCGGTTTTTGTGCTATATGTACTAAGCAAAATTTAGTTAAACATTTAGATTAATTGTGAGTAGTGACAACTGCAGCTTTTAATTACTTTTCGAGTATAAATATTGCTTATCAGTAGTAATGCTTTGTAATTCACTGGAAGTCCTCGCGTATTTTGTTGTTTTTCTGGTGGTTTGTTTACCAATTGCTTTTAATTATCTTGCTTAAATTAATTTCTAATTTTAAAAATATACTCGTACCACTAAAAATATCAAAGTCTCATATTGAATTAATTGAGAGTAGTTTTTCTTCCCATTCTAATATTAATTAAAAACTATTGTATCGTATATCATCATCTCTATCAGTTTCTTGAATCTGGGCAGTTTTTTGTTAAAAAAATGCTATTAAAATATAAATAATTATAGATTTTTTCCGATTACGGATTTGCTTAATCGTTCTTCCTCTGACTACGATCTTCTTACATACAGTAGTATAATAGTATAGTAATATATAGTACTTCTATTAAGTAGTATAGTGTGCGCTTGAAATGGACTTAGAAGAAATTAATTGTTTTTGTTTTTTTTCTTCTGATTATTTCGGATGTTATTTATAATATACATATAATTCTTAACTGAATTGCACAAAAATAATTTTTAAAAAGTTTTATTTCTCGAGTATTATACAACCAAAAATTAATTAAGGCTTATAGATAAGTATTTATGTATGTGTGTATATACGGTAGTTTTTATTATTTATTTTTTTTTATTATCGAAAATAATATAAAAAAATTGAATGGTCTTAAAGAAAAATCACAAAAGAAGGGAAAACAAAATATGTATTCGCTTTTAATAGGAATAAATAAAATAATTACATAAATATTTATGTGTTTATTTATGTACCGCAAATATGAAAAAGGAAATCTTAAGAATTTTATACTTTTATACTGTTTTATGTTACTGTTTTTATGAAGAAAAAGAAATGAAATTAAAGAAAGAGAAATGAATTATCCAAGTTACTGGAAGTGCTCTATGCAACAAAGTGATAGTGGAGTGGAAAAAAAAATATTTTTAAATTAATAAATTATGTATTATTAAAATAAATGCTCCGAAGGGATAAATCTTAAAGGTAAAGAAACCCGCGGTGCTCTTTACTATTTCATTTCTTAGAGCTTTCAAATAAAATTATTTGCTATTATTTTTACTACATTGTGTTATGTACAAAACTTTTAACCGAGAGTTTGATGAAATATGTATAATATAATTAATTTTAGGCACCATATTTTTTCCCTTTTCTATATGGGTATTTCCTACTATGTATCGTATATGGATAGTTATTTATCCATAGCTATTATCCATTTTTAGAATTTAAATTTTTTTTTGAGAATTCCAAAATCCTTTAAACTCAGAAAAATCCTTTACACTCAGCAAAGTGCAAAATGGTTTATAGAGAAATGGCGTTGGCATAACGTTATAATAACAGTATTAAATAAAATTAATGCTTTATAGTTAACGCAAATCGGTAATCACTTTAGAAAATAGGTACTATATGACAACCCACGCCTTCTTCGAACTTGTCTTATGGTCGTCTTTCTTTAATGGTTCACAATAGAGGTTGTAAGTACTACGAATAACTACTTTGAAACAGTTTTCTCGCATTGTTTAGTTGAGTCGTGAGCCATAATAGGCCCCCTTATTCTTAATTTGATTAATTTTTTATGCATTTGAGTGTTTTTCGTAGTCGAACTTGGCGCTCTACTTGGTAGAAATTAGCGCTCTACTAAAACGAAAAGGAATTAAGTAAATTTTTACGTATCAAATAAAAAGAGCTTTTTCCAAAAAAACCTTTAAAAGTTTTAAAAAATCTTATTAAAATGTTAGTATTGCTTTTTCACCATTTAATAATTAGTAATATAAAAATATTTTTTTTACTAAAGCAAGAAAATCTTTTCTTTTATTTTTTTCAAAATATGTAATTGCGGACGGATTGCTTTTTGGTTTTTTAAAGATTATAAATAAAAGTGTTCTTCAGAGGCCTATGAACTGAATAACCAAAAGAAATAAAAGTTCCTTGATTCATTCAATATCAATCAAGTTTGTTATGTTAACCTCTCAACTGTTCCGTTTAACAATTGCAACGAGGTCTATTGCAATCTTGCGGACATTACATCTAGGTTTATTATTCTTTCATTCAATAACAATCTAAAGAACTACTTGCGACCTGACCTCTCTTCCTAACCTGGCTTTTCCTTTTGATGTCGGCCACTAGTTACATCAGCGCCACGCCAACGACCCCCGAACGTCAGCTGCTTACTTTACTTGTTCCAGTCTTTGTGCGTGTTGTTGTGATGCCATAGTTTGTGCGCTTGTTGCAGAAGGTGTAGAAGTTGCGGACAGCAGCGGCGGCGAAGGTGACGGCGAGATATACTCACTTTTAATAATAAGTTCCTGCTGCAATTTGAGCAAAGCATCGACCGGCGTGTCAATCGCCGCCTCAGTTTCCGTGCCTTGTTGTTCTTGATGTATGCGATTAATGTCCACATTTTCGCTGCCACCGTTCGTGGCTCCTACTTCATCTTGCATCAGTGCATGCGCAGCGAGAGCTGCCAGACCTTCATTTTCAGTTTGCTGTGTCGGCGGTGTGGAAAACAGGGACGATTGAATCTCGCCGGCAGCTGCTGCTGAAATCAAGTACTTTAGAGGATGAAATGCGCTCATGTCTTGCTTGGACACGAAACTTTCGTGCGTCATTTTCATGTGATTTTTCATTTTGTCCGGCCGTGAAAACTCTTTGCCGCACACAGGGCACGGGAAGACCTTGCGGTGCTTGCCCTCGTGGTAAAGGAAGGCGTGCCGTTGGAAGCTGTATTTATTTTTAAAGGTTTTCTGAACGTTTTCCTTGGCACATTCGGTACACTGATAGACGCCCTCCGTGATGCTGGCATAGCGGAACAGGTCCAAGCCACGCACCGACATTTCGGTCAAATGTTCGGCTTGGTCGTCGTTTGTGGATTGCGCTTTGCGTCGTATGCGTCTACGCTGCACCGGACGCGCTGTGTGCTTAGCGCCACCGTTACCACCACTTGACTTGTGGCCACGGGTGCCCGGCGTTGACGAGACGTCATTGCTGGGCGTGCAGCTGGAGTTATCCGGCGACTTGTAATGCGGGCCAGTGGCGGCGGCAGTTTCATCGGCCAACATTAGCTCAACTTCTGAGCGGTTATCATTCAGAGTATCCGGCGCATTGCACTCCATTGTAGTGGGTATCACCTGCAGCAGGTCTTCTTGCGATGGTGGCGGTGGCGGTAGCTGCAGCAAGCTCGGCTGTTGTTGTAAATATTCGCTGCCAGCGGCCAAAATGGGATTGGCTGCCGCCGCCATGTGAATCAGAAATTGATGATGCAAATTGCTAGACGTGGGCGGTTGGATGCTATTCGAAGCAGATTGCCGCTCTGCGGCATTGGCCAATGATTGCAGAGCTGAGCATGGGTCGTTGGCGCTATTGTTGTTGTTGTTGTTCGCCCGGTTTGTCTCTTCAAAATTTTGTGGGCCATGTTTGACGCACTGATTTTGCTTATGGCTTTGTTTACTACAATTTTTCCGTTGCGGTTCCATGTCTTTTAGGTTAATGCGAAGTTGTTGTTTAAGTAGAGAGTTGGATGAGTTACCACCAATGCTTGAACACTGCGCTTGCTGACTTTGCTGTTGTTGGTATTGTTGTTGTTGATGCTGTTGGTGATGGTGATACTGTAATTGCGTTTCAGCACGTACCTTCAGTCCCAAAACTGTTGGCAAATGCGTGGCTGGATCCACCAGCTCTAGCCCTTCCCTGGCATACTGATGTTGTTGTTGTTGTTGTTGTTTCTGTTTTGGTACAGATGTGGACGACATTGCGATTATCGCTGGGGAGTTTGTTGCCGGAGAACCAAATAATCTCTGTGATAGTTCCGGCGAAGTATGAAAGAGTTCAACTGAAAGAGAGAATTATTTGTTGCTTTGAAAGTTGAAGTGATAGATCGATCATAAGTTCTAAATGTTATTTATGATATTTATTATTATTATATATAGGTAATAGGGCATCCATTGCCACCTCCATTCGCTGCTGAATAGTATCATTAATACTTCTTAAGATTTTTTGGAATTTTAATGGTTCGTGTTCTTCTCCTTTTTGGCTCACTTGAGAGGCATTTTGTACCCATTCCTTGACGTGGAACTATGTGTACTCAAAGAATATTGTGTTGTTAACCGTAACACAGAATTCAATTCAATAAAAAAAAAACGATTTTTTTTATTTCGAGTGTAAATTTTATTTTTCTTTTTATACAAGATTTAAAATAATTACTACAATACTTGTAAGATATTGTTAATATAACTACAAAAACAAATAAATATATTGCAGTACAGATGATTTTATTTAGTATAAGTATTTTTTATTGTATGTATTTTTTGTTATTTTTATGCTTTCTTTTTACCCATTAATAAAAACGAAAAGTTGGTTTAATTTTTTAAGCAAATTGTGAATATTGGTCCCAAAACTCTCACCAAATCGTAACTTTTGATAAGTAGGTGTTTGTGTGTGTGTGTAAAAGTATATTAATATTTTGTAAGACAGTTTTGATTAAATTTTGTTCTTACAAAACGTAGCCATTTTCTGAAATTTTAACTAATTATCTACTAGAAGATACTATCTTGCTAATTTTTATTAAATAAACACTTTCCCCGTTTTGTAATAGAAAGAGGGAGGTAGGCAGGAAGGCTGGTAGGACGGGGAGAGGGTGAAACGCAGTAGGTTCAATAAACTTTTACATAAGAAATTTCATATTCATAAGTAAAAAGATATTTAATAAAAATCGGATTAGATCATAAGACATATTTTATTAATTTATTCATTTTGGAAAATACTAAATACATAATTATTTTGTTTTACATTAGTTTATAAAATATAACCCTTTTGATGAAATTAACGCCAAACTTACCTAAAAGTACATATTACTTTTCTATAAGATATACAATTTATAGATTTCTTCGTATATGTATGCATGTGTATATGTAAATGTAAATATAAATGTATATAAGGGTGAGCTTGTGAATGTATATAAAGTAAATACTATCAACTAAATTGCACTAGCTACCACTAAAAATAGTTTATGTTAACAAACACATATTTTATATTTCAAAAACGAACTTTCTGAACCATAGCGAAAATGAATTAATTCACTTGTTTGGACTTGGATTTAATAATTATTGTATTTTATTAATTGTGTGAGCGCTTAAGATAACAACCCAAATTGATTTTATGTATCGTAGTTGTAAGAAGTTGCAATGAAGTTCCCAAAGACTTCAACATCGTGGGAGGAGATCGTGCAATGTAAAACTTTGAGTGGTGTATTAATTGAAAAAAGGCGCGTCTTCATAAGATTCAAGCGAGGAGTGCTGTCGTCGTCACTGTTCTCAAGGAGACGAGACAGAGACAAAATTATATTAGTAAAACAATTCGAAACGGACTGAATTGTATTGTATTGATGGGAACTCAAAGGAGCTAAGGAAACCCCATTTTGCCCACTCAATATTAAATTTGGGTGCCATATTCATGGTCATAGTATTTCTAAGGATAAGCATACTCGTTTGAAGAGAGTAAAAAAACAACTTAACCATAATTTAATTCATTTTGAAAAAGCGAAATTATACTTTTTGAAATCACAATAAATACGAAAACAGAACTAACAGACCATAACAAAAGAAATATTTACCAGTTTAGCTTCGACTAAAGACTTGTAAGAAGTGAAAAAACTGCGTTCTAAAATCGGTCCTATCGCTCGTGTTCTCATTTACAAACTCTGCTTTTTATGAAATGCATAATACATATATAGACGAAAGTGTCCTTTAGTCTGCACACTTCTCTAACAAATCAATTTACTCTAGCTCTTTGTGATTAGAAAGGTTTTTTTTTTGGTGGTGGCTGAGCCTAATTTTGTAATTCTTCGCTGGTTTCGCCTTTTTAGGAGAGGCTGATAAGTGCACTTATTGTTATTGCTGTTATTGTTGTTGTTCTTCTTTTTGTTCTTCTCACTGATTCTAACATTCATCACAAACAGCAAGTTCTTATTTAATTTAATTTATTATAATTTCGGAATCTCTACCCTTCTCTTAATAATTTATATTATTAATAAATTGTTAATGTTATTCAATAATTTTCTGTACAACTTTTGTTAATATAAAAATTAATATGTATTTAAATTAAAATGTTGATGTATGTGCTCTAGCATAATTTTTATTCCTACTATACTATATTATTATTACTACCATCATCATTATTATTATGATTCTTCCGTTTAGTTCTTGTTTAACTTTTATAAATTGATTTATATGTAAAATAATTTATTGAATATTCGGTAGTTCTTTGGCGATAATTTAAGCCTCCGATTTAAAAACATAAATATATAAAGATCATCAATATTTCAAGGTAATGGTTACAAGTATTTCACGAATATGTATGTTACTTATTTATCTAAGATCTTTCTTTAACATTTTTTGTTTTCTAAAACTTTCATTTTGTTAAACAGACAAGCAAACAAAAAACAATTTATAGATTCTTGTTTAAACGTTTTTTTACTCACTAGCTTCATTTGAAGGCAACCAGGTAGTAGCTAATTTTTGTTGTTTAGTTTAGAGTCTAGAACAACTAAGAATCAAAACAGATGCATCTGGTGCATAAAGTGTAGACGAACGCTAGCTCCACAACGCCAAAGCGTTAAGAACTAATCATAGAACTTATCTTTTATTGCATCGAGATGCTTCTGTTTTGGTCCTTAAAGCGTGCTGGAAATTAATTCATAATTAAATATATCAGTATACTGAAAACTTATTTTAACGTTAATTAAACGAAATTATATTTTTTTTTTAATTGAGGCAACTTTGGTAATGCCAAAATGTTTCAAAATAGCATGGGAATAATTTTTAATAAAAAATTGCACAACAAAAAGAGAGAAAGTCAGAGACAGAGAGAGATAAATAAGAAAAATAGAAATAGTGGAAGAGGAGGAGGAGGAGAAAAAAGCCAAAATATTTAAAAGTATATTTATTTCGAAAAATGTGTGTAAAGCTTACATTTTGCATAAAGAAAGAGAAATAAAACTAAAAGGAAAAAGGAGTAATTTGCGTAATAACTAAAGAATAACGAGAATTTGCAACAAAATTTTATAAAATTATTGAAAATTGCGTTTAGAACGGTAAGAAACTTTTCTGATTTTGTAAGTTTATAAAAAAAAAACCACCAATAAGTCTATAAAACATATTTATAAGGTAGAACAATAAAGCGTTAAAACTAAAGTATTAAAAGAAGTTTAAAGATGAAGTAAGATTTGACTGTCGAAAGCTTGTGGTAAAGCGTTAATTGTAGAGAATGGAGTTGTTTCCTTGGTCTCCTTTGCTTCCTTTGCACAAGCTTTGACTGACTGTAACTGTCACGTGAGGATAATGTAAATCAGTGTATGTATGTATTTATTTTTAATTTAAAATTAGCCTTTTTAAACCCATTTTCCGCTTGAAAGGACAAATGATTTTGTTGTATAACTAAATTGCCTTAATTATTCGAACTATTCCGAAGACCTGAGCTCACTGCGCCGATCCGGCCGAGGCGGTCATTGGCGGAGGCGTTGGTGTCACCGCTGCCGGAATTGTTGTTACACCTGCCGACTGATTGGATGTTTGAACTTGTAAGTCCGGCGGCGTTGGCGTCGACGCAGCTGACACGGATGCCGAAACGGAAGTTGAAGCGGATGCGTTGGCATTAGCTAGCGCTGTTGATGGATTGTCAATTTTATGTATGATCTTAACGTGCGCCGTCATGTTGTCCTTTCGCGTAAACTCCTTAAAACAAAACGGACACGGATACACTTTCACGTTGCGTTTGTGTGATGTCACATAATGCCGACAGAAGTTGCTGATGTGTGTGTAGACCCGTGAGCACACCTTGCAGCGGTACGTGTGTTCACCCTCTTTGGTGCAATAGTCCCGCACGGACCCTTCCGACTCTCCCTCTGCGGCGCCGCAACTGGTGTTCAGCTTCAATTTGCTGGGCGAGGGAATGTTGAGGGATCCGGTACTGCCGCTGAGGGCGCCTTTGAGTTTATTCTGCGGTTGGTTGGCGGAGCCCATGAAATTGCCGGAAAAGATGTCAATGAAGTCGTTGTTGAAAGGCTAAAAGTTACAATTTTAATTTATATAACGTATATAGGATTTAAGAGATTAAGATTTAAGAGTTTGAAATTTAAAGAAGTGTTGTTACCTTGCTTTCTGATTTTACTGAGCTGGTAGCAGTACCAAAGCCACTGCCACTGCCAGCGCCACACCCACTGCCGCCCCCGCTACCACCGCCGCCGCCGCCACCACCGCTACTGGCACTGTTGCCGCCACTACCACTGACACCGTTTTGTTTCAATTTTGAGCGCTTATTGAGCTTTGGTTTGCTGCTCTTTGTAATAGGCGCCAGTTTCGGAATACCGACCATTGAGTTCATGAGAGTCACTGTGCCCGGTATGGCGCCAGTGCCTACCACCGCTGCCATCTTCAAACCGCCAGCAGCTACAGCCGCTGCAGCGGCAGCCTCTACCAGCTGCTGCTGGTGTTTATGCTGTGCGGCCAGAAGCAAGGCTTGCTGTCGTGCCTGTTGCGTTATGTTGGCGGCGGTAGATGCGTTGTCTTGCGATGACGGACTGGTGTTGGGATCGAATTTGAATTCAACGGGCTCATCGTACTCATCCAGCATCAGTTGCGGCTCCATGTATGAGGGCTCCATTTGGTCGTCGCAATCGCTATCGTTAGGATCTAAAAGACGAGATATAACGTTTGCTGGTGCTGTAGACTAGACTGCGAACTAATAAGCAAGTATTGTGCAATATATGAATGAAGTATGCGAGTGTATAATGCATAAAAAGCAAACATTGAAAAGAAAGTTGCTCGTTTTGTGTGCAACGATCGGAAAAGCTATAGGGATTTGAAGCCATTTTTCAAACGGTCGAGGTCGAAGCTCGCACCGGTGCGGTGCTGTTTCGTCTTATATAGTATTCCTTTGTTCGGTGGTTGTTGCCACCAGAACGCAGAAATGCGGCATGTTTTTGTTGTAAAGTGTTGATAATTGAGCTATTTCAGGTTACTGTTATGATGGATGGATGTTTTTTTGAGGTTAGATGTGCTAAGTTTTACAATTTTTTATTTAGTAACAAAAGAAATAACGTAAAGCGACATAAGACGTAATCATTGTTGATTGATTTTCTGTAGTTAATCGTAACTCTTCAAATTCATCAAAAGATATATATTTTTCACGTCGGCCATAAATCCCTATGCTCCGATTTACGATATTAACTTCTTTTTTATTATGACATGGATTTAGAGATTTCTTCCTTTTCATTACTTTGCATTTTAGGCATCATACTTTAATCATCTGGACTGGAACTCACCTGCCGACGGAAAATATAGTACGCAGATATGAGCTTTTTTTTATTATTATTTATTTCACTCACGAGTAATAACTTCTTCTTAATATCTTCCACTAGATGCTATTCCACTCTTTGCTTTGGTTCTTCCGAATCAAGCAGTTGAAAAGAATTTTTAAACGTAATGCTAATTTTTTAATAAAAGTCATAAAAATCCCTTTAGCTTTTCCGATTTGACGACTCTTAAAACTTTTGTAATTTGTAACCGTACGATTCAGCTTATGTACGTACATAGAATACTCTTGGTGCGAAATTATGCTAATGCTATAATGATTTATGGATTTTTCTGCATGTGGTTAATTCATGAAAGTTTTGGTGTTCTGAAAAATTGTCTTGCTTAAGCATCTTTAACGAAAATAGCTGTTATTTGTTGAAATGCGATTGTTGTGGCGCTATAGCGCACGATAAACCGAGCAATAGTGTCGGCGTCTAATTTTTATTATCCTAGAAACTAACTACTAATTATAACTAAAATATTTATTTTATAATCCAATTAAAGTATGTTGAAATTAAAAGCGGAAAAATTTCAGAAATGCGGTACATTTCAGTGCCGTTTTCATGAATATTTTTACTTAGGAAAGCCCTGGCAACATGTGAGAGACGTCTTGTCCTAGTAATAACTCTATTTAATATTTGTAAATTAATTTCGTCTTCAAAACACCCAATAAGAAAAATAATAATAATTTCATAAGGTTTTGATTACGCTTAAATATGATAATGAATTAATTAAGAAGTTCATATTGCCAAAATGCATCCATCACTTCTATGAAGCTATTTTGAATTTGGTTTTAAGCAAGTCAATTTTCCATCAATTGTCCATTCTAAGGAGGCGTCACAAATGAAAATTAATAACCAAAATAGATTACCCAGTTTATCCATGTTTATTAACTAAACTTAAAAACTAATCAATATAACAGGTGTGTAATCTTTTTTGTCGGTATGTAAAGATTGAATAACTTTAAGATTTATCAACCGATTGACTTGAGTAAACAGACGTTTTTGAAACGTCAATTCAGTACAATTTTACAATTGACCCAAAGAATATGGCCAACACACCGTCCACGTCGCTTGGAATACGGCCAAACAATTACATACCGACATAAAAGATGGCGCACCTCTGTACATACTCGTTTATATTTAGATTTGTATAAATATTTAAATTTGTCCATTTTTTAATTAATATATGTATGGATATAATATAGTGAGCAGATCTAGTAGTAGTAGTAGTAGTAGGCTGAACTGTGTAAAACTTACCGGAAGTACTGTTGTTATCGTTATCATTGTTTTGCTGTTGCTGCGATCTAGACTCCTTGGTTTGTTTGGCTTTCTTGGGTTGAGAGACGGAATCGTGACTTTCCTAGTTTTTTTATGTGGTAAATTCGGCTTTAATATTTTTCGCTTGTTACTATTCATTCACTTCATTCACTTACGTTTAATTCTGGCTCATTATCACAAGATTCACGTTGATTATCATCGGAAGCATCTTCATTGCCAGAGAATGACTCGTTGCCAATTTTACTTTCACCCAATTCGGAATCCTAAAAATGCAAAAGGATTTTTAAATTTGTTTTTTTTCAAACCCTTCACTGAACGTGCTTCTTAGGTAGTTGGCAGTGCATACTCACATTCATCATGCCTTCTCTTTCGTATTCATCGTAATCATTGCCAGTGCCATTTGAACTTCCAGACAGCTTTCTGGGCCTGCCGCGCTTACGCTTCGGCATCGAGGCCAGCGCTGAGCTAAGCAGTGAATGCTGTTGTTGTTGCTGCTGTGTCTGTTGCTGTGGTTGAAGCTCCTGCTGTTGTTGCGGCGTTGGAATCTGCGGTGAGTTGTTATTGTTGTTGTTATGATTACCAATATTGTTATTGTTGGTAGTAAGCAAATTTTGCGTTTTGCTACGTTGTTGCTGGTTATGTTGCAGCTGTTGTTGTTGTTGCTGAACCAAATACGGTTGAATGCGTTGCAGCTGCGGTGGTGGAGGCGGTGGTGTCAATGCTGCTCCAGCAGGCTTGTCGTCATTCACCTCCGTCAGACCTTTAATACGTAGGCTCTCGGCAACTCGTAGAAAAGCAGTAAGACGCTCCTGGTCGACAGAAACTTCACCGCGATACATGAAATCGAGTAACGACTTCATATCAGAGTACGGTACATCCTTAAGGATGACTATTGGATGTTTTTCGGGATGATTGACGAACAACGCATTGAAATATGGGCTGCATGCAGAAAGGACCATCTGTTGAGAATACAGTGCGTGAGAATTTGGTATAATGTTTTGTATTCTATGTTGTTTTGTTCCGGTGAGAACTCTATTTACTTACTTTATGTGCCTTCAGATATTGCCCGTCAACGGCCAATGTGACATCCGTGAAGGTTTCTGCATGCAGAAGTTGATCGAACACCGACAGTAAATTACTTTGGTGGTTGTTCCACCGCAGACAAAAGCGTTGAGATGCCATCTTCATTGGAAAGGTGAGGTTGCGAGAGTGCAAATAATTGTGGTATACTTTGTTGGGAATAATTGAAATCCCTTTTAGAATGCTGCGGAAATAAACCAGCGAATTTTTTTCTATCTTCAAATACTGAACATCTTTTTCAAAAACTCCTGAAACGAAAAAAGGAGTAAAAATACATTATGGGTGATGCAAAGTTTTAAAATATATTTGGGAAACGAAATCCAATCTAATACCTGCATATATAATATGTAATACGCATGTTATTAAGTATAACATGTAACCTTTAAACTAATAAAGTTTATTTCAGTAAAATAGGTGAATTTTATTAAAATGGGCCAAAATCGCTTTAAATACACAACAACAAGGCCCTGTTATTTAAATCTAAATACAGAACTGTAAAAGAGAAAGAGAGGTGGTGACCGCAACACATGAATTAAAAGTTGAATTAAAAAGAAAGAAGTACCAAGATCATGTCTTACCTGCCTCGGTTCAATGAGCAAAAAACCGGGCATCAGGACTAGACGCAAAGCAGTTCAATTTTCAATATTAGTTTTCTATATTCAACAAAAATTTCTGTTTTTTATTTCTTACAAAGGACTCAAAATTCGTGTATTAACTCAAACCCAGGGTAGTATTGAACCCAGGGATGAGTTCATATAGCATTTTAAATTGACAAATGAAATCTGAAAGTCCCGGGATTTTTGTGTGACTGAAGGGGGATTGATTTCAGTGCCTTGTTTTTGTAACTTGATAGAGAAATACTCGATTGGAAATGACGTCAGCGAAACTCGATGATGCGAGTATTGATGTTTCTCTAAATTAATATATTTACTACACGAGAAATCCATGGCTTTTGTCCATAGCTAAAAATTAAATATTTATTATAAAGGCAACCATTTTGTTAGGAAAAATAATAAATATTGTTTTTATTATACAAAAATTGGATTGCGTTTTTATTGAACGCATTGAAATTTCGAACGTTTTGCTTAAACTCACTTGCATAAAAGTAAGCGAAAATCAACTCAACTGACAGATCGTTTTTCGATTCACCATACTTACAGAAATTATGGAATCGATGACGTTGAATGGCGTCATTATGCCGTCAGATCGAGAAGACCAATTGAGAAAAGTTACAGCAATGGGCTGCAAGAAATGACATGCCAACATAATGGAATAACGAAACGTAGAAGTTTCGAACGCTCGTACATATATAGTGAATGTATAGACGGTTTCTTGCCGGGTTATTGTTAAAATGATGATTAACGAAAATTTCGGGGTATGATATTTTGCGTGGTGAGATTCCATCACGTATGTAATATTCACGATAAATATAATAAAGCTATTTACACAAATCCATTGTCTTATAATGATTATAAAATCAAATATATTTATATGCAGACATACTTTCTGCATAATATCGCAGGTAGTTATAAAATGAAAGAAGTGAGATAGTTTTTTCGGCCTGGCCGAAGTTCATATACCTAACATCTTACCGAATCCATTATGAAAAAGTGGACCGGTAACGCCCAGTTAAATTTCACTTACAAAAGATAGCTAATGGTGATATGTTTTCAATGTGTTGTGATTATTAAACAACAACTCTCTCGATAATTATCTCCATATATAGTATAGTATACCATATGGCCCATATTTCGAAATGACTTTTAGCCATTCGGTAAGCTCGGCAATTATTTGAGCTTCATATGTGGACTACAAACTGGAAAATTAGAAAATGGAGGCGTGTCTCTGATACCATTTTCGCCATTTTTCATCCCAAAAATGAATGTATCTGTTAAAAGTTGTCGGTTTTACCAATTGTTATTAAAAATTGACTATGATTACACAGAAATTTTGTGTAATTTCTACACACAGACAAACAAACGGGCAAACAAATCGACTCCGGGGTGGTGATTCTATGCCAGGATATACATACATATATACTTTTCTAGACCGCCACGTCGTCTTCAATGCCTTACAAACGAAAGAACAAAGTGAATCGCTAGCCCTATAGTATAAATACTATAGATAAGAAACCATTATCTGATACTAATAGAGTAGATTACAATGCAAATCGATTAACTTCATAAAACAAAAAGTGAAAAAGTATGCAACAATGTAAAATAATATACAAATGGGACTTTTTAGTGGTGTAATTGCAGAAAAAAAGAGGGAATAATTACAGGGCTTTCCAGAGCGTACAAAAAAAAATTTAACAAAGTTAAATGGCAGCACTATACGACCGAAAAGCATTGCTGTCGTGCTGCAACGAAATCCCATATAGGTATACTACACGATCACCCTTTCCCCATGCGTCACTTGCCTATAATTATTTGCTTCTCTCTTCTGACTACACCAGAACCCTTGATAACCAAAGTTTTTTACCATTGAAACACTGTTTGACCCTTGTCATCCAAGTACATCAAAAATTACCACAGTGTAGGACGAAAAACGCGGCGAAGCTCTCTCTCTGATTCTCTCAGACAACAACAAAATACATGTCACCGATGGGTAAATGGCGACCGTGTAATACACCCTATAAGCTACCCTTGGCGACCGGCTGTCGCTGCGAGCTTGTGGGTCTACTGTTACACTTGTCTCTTCCGATCAATAAAATAAAAAGAAAATCTCAGAGATTCAGAGAAAGAAAAAGAGTAACAAAGTGAGAAAGAGAGACAGACAGAGAGAGAGAGAGTGAGAGAAGGCAGAAAAGTGCTGAAAGGCTAACTAGAGAGAGTGAAAATTGTAAACTTTACGCTCGGCTTCTTTAAAAGATAAAACATATTTTTTCTGATTTGGAAATTAGATAGGAAAAATTGTCTAAAATTAAGGAATTTGTTTTTCAATTCAACGTATTAGACATAAAAATGAAATTAGGTATAAAAATATTGTTCGAATTTGCACTTCAGTTCACTTTTTAATTTACTAAGATTTTAAAATAGTTAGGATATTATTAGGATTAAAAAGTGTTTTTTTTTTTTTATTTACTTTATTTTATTTTATTGATTATTTATTTTATTTTATTTATTTTATTTTATTTTATTGAACTTTATTTTATTGATTACTTTCAGTTTTTAATGATACATGCACACAAAAAGACAATCACTTTTGGACTCTTTTAGAGGGCTCAGAATTGTTATACGTGTTGTATATTTATATATTATTTCATCTGATATACATACATACAATATATTAAGACTAAGGACTTTTTCGACACCGAAATTGGACTTTAAAATTTAAAATTACAATTTTCAATTTCAATTTTAAATTTTAAAGAAACTTTAGAATTTGCCAAATCCTAATAAAATCTGTGTAGGTTGTTTAATTTACACTGCTGAAGGGAGAGAATTTTTCTTCTCTGCCACCCTTCCCAACACTTGAATGAGAAAATTTATTTGTGCATGTATTTTGACAGTAGAAACAATATTGCTCTCTTGCTAACAGTGAGTAACTGCATTGCAAAGTGAAGATCATTAACGTCACAGCTGAAAAAAAGCCAGCAGAAAAAAAAAACGAATTCTATCTTTAATGAACTTTATTTTATGTTAAATTATGCGAGTATTTACGTACAGTGATGGAAGAACTTTATTAATGTAAGGAAACAATCAATTGCAAGAATTCCTAAAAATCACAAACTTCGTTTTATACGTTGCATACGTTTCTTTACAATACCAAAAACAAGGAACAACCACGACTCGCGACATTACTATTTCGACTGAACGAACAGTCCAGTCGCAGTCCTCTCGCGCCTTAACCAACGCCAGCGAGTAAATCCAAAAGTCACAAGTCAATTTTGTGTTTTTTCCCTCACAATCCTAAAAAGCAGCAGCGTATCCGTTAACGACGTTCGACGGTGAAATACATGGATGGCTACAAAAATCCTCTACAAGTAACAAGAGTAACAAGATCAGCCAGCCGCACTCACACGATTCAAATTTCTACACGTTCAAGAGCCATAAGCAGCTTTGAAAAGCAGAAACAAAGAAACTATGAAGAGCAAGTAAAATAAACAGAGAACGAAAAAGAGTCATTAAGAGAGAAAATTGAACTGGCTTAGAAAGAGAGGAAAAGAAAGGGAGGAAGAGAAAGGGATTTTTTAAAGAGAAGTAGAGTGTAATACAAATGAAGAAAAATCTTATCAAAAAGTGTATGCTCCGTTTTTTTTATAATTTTATAATTACTAAGTAGCTAAAGCAGACCTGAATTTGACTTTTAAATATCGTATATTTTATCCCAATTGGTTGACCAAAATTGTACGACAAAAATCTTTTACCAATATGATTATTATTAACTGCCTCCACTAAATATATCAATTGGAACAACTGAAGGGATTTTATCTTGGGAATCCATAACCCATAAACGTAGGATAAATTTATTCCTCTCAAGACGCTACTATTTCGCCTCTCTTTTATATATTGAATTTTCTCCCTTCTTTACCGTTTGTTCTCTTAAAACATATTCTATCTTTTATAATCTCTTATGTGAAGAAACTGTGGCTGTTGCTCTCTCTCGCTCTCTCTCTCCGTTTTTGCTTTATTTTTAACTGTTTTCATTATTGTTTCCCAAATTTCTCTCTTTGCAGTTCGATCAGTTGGAATTCGTGTAAGTTTTTAATACACATTCTAATTCTAAATAGAATTTGGTAAAATCCGCCTAGAATACATTTGAGATTTCAAGGAATGTTCAAGCAATAGGTGAGTGAGGTGAGATGGTGTCTTGTTGCCAGATGTACATTTTTATATTGAGACTACTAGAATTTACGAAAGAAACACAACACAGTGTTGAAGTTTTATCTGTTGGTTTTTTTCGGAATTTGCTTATAGTTTTAATTATTTTTCATTTTACTCGTATATGCTAAGATCAGATTTGTATTCTGCATACCAAGTATTGCTCTTGCCGATCGGTTCAGTTCCTCGTCAGTTGCGTTCGTCTCTGCTCCTCACTTAGCCTTTGGTCTCGTCGCTAATTCTGTGCCTGCCTGTTTGCCTTGCCCTATTGCCTGCTTCGGTACTTTTTTCCAATTACCCACTTGTTCTCCTTCCTCCTCTCGCCTGATTGTCTAGCGCGTCCACGAACTAACTTCTCGTTGTCGCACCGATCGACAAACGCTCTCCGCGGAGGAGCCAGTTGCAATCATTCCGTAAGGTTTGAAGCACTGCTGACCGCGTCGCGTCGTTGCAGTCAACGCTGCCCTGATTGTTGACTGTCCGTGTTTGGATATTATGTTATGTTGTTACTGCGGTCGCTCTTCATGCGATTTCATAATTGTTGCTGGAACAGCAGCATGACGTCGTTTGTACACAGCCATTGGATGGATACACCATCGGAGCTTTGGGAGCGACATTGGCAGCCTGCCTACGTGTAAAGGAATTTTCTCATCACTTTTTGGACGTCGACGACGACAACGACGACGAAGGCGGAGACGATTTCACAAACCGAAACGCTTTGCGGCTCGTTGGTACGAAGCTAGAATAGAGAAGCGAATAGTCAATCGTCCACAAGCGGCGGAGCGACTAGAGAAAAATACAAAATAAAAAGAGTTGCCAACGTCAATGAAAGAAAAATACGATACTTTTGGCTTTGCTTAAACAGCTTGACTTTCTTGGCAGTTTCAGTTTCTGGCGGCGGAGCGACTAGGGAAAAATACACAAAAGAGTTGCCAACGTCAATGAGAGAAAAATACGTCACTTTTGGCTTTGATTAAACAGCTTGATTTTCTTAACAGTTTCAGTTTCTGTCTCTTATGTAAATGTACGAGACTCGTACTAACATAAAATATGTATGTATCTTTAACATTTTAGCATAAATTTCAGACTATGTATTTGAGTTTGAGATCCTTTCCACACGCATTTCTTAGCTGCTGTTTAAAATAGCGTTGATTTGTTGTTGTTTGCCAGCGGAATAAGTTTTATGTCATTGATTTAAGTCAAAGAATGGGATATAAGAATCCCATATAAGAGAATGGACATATATCTTTAGTTTATTCGTATATACATATGTATGTATAATATCAACTTTTCATAGATAATGTGTTTAAAAAGCCTTCAGAACTGTCTGCGCACAAATTCCTTTTATTAAAACTGACGGTTTTCAGAAGTTGGCAACCATGTCCGCAAACACTAATCTAATAATTAGTAATAATGGAAAGCAGTAGAGTAGTCATCGTCATTTTTAGAGAAATATGTAAGTGTGTATGTATGGATGTGCTTTTGAGACCACAGCCTGTTTCCGTTTCGTTCTGGTCGTTATACCTGTTCTTCCACACAAACCCTGTTATTCTCGTTGCTGGTGTTGTTTTTGCTATTTACTTTGTAAGTTTATAGTTCTCAAAGCGATTCGTAATGATGGCGCGCGGTGGAGCGGACGGGCTGGGCTGTCTAACTATGCGTTCGCTGCGCTGGGGCGTTGTTGGAGTGGCTTATGCTGCTGCAGCTGCTGCTGACTGAGATGGGACACACTTTGGGACAAAAACGAATACGACGATCAGAGCGTAGCGCAGCTTACGTAGCGGTAGCGCCTGTAATGCGTGTCTGGCACCGAGGAACTTTGACTTTAACGTTAGTTTCAAGCCGCCGTCGTCATCGACATCGTCAATTTGTTCTGATTACCAGGTTTTGTCATCTATTCGTACTCGTGCTTTCGTGCTGATCGTTTTGTTGTTTGTTGGGCTACGATCTCGATGGTTGTTGCATTTGGTAGGTTATATAGAAAAAAGTGCTTAGATATTGACTACATAAAGTGATATATAAAGCTGTACATAGTGTATTCTGTAGTGTATTCATAGTGTATAGCTGTATGTAGTGTATGGAGGGTGTGTGTGTGTGTGTGTGTAGATATACACTGGCAGGCGAAACAGTTGTTGTTTGTTTGTTGCTTGCATGGTTTGATGTTGGTTGCCTTTTGTTTTTCTTTACGAATGAATGAATACTTGTTGAGAGAAATTCAATGATTGTCCGCCAGCCTGCGCGCCTCCCTGCACCCTGTGTGCTGCCTTTATCAGTGTCATTGTAGCGTGTGGAGGAGGTGTGGGTGTAGCCGTGGGTGAATTTCGATTTTAACTAAACAGATGATGGTCTTGTGATATTTGATGAACACTCAACTGTTATAGACAGTTATAACCATCACCATCACTATTATCATCATCATCATCATTACCAACCATTGAGTTAATATACTAAAGATATCTTATTTGGAATTCGTTTCTTCATACATACGTTAACAGATGGTTCTGTTCTTCTGCTGCTATCATTTCAGAGTTCTGGTAGTGAGAAGTTAACGGTTGCGCCTATGATTAATGTTAGGTACATGTACGTATACGTACATACATATGTATTTAGGTACCATCATAGATAACAAGACCAATTTGTCAAGACCGTTTGGGTCATAAACGTAAACAGAAAAATTATTGAAGGTTTTAATAATCTGAAGCGGGTTAAGAAATGTTTAAAATTGATTAAAAATATTCATAAAGACTTAATAAAAAAATATAAGATTATGAATTAACCTTAAGAAGTATGTACATACATACGAGTATGTAGAGAAAATAAAGTTTTTAATGGTAAATTTAGCTTTATCTCTTTTTTTTTTAAAAGCAACCTCTGAAAAATAAATTCAAAACTTCTTCAAATAAAATTACATGTATGTATGTATATTGTATACATATTGCTTCAAGCAAAATACCATGAACCGACAACAGAAAAATTTAAGAATAAAAATCAAAATTAACAGCAAATTAATAGCAAACTACATCAACAGGTACACTTAGTTGAACTGCGGGGGTAGGCAGTCATAAGGATAAAAAAGACAACAGGTATCCCCGTGTTTAACCCTTGTAAGTTAAAAAAATGGCAATTCTAAATAAAAGTTCACAGCCGCTTTCGACGCTTCTTCATGTAATGTTATCGCAGCGCATTTGTCTTTTTTTAAATATGGTTGGAATATTTTAGATAAAGCATTATAGTATATTATAGTATAATACATATAAAGTATGTACATATATCTAATTGGTAATTAATGGCAATGAGTTGTCTTTATCTTTATAAATTGATGAAATGCAATAACCTTTATGCATTATTACCTGATGCCTTAACTAATTCTCGTACCTTAAAAGGGCGACACTTTGTTATTCACATTTTGCGGAAATTCTCTTCGAAAAGCAAAAACTCTTCGAAATTACCATTACATGCCACGATTACATTTCATAAGCTCGAATTTACTGTTGGCAACTCTGGAAATGTAACGATATGAGGGAGGAGTAGCTGGAAATAATAAGTGCTCTGTTTACTTTTGTAATTTGAGCTGAGTTTCTGCCTCTCTCTCTCTCACTCTCTCTTGCTCTCATCAAAATTCCTACGTATGCATGAAAGTATGGATATTCTACCGAAGGATGATGAGAAATTAATTTCTATGATTGTATGTACCAGTATCTCTATGGATGTGTATTGTGGGTATGTTTACGTGTGTGTTTTTATATATATATGTTACGGGCAATGTGTATAATTTGGGCATTTTGTAAAATGATCATATTTGTATACGAGTATGTAAGATTTTTGCATGCGTTTCGTTTTTTTTATTAAAGCAAACGAAAGGAAGGGAAAGGAAAGGAAATCTGATAAATTGCACTGAAACAATTTCACTAAGAAAAATCGTCCATGAGAACGTGCAGAGGATACGCGAATGAAAACAAAAAGTTTAAAAGAAATCGTAACTCATTAGTTTATTTTTGTCGCAGATGACCTCAATTCTGCTGATGCCTCAACGCCCCCGCACGAACACTATTAATATTCCTCAACGCATCCTACCTTTCCTTGCATGAAAGCATTTCGGGGCGGCGAAAGCAACGAGAACGAGAACAAAAATCGGCAATTATTTAAAATACCTCCATCCCCCCCTCCCCCACCCCCATTCTCCGCCACGGTAACACAGCCATCCTGTTGGCAAGGCATCCAACCATAATGTACGCCATATTGTTTACCACCACAACACACCATTTCACCATAAACCAGCAAAAAAAAAAAACAAAGAGAAAGAGTATCAGAAAAACAAAGATTGAACGACAGGCAAACGAGGATCATTGTATCAAACTGCTGACTGCTGAGTGTGAGTAGTGTGAGTAGTGTGAGAGGGTGATAGTGGAAGAGCAGCTAAGAGGGCGGTGGTGGTTGGTGAGATACAGAGAGACAGTGAGAGAAAGAGAGCAACGGCAAGAGGAGCTTTTACTTGGTCTCTCTTAAAACAAAATAGAGAGAATTTAACTGTGAAGGCTAGTCAAAGCTCTTCGCCCAACAACGGGCCGTATGCATGCCCGGCAGGCAGTCAACGTACGGTTTTGTCCCGATTACACAAACGTACGTGCGTCGTTCACACAAACGCACACACACACATACACACATTGATAGACGTACACCCATATACTTACATAATCCATGCTGACATGAATATACACGGCTTCTCCTTGCTATTGCTTGCTGGGCGAGTGCCTGCCAGCCAGCCAGCCAGCCAGCCTGCCTTGCTTGATAATCAGGGCGCGTGATCCACACCGGGCACCGCCCCACCCAGCCGCTCTCCATAGTTTTTAGCGTAATGCCAGCAACTCAACAAATACTGTTATCGTCTGTTGCAGGCCTTTTCAGAGGTGACTTTTCCTTGCATTCTCTTTTCCTTCATGGACGCCTGTCGTAGTTTTTGTTCATGTTTACGAATATGTTCGTGTATGTGACATGGTGTATTTATTGGTGTCGTGTGCAAAAGTAAGAAAAATCCTCTTTGATAGGATTAAAAATGTTGGGTACAATGTGGCCGGCCGATGTTCTACGGTACCATGCAATGCGCGTTACAGTGGGACAAAAATCGTACAAGTACGGGACAAACATTTTATTAATTTTAAAAAAAAAAAAATTTTAAACCCTTTTTAGGGTCTCTCAATGATAGTACATACTTGTATGTTTGTTGTTTTCTGTTTAATAAATTCGTTTGTTAAATAAAAGGAGACAATAATGATAAACAATCGAGCGGTAAGAGGTTAAATTTTCAATATTCATAAGACACACTCCACTAGTTCTTTAGTTATAACCAGTCCAGTTGCCGAAAAACCATTAATTTCGACATGGTTGCTATTTCCTAAACATAATGAAAAACTATAGTGATGTCCGTTATCTATTTGTAACCATGTCCATGATGAACTATGCGATGCGAGGTTCATCAGTTCAACACCTACGAACTGATGGGCAGAAAGACGAGAAAGAAAGGGGTTGTTGTTAGCGAAAGGAGGAGGAGGAGGTATGGACATTGAACCTACATAAATAGGAAGCAATTATGAACAGAATTTCTGGCCTTCTGTGGGGCATTGAGCAGCGCTGTTCGTTAATTCAATTAAAGCAACGAAAGCCGGAGAGCGACAATCTTCAAGGCTTAAGCATGGAAAACGGGAACACGTATTAAATCCTTTTAGTCCCCAGTGTAGTGTGTTCACTACACAACACACACACACTTACACCCACACATGTACATATACACAATTGTGTTTAGCGCCATGAACAATGGGCTTGATGGTGTCTTATAATGGGTAGAATCAAGCAAAAAAAAAAAACCACAGACAATCGGAGACAAGTTTTTCTGGTAATCAAATTGTGCACAACAAATTTAAAAACTTTAACAAAAATAAGAAAACTGGTGATGTACTATTTACTTATGTATGTATCCTACAATGTGGCAAAATATAAATTCCATTTTTAAAAATACTCTGTCTATATTGAATAGAGTACTGCCAATCGACTTATTTCAAAGCTTTAGTCAAGAAAAAAGCGATTATTTTTTCCATCCTTAAGACCTGATAGTTGTAAAATTGTCATTTAACAAAGCCAGGATGTGTTCAAAATATTAATTTCTATTTGGTTATTATTTTTGCTGCCAGAAAACAGCTGTATAAAAGTATTAGATTCTAGGCCCGCCCTCATAATTCATACCAAATTGTGCCGAATTCTTTACGGCAAGGCCATTTGATTAACATTTCAATAAAAGACAAAATTTAAAACTTCCTAATTTTTAACATTTTAACATTTTAAACATTTCCATTTTTCGTATTTACTCTATCAATATTCAAACGTCAAGATCGTTGCCCGATCGATCATGCTCTCAACAATTTTAAAATGCATACGTAAACAAATGACAGCGACCACGTGATGCGCACATACATCTGTACATATGTACATATGTACGATTATATTAACTTTCGAAAATGCCTGAGTACGTATGAACAAGTTCCAAATTCTGTTCTTGCCTGTGCTTTCCTTCCTTTTGAATGCGCTTGAATTTATTGCTCTATCTCTATTTGAATTATTAGTTTGTTTTTTTGAACCAAACGATGTTGACGTTGTTTTCCTTTTTCGACCCAAAAAAGTCGAACCTACGTGAGACGTACACGTACATACGTTGGCACCGAAAAAAAGAAATACATACATACCATTGAACAATCAGTCAAGTCAGCCAGTTAGTCAGTTTATCAGTCACTCACTTACTTACGAGTATTTCAGAAAGAGTGAGGAAAAGAAAAAGAAATTTTTTAATCATAACAGGTACCAAGAAACACAGCACCGAAGACGCAGACGAAGCCACGGACAAACACGAAGTAGTAGTAGTAGAAAATCGTCTAAACAAAAGGAAGACAACGGACTTTGCAAAGAATTCATCGGACTCTGATGACTCTGGCACTGTAGTAATGACACTACGATTTCTAGAGTCATATAACTTGGCTGACTTGGACATAAGTCAAGCATTTTATACACTTTTTTCATGGATATTTTCTTGTTGCGCTTCTTTTTCTACATTTTTTTTAATGTCTCTGCACTGCCCTGAGATGTGTATGTATGTGTTTCGTGCATTACAAGCAGCATAATTTGGTCAGTGACCTTTTTTGTTTGGGCTCGTACATTTCTACATGCCTGAACAAACATAAATATGTACGTATGTAGTGCAAATACAAACGAACATACATACGTAGCTGCCACAATATGTTGTATGCTCTACTTTTCCACTACGTGACGTCGCGAAGTTCTCATGTATGCAGATTTGTTGCTTGTCATTATTTTTGAACAGAGGAACACGAGTAGTAAAATGCCTTGTGAGATAATCTTCCTTGTAACATATCATATCATATCGTATCATTACTAATGAATTACAATATTCCGATTAAATTCTATTCCACTGTACGAAAAGCCTTATATACATATTTACATACGTTTAAAGTGACCAGTCGAAATAAATTTACAATCACGTACAAGGACAAATCCTGTGTATATATTTTTTGATAATTATTTGGAGCTATTTTACATAAAAAATTTCCGAAATGCAAACAAACACGCTGACAAACAAGAAAAACAACACTAAATAATTCAACAAGATTTTGGTACTTCTTTGGCTGATCGTACAAAAAAAAATTGATGTCTGTACTAAAATTGATGTCCGTCAATCATTTGATGTGGTTGGAAAGATAAAAATGACTGCGAGAACACGAGAAAATGACAAGAGAAGACATTACACGACATTCCACACTAAACTAAAGAGAAAAAAGAAATGAAATGCATTTGAAAATTTTGATGAAAAATGCTTTTTAAGTATTTAAATGAAAAGAAAATAAAGAGGTTGGATCGAGAGATGCTGAAGAATGACAGAAGCAAAGTGATAGCTACATATTCCTTTTTGAAAACATCTCTAAATATGGTTTTATTGTAACTACATTCTAAGATTTAAGTATATGTTTTAAAATAAAAATTTTGATTTATTAATTTTAGAATTGTGATGTCTTAAATGTAGCAGTTTTTTTGTAATTACTAAGCTTAAAATTAAGACAGAAAAGCTAAGCTTTATGCTTTGTTGGTGTAATGTTTGTAAGACACTTTTTAGATTTGCAAAAAATCAAAGTAATTTTTTCTCTCTCAAGGCCACTCTACTCTCATCTCAATGCTATTGAAGAGTTCTGACTTTTGCTGTCTCTCTTCTACTGAGTCCCCGCTTAGCTATTAAAGCCAGTGATGCCACCCCAAAAGAAATTCTCTACAACCTGCAGAGCGAAGTATGTACTTTTCTTTCAATACAATAAATTTCCATTAAAGAATCAGTGTTAGTTGATTTATAATTATTATGTATGGATCAGAAGCAACTCAAAATAGACAGACCAAAACCATAATAGAGTTTTATGAAAACTATACTCGTATATTACGATAAAAATTATTCAAAATTTAATTTAGTGTGATGTGTAAAACACATTTATGTACATATGTATGTATGTATGTGTGTATGTACAATAGAATACTGTACGAGGGAAGGCTGCAAGGTTTTCTGCATGAAATTATTCCGGAGAATGTGAAGAATTCATTATTTTTCGCGTCTATTCAGAAGTCGGTCGATACGGTTTAGTCGAAGTTTAAATTTCTTTATTTAATTTGTCTTAATCTTTTAGTTTTTATTAGTTATTTAAGTCATTTTACTTGTTTCTTGGTGTTCTCGAGATCAGAAAGATCTTCTTTTTATATAGCTTTTGACTACGTGTTTATTGTATTTAATATACATATATAATGTTGAAAAGAGGATTAGTTTTCTAAATTTTTTGGTTTTCTGGATTCAATCGCATTGGTTTTTGACCAACTCCGATACTCACAGATACTCTCTGCCACTTCTGAAATCTTCATTCTTCAATGTAATTATTTTGAGTTTTATGGCCAAAAAGCAGTATTGAAATTGGTGTCAGGAATGAAAAACCTCAATTGAGATTTTTTTTTTTTTGTAGAAACTTGTTGCAATTTATTGCCATTTTCGAACTATGTTCCTACGTATTTTTATTCTATTGTACTATACAAGAAACTTTTCAATCTTCTCTACAGGCTGCTGTTGTTTAATCAGGTTTGAAGTCAGTACTCGTATTATGCTGATGATCATTATGAGTGTGTTATATTTATGTGGTTGTTTTCATTTTGTTGTTGCTGTAGATGATGGGGCAATTTAACCCCAAATGGGAAATGAAAACGATCGCTGAAGCGAAGCAAAATATCAAAAACAACAACAATAACAACAATGACCAACTCTAACACACATGAATATGTACATACATACCGACATACGTGTACACCACTCAGTTATAATCTATGCCTGCACGGCACGTAGATACGGATGTGTGTATGCACGAGTGTGCTTGTGTCTATTCGGCGTGTGTTGTTGTTGTATGAATGTTCACTATCCCCATCATCCATCCATCCATTCATCCTCTCTATGCCTGCGTGCCCCCATTTCGTGTGCGTGTATGCATGTTCACACACACCAACAACACCAATAACAACAATAACAACAACAACAACAATAACAACGCCAACAACCGCAACAACAACACAATAGATTCATAAATATAAAAAATGGGGCGCAGCTTTAGACTAAATGAAAAAAGTCGGTCTTGGGCTGTGCTCGCGGTGTTTGATTTCGTAAATGGAAAAACAATTTCGAAAATCATTTGAAAAAGGAATTGAAACTATTTTACAGTACAACAAATGTGTACGAGCAAATACGAGTCTATGTTGTTGCTGTTGTTGTTATTGTTGTTTCTGCAATTGTACCTCCGGTACCGAATGATTTTATTATTTAGGAAACATAATATTTGAAGGCAACATACTCGTACATACATTTAACCTGGATATCGACATTTTTATCGATATTAAATATTAAAAAAAAATTAAAAGCGCTAATTGAAAATGTTATACAATATTTCTCTCTGTTATGCGATGTGATGAGAATTTGAGCGGTGCTAAAAGACGCCCAAAATACATTCGAAATTTGAGGTTAGGGTTAGAATTGTGGAAGATATGAATTATATTAGCTTCTAGTATATAGTATTAGATTGAACGATTCGATTCGATTCGATTAAAGACGCCTTGAGATCATTCTTCAATTGATCTCAATTCACATTATAATGTGGCAAAGCGGCTAGAAGACGCCCAAAGTACATTCGACATTTGAGGTTAGGGTTGAATTGTTAAAGATATGAATTATATTAGCTGCGAGTATATAGTATTATACAAAGTATTCTATTGGTCTCAACTCACATTATAATGTGGCAAAGCGGCTAGAAGACGCCCAAAATACATTAGAAATTTGAGGTTAGGGTTAGAATTGTGGAAGATATGAATTATTTTAGCTGCGAGTATATAGTATATAGTTTCACTACCAAGAAACAATGAAAATTGTTTCATCATTAAACCGTTTTGAGTTGTATACCAACTTTTTTTGGGAATATAAAGTTAACTCTAAAGAGAGCAAGATTAATTATCACTTCTTACAGAACTACTATAGTTAGTTATTTCATTTTAACAAATTTTCCTGGCAAAAATAGAAATAAATTTTCGAATTTGGGATTTGTGGCTGTTATATTTTTGGCCTGTTATAATATTTTAAGTGCTTATGATTTTCTTTTGCCACAATGAAGCCGAAATCTGCTCGAAAATAAAAATGAAAATGTAATTTCTGTTAAAAATTTGTTTAAAAGCGTTTTTTATTCTCAGTTTAGATAATACTGGTATTTTTATATGATATAATATATTATATTGTTGTTATATTGTTGTTATATTGTTGTATTATATACGTGTTTTATATTGTTATATTATCTAAATTGAGAATATAAGAAGGTTTTAAACAAAACTTTAGCCGACACAAATGACATTTGCTCTCTGAGGCAAGTTGTTGTTTTTGACAATATTAACTTGATTGTTGATTTTAGAGAAAAAAAAACAACAAGCACTAATTTCATGATTACTTTAAATTGTTTTAGAATATAGATAGATATACAAACGATAGATATCAATTCATAGAGTGGACAAAAGAGAGTCTCAGCAATATTTTCTATATACTTTTAATTTGTATAACCTTTGCTTAAATGTTTTATAATAAGTACTCAGCAAATATTCAGTACATCGACAGCGATTCCTTTCATTTTCTCAACTTACTTGTTTGATTACTTGATTAATCCGCTCGATCTGATCTAATCCATAAAATCTTGTTGGGTTGGTTGAGTTTATGCCGAATCAGAGTCTCTCAATTTAGCGTCTTTTTTTGGGAGTTTTTTAAAAAAAAATGTCTACCGCAGTGTTTTGAAAGTACTCGTATTTATTTTGTGATTTATTTGTTTAGTATTTGATTTTCAATTCTGTTGTTTTTTTTTTGTTTTCAAATTTCACCACGGAGAAATCCCAATTTTTCGCAAACACAGGCGCATGCACAAACATGCTCACACACACACAAACACGTTAAAAACAACGACAGCGACGACGAAGGCGAAGGCGACGATGGCGATGATGACGACTCCGATTCCGATGACGATGACAACAAGACTTTTCGGTATTTTCTCAATTATTTTTTCAAATTCGAAACGAATTTTTGGGCAGAGCAGCAGAATTATTTCTCACAGAGCAATTTGTCGTCTCTGCTGTTTAACATACATCATCACATGTGTTATTTGTTGCAATTGTTAGTTTGCATGTTGGTACACTCTAGCGAAGAGATAGGAAAAATCGAATCGAATCGAATCGAATCGAATCAAACCGAACCGAACTGAACCGAACTGAACTGAACTGATGAATTGTTCTGATGTGAGAACGTTCGAAAGAAAACGTTGTTGAATCTTTTGCAATTCTGATTTCTGGTGAGTTTTTTCCATTAATTTGTCGATTATGTTTCTTTTTTTTTTTTTTGTTGTTTTACTTTTGTATTTTCCAAACAAAACTCAGGTGAGCAGCAAAAACGAAGAGCGAGCAGAGTAAGTAAATGGAAAACAAACACAAGCGGAACTTAAACGAAAGCTAAATAAAACCACCGCACTGGCGGCGGACAACCTCAAAACAGAACTGAATCGTAGGGATACGAAATCGTAGCGTTGTCCCTGGTGGCGAGCCTCACAAGTCGTTCCGATCCGGCGATAGGCGGCACGACCAGGCGCGTCTTGGTGAGACGGGGCGAGAGAGCAAGCGGGTGGTGGTGGTTGCCGACAGCAGCTGCGAGAGGAAAATCACGAGGAAGGCTTCAACGACGGCCACGACTGCGACGGCGACGGCGACGGCGACGGTAACTACAACGACGACGGCGACAATTCAGCGATTACGTATGCCTTTTTGGATGTGAAATCGACTGAAATACATTTAAGTGGATGTGGACGAACGAGCGGATGGAATGAAATGGAATGAGTTGGCTGGTGGTTGGTATTCATTGCTCGGCGCTCGAATCTAGCGAGAAAAGTGGATGGATACGTTGTTACTTGGTGTGCCGGCGTCGAGGTGCGTGTTGGTGTATGTGTGTGTTGTTATATCACACTGAAATTAATGATTCTATGTGCTCTGCTCTCTGCTGTTGTTGTTCTTCTCTTTTCTCTCTCTCTCTCAGCGCACCAGCCAGGTGTGGTAGAACTGTCAGACGGGTTGGAATGGACAGGCGATCGTTTGTATTTATGCTGTATCCGCTGTGCGTACGAGAAACCTGCAGCAACAGCAGCAGCAGCGGTAGGGGCAGCACTGACAATAAAAACAACAACAACAACAAAAACTCACTTACTCGACTTTTGACTTTGCCACCGTAGTCAAACACATGCACAGCAAACGCCTACCGCTCCCGTTGCCTCTGCTGCGGGGCTGTTGCTGCTGGTGCTTTTGCTGGTGGTGCTTTTGCTGCTGCTGCTGCTGCTGCTCTTGCGCTGCTGCTGATGGCGTTCCTTCCATTAACTACAAACGCGGAGATCGCACTCCATCGATAAGCTACCATCCACCACCATTGAAAGTTCTGACAAGAAATTTCGAAATTGTGCACACTGCCGTCGCCGCTGCGCTGCCCCACTGCTCTACTGCTCCTCCAAATATGCTGGCAAAGCACTTCGTATTACGAAACATACTCGTACCATCAACAATGCAACAGTTCAGTTCAGTTCGTCCTCGATTGTAGCAGCGCGATCACTTGTTGTTTTTATTATACTCGTATTATTGTTGTTGTTGTTGTGGTTGTTGACGACGTTGCTGTTGCTGTTAGTGTTGGTTGGGTTGCTTGCGTTGGTGTTGGTTGGTGTCCGTCCTTTTGTTGTGTTTGCCGCAAGGGAGGGGGCAGTTTATCATCGCACTTGAAATTGCTCTCTCGTCATCTATTTTTTTCTCATCTGGCTCTCTTCATTTCGACAATATTATTTTCTTAGTGCATTTTTCAAGGAATTTTGTTTTTGTTGTCCATTTTTTGCTATTCCTTGTTTACTGAGAGCTTTTTGACGCGATTCTCATTTCTGCCGCTCTTTAGATTTCTCTCTCTTGAATTTTTTACTTTACAATGATGGTACGACAAATGCTGGGGCTCATTCGTGTCAGTTCTCAATTGGAATAGATACGATAGGAATAAAATGCAAAGATTGACTTCTTGACTTTGGTGAGAGAAAAGAGCAATTAATGAGAAAAGAACGCTAGGAAGTGAGATCGAGATAAATAGACAGACAGATAGAGAGAGAGAGAGAGAGAGAGTGTGTGAGAGGGACAATGAGATGATGAGTAAGGATGAGAGAGTGAGCAAGCGGAAGAAAGTTCAAATAATGAGCGAAGTGTGTATCAACTATTTATAGATTCTTCAGTTCTAAGGGCGAATTTGAAGTCCTGCAGCCCACTTATATTTATCATGTATGGCGGACATGATTTTATTCTTAGGATTATACCAAATACATTTTTGTAATAAATTATCTCTATAATTATCTTCTTATCTTATCTTATCCTATCTTCATAATTATCTTATTTAATTATCCTGCTTTTATGAGTGTGTACATAAAAGAAGGACAAGACGAAAAATTAAAATTTTTAAAATTAATATCGACTAAAATTAATAATGATTGCTTGTTTGTATTGGCCATAAGAGACATTTTCAAGCCACAATTTTCACAATTCAAGATTCCGGCCTAAGAAGCACTACGTTCGGAGTGTACATAATAGTAATAGTACCCAAAAATATCATATCTATATCTTTGAAATTCTAATATGTAAGAATAGAAGATAAGTAAGAAATATATATTATTTACGTAATATTAATGTGGATTATGTAATATTGAGTAATTAACAACAAATTAAATTTGTTAATAAATTTAGCTTGGAAGCATCGCGATACGATGTTTAGTATATAACAAAAAGTATTCGTTGGAATTAAATTTTATATAATAATGTATAACTTTTTCAGGCTTTCGGTTTTTCCTTCATCTCGATTGCTGTGAGATTGATCTAGCTTTATAATTAGAAAACAGTTCATTAGTCGTCGTCACCTTCAGTAATTACTCAAAAAACATTGGATTGTGATGAATTACAGTTGAATGAGAGCAACGGAGCAGTTTATGTAATACTCGTACATCGCAATCGAGAGCATCACAAGTGTGTCAGTCCATAACATTGCAACCCAGCCTTTTGCATTCCAGTCTGTAAAAGTCTAGTTCGTCCAATTCTATTAGTTAGTACATACTAGTCTTGGCTGCCACAGCCCTCAAAGTGTCGCAAGCGCTTTTTCTTTCACTCTGATATCTTGCAAACAAACAACAAATTCATTGGTAAAGGAAAAGCCCAGTTTGGCTTCTTGAATTCAGGGTAGTTTCTAGGAAAAAATTCCACTCCATTTCGATTTGTTGCTTGTTCCGCATGTTGATCATTCGTTCGTAAAGTATACGTGAGTACGTGAGTATACGTCGGCCGAACTCTCAACGTTAATACATATTTGAATAGTACTGGTTGTTGTTGTTCTCTCTCTCTCTTTCATTTAGTGGAGCAAGCAAGCAAGCTCTCTGCGTGCCGTTCTCAGTTCTCACGTATTTCGAAATGGCAAACATGATTTCGGCTTATTTGTGGAGCAAGAGCGGTTCTGGCGAGAGACGATCCTCACACACCATTTCAAGTAGCCATGAATATCCATAGCCGTAATGCACAAATACATTCAATTCTGGGCATACCTTCTCAAAGAGCACAGAGCACAGAGCAACTATATAACGACTTTATGCTCGGCAAAGGGGTAGAAGTGGAGAACAAAATGAATGGAATTGAGCCTGGTCTCATAGTGCGCAACTGTTGCACCCTTGTAGAGCGTGCTGAAGGGTGGCGGGTGGGGGTCGTAATAGTAGAAGTAGGCTGAAACGGGGTATGTGAGACGTGGGTGAGGAACTGAAGCACGCAAAGCGAGGATTTTGTGTACTTCTAAGCAGCAAAGTGGGTTTTTTTTTGAGGTTTCCTACGTTGTCGTTTCCTCAGCAAAAATAACATAATATGTTTTTTTTCTAAATCTGCCTCTCTATGCGTCTAGCCGCTGGCCCACTCATCAGCGTTTCCCTTTCTCACGAACTTCTGGACCTGGTACAATAGATATTTTGAAAGTTTGTTGGGTTAAACATTTTCCTTGATTTGTTTTTATATGCATAATGTTATGGTTATTGTTATTGTTGTTGTTGTTGTTAAGATGGCTTAAAAACGAACGCTACATTTGTTGTTGTGTTGTATTGTGGCGGCTGCTGTTCTACGGGCGACTGCAACAAGTGTATTTATTTTCTTCATGCGTATTATCTCTACAGCTTTTATTACCAACTACCGGCAAAAGCTTACCCATTTTTACACTCGGATTGTCGGATTCTTTGTTGGCCAACCTTTTGCGTAGGTGTCCGTCCGGCCGTCCGTCCGTCCGTCCGTGCTCGTTTTCGATCTGCGTAGATCTTGCTTGACGGCGCGTATATTGAAGCGAACTGAATGGGTAATAGGTACGCGGTACACCAACGTACACACTCAACGAACAGTTCGAGGTACATATCGTCGATCCCACGCACGAAGATTCAGTGTCTGTTTGTCCAAAAAAACACGGTGGCCTGAAAACAGGCTTTGCTAGTTTAGAAGCTGTTAAGCAATATCGACATTTCGTAAGCGTCAAGCATCAAGCTTCTATGAAGTAATAGGTTAATGCGTTTGAGTATATGCATGTACCACTTGTACATCATACTATGCTGAGTATATGCTTAAGTAGTCTTCGAAGACGTAATAAAAAGTCTCATCAACTTTAGCATCATCTTTAGCATGAGAGAAGAGATAGTGGGATGATGTGATCAAAGGGTAGGTTGCGGTAATTTGTGGTAAAATGTTCCAAATGCCACAAAAAGCGATTAAACCAAATTTTCATCTTTTAAATAATAATTATAATTAATATAAATAATTATAATTAATACATAATTGTAATAATACATATTATGTTCATATAATATAATAATAAGAAATATTAAAATACATAAATATAATATTTTTAATATTTAATATTAATATTTTACTACTTTAAGATTTTAATTTTTTAATATTTTACATAGTAAAATTTTTAATACATAAATACTATATTTATCTCCAAAAATATGATATAATATAATAAATAGTATTTATAAAATAAAATATAACTAAAAAGTAAGGGGCAGCCTCTTTGTTCACGTGAGTGGAAATTCCGAGACGAGTTCTCGGGCGGGTTGATTGCTCCAACCAAGACCAAATGCTGAGGCGAGACAGTGTCTCTCAGCTGAATGTACCTAAATATGTTCAGCCAAATATAAATGTTTTAAATTCATTATTAATGCGTTTTCTATTATTTTTTTAATCTTTTCTAAAAACTGTTCGTCTTTAATTTGATTGCGAGGCGAGACAAGACAAGACTTTACTGCCAAGACGAGATAAGAGAATGAATGAATTCCGATTGCTCAAAAAGCTCCAAATTTGGCTTTGATATATACATATGTATATGTATGAACGTAGTATGTATGCCTACCGAGCGTACATGACGAGCGTAATGACTAGACATATTTTTGCTCCAGTTCCTTTATTATGTTCAGATCTAAAATTATGTATATTTATTTGAGAAGTCTAAAAAGTCTGAACTAAAAAGGGTTGCTTAACATACTTACGATTATTACGAGTACCTTCGTATATGGTACATGTATCGATACAATATTTATTCATCTTCCGTCTCATCAAAACACATTTTTCTAAGGCCAGAAGGTAGTTGCAAACAGGTTCACAGCGTATCTCGCATCTCGGAAAATACAGCAGCAGCAAAGTAGTACTACCCAACAACAGCTCACTCATCATCATCATCATCATCATCAACATCGGAAGCAACCACATGGTGAGCATTTCAACTATTTCGAAATGAAACTTATTTATCCCACACCGTGCCCCGTTCCACCCCGCCCTGCTGCAACCAACCATTCCGACTACGCTGCACGACCACTACACGGCATCGCTTGGAATGGAGTTTTCCTTGATGGTTTCCTGCTAGCATTTAAAGAAAAACTAATACCAAGAAAACAGAGCTAGATTTCCGAAGACGGCTCAGTCCGCTCCAGCCCGGCCCGGCCCATACAAACGTCCCACAGAGTAAACCACGAACAGCGAGCGGGCCGCGTTCAGCGTCAGTTAAAAGCACTTCGTAGCAGCAAATATGTACTTAGTGAAAGAAGCCTTTGCTGTTGTTGTTGTTTGTTGCTGCTGAATGGCGTGGCTGGTGAGAGACGCCGCTGCAGTTGTCGCCGCTGCCGCTGCTGCTGCTCTCTGCTGAGCCACGGTACAGCGAAGCCGCCCCGTCGCAAACTTAGATTTTGGAACGCTTCGTTGGGCTTTTCTGCTGTTAGCCTTTGTTGTTGCTATTGCTGTGGACTCTATGGCGCGCAAAACATTGTTCGTTACACGCAGTTAGACGGACAAGTCCTACCACTACAACGACGCCGACGACGCCAACAACGCCGACGCCGACTAATGCTGCTTTTGTGTGATGCTATTTTTACTCCAACGTTTCTACTACGTTTCGATTCGGTATCAAGGTGCTGTTGACGACTCCTCTACTTGTTTTCTATGGTTGCCTATTTTTCTTTTCATTTTCTACCTTTTTATCCGGCGGTTTTTATTTTCATCCTATTGTATTTGACTGGTTGGCGGACTGACTAGTCTAGTTGGTTGGCTGATTGGTTAGTGGAACTTGTTGGCTGACTAACTGACTGACGGGCTCTTTGGCTGGGTTTGGCTTTGTGCATGCAATACTTTCGTTTCGTCGCTGCCAAGCTTGTTTCCTCCTGCTTCTCCTTCTTCTCAGTCTTCTCCGCGGGAACCGCAAAACTCTCTTCCTTTACCTTCCTTCCTTTCTTTCCCTTCGCTCTTGCTGCAACAATCATCTCACGCTCTCTTGCTTTTTCTATTGCTCTCCCTGCCGCTCTTTCTCAAAGAGCGCTTGCTGGCGCGTATCCACTTTGTTTCTACACAAGTTTATTTGTTGCTGTTGTAAATGCTTTTTCTATTGCTTCTGCTGTTTATTTGCTTTTCTGTTGTTGTTGTTGTTTTAAATTGGGCCTCGCTGAAAGGTGCAGCAGTCGTTGGTGTTGTTGCTGCGCTTTTCTATTAGTAAAGACATGGCGTACCGAGGTTCGTTCGCTTTCTAGGTGTAGCCGTAACAACAACAACAACAACATCCACAGCACTCCACCACTATTATCAATAACAACAACAACAAATAACTGCCATGGGTTGACGTCGTCGTCATCGTTCGGCTACGTTTCAGAGCGTTCGAAACGCTCTCTTCGTATCTTTTGAAACTTTGTCTATGATTTGGCCTCGCTTGTTGTTGTTGTTGGTGGTTTTCCTTTGTTGTAGGGTTGTTGTAGCGGCTGATGTTGTTATTGTTGTTGTTGTTGTAAAAGTTAGGCACTTATAACGGGATTTAAAGAAGTCACTTGTGGGGACTTGGCAGCCGCTGAACAGCAGAAGAAGATGACACCAAGCGGCGGGATAGACGACAGTAGGTTTCTTCTCATGGTACTTACAACGTTAACAACGACGTCGACGTTGAGGTTGTCGACGCTCAAAGACGCTGCAGCCGGCCTGCATGATATTCCGGCAGGCGTTGAAAATGCGGCAATTAAAGGCAGGGAAAAGGTTGGTTGCTGTGTTTGTTGCCGCCGTATGCTGATGTGCCGTGCAGTTGTTGTTGTTGTTGCTGCTGTTGTTTGGCATTGCTAACTTGCAGCCGGATGAAGTGCTTTTTGATGCTTTCTTTGCTTTTGCTTTGATTGTCTTTAGGGCTCGTTCGTTCGTTCGTTCGTTCGTTCGTTCCTTTGTTGTTGTTTGGTTTTGTTGATTTGTTTGTTGTTTGGTTGGTTGGAATTTTTTCTAGGTTCTCCTCTACCTTTTCACTAACTGTTTTGTCTTGTTTTGTTGTTGTTGTTGTTGTTGTTGTTGCTGCTGCTGTCTTTTTTGTATAGCTACCCATAGCGCGGACGATGATGTAGCTGTTTGGCTTTGTGTTGTTGTTGTTGTTGTTCTTAATGTTGTAACGGTACCAGCAGCAAATAGATAAAAAGGCAGGCAGGTAATAAATGCCAGCGTCTATCGTCCTACTCTGCTTTTCTCCCTGGCAAAGCCCCTTCCGCCCTTCTTTAAAGTCTTTCGACCACACCGCGTTTACCGCGTTTTTTTACAAGAAGTACCACATACAATATACTTTGTGTGGTCACTGGTTCGCATCCGAGGAATTCATTCCCAAGAAGTCATCAGGATTTTGCGGTTCGTTAGCTTTTCATGGGTTCAATAAGCTCTGTTGGTTGTCTATCTACCCCTCTCTAACCACTAACCTTCTTTCTAACATTCTTTCTGATTTTGATTTAGACAGCGGAAGTGATGAAATGGCGAATGGTAGGGTTAAAAAATGGAAGGAACCATTGATTGTCTCTCATCATTCGGGAGATGTATTCATTCGGGAGGACGTATCGAAAGGAGGTCGGTCTTATTTGAAAATTGATTGTAAAATAGTTTGTTTTTTTGTGGTTTTGTGGTCGACAGAATCCGAAGATAAATATCATCCACATTTTCCAAATAAATAAAGTCTGAGATTACACATAATGGGTTTTATTTTCTATGGGCGGGCTACCTCTAACACGTACATAATTATGGATGGTTTTTAGAAGAAATAGTAGGACATTTTTGGCCTCCGCTTTTACGTAACATTTTCAGTCATAAGAAAATATGTACCAAAATATATCCCCAAAATCATGGAATTTTTTTTTGTTATAAATGATACTCTCTAAGTAACCCTTTAGCGTTTATGCTTCAATCTTTATTTTGAAGTGAACAAAGTTAAAGCTCTCTTAGTTCACAAAAGAGTTCCTTAAGAATGCTAAATAAAAATGTTAAAAAAAAATAATAATAGCATAAAAATGAGTTCACTGTAACCTTGTTTATGTTGGAGTATGTTATGCTATGTTATTTCTGAAAGGTTGATGTAAACTCTGTTATTATATCAGTTGCAAAAAGAGTGAACAAAGTAATTTTGAGAACTGAGTAACGTAACCTACACTGTCACCAACCAACACTGACACATTGACGGCATTTGTATACGTTGGTGTGGAAAAGTTCGGCTGCCGCCGCATGCTGCAGTTGAGGAGACGTACTCGTAGTATGTTTGTGTGTGTATGTAGATTCGTGGCGGCCACAAGAAGCTTACCAACTAGAAAAACTGCAAAAGCAACAAACCCGAATTTGTTGTACATCTTGTAATATCAACCAACACACAAGCATAAAAGAGCGATAGAGCGAGAGTACGTAAATACATACGATGGAATACACTTCTGAAAACATGTTTGGAAGGTAATGCAGCTAAGTGCGAGTAGTTGGAACAGGTCGCGTTCGCTCGTTCTCTGTGTCCGCTGATAAAAGCAATAGATGTAGTATGTATTCATGCACCGATGGACGGACAGACGGACGGACTGGCGGCAAATGGAGGATGGTGATGCCTGCGGCACCGCTAGATACGCTCAAGGTCATCACGCCAGGCAACAGCGACAGACACTGCAATCAGCATCGTCGTCGTTGTCGTCGTCGTCGTCGTGGCAAATCGCTGCCAAATGCTACAATAACGATTTGCGGGCGCAAATCAAAGACATACTATAAACTTCAACTTAAATGCAAAAAGAAACAAAAACCAAATTAACCCAAATGCAACAAAATGCAACGACGACGGAGCTGCAACTTCATCATGCTTCATGAACACGTCGGAACAACAACAACAATGACACTAACAACAGTCGTTGCCAGTTTGGCGACCGAAACTGCACAGCTTCAGATTCGATTTTATTTCAATAGTAGGTAACGGTGTAACGATAAGGTAACGAAAAAGAAAAACTCCGGCTGATCTCGAAGAATATCGTCAGCATAATCGAAAGTGAAAACTGCCATGATTTTTCATAGCAACAGCAACATTAAAAAACCGTATAACAGCAATAAGTAAAGGAAAGATTTTCATAAGACACTAACTATGAAAACTATGACATGATTCCTTTTTATTAATTCAAGTCATAGCAATAGCAATAAAAGCTATAAAGCTACGAGTAATTCAATGCCATTTACATTCGTCTTTCAGACAAATAAAGCGTTTAAAAATGGTTTTCTTTCTATTCAGTACAAGCTCACGAAGTCTATTTAACCTCACAATCTGTGCGGCCGCCGTCGAAATACGTACAGGGTGCGCCATCTTTTATATCGGTATGTGAATATGCGCACCCTGTACATTTTTACTCTAATATTCATCCTCGCATTTGAGTATGGACTTGTAATTACGAGTATATACTTGTTTCAAGGCACACTCATGCATCTTTTTGTATACCTAAATGTACATACATACATATTTGTATAGCCATACATATCTTTTCAGACATTAGATAGAGCAACCATCAACGGCTTTGTGCTTTCGGTACGTCTGTTCAATTTGATCGATTCTGTTTGGGAGCTTTCAAATGGATGGATCTTGTAAACGCAGTGCATGGATGACTCAACAAGTGTGTGGGAGTCATAAATACAGATGTTTTCTGAACCTGCACATGTCTGCTTTTTGATGGTTTATATGTACATATACATACGTTTGTACTTCTTAATAAAAGTTCTTTATTTCTTTAACGAACAAGGTCATTATAACCGTAAGTTCGCAAAAGTAGACTGTAGAATGGTTGACTTCAGCTTTTCTAATACATTTGCTAAATTTTTCTCGGTGTATGTAGTTCTATGGTAGTTAATTTTTCTAAAATAAAAAGTTGGTGAAAAGTTGGATGGATAGATTGAGATTAAGGCTGTTCGAGTGCGATTAAAGATGAATGAAGTAGAAAGCGCTGAAGAAAGAGGATGACAGACGGACGGTTTTTGCTGTAAACTGCTGCGAATGTTCTTAAGTTTGAACAGATTTTAGCAGTTAGATATCCTTCGCTATTTTGAAAGTAGGTAAAGTCGTTAACATAATGTTCATCACAATCACGAATCAATTAAGATCGATTCGTGACAACATTTTCGAATAATTTGCCGATTTTTAAATATTCCAAATTTTTATTTTGTGTCGTTAAAGTTATTTACATAAATGCGTTTTTTAATTATTCTGAGCGTAGAGGATTTTATCGTGACCTGATCAGTGTCTTGGTTTCTCTTGTCTTCTCTTTCTTATACAATACGTACGTAAACACATTCCAACTTTTACTGTTAGTTGTAATACTTCTACATCATCGACTTATTGTATGCTTTTTATGGCCGTTGCTGTTGTTGTTGTTGTTGTTGTTGTAGTTGTCAAAGCTTTAGTTGCAATTGCGTTACAGAGTTGTTTTTGTGTGCTATCGTTACAGCATTTCGTTTTTGTTGCGATTAAGTGAATTTTTATGAATGAATGAATGAAAAGCGAATCAAGTTCACTAACAATGAAAAAAAAAAACATACAACAGACTACAACAACAACAACAATGATAACGACAACAATACAAACACTAACGTAACGTAACGTAACGTAACGTAATGTAATCGAGCGACCAACGAACGAACGAACGATTTTGTGTATGCGCACAATTCGATTGCATTTAAAGAGTCAATATTCAACTCTTCTCGCACTCAACGGAATACACGAAAGTACAACAGCAACAACAAACAGCAACAACAACAACGACGGTGTAGTAGAAATAGCAATAGGAATAAAAACAACATCCACAACAACAACAACAAGCAAGCACCATTGCCAAGATATACATAGGTACGAAAAACTCGTTTACCAAACAATCGAATTTCCAAGTTTTGTTAACGCATCCACTTTTTAGGTAAGAAGAGATGATGATGATGAAAGCAAAAAAAAAAAAAAAATAAAAGTTGCTAACGGAAATAAGAAAAAATGATGAAAAGAAATCTATGTATAAAATGTTAAAGCTTTGTGACGTCACTTGAATAGTTTTGCAGAGCTGGTGTGTTTCGGTGTGTGTGTGTGTGTGTGCGTGTACGTGGGTGGGTGGGTCTGCGTCTTGAGTTTGATTGAATTTATGAATGAAATTGAAATTAAACGAAATCGAAATAAAATCTCTGGAAATAGAGACAACAACAACAGACTTCAATAAAGTTATACAAATGTAAATACAATATATAAGCATATGTTTTTCTTTCTTATAAATAAATGTTATAAATGCATTTGTGTACAATATATGTTGATAAGTTTATGAGTATATAGTATACGAGTATACATATGTACATATATTATACTCTACAAATATTTTATCCAAAAAAAAAAAGAAAAACCTGCTATTTTCAAATTTCAATCTTTGATATTGAGTTACTAAATACAGTAAGTACAGTAAAAATTAAAAATAAACAATTATTATTTCTATCAAAAATAAACAATTGAGAAATTGAAATGTTTAAATTATTTTAAATTTTTTTCCTATTATTTAAATTGATTATTTTAAGCAGAGTTTGAAGCAGAAAGTTTTTACTTTAAGGCCTTTTTGGTTTTTGTTTAAGAACACGTTCCTTCTATTGTAGAATAGAGCCATGAAATTTTTACTCTTTTAGAGGCTGATTTGTTCGAACTGTCTGTCCACAGCAAGAAATTTTCAAATAAAAACCTTCATAATAAAATATATGATTTTTCTAAAGCTCAGCACAATTTTCAATGACCTTTCTCACTTTTTTTTGGTGTTTTTTTTTTGGTGGCTGTAAACGCCAAAGGTGACTCCGGCTAGATGAAGGCGAAATGGCTGAAAAAGAAGACGAAGAAGAGCAAGTACAAGAACGAACAGAAGAACACGCGCTTATGGTCAAGTAACAATTTAATTACCTTGCAAGTTAAACGTGACATCAGCTAAAATGGAGTCGAATTGTTCTCATTTTGGTATTTTTTTGCTGCAATATTCAGATATAATCTACAGTATGAAAGAGGAAAGGAGAAGGAACGAAGGTACAAATTGCAAAACAACAGCAAAGTAACGAATATGACAGCCGCAGCCGCAGTCACAGTCCCAGCCAAAGCCACACCAGCAACAACAACTGGAGAAAAGTAAAAGAACAACAACTGATTGCAACAGAGAGAATGAAAGAACGAGCCACGGACAGAACCGCGCTATAGAAAAAAGACGTCAGAACGAATTTAGGTTATTTGGCCGAAGATATTTTGAAATGACAGCAAAAGCACGAAGGCAAAAATCGTTGCTTCTAAGAGCTGCTGCTGCCGCTTTCGTTGACGATGACGAGGTTAAAACGATTTTGAGGTCAGCCGACCACGGACGACAACAATAACAAGAGAAGAACGACAGAAATACATACAGTGAATGTATTTTTTTTTTTTTTTAAAAAGAAAGAAGCTCAATTAGCAAGTTTGCTGAAAAAGTTGCCAACAAAAAAAATGCTAATATTATTACCAAGTACGAGCACAATACTTAAAATCATCCAGAAGGACAAATGTATTTAAGTTACCGTCGTGATTTCTTAATGACCTCGAGTTCGGGGTTTTTTTCGAAACTATAAAACCGGAAGAAGTATTTGGGTACAGTAATATCTCTGCAACCAACGGCGAGACGTCGCGACGTCTATCGATCAAACAGAGCAATGATTTTTTTTAGGGGCAGAGGAAATGGAGGAGATTCCTTTAGAAAAATTGGAGCAAATGGTTAGTATTGAAAGGCCGTTTTTTCAATGTCCGGTTAAGTGCTAACCTGGACTTTGAAATGTCAATTTGTAAGAGATTTTGATGTGAAAAGTCACGGTTAGCACTTAAACGGATACTGAGAAAACGGCCCTAATTTTTAGTTTATTTAACATTTTCAGCGTTAAATAATAAAATATATTTGCCCCGCTGTTTTTAATAAATCTAATAATGCTTTAATTAAAAAAGACAGAGACAGTCTGAGTCTGTGTCATGTCAATGCCATTTAAAATCTTTGTCTTTTTTTTAAACTGTACCAAACTTTCTCTTCATGTGATAATATTTTTGACAACAGATTTTGATATTGACCAGAACTGTAAGGAACTGTTTAAGGTCTTTTATCCAGTTTTGTAACTCGATCTTATCAGTAAATGGCTTTGTGAGATGAGTTATCGCATACGGCGCGTGTGACGTTTAAATCGTGTGAACATAGATAGTCCTTTTCGTAGCAAACGCCCCTTTACGGTGACAAGGGGCGTTTTTTATTGTATGTACGAGTATATATAGAATATTTTTAGCAGCATTGGCAGCGGGGTAGAACTGCAAAGTAAGAATTGAGGAGGATTTTTTTGGCTACTTTTTTTTTTGGGTAAAATTGAAGCAAAAAGAAGCCCGAAAAAATGTATTCAACAATTTCTAAATTTTTATTTAGTAGACTTTAAATAAAATGAAAGTAATTTGTTGATATTTTTATTTATTAATTTAAAATATACATATTTTAATATGTAGGTATAAAACCGCATTTATTTTTTTTTGGAATGGGTTTTTCGGGTTCTCTGAAAAACCCAAAAAATACCACCCAAGCTCATTTCGATTCCTTTGAAGTGTTATTAAATAAAGCTTTATGCGGTATATTCCGACATTCGTATATACTATAGCATGAATACAAGGTTTTGCGCTGGACTACAATCAGGCAACGCGACTGTAACCGCAGGAGAAATACTTGTATGAAGATAATGAGAACGAAAACGAGAACGAGACGATAATAATGTTTACATTTCGGGGTTCGTTATATTTTCTGGTGACTAAACTACGCGCTTGTGATTATCCGTGAGTAAGTCCAATGAGTCCGATGAGCCTCCGGTTCAGGATGTTCGGAGTTGTTGAAGGCAGGAAAGAGGAGAAGGGTTGCTTGTTCGCTCTGTCGTACTACATAAAAACAATAATAATAAAAACATTTCTGGTCTCATCAACAGAAAGGCCAGGCCATCAAGGCTAACCGCAGAAAAGTATATGCTTGACATTCTTATCAGTAACAGGACGATAAAAAGTCATTTTGTCATACGAGTATGCTCGTAAACTCATACATACAAACACACGTACATATACATATATACTAAGTGAAGATACGCCCGTCTAAAACGAGCTCTATATTCTGTTATCATTTTTTGTTTTTTCTTGCTTAGTTCGAAATTAACAGAAATTGTTTATTATATATATATTGTGATATACCATATAATTTTAAGTATGTAAAATCATAATAATTAAGTACCTGAATATAACAAGAAATTTACTTTTTATTAAGAAAACAATAGATATTTTAGTCATACTTTTTTCCTTTCGAAACACGAAAGAAAAAAAACATTCTCCCAGAAAATAATTAACTTTAGGAAAAACGGTTTCTGTGTCCCGTTTTGGTCTAATTTATGACAGTCACTCTCTTGATGAGATGAGTCTCCAATTACGGCTCATCATCAGACAACGACTTGAATGGCATGATATTTGCTAAAGTTTCCTAATAAATTATCAACATAACAATAAAATCAAATCGATAGACATTTTCGTTGCTTTTGCTCACAGAAATGGACCACAATCCGTCAGTTTTATTGCATGAAATGATTCGTTGGTGATTAATTGAAATTCAAATGCAATAAAATTCAAATCGAATGTAGAAGAGTGAATTCGATTTAAGAGTTTAAATTGAAATAAAAATCCAAAAAATAAAACACAATCCAATGGAAAAACGCCAAACGAATTAGTTAGGTTTTTTTATCAAAGCAAAATCGAAGAGAAAGAACATTTTGGCTCGAAGTAACATAGACAGAATCAACTGCAAGGAATTGCCAACAGAGTTGCCAATTTCAAATGGAAATTTTTTTAAAATATAACATTTTTTTAAGACACGTAGCCGTGTTAGAACTAACATATTAACAGAGATTTGAACAGACTTTTTAACAGAGCCGTCCGTCAGATTTTTTAACAGAGCAGAGTTCTAAAGAAGAACTAAAAATCGAGAATTTTAAGTAGAACGATTATAAAAAAATGAGGTAAGTGAAGAATCGTTAATGTTGAATTTAATTTTTAGTTTTTTAACCTTTCGATTAGATTCAATTGAGCTGTTGGTTTTCAAAGTGTTACAAATTTAATTTAATTTAACATCAGCGGAGCAGTCAAAGTGTTTACGTAACTCAATTAACTATAGTTTGTTAGCTTCTGCAAAACGAAAATCCTGGTCTTTTAAATTTATTTGTTAAAATTTTTAAACCATCAAAATTTTCAATGCGTTTGCTTTTAATTTTTTATAAAAATCTAAACAATCTGCTGGCAAACTTTGGATCAAAGCTTCTTTTAAAAAATGTGCCAAAAAATATAATTTTCAAAAATTTGATTTTTTTTTAACATTATTTATTGATTTTTTTGGGTGTTGGTTGCTTTCTGCATAACAAAAATTCGTCATTATAAAATAAATCTATTCACTGACCATTTTTTGTTGTCTGAAAAACGCGAGGATAGCAGCTAGTCGTTTTATAGGAAAGGAAGGAAGAATAAAGAAATAAAAAAACGACAACAACTCAGATTTTTTCAAAATGTGGGAGCTTTGCCTTCTGCAAAACGCGCTACAATTGTTGATATACAATATAAACATATATAGCATGATTGTATTTATATAAATTATATTTCTATCTAATGACAATCAGTTACGTAGTTTTCATTGCTAAAAAAAGATTTTTTCTTTAGTAATTTTACACATACAGCTGCTGGTATATGGCAACTCTGGCAGCGTTTCCTGATAAAGTAAGAGAATCCATTAGCTGCAGGAACAATGCCATGCAATGAATGCACTGACGAACGCACCCGGGAAGAGTTCAACGAACGATTTGTATGAAGGCAAAAGGAAAGAATGAAAGAATTTTAAATTGAAAATAAATTTTATTGTGAATAGCCTTTTTTTCCATTCCGTCTTCAGTGTATCCATTTACTTATAATTCTAGAAACTACATATGTACATGCATATATACATATTTTATTATATAGAGTATGTAGATGACATAAAAAAGAATACACATATATAGGTATATGTGTATATATGTATATGTGCGTTGTGTTGTGATTGTGTGTGTTATAGTTTTGTGTGTATTCGAGTTTTATTAATTGTAACATTCCTTAATCATTCCTCTGGACTGGTCATGGACTGGTCCCCCCCCAAAGGCCTTTCAGCTACTGTTTTCACATGCCAGCCAAGCCGAGTCGAGCCGAGCCGACCGTCGATTCGATGAGCGTGAATCCTGCGGGTACTCTTGCCATTAATAATTTATAGCGCTGAATGATATGAAAGCTTCAGGAAGGATTTCAGGGTGTATTTTTCAGCTTCAAATATTTAAGTTCAATTAAAAACAAACTGCTCTCACTGAAATGGTTTCACATTCGTACATAATTTTCAATTGAAGTCACACGCGCGTCTGAATTATGCGAAGGACTGACAATCCAAGAAGGGTGGTTGACGGCGGCATGAAAGAATGCTTGTATGAGGGTCAGATCGATAATGATAATAAATCGATGGCAACTATGAGGTATTCATGCCCTCTCGGCCCCCCCCACCCCAAAAAAAAAACTTTAATACTACAATTATTTAAAACCAACATGGTTTAAAGAAATTATATCAAATTCAAGTGCTCGACTTAGTCGTCGTTAAGGTAAAATTTTAATTTTATTTTAGTTAAATTTAATTTTAGTTTAATTTAATTTTAATTTAATTCTAATGTAATTTAAATTTAATTTTAATTAAATTTTTTAATCAATTTTAATTTTAGTTAAATTTTTTATTTAGTTTTTATTTAATTGTCATTTAATTTTAATTTAATTTTTTATTTAGTTTTTATTTACATAATTTTTATTTAATTGTCATTTAATTTTAATTTAATTTTAATTAAATTTTTTTTTAATTTTAATTTAATTTAATTTACTTTAATTTTAATTTTAATTTAATTTTTTATTTAGTTTTTATTTAATTTTTATTTAATTGTCATTTAATTTTAATTAAATTTTTTTTTTAATTTTAATTTTATTTTAATTTAATTTAATTTAATTTACTTTAATTTTATTTTAATTTTAATTTAATTTTTTATTTAGTTTTTTATTTAATTTTTATTTAATTTTAATTTAATTATAATTTAATTTTTTATTTAATTTTAATTTAATTTAAATTTAATATTAATTTAATTTAAATTTAATTTTAGTTTAATTTAATTCAATTTTAATTTAATTTTAAACGCTCATTAATGTCTCTCTCATTTTCTCGAGAAAAACAAAAACAACATTAACAACATTTCTTCAACAGAAATAGAGAGAGAGAGAGAGGGAGGGAGAGACTGAACATTAGAAGAGATTCAGTAACTCTCTTCAGATGCTAAAGAATCCAATCCAATCCAAACCAAAAATCAAGTCAAATCAGAAAAATTAAACTTGTTGTAACTTCAAAAAAGGAAGCCAACCGAGATCGTCTGCGATCATTAAGTATAAAACATTAAAAAAAGAGATGACACATTGTTTGGTGAGCTCAGCACGATATCCATTAGTCAACAGATTGTAAACGATTCGGGATCAAATAACTCCTTCTCCTTCGGAGCGGAGGAAAATAAAAGGAATTTGGGTAAGTCTGAGCTCTATCCAACATCAATTGATGACGAGAGTTCAATTAATCCGCCTACCGACGAAACTGGTACGAAGACCAGCATAATTTGTTACTAAACGACTTATGGGAAAACAGCAGTCAGCAGCACCCCCCTTCCTTGCTTCCTTTGCCAGGATACTTCTTCGCACGCAGGAGTATAAAGAAAAGCCCGGCTTTTCTAATTTTAGATACGTTTTCGTAGTTGAATTTTTGAAGCCACCGCGTTTGCCGCTCACGTCAATGATCTCACATATCAACTGAGATAATATGCCAAGGACAATGAACCAAGGCACCCTCTAAAGTGACTACCACTGGAGGCTAGATAATTCGGGTTCGTCGGGGTGGTTGGTCGGAGTTAGTTAATCTGCCATTGATTAGATTGAATTTAAGTACGTATAGCGCGGCATACAGGAAGTCCTCCAGTCCTCTCGTATGTGGGTGCCTTCTGCAGATTCTGATTTCAGTAATTCATTAAGAACAGGACCAGGCAGCAGGGTCCGGAGGACATGTGGGTCATGCCATACGCTTAACAGCAGCCACAACGAACAAACTGACGTCCGCCGCCGACTGATTAACTAACTGATAAAAACCGCCTCAAGTCCTCAGTTCCTTTATCAGTCGATTGGTTGACTTAAGTGTGTACTCAGTCGTATGTATTATTATGGTACTCGTTTCTGGTATTATTAGGGGCGGAAAGAGCAAATAGACCCGCAGGAATTTATCAAATTGCTGTCGTTGTTTTGTTGCTTTTGGTGCTTGTTAATCAACGCGGCCTGTTGAGGAGACCAGAGAACACGAAGGGAAGAAACCACCCTTCTCCTCGCTTCTTCAGCAAGAATGAACAATTGTTGAGTTTGTTCAATCTTTCAATTTCGTCATTGTTTTGGGAACAATTTATCATTTCTGACGCTGGCATTCGAAAGCGATCAATTTAAATTAAAATTTTCAAATTTTTTTCAAATTTTTTAAGTGAAAGCAATCGACTGTAAAAGACGGACAACAACGTAGCACACAAATCAATAAAGAACTACAGAGATAGAATAGAAAAGAAAAGCAAAAGAAACGAACAGAGTAGAAAATAAAAAAAGAAGAGTCAGAGAGCGCAAAGGATATATTAAGGAAAAAACGCAATAAAAAGAATTTAGATTAAGGTCTCCGAGTGTACTTTCCCTTTGATCGGAAAGGGAGGGGGACTTTCTACGATATGTTTTGACATGCAGTAAAGAAAAGTGAGAAAAACTCGAAGAAAAATGCTACAATATTCGCGAAGAGTCAAAAATGTGGTAAACATTTTACAAATATTGTAACCTAAATTGAAATTGAACCATAACCATATCGAATAACCGTAACAAATTACGGTTTTTGTTAAAGATGTACGTATTTCTAATACATATATGTATACGAGTATAATCAGCGGTATTCCGGCTGATTGACTAAGCTTACCACATTAACAAGAACATAAGAAAGCAGTTAAGAATTAACTAAGCTGTTAAGATTTCGTATTCTGAGAAAATTTAAGAGCTAATTTCTTAACTATTTACATATTAAAAAAGGGGAAAATAATTACGTATTTTAAATAACTCTAAATTTCTAATTCTTAATTTTAAATTTCTTAAAATACGAGTTCTTAAAATAAGAAAATGCTCAAAAAGTAGGTCCGACTTCTCACCATTTCATACAAAACTGGTTTAATTTTCGGTTTTCCTGCGTTTCGGCCTCTGCTGTTGTTGTTGTTGTTGTTGTTGTGGACAAAACCGCTGTTTTTTGTTTTGTTTGTTAATTTTGATCGAACAATTTTTTTTACACAATATGTACCAAATTAACTACAGAAAGTGACAAGGCTATGACGTCTAGTTTTCGAATTTCGAAACAGGGTTGAAAACTGCTAAAATCAGAAATCTTTGTGGTTTTGCGCTTAACTCTAACAACAACCATTTCAATGGAGGCTTAGCGGTTTTATAATGGTTTTCGCTGCGAAAACCAGTTCGTTTGCACTAAACCGAAGAAAAACCGCTTTAAGGAAACAGCATATTAATGCATTTTGAGAATATACAAATTAACTAAACTTAACAACATCATTAACAAGAACTCCTTAACTCCTGTTAAGTTAACAACCAGAATAGAGCCATTTTTCCTAAGACTTTAAGTCGCAAGCCGTCTTTATTTTGTGGCAGGCCTAGAAATAGTCTGGGACGGAGGTTCATGTGCATTATTTTCCACTTCAAACTTTTTTCAAACCGTTTTCAAACAACAATTCAATACAATTCAGTTCAGAGAAAGCGGTATAGAGATAGAATGAATGGACACGCGCCTCGCCCGTGCCCAGAAACTGCATTTGAAAACGGTGTCGGTATCGTCGCGCGTGTTCGAAACGTTTTTGCGCTTTTGTCTAAATTCGAGAGACCGCCAGCGCGTTGCAAAAATATCCATTCGTATCTGCCAACAACTCTTGCTCACACTCAAGCACGTTGCCTCTCGATATTGTCTATTTTTATGACTTTCCATGCCCCGGGAGGCCGTTGTGGTTACGTCGTCGTCGTCGTCATATGGTCAGGCAAACCGATGGATGGCCGGACGAACGGAGGGCCGCAGGAATGAATAAACGAACATAGTTTGAGGATTAGAAATTTCTTTTCTTTTACTCTTTTCCAACAATTTTCCTTCTTTTCTTAGTTGCTGCTGCCTGTTGCCTGCTGACCTGTGTGTGTGTGTGTGTGTGCGCATGTGTGTGTGTTGAAATCTAATAACGTAGGACGACGACGACGACAGCGATGGCGAACAGGAAAAACAAAAACACGCACATCCATCCGCCACGACCAGCAACAACTATCGACAACAACAACTCCAACAACAACAACAACAATGACGACGACTACCGGAAAATCGAACGTACGTACAGAAAACTCCTTCGGTGCAGCGTCCTCATTGTTGGGTTCATCGAACTTCGGTCACCTCTGCCGCCGGTTCGCGTGTGTAACGTTTTCCGACGATCCCGCCGACGAGCTCTTTTGTGTGTGCGCTCGCTCCGGTGATCCGCTCGCTGCACTGTAAAATCCTTTCGCTCTTCTTCTCTGTCTCTCTTGCGCTTCTTTACGCGCTCTCTCTCTCTCTGCTGTTAGTTATGACGCTCGCGCTCTGTTAGCGTTGATCTCTGGCGGCGGAATCCGTTTTGCTCGCTCTGTTTGTACATATTTACAAACAAAAAGGAGCTAATGGTGGTGGTGGTGCTGCTGTTGTTGTTGTTGTTGTTGTTGTTGTTGTTGTTGTTGCTCCTGCTGCTGCATTTGTTGCTGGGTTACCAACTGATCCAGCTAGCCAGAGAGATCCAGCCAGATCCATCCATCCATCCATCCATCCAGCGTTCGTTCGGATGTAGTTGAAGGAACAACAACAACAACAACAACAACAACAACAACAACTAAACGAAACTGCTGAGGAAATGTAAACATTTCATTGGTGTTGTTTTCAATGTGAATGCTGTTGTTTTTGTTGTTGTTTTTGTTGTTGTTGTTGTTGTTTCTGCTGTTGTTCCTGTTGCTGTCACTGTGATGTTGTTCTGTGTTGGTGTTGGTGTTGCTGCTATCTTGGTGCAGTTATATTTTCTTGTGATACTTTTGTGATATTGTTGCTGTTGTTGTTGTTGTTGTTGTTGTTGTTGTTCTGAGGATGCCTTTGCGTCTTTGCGTCATTAGCGGCAGGTTTTCATTGTGGCTGTTGCTGTTGTTGTTGTTGCCTTTATGTACACTTTTCACGTGTGGATCCCTTCGTCGCTAAAAATCACGGCAAAGTTTGTTGTTGCTTTTATTGTGTTATGTTTGTTGTATTATAATCTTCTCGAGCGACGCTTTATTGTTGACTGACTGACTTTATGTTGACTCGGCTGACTTTTCTCAGGGATTTTCAAGGAATGAACATTGCTCGGCAGACAGACAGACAGACAGACAGAAGAAAAAAGTGATGAAAAGTCTGGGGTTGATGAATTCCTGAAGGCAACATTGAGATATATGGAGAAATATTTTGGGGAAAAGACGAGTGTATTTCGGTTGAAATTCGTCCGAGAGTCCGAGAATAAAAGCTTGGGAGTAAAAATTTTACAAGTTTTAAAAAACCTTTGCAGGCAGACGTTTCGTAACGTTTTTGAGCAGAGAAAAATTTTCTTCATGTTTTCATGTTGAACATAAAATCATTTTCCTTTTCCGCTTAATTAAGTCCCGAAAAATAGCGAGGCTTCTTCTTCCAAAACAACTTCATTAAAGTGCTTGCGTTTTTGTCCTGAAATTAGAGGAGTCCTTCTTCTTTTTTAAAAACCATAAATCTCTCGAATTTCGTGAGTAAGAACTCTCACGCAAATGGTTAGTAATTTTATGGTTATTAAAAACGTTTTGTCTTGAATTCTTACCGATTCCGATTCATACAACATTATCTTCAACTTATCTTCAACTCTTCATTTCTTCCCATCTCAATTCCATTGAAGTTTAGACGCGTATCGAGCCATCACGGAATGCTTGCCTCGGAATCTTCTTTGCCTTCTCGTTCTCTTCCTTTCACGCAATTCGAGGATGCGTGGTCTGGACCATGGTCTTGCGGAGGACGAACGACCGTAACGCGTGTTGATTGTGTCTCTTTGTTTGCTCTTTTCGACAGCTCTTCTTTTACAGAAAAAAAAAAAAAAATCAAAAGCAAAGAAGACACAAAGCGTAAACGTCGTCATCTCTCCTGCCAACCAACAAACCTGGCTCGGTACGGCAAAGGATTGCTGCTGCTGGCTCTCAAGAGGTGTTGCGTGGCGTTGTTTTGGCCTTTGTTGTTTTGAAAGCAACAAAGTAAATAAATCGAGAAGAAAAATTAAACACATTCTGTATCCCTTCGGAGTGTATCCATCCGACGGCAGAACATAGAAGAAGAAGAAGAAGAAGGCAGGTAGGTACTCGAAGCAAAAGGCTAAATGGCTGCTGCTCGCCTCCTTCATCCAACATCCGTGCAGTCAGTCGGCCGCCGCCGACGAAACTGGTTTCGTCCGATTGCGACGTCAAGGAGCTGTTGCTGCATCCGCAACCAGTTTCGTCACTTCTTGGGCCTTTGCTTCGACCGTCGGTCGCTCGTTTGACGGTCGGTTGGTCGCTTGCGTTTTGCTACCCTTGATGTCCTCTTGACACGGTGATGCCGCTCCAATGCGCTGCTGGCCGCTGGAGCTGCAGCTGCAGCTGGCGGGAACGGCAGGAAGGCATGAATATCCTTCTAGCATTAACTTTGCTTGAATTTTTATGCATGCATGGAGGATACGTGGTGCTGGTATGGTTGTTGCGGTTGTTGCCTGTGTGTGTGTGTGTGTGTGTGTGTGTGTGGGTATAGCGAGTGTACTTTTATTTCTCTTAACATTGTTTTCTTTGCGTTGCGTTGCGTTGCGTCGTCGTTGGCGTTGGCGTTGGCGTTGGCGTCGCTTGAGGGGCGTTTGTCTTCGCTTCGTTTTGTTTGTGATTTGACGACTCTCTGCTGCTTGCTGTACGTCGTCTGGCGGCCGTTCTGGCCCTGCACGAATCCTTCGTGTAGGCAGTTTGACTTTTTGTGACTCTGCTAGGACTGTACTTAGTGAGGTTCGTTACTTTTCTGCGTCCTGATTTTGAAATAAGCATTGAAATTTAAAAGCTTGAAAAGGTCGAGCTGTTTTTTTTTTTTTTCTTTTTTATGAACAGCAAAATTTGATGAACACAAGAATTTTTAGCGGAGCGCTGAAAAAGCAAAAAAAAAATTTAATAAACAAAGAAAAAATAAACAAAAAAAAAGAAAGAGAGAAAGCGAGAAGAAGACATATTTTAAAATTTGCTTTTAGTATCATAAAATTTCGAATTTCATAAATTTATTTCGTTGCGAAATTCATTAAATACTTAAATTCGACAGAAAGATTTTAAACAACATTTTAAACAATTAAATCTTTTTATCTGAATTCCTGAATCTTTAATATTTTTTTAAATTTTTTGCCTTTTCAGAAAAACTATGAGGCAATATGTTTAGGTTTAAGTTTTAAAGAAATAACGATATTTTGCATGAGTTTAATTCTTCATCTAAAATCCAGTCCTTTTAATTAAAAAACATGTTTTTTTCGTTAAATTATTAATAGTATTAATTAATAAAATAAACAGTTATCTGACGAATCTTTCTGAGTCGTTTGTTTTTATTAAAAAAAAACGGATAACTTGAAGATTTCTAATAAATCTTGGTCCAGTTTTATTCTCTTTCATCGTCGTTATCGTCGAACTTTTCCTTTAACGCACTTCGGCGCTCAGCAGTAGATACAAGTAAGACACTCCTTAAGCCCCCCTTTCCCCTCCACCACCTTCCACTTACCCACCACTGCCTTGGCCCCGATTTCAGGGAAACATTAGAAGAGACCATCAAGAAACATTAGAAGTTTTGAGACTTGTGCATACTCTCCCACAGACACGCACGCACACACGCACAGAAACCACCTTGTCTTAGACTTAGACACACACACACACACACACACACACATGAGTGTATGCCACTGCCACAAACAAGCATTACTTGTTGCATTATCCATGGACAGCTTCTCCTTTTGAGGATTTCCAAGTTTCTCGAGCCAACGTTAGAACACAAACACAAACACAAGCGGCATTAGAGAGCGGCAGAGCAGAGCAGAGGCAGGCCACAGCCTGCTGCTCTTTTATTGTTGGAGCATACAATGACTGAGCGGACGGACTACACGCTGTGTCCCACTCTTAAAGAGCGAGTTCATTCAACTCTTTAACGTGATGAATGTTCTCTACTTGATGGATGGATGGACGATTGAAAGACTGTCGGTTTGAAAGGTGAGTTGGTTTGACGTGTCCAAAATGACTGACCGTCATTTCAACTCATTCCCTTTCAGACTGTTTCTCGCTGTAACGTTACGAGGATTCATTATTTCTACACCTTGCGCTGCAGTCAGCAGTAGTCAGTCTCGAGCTCAGTCTCGCTGACTTAGCTTGGATCGTGTTGCAACTTGCCAGCGAACAGCAGCTCAGTTCAGCTCAGCTCAACTCAACTCATTTACAGTTCCGATCCGCCTGTACCGCATGCATATCCATGCGGTCTAAGAAGTGTACTTGTTCTAATTGAACTCGGTTACTTCTTGGAAAGGATTTCAACGTTGCGCTCCGTTGGTGTGTGTACCTACGTGGCCGAGTTTTATGATGGTCCATGTTTTACGGCATGGGACAGTTTTAAATAACCATTAAATTTGGGTTTAACAAATACCATGCGACAATAAACAGTAAGAGGTAAGTAAGGAAGTAAGTCTGGGGACGCATAAAAAACGTTGCTTTGGTTCTCATGAAATTTTTGCGTTTTTTTGATAAAAGACGGATAAATCCAAAGTGTCAAAAAGTCGTTTGGGAAAACATTTGGAAAGTTTTGGGGTTAAAAAAAAGAAGCAGTCGAACGTTATTAAATTTTGTTTACATTTTTCTAGCAAATTTAAACAATTTTAATTTAATAAATTCAATGGTTTTTCTTAAAAATTAAAAAATAAAATGGTTTTTTAAAAATTTTCGTCTAAATTCTTTCTAGTGCTGTTTTTAAGGATTCAAGAACGAACGTTGACCCTGATCGAGCACCGCAATATGACATCTAGAGCTATGTATAAATGTTCATAACATCAAATAGACAACTATTATATACATACATTAATTGTGGTCAATAAACAGCAAATTTTTCGGTAGCGAGACTGATTGTGAGACAGCAAAAGAAGTTGTGAGTACCTCAGTAAAGCTTTGGGCTCTCAAAGCATCCCCAGGGGCCTAAAAATGGTCCCTAGACGTGATGTCCAAATGCGCGGTGTATGGCATTTATGTAGCGTATGTTTTTGTAACAGTTTTTTCTGCTTATTTCGTTTTAAAAACGTTTAAAATTTATGCACAAATTTTATTGCTTTTTGCTACGTTTATTATAAAATTGTAAAAGTTTTCTATTTCACATTTACTAAAGCAATTTTTTAAATGTATTTTAGTACTCCGCGTACCAATATTTCGAATCCATCCATGATAACTTCACAAAAAGTAATCAGAAATTTAATCGCATTAAGTAAATGTTATAATAAAATTCATCTCAGTGTGTGGTACGTCAAAATCAGCTGAACATAAAACGATCTAGTGCATACAGTTCGCCCTGTCGATTACGTAATGTTACGATATAACGACGTAACGGCTTCCTTGTTTGCACAAACCAAAAAACAAAAAAAAAACCGTTTTTGGTCGATGGTCGATCGTACCTTAGAAGAAATAATAAAATAGGATAAAACGGTAGCATAGAAAGTCAATTTTAAGATGTCTTTAATTAATCAATTTAAAGAGTACACCAATTTGGGAAATTTTATATACTTTAAATTAAACGATTTATGCTTTTAAATGTTTTATAACAGTTTTATAACAGGGCGTGGCCGTACTAGTTGACTGTATTCAGTTCAGGAAAATTCATAATGATGGGTTTTAGAACAAAATTTACTTACGTCATTCCTTGCGTCAAGTGAGAACAAAAAAAAGACACTGACACATGACACATCAGCAAAACTGGTTTGTCGCCAAACTAAACTTGTCAACGAATGAAGGAAATTCGTTGCAAAATTCATCATCAACATCCTCATCTTGCAACCCTGTGGAAAAACTTAACGAACATCCAGAAAAAATGCATTATCTTGAAGGAAAAAATAGTTTATCAAAAGGATAAGACGAACTTCTTTGAAGCCTTGCAACCAAGCAGCCACATGCTCCATGCTCTCCATACGAAAATAACCTTTCCCCGCCCTTCTTGATCGTATGACCTTATGATAACGTGATAAATAGCTCGTCGTAGGCTAAAAAGAATTGAAATTAGTTAATGTCTAAAGTTCAATTTCTGAGAAACTTCTTTGCTCTCTCGTAAAGCAAAGAAGTTCTATACAAATTTTGTGTGCTTGGATATTTCACTTTCCGAAGAGGATAAAGGAAACTTTCCATTTAGTGTCTCTTTTTTTTTTGGGGATTTTTACTTCATACGAATTATACGATACACCAAAAAAACGTAAGCCATAAGACGCAGTTCGTATTCTGAAGTGTTATCTTATTTGCATAGCACCAAAATCGTAGAATGCATAAAATGTACGAAAGCATGTGGACGAATATGAAACAAGAGTAGCAGCCACAGACCGACTGACTGGATCGCGTTGGAATTTCACTCTGATGCAGCGCGTCACAGCCACAGTCACAGTCACAGTCACCGTCACCGTCACAGTCACCGTCACCGTCACCATCACCGTCAGTAGGTAAGTTAGTCCGTCAATCAGTCAAGCAAACAGTTGTACGTTGTCCCGATTTCAGACAGACCGAAGATAGGTTTGTCACTTCAAAGTCAGTTTCAAAGCGTAACAGGGCGTGCGCTGCGCGCGTTGAAACCATGAATTGCGGGGGCGGAAGTTGAGCACCACGACAGCGACGCCGACGCCGACGCCGACGCCGACGCCAACGATGACGACGTTGACACAACCACGGCAACGACGAGGCTACGTTTGCATACGTGACGATTAATATGACCAATTTGACAAACAATTCAGGCAAAGGAGCTCTGCGCATACAAAAGGCGAAATGCGAGGCGACAAACAGTCGCTGAAAAGCCAGGATGGAGATCGGTACATGCATGCCCGTTTTACAACAAACACCAATGCATCCATATATTCATACATTAAAGTTCACGTGGGTGTGTGTGTGTATGTACATATATATCATGCATGGTAAACCGTTATAAGAGCTAAAATTAATGTATTGAAAGTGGCTTCGCAGAAACGCTGACTCCTTGCCTTGAATGCTGAGTGTAGAGTGTCGCTGTCCGGCGTTGATTGTACAATTTTAACTACTCTCTTTTAACCTCTTATTGCTTCCTCTGCTTCTTCTTCTTCTTCTTCTTCTGTACTTGCTGCGCTCGCCGCAATGCCGCGCAGCGCGAGTTTTAGGTTGAGCAAATAAACTTCGGTGTCCGCATAATTTGAGGATCGTTCGCGACGACGCGTCGATGGGAGCGGATGTAACATCATTTTGAAGTGTTTGAAGAAATTTATACTTACATACATACATATGTATATACTTATATGTACATACATACATACCTACATACCTACCGACACTCATGGAGTCAGAGCTGGAAAGTTTTGTCTCGAAGTGTGTCTCCTTAAAAGTGTCGGCCAGAGAAATTTCAGCATGTACCACCAGCTTTGGTTATACTTGTATGTATGTATGTATGTATGTATTATTAAATCTTTATATATGTTTTGTAAAACTGTTTGAGTTTGTGTGTTTTTGGAGGATTTTTGAAAGTCGTTGTGGCTTTTTGTCTTGTTTGGCGCTCATCGAAATTGTTACTCCCTGACAATTCTCCGGGATTCCTTTGCAGAGGAACAGAGTTAGTGTAGGTACATACTCGTACTACGTGCTTGTTTGGTACCCGGCGAGTATGTGTGTGTGTGTGTTCGTTCGCCTTGTTGATTTTTTTTTTTTCTAAAATTTTATTACTTTTCATTTTAAGGCTAAAGCCGTAAACTGTTTTTTTTTTCCATGGCTTTTATTTCTTCATAAAAATGTATATTCTTCTTTTTCTATATATTCTTCATTTTAGCTAACCTCTTTTTTTTTTTTTTTTTTTTGAGGCTTGTTTATAGAAATTGTTGTTATTTTAACAACGTATCCTCAAGTCAAGGCTGCAGCTATTTAAAAAATTTTTAATGACTTCTTTCCTGGCTGACCTCTTTCTTTTTCTTCGGAACCGTTTGACTTCAAAGGATTATCTTTAAACATCTATCTCGCTTATATTTATCACATACACACGCATACATACAAACGACTGATCAACCGGGCTACCGGGTCAACCGGGAAGCACTTACCGGAGACATGAAAGTATTTTATATTTTCTTCAAAAAGTAGATGCGCTTCTCACTAAAGAAGTCTTACTAAATAGATTTGATAGAGCACATTTTCACAAGATATTTTAAGGATTATTAAAATTATTAAAAAACCTTCCGGGTCAATGCGGACTTGAGGCCAATCGAGGACTTTGTGAGAGAGAGATAATGTTACCAAATTTTGGGAAATATTATAAAGAATTTATGCGAAAATTTGGAATTCAGTAGACTTTGTAAGACTTTGCATTTGTATTTGCAAGGCTTGCAAAATTTTTATTGTATACATATATATTTATTAAAAAAACGAAATCTTTAGTCCTTGAAGGGATGAGATTTTTGCCGATATTTCGTTGCGTAATCAAATTTTTTAATTAATCTGATATTGTATTAAAATCAAATCTGATTTATTTATTGTGCATAGATTCGATTTAATATAAACTGAAGTACGCTGCAATAGTTTAATTAATTAATTAATTTATGTATATTCAATTGATTACTTGATGCAATGACTTGACTGCATTGACTTGTTGATGAATTGACTTCAAACGAATTCAATGGCAATGATTTCAATTGTCGTTTGCCATCAATTCTAGTGCTTTTATTTGAAATGATTAAGGTCGGCCACGCCACGCCCAGCCCATGTAATTTAAGATACAATTTTGCCCCTTGTTGTCGTTGTCGTTGTTGTTGTTGCTAGAACAACAACCCTCCTCAATGCTCAACGCGCGCGCCTTTCATTCTTTTGTTGTTCTTCATTTTTTTTTTTTTATGCACCGAAAACAGATACAGAAAGAATGAGTGAGCGATCCGTTTCGAAGCGACGACTGCGACTTCGTCGACTCCGTCGCCTGCGTTCGATCGACCCTTGCGGATCGCCTTGTCCGCTGACTCAGACGATCCTCCTGTTCCTAGAGACGCTTGAAGAAGCATGCAATCAGGCAACCGGAGATCGTCGCAATGAAATTGCAAGACCGTTCACCGTTTCGGGGGGTAACAAATAAAGCAACAACAACAACGAGAAATACAAACAGAAATAAACATGATGAGAAGGTAACGAACGAACGAACGAACGAACGCACAGACCGTAAAAATATCCTGAGCCTGCAAATCAGTTCCCTTCCATTCGTTTTTGATGCACGCTGCTTACCCTTCTTCTCAATGGGGGACGGCAGCCCCCCTCCTTAAGAGCTGGCGTAGCAAGAGCTGCGATTTGCGAGCCACTTGCAACGACGCCACTGATGCCGTCACCGCCACCGCCACCGTCGTCGCCTTTCATTAAATTGTTTCTTTTTGGAGGCAGGAAAATCTCGGAGGCAGAGGCGCTGCCAAGAGCAAGGAATTCCAACGAATCTCCAGCACCACGAACAACCGCATGGCAGTGTTGGTTACATGAAGGAAGCAGCAGGCGCAGCAGGAAGGTGCTGAACGGGACGGACCGAAGCACGAACGCACGGAGCAGTGGAATGAATAAAGTCAACGGAGTGTGTCTGGCCAGCCTCGTCGCCGGCGCGTCACAACGCCGTTGGTATCATCACATCGAGAGCGGCTGCTGCTGCTGGTGGCGGCGGCGGCGGCGGCTGGGTGGAAGGTTTGTGGCCGGCGAGGGTGCCGTCGGTAGAGGGTTGAATGAAGGCGGCGGGAATGATGGAGGTAGGTATGTATTTTTAGTTGAAGTTGCTGGAGTTTGTTTGTTGTGAGGAAGAAGAAGAAGTCAAGAAAGAGGATACTTTGTGCTCGCTTTGAGCATTTGCATTCCAAACTGTTGGCGCGGCGAAAAAGCGGCCCGGCCCAACCCTGCGAAATGCTGAAAAAGGAACCTCTTCTCGGTGTCATTTGCGGCTGCTTTTTTGTTGTTGTTGTTTGTTGGCTTGTTTCTGTGGTTGTTGTTGTTGTTTTTGCGGGGGGGAAGAAGACTAAGGAATACTTTCATTTAAATGGGAAAAAATGGCAACTCTTACTTACGAATGTAAATGGCACCGAAATGAATCGGTGCCATCGCCTTTTAATGCAGAACTTGTTGAGGACGATACCGATACCGATCTCGTTTTAGTGGTAGGGTTGATTTTTAAGGGCCGTTAACAAAATAAGCTCCTAATTTTTAAGGAACCTTCTTTAAGAAAATGCTCAATAAACCGAAATCGATATAATTCGTTGGTTTTAAGGTCTTCTTTTTGCTTTTCTTCCTTTTTCAAAGGAAGGCTGATTTGTATTAAGATCCATTCTCGGTTCAATCTCGGTTTCTTTCTCTCACTAACTAACATTTTTGTGCACAAAAGTGGACCAAAAAAAAAAGTGGGTCGCTGAGACCCCGAGAGAGGTTGAATAAAACTCAAAGTAGTCTTAAAAAATGCCTTAAGGTCTTGGCTTCATTGCAAGACGCCGTGAACAAGGGCATTGTCTACAAATAATCCATTGACGAATATTAAAAATGGCGGCGAAGGATTATTTAAAAATAAACGAGCAACGAACGCGTCTGTCTCGCCACCGCAAAGGCTCTCGATGACGATCTAACTCTTCACTGCAGCACTCTTTCACTGCATACAGTAAATCACAACAACGCAGCTGTGGCGTCGGCGTGACGTCGGCGTTGGCGTTGCGCTCGCTGGGGTCCTGCGACGGCGGGCACTGCTTCGCTCAGCAGGATTTCAGCAAAGTGAGCAGTTTAATAGCGGCGTCTGTGTACTGTGTGTGTGTGTGTGTGGTGTACTGCCTCTGGCGGCCGAAAGACGCTCATGCGGCGTTTTTGGGGGGGCAACGGGGGGGTAAACTCGTATAACCAGTTCGGCGAACCAGTCGATCGATCGCGAAGCAACAGGATAGAAGCAACCAGCTCGACTCGACGGTACTGCAGTGTGGCCACATCCAAAGGAATCGCATGAAATTCGACTTTACGACCAGAAACGCTGGATACCAAACAGAGTCCATAAATACTCTTTTTTCGCTTTTGACCCGAGGCTCAAAGAGAAAAGGAAAAAACCAAACAAAACCGAACAAAACAAATTATTATAATGATGGGAAGCAAGGATAATACAACAACAACAACAACAGCGCCCTGATCGATTGTAATCAAAGCGCAACATGCGAGTGTTGATGACGACGATCGGTCGGTCAAGGGTTTAGCTGGCTTCATGGGAAACTGGTCAAAAGGGTCTAAACGATTTTACCAAACGTACAAGAAAGAGTGAAAACGAACTCAAACACACACACACACACACACACACACACACACACACAGTGACATATTGTACTCTGTGCCACAAACAATACAAACCCATTCGATCGTACTTAATATCGTATACGAGCATGCAGGATATTTTGCTGTAGGTGTCGTCGTGCCATGTCATGGTTCGAAATGGTCGAGTAAATATTGCGTCATGTCATGGTTTGGTCCGATTAGACACTAGAGTAGTACAGACACCTTCAGGATCAACAAGTCCGTCCGTCCATACAGACCAAAAGAGACGAAATATTGCTCTCGTTGCTGGGGTTGACTTCATGTTTCCAACGACCCTAACCCTTCTGTGTCCTGTGAAATATTTATGAGTTTTTTTAAGGTTAAAAGGCGTTGGAAACCGTGAAGAATGAATGAATGTACAATATTTCAATATTTGTCGAATAAATGATCGCTCTGGCAATCGAAAGTCGGCCTCGAAATCACATCGAGTGTTTCGCTTGAAATTTCACAGGAAATAGTTTTTAATTTGTGATGAAATTACAGCACAAAATTGATTAAAAATCCATTGAAAATCATACAAAAATTTTATCATTATTCACTATTCTAAACTTTATTTCTTTCTTTCTTTCTTTTCTTCTTGGTCTCAAAGTTTCTTTTCTTTCTTTTAAATTTTTATTTCAATAATTTTTGTGTTGTGTTGTGAAAAGTTGTTGAAGAAGAAGCCTTCCAAACAACATTAGTCTTTCCAACAGTCTTTTACTGTCAGCAAAATAGAGAAAAATCTAGAAGAACAATAGAATGGAAGAGAAAATAGACTTCTCTAAAGAGAGAAAAGGTTGTTAATCATGTTGTTAACAGAATTTCTTTTGTTGCTAGAGAGCATATTTTTTTATTATTGGTAACTCTTTTTAGAAAGAGTATTATTTTAGGCTGCCTATATTTTACAGATCTTTGATAGTTTTCGAGAGTTTTAAAAAGGTTTAAATTTATTTATTAGAAATTGTCAGACAGTTTTTCTGATGTAGATTATCAATTTTTAATTCTAAGTTTCTCTAAAAACCTAAAGAGGAAATACCTCTTGATAAAAACCTTTATAAGAACTTATATATTTTTAGCTTAAAAAAACAGTTAACATTTATTATACAATATTTAGCAGAAGAGTGACTATTAAGAGAGTTAGCCTTGTAATAATCGTAGAGTTTAAAAGAAATTGATGATGTTGTTTTTTTTAAGAATTACCGGGATTCGAAAGTCCATGCTCAATTTCGAAATACTGTAGAAAAACCTTGTATAAATATGACTTCTGGTATATACGATAGAATGTTATTTACCTTAATATAACATAATATTACGCCAATCAATTGACTTGTAGAAGACATCAGCCTCGCCCTACTCATGGCTGATCTCACGGCATCGGCTGGAAAAAGCAAAATCAACGGACGATTTTTGTCCGCATGCAATACGAAGAAGAGCGCTGTAATGCGGCGACGCAACGCGGCGCAGCCTGTAATGGATGCCACGAAGGGATTGGGGCAGACAGTGACAGTGTCTGCCGCGTTGACATAGCCGATAAAGCAGAGGAACGTCATGGTGCTTGATTCAATCCTTATTCAAGCATTGCAAAACTTCACTACGTTGGCAATACTGCCCACTTGAGTACATACAGTAGTTAACGGTAACTAAAATTGTGCTTAAAAATTAATTTTCATAAAAAGTAACTCTTTTTGGGGAAAAAAGGAAATGCAACTGTGTAAAAAAAAAAATTTTCCATTGATTGAAAAGCTATAACTTTCAAATGATAAATGTTTTCAAAACAAAATTAAAAAATTGACTATAACAAAACCTTATTTTAAAAGAAATTATAAAAGTTCTTTCTGCACTGGGCTCTTTCGTAAGTTCGTAAGATGGTCATTATCAACGTTAACCACTGCCGGAACCACAAGAAGATTGTTATTTTTCCACAAATTTTGGTCGGAGTTGAAAGAAAGCTACGCTATGGAGGACGTGAAACCGTCTCTACCATGTTTACGAAATGAAAAAAGGGACCAACGACATTAGCCACCATCTCCGGACCGAGAAAATCTTCACGCTTTCAATCCAACAATCTTCTCTCTGCGCGAACACAGCGAACGGGCTTCTAACCAAACAAATTGCGTAGCTGAGGAAGGGCACCCATCTGACACTTCGTCCGGTTAGCCACAGGTGAGCCAGGCCAGAAGCGTCCGGCCGACACTGACTACAGCACAGCAGGTAGCGCGCTGGCAGGCATTAGACAAAGTAGAAAAATCATGGCTCAAGCCTACTGCTGCCGAAGTTTTGCATCGAGATCGTTGCTGTCCGAACTGCTGCTGCTGCTGCCATTGCTGTTACTAACACTGCCTCTGCTGTTTGTGTGGCTCATCTAATGCCAGCGCCTTAAAGCAAGGTATGCCAAGTTTTTATTTGACCCCTTTTAAGTTCAAGAACCCTTTTTCCAATGCATGTAGTTTGTGTGTGTGTTTGTATGTAACAGCAAGGCAGCAAGGCGTGGAGTTTTTATGCTGCGAAGAGTCGCTCGGGTGGATCGCTTGGTTTGTTTCCACTTCTACAGACTTTTTTTTTCCAATTTTGATTTTTTTCTTTGTTACGTTTTTCTAATGTTTTCTTCTGCCTTGTGAAAATCACCATCAAGAATAGTTTACAAGCCTGGTAAACAAGCGCAGGAGAGTTTAAACTGATCTGTGTCTCTTTATATAAAAGAGAGAGAGACAGAGAGAGAGAGAGCGAGCCATAGCATACACGTATAGGTAAACACGCATACAAACACAAACACGACTGGAGCCTAGAAAGCTTTTATGGAGGAGCGAAAGCCGCCTACCATATCCACTAGAGGGCTGCACAAGACATCTTGAATAGCTTGAAACTGACATAGCAACATTTTTGCGTTGCAGTCAGTGCTTCTATTTGATTTTAAATCAAGCAGTAGCTGTCGGCGGCAAATGGGGTAATGTTTTAAGCAGCTTTGCCGAAGGTCACCGCTTGATTTGAAAGCAAATGGAAACACTTCAGACAACCCCTGAAACTTTCAAGACGTCTTGAACAAGCCTTCAGTGTGCCGCCGTCTTGTGCAGCTCTCTAATATCCACTTCGAATAGTCACGATGAGATGGCGACGATTTTGTTGCGAGAGAGGAGAGAGAGAGAGAGAGAGAGAGATTCCTGCGAGAAAGAGAAAATATTATGATTTTTGTTGGAAAGCTGAGAACTGAGCAAAGAATTGAGAGAACTTAATGGTTTTTTAAATTTTATAAAAAATTTGGCGATGAGCGATTAATAACAACACAATAACGAATAGCATTAATGACGACAACAACAACAACAACAACAACAACAACAAAATAGTGAACTTTGAAATTTAAGGGGATTAAATGTATTTTTCCGGCTTAAAAAAAAGGGGGGGGTGGGGAAATATACATACATACAAGACATATTTCTGTCTTTGGTTTGCGATATTGAGCGTTTTTTTTTTTCATATTCCAAAAAAAGAGATAATAAGATATAAAAACAATAAATTTTTGAAACATGCACCAATTTAAAGGATATGGTCGGTCGTTAAGGTTGTCATTTTTAAGATTCCAATTCAAATAAAATATCATTAGAATAACAAAATTTAAAAAAATTTAACATTACATAATTAAACATTATAGCAATTAAACATTACAAAATCAAAACATAAACAACAAAAATTGCTGATTATTAAAAGGGTTAAATAACAGTCTAATAGTCTGTTATTTAACCTTTCTCTGCTGTCTCAATAATAATGTCAATAAGGTTTTAATTTCTTGATCTTTGTTAAACTGTTAAACGATTATTCTTAACAAAAATAGGCTCCTAACTATTGTGTAATTTTATATATTATAAAAAAATCGATAGCTATCGATAGCTCCTATTGGTACTATTTACTTTAGTGGTACTATTTAAAATTTCTGCCCACTCTACCTTTCCAATTATCATCCATCCATCAAATTCATCCATTCCAATGATCCATTGTTGTCTATTTGTACATCATTTCTTTCTCCGAACTGCAACGGACTGGATAACTGGAAGAAAAACGTGTGAATCGATCGTGGCTTGGTTTGAAGTCCCGTCAGGTTCAATGACCGTCAACGCGATCGAAACGCTCTTTTACGATATTCCTCTTTCGTGATTCTTCCTGACTTGACTCAACCCTAGTCGTTTTTTCTTAATTTTCACCTTTTGTTATTCTTTTACTGTTGTTGTTGTTGCTGTTAATTGAGAGAATTTCTCCCATTTTCTTATTACTAGAACTTTAAGGATCGGTTCAGTAGTCATCGCACCGTTCAACAGTTTAGTAACGGTTAAGTATTTCTTGATATACTAAGAAATATTCTTCTTAAGGTATTCATATACATATTACTAGGCGTGGCACCTCATGGTGCCAACACCTACTAGCTTAGCTTTTAAAAGGGTACCAAAAAATTAAGTGATTATCTGACAGGTTGTCAGATGTTGTATGAACACAACCAAAGGGCATAAAAAAGGCCTTTTGTATGGTAAAATAAAGTAACAGTGAAATAGTACATGCTTTGATTTCAAATTTCAAATACGTTTTTCTATTCTTCAGAAACAGATAATTTATGGTAAGAAACGCCAGAATTTATGACCAACCAAATGGTAGTCAGTAACTTTCCGGAGAAAGTCCAAAAACTCTTGAGAGGTTTAACTCTTAATATCTGTCCCTCTCTCTCTCTCTCTTTTAGCATACGCTCCTTAATAAAAACAAATTCCAAAGAGCAGTTACTTTATGCATGTAACGGAACGTTATACCAGAGATAATCTCTAGTTATAGTAAGGAGAGAGAATGAAAGAGTAAAATATCTTCTGCTCCTACACTGTGAAACTCACAGGGCTGCCAAGTATTTTTTTAGATTCCCGATTTCTCTCAAAAAATTACCCAAATTTCAATTTAATTTGCCAATCCAATAAAATTGCTTATGATTGTGTATTTCTTCTTTAATTTATTTAGTTATCTATAGTAAATAAGCAAAAATTAAAAAAATAAATAAAGAAAATTAAATAAATTCAGAAACATTTAAAAAGGAACATACTCGTAGATATTATTTTAAGTAGTTTTAACTTTTAGAACTTAATTTTATTACAACAAAAACAAATATTAATAAAAATTTCATTTGTTTGGCTTTGACTAGACAAACTCAGCAAACGTTGTTGTCATATCATGTAAAACTCATTAGATGTAAGCGAAAATCTAAGTAGTTAACTACATATGTGTATATAAATTACGAACTACTATTTATAATTACTAACTAACTATATACTATTTATATGGTCATACAAACATAGATTGAAAAAACTTTTTAAGTAAGCGTTTCGTAATTGAAAGATTTTTTGTTTTTAAACAAAATGTTTTGCATACAAAATGGATTTTACTGTTTCAATAGAATCCATTTTTCTTGTTCGTTGATATTGATGAAAAAAAAAAAATTAAGTATATAATACTTGATATATGTACATATGTAATGGCATGGTTTACAGTATTTAGAATTTTCGCTTTTTACAATTTACTTAGGTACTATTAAATTCCCCAAAATTCTCGTTCCTTGCCCTTTTCTCCAGAGGATAATAAATTTCCCGCAATTTGGGGAATTTCCCACGACTTGGCAGCCCTGCTTTGAATACAAATAAATCATAGTAACAAGATTTGTATTTTTCTCTTGTGTTGTTGTTGGTTTTAAAAAAATATATTGTAATAGCAGGTGACTGGCTGGGCGGTGACAGGCCTCGCTACATTATAATTATACCTTTTTTGTATTTCTATACAACTGTAGATTTACTCTCAGTGTTTAAAATTGATTAAAAAGGGTTAAGTTAGAAACCGTTCTAAAAACTTAAACAAATTAACTTGAAACGGCTCGTTTATTTCTTAAACAAAATACATTTATTTGAGATATTCTGAGAAGTTTTAAAGAACACTTTTTATAATAATACGCCTACGATGCTTTCTGGAAACTTGTTGTTTCCAGATTTGCTATTTGCGGTTGGAGAAATATACCCTTCGAACGATTCGATAAAAGTTCGACTTTAACGATTTTGCAAAAATATAATAATAAATAAATGTAAATACGCCGTGATTATATTCTCACAACAGAATAGAGCGAAAACGAAATGCCAGGTGACGATTATTCACATCAGGTGACTGAATAGCTCTGTCGGTGACCATGTGGCGGCTGGAAGGGTGGACTCAACGCCAACCTGTGGTGGACCTGTCGCATAAATTATTTGTATGTACTTTTCACAGAGAAGCTTTTAGACCGCGACCCATTCTTGGGACTTGTTTTGTGTGGCTGTCCGGTTTTTCAAATGCGTCGAAATGCTTAATTATCTTTTTTAATAGCCTTGCGGAGAATTCCTTAGATATTTCTTTTCTATTTGCTATTGGTGTGCGAACCGGTTGCTGAAGGAAGCTGGAAGAAGCTGTTTCTGTTGCGGTGTTGTCGTCGTCGCGTTACCTGGTCGCTTCGATTTGGTTTGGCGGCAGCAAAGGAAACAGAAGCAAAGCTGCATCTCCAAAGTGGTTAACATTTTGGCTCAAATTGTGATTTCGAAAGCAACAAATGTTAGCTGAAAGCTATGCTTGACATACAAGTACTGTATTTTGTTGTAATTCCAAAAGAAGCTTTGGCTGCGAAGCGTTCGGAAATACATATGTAGTTATCGTGACCGAAAAGCATTGATTTCATAAGTGTCACTGAACACTGAATACTGATACCGGCGAGATAAATCCATAAATCTTATATAAACAAAACCGAAACCCTGAAACCCTGTGAAAATATTTCAAATCCTAAAATGAATAAAATTTAGCAACTTTTCGGTGGTGGCCCGCGGGCACAAACGCCCGCTCTAGCAATACTACAATCTGTACGTATTTATTTATTTATTCATATACTCACTCAAAACCCAAAGGGCGCATTCATTGTGTTATTTCCGGAAGCTTATTTAAAAATAAAAAAAAATTAGGTTAGATTTTCTTTCTGTTTTTTAACTGGTGGTAGCGTACGTAGGCCGTTCCCGGGCCTACGCCTCAGTGATTTTCCTAAACGCAGCGAATGTACAAAATCATTGTGTGAACTTGTTGACCGAAATATGTATGTATCGATCACATTTTCAGTGCACCTTACATTCGCTCTCTCGACTCCCGTGTAACCCCCCTTGATTTTGTTGCTGCTCCATAACAAAAGTCTTTGAAAGAAAAAATACTCGATATTTTCTCAGGAAATTGAGAAACTAAAATTGAAATTCAGCTACAAATTAATATTCAAAATGAAGGAGTATGAGAAAAAGAAGGAAGAGAACAAACTGGTCTGGTCTACTAGTATCAGTCTATTAGAAAGGTTTTTCAATTAAAAAAAAGAAGTATGTATGGATTTTTAACAAAGAGAACAAAAAAGGAGAAGACTCTTTGGTATGTCTTTATACTCACAACACTAAATAACATATACAAGAAGAAGAAGAAGAAGAAAAAGAGAGAAAATGAGGGGGAAAGAGTACAGTTATTTTCATCAATGTCATATATTCACAGTTGATCCTCTTAGCTCTCTTCATAAATCTTTTAATACGATACATTGGAGACTTTTTTTGATTAATGAATTTAATTAACGAGCAACAAACCAACAATATACGAAAAGAGAATGAAATGAAATGACGTGACGTGACGTCATAGGATGAAATCTTGGTCGAAAACATATGTATTATCTCTACGTATAGTAAAGCTACTTTGAAAAGTCAACAATTTTCAAACTAAAACAAATTCACAAACACATTTTTCGGAAAAGTTATTCACCCTCCTAGTTTTTCCTTTCTCTATTACTTCTTTTTATTTACGCTAAATGATTTTTCACTTCCGTTCCGTGACATTATTCGCCGCTTGCCCCGGTGGAATGACCCCCATCGAATGGGTCCGAACTGCGTCCGAGTGTCCGGAAATGAGATGCAAATTTTATGTGGGATTTGTGAAAATATCCTTGTCTCAGTACCGTTTCTTCCTGGGCACCGCACCACCAACTTGAAAACAATTCGTAACCCAATTATAATAACCATGGAGAATTTTTGTGAGGGTCTGAATCTGTGGTGATCTTTCGCATGGTCCCTAACATTGTATGTATGTATGCTTTAATGCACAGTCAGAAGCACAGTCGCGTCCTCTGCGTCTAAGGAGCAGCCAGTAGCAAACGGAAGAAAGCTGAAAAGAAGACAGGGGTCGATCACCCTCGCGCAATTGGGGTGAGTTTGTGGAATCCTAAGACAAAGAAATACTATGTACACCCTTAAGAAGTAGACCAGTAAGAAAAATGAAAACACAAATGTCTTCAAGGAGTACACAAATTTCTTGACGCACAGGCAACCCCTTAACACTTGAGTAATTAAGAATCGACTGCTTTACGTTGTTTGTTCCTGCCCAAGAAGTAGCGCTTCAACGCATTTTTGAATAATAATAAGTATCGTTTCGTACGAGCACCACCACCGTACTACCCACCAGCAACCAGCCACCACCAACCAACAAGGTTTGGTTTTACGCTTTGATAAATTCCAGTCTATATTTATCTAGTTTTCTTATCTACCGTCAACATTCAACCTTCACATGATCAACAGGAAAACTCTGCAGTCATCTTGAGAGGAAGAAATGATTCCATTGCGCTCTTCTTAAGAAACAGCGTGGATGTCTTCAGGAAATTCTTTTGAACCGTTATTAAATTAAAATGATAAAAGAAGGGAAGGAAATGCCGTTGAAGTCATTAAGAGTATTAGCGTGTAACGTACGATACTGTAAACGTAACGAAATAAAAAAATGATATAATAGTTTTTATTTAGTAAGCATTTGTTTTGCATTTGAGTAGGCGTAAATTTTATATAGTTTTAGTAACTTTGATAAACTTGATAAAATTCGGCATGTTTTTGATATTCTTTTCTTAAGATTGTTAGGTTTAAATTAGTTTTAATTAGGTTTAAATTTTATCACAAATTCATTCTGACTGAAAACTTGTATGTTTTCACAACAAGACTGGCTTTCAGTAGGCGTAAAGATCTTCTGCGCATCAAAAGAATTATATGTTTTCACCTATTTCTAAAGGTTTTACACTTTATCAAAACACTTTAATGATTATTTGAGTCCTGAAGGTTGGTTTATGTCTTGCTAAACGTTTACGAAAAAGACTGTTTCCGTTTACGTAAAGAATATTTATAACCTCCCAAAATAATTGCAAAGAGTAAGAGAGTAATACGCTATTTTATAACGCTTCAACGGAGAGAGGTGGGCGTTGCGCAGAGGTTACTCTCTCTTTTCAATTCTTTCTTTTTGCTCTTACAAAAATTCCTTACTTAATCCTCTCTAGTAAATCGTAAAGACTTACGAACTTATTCAATCAACTGAGCGGATTATTGAACAAGAAAAGCGACAATAATAGCGAATGACGATAACAACAACAACAACAACAACAACAACAACAACAACAACAACAAGAGCAATGGTAACCACGATAAATATTACACGGTCATTGGCGTCCTTTTTCATGCAAGACTGATCAACAGGATGCATTATTTATGAGAAAAGGAAATTGAAATGCAACAAAGGCAACAACAACAGCAACAACAACAACAACAACAACGACGGCGACAGAGTATTAGTAACTTTGCTGACACTTTGATTGAATAATAAATGCAACAACAGAGAGAGCAGCAATAACAATAGAGACAATATTTTAAAAGTAAATCTGCCAAGTGTGACTGACGACGATGCGTCGTACTGAGTCGGAGACAATAAGAGCAACAACAACAACAACAACAACAACAACAACGACAACAACAACGACATTAAACAATACAAAAAGTACCGGATTGGGGTAACTTTTGCTGCTGAAATGAATACAGCGATGCATGCAACAAGCAACAAGCTGCCGGAATAATAACAATAAAAACAACAACAACAACACCAACCAAACAATAGCAACCACGAATGGGGAAAAATAATTTCCCTTCAGCTTGTTCAACAAAAAATTCAACGTCATCGACGACTTTGCTTGTAAAATCCTATTATCGTGGATGGATCCTCTCCGTCGTCATCGCCGTCGTCACCGTCACCGTCACCGTCGCCCTCGTCATCGTCGTCGTCGCGCTTAACAAAGCCGGCAGGTACAACAGGTCGGCGGGGGTTGTTTTTTTTTTTTTTTCTTCTGTGCCAGTCGCGGCAAGAGGATCGTAGGATTGCAACGACCAAGGACCATTAGGCATACACAGGAACGCAGCGCGCCCATTCCGACGGCGCTCATCCGTGAGATACACGTTTTCAGTTGAGCGATCGGTGCCACAGCACACCTTCCTCGGCCGGCGTATCCTCGCCCTGGTGCACCTGATGAATGTGCACTTCTTGAGCGGACGCAGCAAGCAAGTGTTATCGGATGGATGTTTTTGTAGTCGCATTGGTTGCTTCGCCCTTGTCGATTCGCCGATTGAGGATGAGTGAGTGCCTCAGTCAGGGGTTGAAAAGACGTTACCAACATACCCTAATTACCGTCTTGTATCGCATGGTAGCCATTACCGTAGCGCAGAAGTCGAAATCAGTGTGGCGCAACTGACCTAAGCCGGGACGCGACGGGACGGGACGGGACGGGACAGCCAAATGCTCGCTGGTGTTCCAGAAGGACGAGCTGGACGAGCAAGGCGAGAGAACCTTTTTGAATATTTAAATTGGCCTTTTAGTACCTCTCATTATTTGTGATAACGATTTGTGCGTCGCTTTCCGTTGCTTGAGGAAGTCGGTAACACAGGAAGTCAGGCACTGAGACCTCGAGTGGGTGTGTTCTGTGTTCGTTAGTTAGAGTCTCTTTTCGATTTTTCTGCGGCAAAATTGGGGGAAGGGGAAATCATTAGTTGCGCTGCAGGAATCGTGCATACTTCATACTTCAAATCAGGAGGTCATTATGACTGCATTATGACTGACCTCATAATAATACCAGAGCGCTATTGTTTATCACCGTTAGAGGTCCGTTAAAATTGAATGCTTCTCCTTGTCATCATCATTTACGCTTCGTTTCATAAAAGTAAAAACTTAAGTTTTATTAATAACGAAGTAAGAAGTAAAGAAAACGCATTGAAACCGTCTTCTATTTTTTGTTGTCTTTAATTCTTTCATCTTTTAGTAAGTTATTAAAACAGAAATACAGCCTTTACACTTACTTCACTTCATGTAGACGCATCATCGCAGCAGGAACAAGATCATCCCTCAGTAACAGATGATCTATCTGACTGTTTGACGGACTTGAGATGTACCCTTGATTGGAGTTGAGGCAAGCGATAGCACCAGCCTCAGCCGACTCTTAAGTGTTGCAATTTGTTTCCTTTTTGAAGCTGGCTCCACCGCCCTCCCCGCCGCTCCTCCTCCGCCGCCCTCCCGACGCATCTAGAACATGTTTCTCAATTGATCCTCTTTCAATTGCGTTGCTGCACTACGCCACGGCATGGCACAGCACGGCACGGCACGGCACGGCACGGAACTGCACGCCATGCCATGATACTCAACTCGATTCCATTCCACTGCACGGCACTTCACAAAGGAACACTCGATCTATCCAGCTCCGGTCGGGAAATCGCTAGCATTACCACATGATCACGTCGACGACATCAGCGTTCGTTTTCGTTTTTGGCAGTTGTTGGCGTTGGCGCTGTCGACGGCGGCGCACGGCGCTGCTGTCGGGGGAAGCAGGAAGACTGCACTGAAATGGGATCAAAAGAGAAAGCAACGAACCAGGGAGGACAGAAGCCAGAAGTCGTCGTATGTGTGTAGCTAACTATACTTCTTGTAATTGAAATTGCCAATGCGTAGCTCGCGCTGCTCTTCGCCTCATCCTGCGTGTCGTCGTCGTCGTCGTTGTTGCTGTTGCTGTTGCTTTTGCTGTTGACGCAACTGTGCGACTATGGCTGAGTGCTTTTGTTGTTGTCTTCTGCCCCAGAGTGACTGACTGTGCGATCCTCGCTCGCGCCTCTGTTGTTCGGTGCGTGGTTCGTTGCAGCAAAACTTTCTATGGATGCTTCGCCCCATTTAAATGATCCCCACATGCTTTGGAACGGACACAGAGCTAATCAGTAACAGCAGCAGCAGCAGCAGCAGCAGCAACAACGGCAGCGGCAGCAACGGTGTCGAGACTTTAAGACTCGGCGCATTCTATTCATGATCACCGCATGAACGAACGTACGAACGGACGAGCGAACGAACGGACTCTCACAATAGATGCTGGTTGGACTCGCAGAGATTACGCTTACCCTTTTGGGGGGGAAAAGCCAACGAACGAGCGTGCGATCGCCTCTGCGTTGCGGTTGAATGTCTTCGTTTGACTTTGTTTTCTAGCGTCGCGCCAGCAACGCCAGGCTTTGCTCGTTTCACACACACATCTTTCTTTCGTACTTTCTTGCTGGCTTTCCTTCTCCTTTTTCTTTTGTGCGCTCTTCCTCCCATTCAGAGTCTTTCTTTTTCATTTTAGCTATCTATCTTCTCTATTAGGTTCCGGCTCGTTCCTCCCTGGCAGCCTCCCTGCGCCGCGCACCGCCTCGCCCCGCCTCCTTTCCAACTTTGATTGCTCACAATCTGCTGTCCTACATGTTGTGCTGCTTCCCTGCGCGATCGCGATGGTGGTGCGCAGAGAAAATCACGCGCGTGGACGCAATCCAGGCGCAGGTCATTGAACCGAACGGATAATGATGATGATGATCCACAGTCAGTCGTTGATGATGATGAAGTTAGTAGTATCAATGCTGATGATGGCGAGGATGGCGATGAAAATGATCATGATGGGAGCAATGATGTTAGCAATGATGATGTTGAAAACAAAGAGATTTCTAACAAAGATGAAGTTTTTGATGAAGGCGACGTTGACGATGACAATGACGGTGACAATGGCGACCGCAACGCTGATGACGTTCGGTGAAAATACCAACGATAGGTACTGGTGAGACAACCGCATAAGGCGGCAATAATGTTGCATCATTAGGTCCTAGCGATGGTCACGATAAGCGTATAAATCGCTGTTGTGATGATGATAATGATGATGATGATGATGATGGTGGCGATGAGGTTGCCGTTTCATTCGTGGCCACTACCGGTATGTGCTTATGTGATGCGGCTGATCCATTTGAGGGGTTAGATTTTCTTCGATACACACCGACACCGACACACACACACACTCATACACACTTTTATCATGTTTGGAAACAACTGTTGCGCCAGAAAATATTGTACGATTGTATGAAGCGTGGTTGAATTGTTTTTGTGTGGAAAGCAGATTGTTTGAAAGCCGGAGAAAATCTCTAGAATACGTACACATTCTGCAGCACCAGAAAGACTTGACTTGACTTTCCTTAAGGTCTTCCGACTTTCCGTCGACTTTCCTTGTCTCGCATCGCTTAAGAGAGAGCCCTTGCGGCACGTTACTGGGCATGTCCGGAGCGTATGTAGCGAATGACTTCTTGACTCTTCGCGTGCTGTGTTGACTCTTTTGGCTTTATGTGATGATACGAGTACGTTACGAACGTTCGCGGAAGTAGGAGTATGTATATTTTCCTTCTTACACGAAAATGATGTACATATATTTTCTCAAGCTCCGAAGAATGCTGGAGCTTTTCTATTGTGGCATGAGTCACTTGCGCAGAAAATTAAGCATGTTTTAGTAGAGAATATTCGAAGGAATGAGGCCGTCTGTAGCCGATACATTACCATAATCGTAGCTCCATTTTTTTTTCCTTCGTAGGAGTACTCTCATCATCGTTATATGTATTTCTTGAATACACTTCCCCGAATTTAAATACGTTTTTAGCAGTTAAGTGCATTTTTTTGTATCAAATTATCGTATTATTAGTAGCACTATTAAAGTGCTTTAGTCAACTGTTATCAGTTCATTTTGGATAGATTATTTTAATAGCTATGCTCGTAAGGATCTCAGTTAAAGTCTCTGATCTATTAGGAATCCTTTTTGGGCTGTTACAGTATCCTAAGTTCGGAATTAAAACTCATTAAGATATAATAATACAGAGTTACACGAAAAAAGTACTACAGATCTCATCTTGATATCTTTATATATGTACATACATACTATAGATTCGTAGTGTCCCACTTACCATCTAAATATGTATGAACATTAGAGGACTGCATAAGACGTCTCCAAAGCTTGTTCAAGACGTCTTGAAAGTTTCAGGGGTTGTCTGAAATGTTTCTATTGCTTTCAAATCAAGCGGTAACTTTTGAAAACAACTGAAAACATTACCACATTATGCTGCCAAAAGTCACCGCTTGATTCGAACTCAACTGGAAGCACTTCATTAACGCAAAAATGTGACTATGACAGTTTCGAATCTTTCGAGAGGTCTCATGCGGTCCTCTAATGTCCATATATATTTAGTTAAGTTGAATTAGAATAGAAAATTACTCTTTTATAGCACAGAAGTTATCATTTTTTAACCAATTATTTATGATGTATTCATTCCTGGAAAACTTAAGAACTTACTTTTAAAAAAATAATTGGCAAAAGGTTCTACTTTTCGATATTAATGTTTTATTTTTCTCAATTTTTCTGCTATTAAAAATCGGTAAAAATGAGTTTTCATCATTTTTAAATAACGTTATTGAGATCTACTTAAATTTGTACTTAATTAAATAAAACCAATAAAACATAATTTAAGATTTTAAATAAATCTAATCTGCTGACAAAAAATGGAATGGAAATTTTTCTCAAATTTTAGCACTAGCCTCAGAAATCGAAAAATGTAATATTATTAGATAATATTATTAAAATTTTTCGTTTAATTAGTATCGTAAAAATTGTCCGATATTTTAAATGAACATTCTATTTTATTCCATAAACTGTTAATAATCTCAAAAATGGTTTTAGTGTTATGTATAAAGAAAAAAACAAAACCAAACAACAACAACAGCAGCAACCGCGTAAAACAAAACAGCTGTTAGCAGCAACAAAAGAAGAAACAATTCTTGACTCATTCATCAACAACACAAAGAACTTCCACGCAGCCGCAAGACGGACGGACGAGCTTCAACTCTTTCAAGGTAGACAAGTTTAAATAGGTTACGTTCGGATGCGAAGTTACACCAACAAAAAGCGCAAAAGAAAAATCACAGCTTAAGAAGCTGTGGCTGTGGCTTTGTGTTCGAAAAAGACGAAGGAGTAAGAGAAAGAGAGTGAAGTGAGACTCTTCGGTACCAAACAAGTTGCTGCTTAAAAGCAACAACCACTTCATTAGCACTCACTCTGCTGCTTCTTTTTACTTCATTTTTCGACACAAACAGCAGCAACAACAAAAACAACAAACACGATCACAATAACAACAGAAAAATGCAATTTAGCAATTTGTCAAACACTTTGTCAATACATAAGTATCGTACAACCACAACGATCTACACGTAATACCTCCGTAGTTCATACGTTTTTAGAAAGAGAGACAATAGAAAATTAACTTAATGTCATAGTAGTAGTAGTAGTACAATATACATATATTATACAGAAGAAAGAGAAGTACATATGTCGGTGTTTGAGAGCGAAGGGCAAGGGAGCACACAGTCGTTGTAGTAGTTTGGCAAGTAAATAGGTATGTTTTTATGGATATTTTTGTTAGCACATACACACTGACTTAAAGTTTATAGTAATGGATTCCCAAACTTTCTAGCATGTACCACTTAAGCATGGCTAAAAGGTGTTTTTTTAAGCCCGATAGAACTTCAAATGGTAAAAAGTGACACCAAAAAATATAATTTTAATTAAATTTGTGTTATTCACTCGAAAGATCAAGACATGGCATTAACATTTGAAAATGATTTCAGGCATATGGTTGATGCAGTGCTTCCATTTGATTTCGAATCAAGCCGTGACTATCGGAAGCATATGTGGCAATGTTTTCAGCAGCGTTTCCAAAAGTCTTCGCTTGTTTTGAAAGCAATGCAAGCATTTCAGATAGCTTCTGAAACATTTAAGACGTCCTGAACAAGCCTTCGAGGCGTCTCATGCAGTCCGCTTAAACGCCTGAACTCGTTTGAGAAAGCCTATCACAATTCGCATTCATAGACAAGGTATTGAGAGAGAGAGAGCTTAAACTCCGCTCTTTATTCAACAGCATTCTTGCCGGAATCGTATTTGGTTCGTTGGAACAATGGTTCTCGGGTCATTTCAAAGCTCAGTTACTGAGTGCTTTTAAAACTTATTAATTTTTTTATGTTTAAAGCGCTATAATCGTGAACTAGCTTTTTTGATACTTCGAATTATTTTTGTTTCTATTTTCATTTGTATAGAACTTGTTTGAACTTGAAGATTTTAAACAAAATCTATGCACAGATCCATGACTTTATTAATTATAAATTGGAAAATGATTAATTGATTGAAAATCATTGTAAATTATTTGCATTACTTCGTCTCACTTTCCATCAGAAAACTATTAAAGTCTATTCTTCATATGAAAAAAATTTCGGGACAATCATAATACCATTAATCTAACACTATAGAAGAGAAGGTTACGTTATACTCCTAAGGAACCGTGTGTTGCCAGGAAAAAAAAACAACAGTTTTGATGCATTCATGAAGGCTCTGCCTGAATGTATCATGAAAAAAAGGACGGTAAATTCCGTACCCACATATTCTTATCTAAAGCCTAAACATATAGTAGGTATTGGTATATATATTTAGTATATTCCTGTATTGATATACTGTACGCAGTCATGAGAGTGTGTTTCGGAAACCAACACCAATGAAACAATGAAACAGTTGCGCGCCTGCGAATTGAGGTTAAGCAAATCGAAAACATGGCAAAAACGCACTTTAAATGAAAGTTTGTAAAGTTGTTGCACAGTCGAGAATGCGCACTTTGGTATTCTCCAAACAGGGCGGCACAACGAAGCGGGCCTTTGCCGCCGTAGCACTGCAGTGCGTTCCGTTGAGGTGGTGAGGCGGGCCAGCGGGCCAGCGGGCGAAGTTGCTGGTTCGCTGATTTGGCGGAGCGGCCAGAACGTGCGCACATGCGTTGCAATTGCAATTCATGCGCACTGTGCAGACCGAAGTTGAAGCCAAGTCGAGCTGAGCTGAGCTGAGCCAAGCCAAACGAGGACTCGCATTCGAACGAGTGTGAACGCGACTGGTGCGTGACAGGGATGCCAGCGCGACTTCTTGCGGGCAAAGGTATTCTTCGCGCAGCTCGCAGCTCGGTTTTTAGGTCAAGTCGCGATATGAAGCTCGCATACCAATTGGCCCGCAGCACAGGCATGGTTTCCTCCTAAGTTTTCCAATTGGCAGAGAACAACAGCAACAACAATAACGACAACAAACACCAACTTGAAACGAGTACTGTGCAACAAGAAAGCAATAAAAAGCGACAAAATCCAAGAACAATAAATAAATAAGTCTTTGGTTTTAAATAAATACGAGTTATGAACTGCTTTTGAAGTAACTCCTCGTTTACTGACCATTCGATTCCTTGCAGCAGAAGTAGGTAAGGTAGGCTTCTGTGTTTAATTTAATGAATTCTTCCAAGAAGCTTCTCTCTGCATTAGAAATATTAAATAAAGTGAGGACTAACGAAGTGTGGAATTAAATTTGAATAAAACTTTAAAAACTAGAATGAAAGAGATCTAAAAAGCACTTTCTCTAATGCTTTAATATCTCCGAATTCACTTCGGCGAATAATTGAGGATTATAGAATTGGAAACTTTGATTATTTTTTTCAAACTCACGAAAGCATACGATACGATTTTAAGAGCTACGTTAAGAGTGTCTTCTCCATAACCATTTTATATATCAATTATTTAAACCTAGTTCTAGTAACTATAACTAAATTTTCCGCTTAATCTAGCTTTTTAAAGTACGTACAAGTATTTTTTAATGCCTAAAGAATCTTATATGATTATTAAACAATTACATACTTACCATTCGTACATTTTGTCTGCTCTGGTTTTCAGTAATGCCTTTGAATATTCCTTCTCCTTCTGAGAGGCCATAATTTTTTTACTAAGTTTAAACAATCTTGATTTATTTATTTGCAGATTCTATCCTGATGGTAGGATACTCTTATCTGTTATGAAGGCCGAATATTTAATTTCTCCCAATATTTAATTGTTCTAAGGGTCGTCTACGGCAATTAAGTGGACCTTTCACATAAACCACAATTTCATCTTCTGGAGCTGAAAAATGAAATTGAAGCAGTAAATGTATAGACAACTTTCAATATGATATAAGAAGTTTTTAATTTGCTTTTAGTAAATCTAAAATGTCAGCACTCAGATTAACTTAATCCTAAGAGAAATAATTTCTGGAAATAAATATACTCGTACGTATTCTTAGTCTGTGCGAAAATATGTACATACTTATATGACATATATGTAGGTATCGTACGTACAACTAATCGTACCGTTTAACAATTTGCATTCACTTCTTTACAAATTTACTAATTGTGAAATGAAAAATAAAAACCGTTAAGTTATTTGCTAATGCCACCAATGCCAGCCATGACGTCCCAAAAACATTATTACAATATAATAAACCTCAAAATTGGAATTTGGCATAGACACAGACGACATGTACAAACACTTACGTGTAGATATGAACGTTCGTATAAGTACACAATAATTTCATTATTTCGTTTAAGTCAGTTTTCCAAAGATTCTAATGGAAAAGCTTCAACAACAACTAATATGTATGCGAATGCAATGGAAAATGCTGGAAATTTGTTTCGTTAAAGATCATTACAGTCGGAAAAACAGCGGTTACCGTGCTGATGATGTTGTACCTTTTTCATATATATGTACAGTAAAATATGTATGTATAAATGTATATGTATGGATATATGTATGCATGTACCAACATACTTTTTCTGATGGAAACGAACTTTTACACACACGAAAAAAATGTTACAATAGTTTGAGAAAATGTAAACTTAATATTTTAAGTTATCAATATACAAGTTTTTCCCACTAAATTCACCCTTTTGTAAATCAAATTGATCCTTTCGCAAATCATATTCACCCTTTTGCAAGTCGAATTTATCCTATGGCAAATTAACTTCATCCTTTTGCAAATCAATTTGATTTGATTAATTTGACACCCTTCTGAAAATAAAATTCACCCTTTTGCAAATCAAATTCACCCTTTTCCACATCAAATTCATCCCCTTAAAAAACAAATTTACCCTTTTGCAAATCAAATTCATCCTTTCACAAATAAAATGAACCCTATAATTTTACAAATCTATTATAGGGTTTTCCAATAAGGACGGGTCGATGTAGACGGTCTGTCGCGACCATGTTGTTTGGGCGGCGTCTGTCAAATCTGTTGTTTATAATTCCATCATCAATGCAAATCATCATGGCAAGTTACACGATTGAACAGCACGTCCAAATTATAAAGATGTTGAAAACAAAATCGACCCGTCCCTATTGGAAAACCCTATAATTGATGTTTGTTACATTAGTATAATATATTATATTAATATTTATATATGATATATTAATTAATTATATAAGCGGTTTTCTTTGAAACTGGTGTAAGTTCGTTTCATGAAAAAATGGTGAGAAAACTTTTATTGTAGTACGATCTTTATATTTTTTGTTTAATTTGAAGAACAATCTTTTTAAAATTTATACAATTTTCATAAAACAAAAAATTCTTAATGCATAAGAAATGCATCACATTCAAAATGAAAGCTTGTAAATATCTCCAAATAAAAAAGGATGTACTATATTACTTTAATTTTACAACTTTACAAAAATATATCCACATCCATATTTTCTTTTTCAAAAAAAAAAAACAAACTCTAGTAATTTTTCGTCATGAAGGATAAACTAACTAAACAAAACCATAAATATTATTTAATTTTTGTTTTTTTAATTTATAGTGCGAATTTTTTTTATTTTGGGTACTAGCCGATAATGATTATTATACTATGTGTATGTACTTATACTCACAAAAAAGCTATACACATACATATTCATTACATCCTCGAGTATTTCGTATGTAGGTACATAACTATATTGGTGATGAATCGTCACATTTGCAGCGTTTTTTACATTTTGTGTTGCGGCAACCGGGCTGGCGTTAACCGCACACGAACACCATTTCCGCAATTAACAGCAGCAGCAATAACATTTTCACTCATAACGTTTGTTACTTCGTATTGGCAAATTTTCATTTTTCATTCTCATTTGAATTTGCAAATCAAGCCGATTCAAACGTTAAGAGCGTAACTGACGACACAGCCAGCGACCGTTTAGAATTTCTAACTTGTCGTTCATCAAGCAATCAATTCATCTTTATTCATTCAATACACCTTCATAGATATAAAGGATGAAAGCTGCTGATCTTGAGTTGCAATATTCCCGATTTCCGGAAATCGAACGTGCCGAAGTGCAGAAACTCGTCCAATGGATACGCGCCCAGCCGCACATGCAAAACCTGTCCGAGGAGGAGGCGCTGCATTTTTTCCACGCCTGCAAGTGTAGCATGGAGATGGCGAAACAGGTCCTCGACACGAATTTGACAGCACGTACCCATTGCGATGAGTTCTTCAGCAATTTGGACTGTGAGAGGCCGGATCTGAAACGCATCATGAATACTGTGTAGGTCACCATCATCGGATGGTGCCTCTGTTGGCCAAACAACAAGAGGTGGTATACTAATCGCTTCGTTTCCATTTCAGTGCAATATTTCCTTTACCTCTCTCGACGGCGGAAGGATATCGTGTCATCATCGGAAGACTTTCGGATACAAATGCATCAAATTTTAACTTCGCCGACTCCATGAAATTGTAAGTATGGAAGGTATGGAATTGAATTCCTCCTCAATTAGATGAGAACTGAAGACGTAAAGGGTGGAAAGCAAATACAAGATACAGATCGAGCCACAACTCGCCTGATCCTTTCAATTTACTCGCATCGTAACATTTGTTTTCATTTTTCTAAAATTCCAGTCTTCTGGTCAAGGATTTATTTGTTAATAATGATGTTTGTGGATATATTGAACATTGACATACATACGAGCATGTCAACATGCACTTTTTATGCATTCAATTTTCGTGATTTCTTTACAAAAAGTATAGAATTTTATCAGTTTACAAGTCGCCAGACAATTACGATTGCGTGACTATTTGTAAATTTGCTATTTTTATTTTTAATTAACGCTCTACATTTATGTAACTATCCGGTATACAATTAAAGCAACAACGATTGAAATAGCATTTTCACAACAAGGTATTATTAAAATGTGCTTTTAATACCTTCAAGTTGATCATGGCAAATCATAAGAATACACAATCCAACAAATAACCTTAATCATCTTGAACTAATCAAACATCAAAGTAAAGCAAAATAACATACATACATCTATTTTCATAGATACTGCATGATTTTCGATGTATGGATGTACGAAGATGGCATACAACCAGGTCATATCATAGTTATTGATATGAAGGGGTCTACCTTGGGTCACGTCGCCAGAGTTGGAATCATGCAAATGAAGAAATTCTTATTTTATTTACAGGTAGGTAAAAAAAAATCAATTTGATGGACCATTATGAAGATGGTAAAATGGTTCATCAGGACTGTCTGTCTAGTCTTGATAAGGATGGTTAAAGAGTCATTCTGAAATTTACGAATTTTTGCGAAAACATTCCTTAATTTTGATTAGCTTTAAATGTCACTTCGGGCGATTGTTTCGATTGAATATTATCGTAACATCTCTAATAATTTCCTCAATAATTGTATTATTTCTACATTCTAAAGGAAGCAGCTGCTATACGTCTGGTCGGTTTTCATTTCGTCAATACTGTCCCATTTATGGACAAGGTATTGGCTCTAATGAATCCTTTTATGAAAAAGGAATTAACCAGTATGCTATATTTACACAATACTTTGGATGATTTTTACAAATTCGTACCGCGTGAGATTTTACCTCAAGATTATGGTGGTCCAGGAGGACATAGCGATGAACTGAGAGGTAGAAATTATTCGGAACTTTCATCCTTGTCAAATTCAGTAAAGTATTGCTCTCTTCTATACGTAGATGGTATTTATAAAAAATTGCAAGATAATCGTGAACAGATCATAGAGTTCGAAAAACGTCATCAAGTGAATGAAAAACTACGGCCTGGAAAACCAAAAAATGCATCGGATCTATTCGGTATCGAGGGTAATTTTAAGAAATTGGACATTGATTAGTTTCCACATGACACCATAGAAATGTTATAATTTTCTAGTATCCATTTATCTAATCTCGCACGTTGTAAAATGGGTGGTAGACGTTTTTGAAATTGTCAATAAAAAAGTACAGGATAAGGATATTATTAAATTTTCAATTTCTAATTTCTAATTTTTAATATTAAATCTTTAATTTTAGTTTATTTTTAACTTGCAATGTCGCTTGACAATTAAAAGTTTATTTTTTTTATAATAAATGGTTTTGATTTTAAATTAAATGCAATTCTATTGAAAAATAAATTTTGTTTTGAGAAAAACTGTTTTTTTTTGTAATACAAAGACGAAGATTATAACAGAAGATTATAACAGAACAAAAGTTTTCTCAACATTGAAACAATTTTTCCATTAAGTTGGCATTTTATGGTTTGTATTTCAAAGTACATAAAACTTTTATTTGAAAAAATCATAAAGACTTCGAGAAGAAGTCTAGCCATAACACCCTTATTTCAAACAACAAAAAGACAATTTTTGTTGTTGTTTAGAATACAAAAAGACGATTTTCAAAACGATAAGGTCTCTTGTAATAAGGGTGATAATTTTACAAAAAAATTTAAGCTATAACTGACTAAAGTTGATGAACTTACCTGCTCTTTTAAATCGGACGAAAGTGCTATCTATTGACTAAAATTACTGTGCGGAACCTATTGACCATGCTTTTTTGTTGAGCTACATTCAGCTTAACGTTTCCCGTTGTGCATCAAGAAGACATGATGATGAATCTTGCATTTATATCTCTGCACATCAACATTCCTCTAGCATTAAGTGACTTCTGAGTGCTTGTGAGGACTTAAACTCAGTTTTCGGCGTTATTAAATTATCTGATTCTATAAAACAAAAGAATTTATTAAACACTTTGTATCTAAGAAGACTTTGGAATATTATACGAGTACTTTAATAATATGATTGAATTTAGTGAATATTAATACGAGCTTTAAAGCCTTGTAAGGCTTAGTTTCGGTTCTTAAATAAATAAATATAGCTAAATTAAAACAATACTTATATTAAAAAATATAATTACAACTTACGCATTACAAGCGTAAATGACTTTAAACCATATTTGTTAAACTCAGTGCTTTATGGATCTTTTTTTTAAATAGTTTTTGATATAAATACCACGTTGAAGCATTCTTCCGCAGAGCACAAGCACGATTCTTAAATTTAAATTCATTTTCTGCAGTCACATAATCTGCAATAAAATTTTTAAAGTAAAAAATATGTAGTATAATTTCTTAAAGTACAAAATAAGTAGTATTATTTTTAAATTCAATTAAAACTTGCAATTTATGAGGCTTCTTCATATTCTACAACGCCCTGATATACAGAAGTTGTAGAGAATATCTACCTGGTACATCGTGCGTTAATGCTAAATAATTGTTGAATGAATATACGATATAAGCGTTTATTATACTATATAGAAGTAAGAACTTTATTTAAGATAAAAATGGATCGAACATACTTATGTACAATTTAATAGTACGTTTTCCCCACAAAATAAACAGAGCTCTTAAGAGAATTTCTAGGAGATTTTGTAGTAAAAGTGTTACTACAACATTTTTATTAAACGAGCTTATAACTATTGTCACAACAGCTAAGTGTTTTCATATGATCAGACCGTAATTGTGACGAAGATGCAGGGCGACTGCTTAATATTATCGTATAATCTAATGATTTTATTAATTATTAATGATAAATCAATACTGCATTTAATTCTAAATTAATAGACTAATATAAATTTTTAGTATTAATAATTGATGATATTCTTAAGGAAATCGACATCAGTGATAGTAAATACAACTAAAATCAAGCAGGCATCATCACATTCTGAAGAAATCATTCATGATTTTTATGGTGAAATTTCTATAAAATTTAGAAAATTTGGTAGTATGAATTCAACAACAAATTTAAATAAATAAAATAAAAAGCATTATAGAATTATTTAGAATTTACTGTATGAAAAGTTTTACCTTTAATTATTACCTTTAAATTATTTTATTATTTATTAATTTATTATTTTATTATTTATTTATATTAAAAAGATGTCGATAAAATAGTTTATTTCGATGAATAATTTAAGGTTTATTATCTTTTTATATGTTTACAATAATTATCTTACAACTGAAGAAATCTGCAACGCAACAGGATTCCTCGTAGATTGGCGACAATTCTATCAGAGTATGATAATTTCTAAACTGAGGACAACTACAAATCGCAGTGCAATGACAATGTAAAATGATGATGATGATGATGATGACACCGCATTGTATGAAATAGTTTTTTTATCATGAATATATAATTGTTAGTTATTTAAAATCTAGTCATTGTAATATATTGCCCTCGTCCTTACGTACATTCTTACGTACTATTATTATACAAGCTAAATATTGTAAGGTAAGTATTATAGTTAAGACGTCTGTCTCTAAGCGGTATCTAAGCGCCGCTATCTATGCCCAGCCGTCGAACATAAACCACTTCCGTATTTACAATAAACTGTAAAAAACTGTGACGACTCTACTCTATCCGACCCCGCGCCCGTAACGCATTAAATGCATTAAGAATTTAGGTGCCGTTGATCAGTCCGCCGCTCTAAGTTAACGATTTCGTTGTTGGTATTACTTCTTGGCGTGGAGCTTTTAATGAATGCTATTGACACCTTCGGAAACGGCGAGACCTTGGTAATCGGCGATGCTACCTGCAGCACGCCTTTTGGGCGGTCGTCTGTTGAGGGCTGATGAGTGCACCGAACCTTTCGAGGGCCATTATTGCATCAAATCTGATTTGGACGCACAGCACCGCTGCATTGCAATGATCCGGACAAATGAGCGCCACCGCCGACTGGTTGCAATGCCACCGACGCAGCATTTAAATTATTTCCACCGCGCGCCCTGGCCGGAGATTTTGTCGAGAGCGTTCCGGCGTTTGGCAGCAAACGAGTCTGCTGTTGTTGCTGTTGTGATTGTTGATAGTGATGGTGGCTGGTGGCTACTGTTGCTTGCAAGGGATTTGCGGCCACAGTAGTGACGCCTGTCATGACTTGCGTTGATTTGGTGGTCGCTGCACTCATCAGTTCCCAGTTTCCCTCGCGCTGTACCAGAGTATATGGTCCCGGATTTGCCGGAGCGGGAATCGGTAACTGACGAACAGATGGATTTAGTTAAAAAATTGCAAAATTCTTGAGGTTCTTGGTAAATTGAATGGTTTGAATCGTACCGGTATATTGAAGCGTTGTACCGAAGCTTGGGCGGAGTATGGAAGGCGCACATTCGCGCTGCTTCCAACCGGCCTGAGGTAAGTATTTGTGGGCAACTTTAGTATCTCGGTTGGCGTTGCGTTAGCGACGCTTACGGCATTGGAGGACACAACTACGGTCGATCCGCCCTTACTGGGCCCCGATTTCTCCTTCTTACTCACAGATTTATTGTTGTAATGTGCTGATGTACTTGTGGTAATTGTTGTCATTGACTTACTGCTAACGTGATGGCGCTACAAATAAAATAAAGAAAAGAAAAAAAACAAGGAATCTTTACTTCTTCCTCGACTCATTAGAACATTTTATTTTGATACAATAGTATCAATTATTTTGATATTAGAATAAAAAAATTTTAAATCAATATTTATATATAAATATTATATGATAAATCATATCGTTTTGATATAACAATTACAATTACAATTCAAAAGGTACTATTGTTAATAAAATTCTTCGTTTATGTGAATATTGAGTAACTTTTAAACAAAATATTTTTTATTTAATTTGGTCCTTTACAATTTATTTGGACTAGTGTTTGAATACAACATCAATCAAGTGACCGCCTCTATTGGCCAAAGCAAAAAGGGCCCTATTTCGCTGCGTTTTCCCTCACTTTTTTGAGCATCACTATTTCAACGCGTGTTTCGGTGTGTACTGAATGTGTTCAAATTGTACTGAATTTCAAAACGTTTCAAAACCATGTCTACTGAAGTCAATCGGTTAATAAATGTTAAAGTTATTCAATGTTTACATACCGACATAAAAAATGGCACACCTGTTATAAATTTAAATACTTATAATAAATTAAAAAGCATTTTTTTTTTGAGAAAATGTTGTCAACTGATAATCAACTCACGTCCATTTGATGTGAAGAAGCATTTCCTGCCACGTTGTGTGGACCGGCCGCCTCAGTAGCGCTGGGCCGTGTCTGGGCACAGCTGGCTGCGTGCCGACTCCAGTGTTGTTGCTGGCAGGGATAATCGCAATACGACGTATTCCAACAACAATGAAACTGCGACTCCCGGCCGCAGTTGGCGCACCACTGCTTCTTCTTCGTCTCCTCAATCGAACGCTTTCGCTCCAGTTCGCACTGTTTGCGCACCTCCGCGGCGATGCGGCTCTTCTCGTTCTCCATGCTCTTACGCATCTCGCAGAGCATCAGATCAGACGTACGCCTGAGCTCAGCCACTTCACGTTCGTAGGTTTGCTTGGTGCGCTCCAGTTCGAGGGTGAGTAAAGTGATTTTTGCCTGCAGAACCGGCTCCGGATCTAGCGACATCTCGCTCATGGTGTCTTCCATCACAGAAATGAAGAAGTCAGTCAGCTAAGAATTAAGTAAGTACATGTAATTTATATAGCAAGGTTAGTAACTGTTAATAATGAAGGATGACAAACATATTACTCTAAACTCTAAATGCAAATGTTGGCGGCAATGATTTACGCGCCAACAAATGAGATAATTTTCAAATTAAAAGGTTCATATACACTCACTTTGTGTGCATTTTCCACTAAAGTTCGACACACAGGTCCTGCCTGTGAAGGAAACATGGTACTGCCTTCCGACTGCAGCGGCCCATTTGGGCGGGGCAACATACGCGGCGGCCCTCTGCACATGACCTCGGTAATGGTCGAAGCCATGGCTGGCGTAACGAAGTCACTGATGCCGAGCGGATCCACAACGTGGTTGCTCACAGCGCAGACAGTGCCAGTGCCAGCGGCCAGCGGGCTGCCTGAAGCGATGCCATTGAGCATAAGACTGCCAGACGTCGAGGTCATCGTTGCGGTTGTTGCGGTCATTGCTGTAGAGGAAGTGAAGGTATTGTAGGAGAGTCCTGCCAACGGAGGCGGCGCTGACGGCGCTACTGACGCACTCATGGAGCCATTGCAGTTTATAAACGTGGGCGTGGGCATGGGCATGGGCACGCCGACTGTGCTGCCGGGCATTGTATTGAGGACAACACCGGACGTGGGCGCGACTTTCGTCACAGCGGTCAGCGGGGGCACGGGTATGATGGCCGAACTGCTGCAGCGATTTGCGGCGATGTCGACCGGAATCGAGACCATACTAGTCTTGGAGAGAGTTCTTTTCGGATCGACGACGACGCCGCCACCACCACCACCACTGTTCGGGGCCGTCGATATTGAGGGCGTGGCTGGGCTGGGCGGCGTGGACGTGCCCCCTCCGCGTATTGGACTTACCTCAGTGGGCGAGCGATTTGGAAACGATTTACGAGCACGCTGCTGATCTGGGCGCAGCTTTTGTTGTTGCTGTAATATTGTTGGCTTCTCAGGCATATTGACAATAGCTTCCGACTGTGCGTTGGGAGCTCTAACAGTGGCTGTGGCTGTGGCTGCGGCTGCGGCTGCGGCAGTAGCCGGCAATGGCCCGTAGGGTATGCCACGTGCAGATCCACGTTTTGGTACGTGGACGCCGATGGCTGTGCTGGTGATGTGCGTCAAACCACTGTATATGGAGCCAGTCAGTGGCGGCGAAGTTGCGGTTACTGCCGGCGAGAGAACTTGAGATTGTGCAGCCGGCAAAGGTGCTTGGATGATGCTGTTGGTAGTCGTTGTAGCACTTTTTGTAGCGACACGCTGTATGGTCGTGCCACCAACAACGCGCACTGATTCCGCTGCCAACGCCGTCACCGGCGCAGTTGAAGCGTTTGTAACCAGGGCGTTAGTAGCTGGCAGCGGCAGCTCCGCCGGTAGCTTGTTGAAATCCCTAGAATTCGAGGGAGTTGTTGCTGTCTCGGCCGCTGCCTCTTCGTCCGACAAGACTTCATTCTTCACCGAGACTAACAACAAATTGTCTGCGTCTGCATCTGCTCTGGGCTGTGGTGTTGGTTGTGGTGGCGCCGTCGGCTTATTAGAAGCACCGCTCGGTGTAGACGCTGTTGGCAAAGGCTTCAAAGTTTCTGTTGCAACAGTTGGAACGATTGCTGCGGTCGCAATGGCCGTATTTGTAGTCGAGTCGATCGTACTATTAGCCACGGCATTTTCGTCGTCTGAAGCTATCTCTTTTTTAATTTCCACAAACGGTATCAGATCGATTAATATACGTCTTTTGCCCTCGGGCTGCTCTGGTTTGTGGCTGCTTTTGGCATCAGCTTGCGCTTTTTCTTTAACCATCTTCGCATGCTCTACATTCTGCTGGCTTTTCGTGGTCTTCTCTTTTGGGCTCTTCTCAGGTGATACCACTCTATCCGTCTGTTTCTTCTTGATTTCGTCTTTTGTAATTTTCTTAATGGTCACGCCCTGCTTATATTTAACCAAACTTTCCATCGTTTTCGAGGTATTTGGCAGCTCAGTGGGCTTGGCCGCGGTGGCATCAGTGGTTTCTTTATGTTCCACAACTTTATTTGCATTCGTTTTGATCGTCAAGACTGGAATTTTCTGATCTGCATTCGAGTGAAGCGAAGGCTGACCTTTTTTAACCGCTTCTGTCTTTTCTTTTTTGCTATCATTTTCCTCCAAGGCCTTACATTTTACGACGGCAGCAGATCGTTCTTCTTCTTCAACACTGTCTTCTTCGATTTTTGTCATTTTGGGCAAAGGAAACTCGGAGTCGGACACAGCATCACCAGCAGCCTTGCGCTGTTCTGCTCCATACTCCGACTTTCGCTTCAGAATAACCGTGTTCACCTTGGAACTGTTACTTTCGTCATCAATCTTCGAAATCACTTCATAATTTGATGTTGTAGGAGTATTTTTGATGGTCTTGCTCGGATTGTCCGCACCCACGAGATGATCGTTGTGCTCTTGTAGTTTTCTCTTACCGTGACTGCTCGCCGGCGCTGTTGGCATCGTCGCCGTTGCCGTCGCCACTCCACCAGCGAAGCCACCAGCCAATCCACCAGGCACCACCATACTTGTCATGCCCAAAGAATGATCTGATTCTGTCCCGGAATCCGCCGTGCTCGTTCCCTTCTTTATTATGGACAAATTATTGTCTGCAGTCTTTACGATTTTGTACTGCAGCGGAGGCTTCGTGGGCGCTGTCGATTGCTGCCGCCTCATGTACTCCTGCACGCCCGGCATCATCAACTCTAGCTGCGCTAGCTCCATGCCCGGATCGTAGAGGGTTTTGTAGGGGGCGTATTCAAAGGCGCCTATTTTGGTGCGAATCCTTTCAATATGCACCTCGACCTCTTGAATGCATTCTGCGAAGCCGGCCCGAGATGACCTCTTGCCACTCTGCGAGTTGGGCACTTGCTCTGAGAAGAGGTAGCAGTCCTTGCTGGGCACAAAGGCGCGATCGTGCTCACCAAAGAAACGCACATTTACGTGTGCGCCCTGTCCCAGGCCCATGGCCTTGGCCGGCCAATAGGGGAAGCCCTTCAGTTTGGCCCAGAGCAGCAGGTGCGGCTGCGAGCAAACGTCCACGAACCAGTCGCTGCGCGTGTTAGCGTTGAGATAACACTCGGGGCACGTTTCTATTTCGTTGGTCTCTTGCCGACATACCTTCAAGATCGCTTTGGCCGTCAAGATGTCCTTGCTGTTGGCTGCGGGTGAAATCGGTAAAGTAAGGTGCGTAGAGCGCGCTTTTTAATGAGGGGAAAATTATGCTGGGAATAACGCTCATACTTACAACCGCCCGCGACTATAAGAGCGTTGTGATGCATCCACTTCGTTTCATTGACAAATTCCTCCGAACAACGAAATGCGCGCTTATCGATTTTCTCCTGCAGTGTTTCCAACGTTACCGGATTAACAAAGATATTCGGGAGACTTGTAATAACTTCACCTGATTGGACAAACTGCGGCAACTGGAAAGAGTAGAAGAGAAGTTTTTAGGCCTGCGCCGCCTGCTGAACGTAGTATTTTGCAGATAATTTTACCCCTTTAACATTTCGCATGCGTTTCAAAGCGAACGATAGCAGTTGACTCAGCAGATCCAATGAGAGATCGTTGCGGCGTGTTCTGAAAACGAATGTTATTTTAGCGCACGTTCTTTGCAATGATAAAAAGTAGCTATCTGTCACCTCTTGGGTCCGGTGAGTACACTCTCCACGGCAACGCACTCCGGACAAGTCCAATTCTTATCGAGTTTCGTGGCGGCTGTGATTTTAATGCAAGAAGGATGAAAGGAGCGCACGCATTTGGCACACGGCAGCAGATCTAGACACTGATGACACTTCCAGCAGAAACTATCCGAACCACGCTAAAGGCGGGCGAAAATGTGTTTTTTTTTTCAAAGAAAATTTGGTACAAATGAAAAGAGCGCCGAGACTTACTTTTGGCGGTGGCTGACAAATACTCTCCAGGTATTTCTCCAACGTGCCATTAGGCTGGTTTCCTCCTGCTTGGCCAACCGCGCCCGATATTTGTGAAAGTGGCGTGCCCCTGTCGCTGCCAGTGCCGCCAAAATGGCCCAAAAATGAGGTGGCACCATCATTCGTTGAACTGTCGATCGCCGAGAGCGCTGCCGGAGCTTCAGTTTCGTCCACTTCGGCGGCCGCGGCGGCGGTGAGAGAGTGCTGCACCCTTTTGTCGCTGGCGTCTTCGTCGTCCATGTCGTTATAGTCGTCCCCTTTGTGCACGTCGTCTCCCTGCCGCTTAACATTATCCAGGAAATCGATTTGCTTTTTGACAAATTCCGAATTTTGGGAACGCATATTGGTGCGTTTGAATTGATTCTCTTCGGAGGGCCAGCGCTTTACCTTGCACACGTTTGACTGAAACTCCGGGTCGTCCGGCAACTTGCGGCTGAAGCTTTTGCTGCGCGAGCGTCTTTTCGATAAAGCCTCGGCCGTTTCGGCAGATTGTAATGCGGACGCTTCGTCTTTGAGAGGGACGAATTTGCTGGCGGCTGACTTCCTGGTTTTCTCAGCACTTTTCTTGTGGACCACTGAATATTGAATTGTCTGAATTGAATTATGGGACGGCGCCCAAGTAACCGGTCCTCGATGTGACTCAGTGGAATTAGTAGGCGGCGTGTTTGTGTGGTGGTCTAATCTATCAATTGGCAGATGGCTTTGTTGCAAGAGACTTTGAGCCAACGCGGAGCCATCAGTAACCAGCGTATTGGGCCAATTTTCGGGCATCATGCCCATGCCCGCGCCCACGCTCTTACTATTTTGTTTTACACTCTCGCAATCGGGCGGCGCTTTTGGATAAGTTTTGTTTGAAATGTTTTTCGTTGCCGTTTTGCGCTTTCGTGCTTTTTCCACTGTAATATCTGTGACGAATTTCTTCAAGACTTTCGACTCATTCACTGACTTTTGCAGAGCCGAAAATTCGCGCGACAATGGCGGACTGCTGCAAGCGAGTTGCGAGTGATTCGAGATAGCGTTAGTTTTCCCAATTGTCAGCGTAGGTACATCCGCTTTATCCGGAGCGGTCGCGTTGCACGCAGCTGCCGACGTCGCCGCCGCCACGGGAGTGAAGGTCTTGCCCTTATCGTCCACCAATTGTACGAGCAGAAAAGTATTGTCCTTGGTTTTGGCCTGCACCAGCTGGTGCTTGTGCGAAGAACACGTTGCCTGTGTTTGCGGCGCCGTTTTCGGTTCGTTATGGATTTGCAAACTGTGGCACTCTTTGCTAGCAGCAGCGAGAGCATCTTCGTATCGGTAGCGTTTGCAATTTTTAGCAGGCGCCGCCTTTTCAATCTCTTCCCTGATTACCAGTTCTTCACTGCTATCCAAATCTCTGAAGTCTTGCTCTGTAATGTCAGATTTTTTGCTAAATGTGTCCTCCGATTGCATGTCGCCATCGTCTTCCGGCGCACCAAATGTCCCACTACGCATTCCTCCGCCTGCTGGAACATTTTGCACATTCGTTACACGAAGTGGGTCAATACCTGGAGAAGCCGGACTGCTGGTTACGCCTGCTTCAACAGCTTCATACTCTGGCCGCGGTATGGAATCAATACTTTCCTCGCCGCTCTCGGCGTTATTTGCATTTTCCATTGTCGCTGGCGGAGGATGGCTGCGATAGTGTGATTTTTCCATCCGTTTTTTCTACGAAATTTAGCAAGCGATTAATAAATAATGTGGTGTACGTACGTAATTTGTTAACGTAATTAATTTCTTATATGTAAATAAATAAACAACTAAAACATCGAGAAGCCACAAATAATGATTCGTGTGAAAACGAAGACCCATCCAACGACTGACTGACGACTACTCGGGTATTGTGGCAAAAAAACGTATGCACATACATGCATACATACATACGTCCGCTTGGGCTCAGCTCATTCTCTATGAACGAATGCCAGCGCCAGCCAATATGCATACACACACGCACACACATCTATGCATATAATGAACCCAAGTATCCATAAGTTCGTAAGCATGCAGTAACGAATAGCAACGTAAAAGCGAACGAACTCTCAGCCGAAGTACGACCAAATCGAAACGAATGCCTGCCTGCCGCCTGCCAGCCATTTATTGTTTTCTCCGACCAAAAGATTCGATTAGTTCAAGCAATCTCAACCAAGATAGAAATTACGTAGTTGCAAAAAAACCGAACAGTTCAGCAAGGTACATATTTACAAGGCCTGAAAAAATACACCATTGACTTGCGTTTGCCAGACATTGGCAAGGTACAGATAGTAACTCACATTTTCTATGAAGAAAATAGAAAGCCTTCCAAAAGCTGCTTCTGCTGCATTTTAGTTCATTAAAATGTACATAATAACTAACCTCCATAAAGATTATTTCGCTTTAACTTAAAAGTAATCGTGTCATAGGCTTTTTTATGAAGAAATTCGCCACTGTCTAATATTTTCTAAAATATGTCTCATTTCTATCTGTAGTATAGGTTTTTCAAATAGCCTGAGATCGATACTTGGCAGAACATTGTATACCGTCCGTCCGTCCGTCCTACTAAGTCCTATCAATACCCAATACCTTAAATAATCTGTTCAGATTTGTTATCAAGAAGCAAATTCATGTAATTAAATTAACTTTAACCTTAAATAACTTTAATGAGATAAGTTTTAGAATAAAAACTTATGTTTTCTTATGGTGATAGTAAAGTATACACGTTCCTCAGCAATATACTATACTCATTTTCTAATCCAATTTATAGTATAGATTATGTCTTGAAATTATAAAAAACCTTATACAAATAAAGTTGTTTATGAAAACTTATGACCACCTTCTTAGATTTCAATGCGAAATATGTACATATGTATATACAAAAATGTCTGCAAAAAGTAATAAGAAAATGTATTCATTAGTGGCATAATCGAATCCAATTATAATTATATTATGTAGTTTAGTGAGGTTTTATGCCATCTCTTTAGATGGCTTCAAAGCACCTCTACATTTTATCTTCATTTTTGCAGTCCATACACTATATTTTATGGCGAAGTCTCTTTCGTTTTATTTTAGTAATTTTGATTTTCTCGAAGACCACAAAAACTGCTCCAACGGAGGTCTGTGGGCCTCTGGCGAAGAGTGTTTTGGGTGCATTTGAAATGGCTTGTGGTATAGGAAGAAACAAGCGTGTAAATCCATACATACATATGTATATGTATGGAAATATAATCGAAAGTTTACAAGGATTACAGAAACACTGTGTATACATGTATGTACAGAATGCGTCAGAATGGCTTCCTACTCGAAATCGAAGTTCGTTTATCCATCTGGCTTTGTTTAACGTGGCTCTTCGCGAAGAGTCCTAAATGAATACATATAGTTTTTCTTATGACGACATTAATTTAATAGCAATGTTTGCGAGCCATTATCAAATGTTAAAAAGGGATTTTTAACAGAATTAAGCAGCCTGTAGTGGTTGGTAATCACTTACCGGATGATAGTACACCAACGCTCCAGTCTTTTTTGCGTTTAGTTTTTACTTTTTTCAACTAGCACAGTGTTTCCTTTCATGTGCTTTTCTTTATGAACGCTTTGCTTCTACTTTTGTCGTCTTTACTTTGTTGGCAACTGCGTTCCGGACCTAGTTTATAAAAATGTTACTATGGAAAGAATAATAAAATTAAATGAGGTTTTACTGGTTAGTGAGAGACGATTCCGCTTGAAAACGTTTTATGACGATTCCACTGGAAAAATTGGACTCACTTTAATTTGTTCGTTTCTCTTCCAGATATTCTGCTCCTCCGCTGATGGATAAATATTACAGAACCTTTTCGAAATTTCAGCAAACTTAACTTTGTGCATTAAATTTTGTTAGAATACCTCTAAACATGCACAACACAATTTCCTGGTTTCCTTTCCTTTCTACTCAGGCAAGTGATGTACACACATTTTGCAAACTTGTAGTTTCGCGGCGTGTCGCTGGCGGCATTTCGATGGCCCGACCGTGGAGCGAATACGGCGAAAAAATCGAGAACGTGAAGAGGACGCAATGGTTTTTTCCACAATGCTATTGTCGCTTTGGTTGGTTTCGACAGGCCGAATGTGCAAAATCCTGTAAAGATGAACACACACAAAGGGCTGAAACGGAAAACGATTTTTTAATTTTTCTGGATTCAGAAATCAAACGAATGAAAAAGAACCTATACCTACCATCAAAGTAATTCCAAATTAATTTATACGACGCTCACTACAGCACGACTGACTACTCTTCGGAATATGTTTCAATAAACACATCTGACTTTCGTGAGAACTGTCAATACAGCGGCGGCGAACGGACTATGCACAGTGGTATCAAGTGAGGCAATATGGCGTAAAAAAATTAGACGTTGTTTAAGTAAAAAGCACAGTCTTCTCTACTTTGATAACCATTTCATGAGCCTGATTGAATTTCCTCATATTCTGGATGAAAATTGAAATTAAATTAATTGAAAATTGATAATTAAAATGTTGTGTACACGTTGTTATTTAAAGGATCTTATTTTTAGAACCAAACAGAATACATATATAGATTAGGAACGTATTATAAGAGTTAAATTTAATTTTCGAATGATGTCACAAATTAATTCCGGTTCATGATTATTGGTTGCCTTTGGACCTTGACACTCTTTGATATGCAAATATTAATATAAATCATCACCTAATATAAAATATTGCTTTAAAAAATCTTCTGTGTTATGTCTCTGAATGGCACGATTTTAGCTATGCTGAATTTTTGTGGTCCAACCAAAATTTTAGCGTTTTAAACAACTTTCTTTAAACCTCAAAAAGCCCCCAAAGTTATTCAACCATTTTATGACCATTAATGATGAATTGTGTACTTTGAGCTTTTCAAAATTAAATAATTCAGAAACCTAGAAACCAACATAAATTCCACTATTTTTTCTTCTATTAAACAATAAATACCAAAAGCAAAAATAAAATAATTTCTCATTAATTTTCCTTCTATTTCCAAAGAAGGAACAAAATTCAAAGTTCTTCGGGTACCGATATAAATTCATAATTTATTTCCGTTTAGAATGAGACAAAAGTTTCAGTTAATACAGATTAACATAGATTCCAACAATTTTTAAAGATTTTAGCCAAGAAATTGAGTACATGTTGATTGTTGATGGAATTGCTATGAGAAGGAGAAGAAAGAGAGTGCATTCGATTTGCATATTTTTATCTACGCATTTTTATGCAAACGACACACATCCGTCGTAAATGTCGTAATTTCTTGATCTAGTTGTCGTCAGCCGCTTTCTTCTCTTCGTCGCGTTTTTTAGCCGCTTCGATACATTGCTTTAGTTGAGCGGTAAATTTCTCTGCAATCTCCACTTTTTTGAAGCGCACCGCTAACCTCTCCAGGTCACCGCCGGTTGACTCAGCATAATTCATGCCAGCCCAAACGAGGCTCTTTGGATTGTTGTTCATGTTGGTGAAGGAGAAGTCAGAACTGACGGCGAAATTCAACACCAGTTTGTGTATTTGCTCGCGTCGCATTACCATGCGGTACTTCTGGTGCATGGGATGCAGCAATATCTTCAGTTCGCCAACGCCTGCAAAAAATTACCCTTAAATTCTACACAATTCTATTTAAAAAGCGGCGGCAATAGTATTGTCATCACCTCTCTCTTTCCATTCTTTATTGATGGCATCCCATCGGAACAGTGTTGCTCTCTCGCCGAACAACTTGGTCTCCTCTTCTTCGCCAGTGCTCACCACAATTTCACTGGGTAGAGCAATGATGGGTTCGTAGTGTGGATCGTAGTTTTCGTCAGTGCCGCCGCCGCCGCCGCCTGCATTGTCGTTCACACTCGCCCCAGATTCGTTGGCGAGCGACGTGTTGTTATTACTCGCGGACGAAGAGTTTTTGTCTTTGTTGTTACACTTTTGAAAGCTGGAAAACGCGTTCATATTTGTCAGTCCAATGAAACCGCCCGGCCCGGGCGCGACCTTTTCAGCTTGTTGTTCAACAGTTGGTGCAACAACGCTGGCCTTGGCAGCTAAGGTAGCAAAGTCGACGTCGCCAGATTTCTTAGCCAGGTCGATATAAGCCGGAGCGGGAGCTGCTGAAGCTGCTGCTGTTGGAAATGCCGGTGTTGTATTGCCGAATAAAGCCACATTCGCTTTATTGGTATTCCCAAAGATGGAATTTGAAGTATTCGACTTATTTTCTCCAGTCGCTCCAAAGCCAGAAAAACTTGAGCCAAAAATGGAATTTCCAGTACTAAAGCCGCTCTGGCTAAAAGTAGATCCACCAAAAATAGGTTTGGTCTCGCCGACTGCTTTTGCCGACGTTCCAAAAATAGATTTGCCGCCGAATAAGGAACCGCCCGTGGCAGCGGAGGCACTATTGCTACTCTCTACATTACCAAATATTGACTTCGGCTTTTCGGCGGATTTTGGGGCATCAGTGAAGCTGGAGGTTTTGTTGGGCCAAGCGAAAATGGTTGGGGTAGATCCAAAGATGGGTAGTTTTTCTGTCGAAGGAAGCAAACACAAAATGCATATTATAAATATTTTTTAAGAGATTGATTTCTGCCACACAAGTTCCTTACAGCAGCAGTAGCTACTTCTGCTGTAGCTGAAATTGTTCTCAACAAAAGATATTTACTTTTAACCAGAAGAATAATAATTACCTCCACCAAATAGTGAGCCTCCAAATTCTGTGTCTTGTGACTTGGTTTCGTCTGCTTTTGCTTTATTATACAGAGTATCCACAAAAGAGAATGCTTGTCTCACCGGCGCTGCACTTTCTGCCGCTATATCGGAGCTCTTAGCCTCACCGGAAGCAGCCTTAGTGGCGATGCTAGCGGGGGTGATGACGGTGGCTGTGGCTGTGGCCGTGGTGGTGGTGGTTTTCATTTCACTCTGCTGCTGCTGCTGCGTTCCTGCTGCCACTGAGGCTAACAGAGCACTTTGTTTCAGTACAGGCCGATTAGTTGGTTTAGTTGGCTTTAGCTTTGGTAATAGCATGGGTTTAAGTGGGTTTTCCACATCGTCTGGGTTTATAAATGATCCGTTCGATTTAGGTGTTGGGAAAACAAAGTCATCCGCAGCACAGCCGCGACAACCGGAGCAAGGCGCTTTGCTTTGAAAGAACTCATATGGTAAATTAAGGTCATTGGCGGTTTTCTTATCTTCATGCGATAGCGTTGCCGATTCATTTAACAGCGTCGTGGTGGTGGTGGTGGTGGTTTGGTTCTCAATAGCGGTGATGGTTCCCAGCAACGCCCTTCTGACAGCATCCATGAACGCTTCTGCTATGTCCTTATTTTTGAAACGCAGCGAAAACTGATGCAGCTCCACCTCACCCTCGCTGAAATCGTTGACGACAAAGCTCCAGGATTTCTCATCTTTGGGTTGGTAGACGACGTCTTCGTTGAGCGCATGATTCAGACAGATCTTCAGAATCTGTTCACGCCGCATAACGACACGCAGTTTCTTGGTCACTCGGTGGCGCAAAATTTTCACATCGCCCAGGCCGCGTTCCTTCCACTCGCCTTCTAGGAAACGGTACAATTTCGCACGATGCACATACACAACCTCTTCGTCTTCCTCGCCGGTCTTAACAACAATCTATGAATAAAGGGTTAAACGATTAAAGAAGCAAATGTGTATGTACGATATGTGCATAGATCGGCTCGAATCGTGTCTTGAGTTTGTTAAGAAAAACTGTAAGAAGTAGAATATCAAGCAACTCACCTTGTCCGGTAGCGGTATAGCTGGGGTGAAGTAAGCATTGTTTTCCTCTTCTTCTACGTGTTGACTGCTGTCCTCACCTTCATCAGCTCCATCGTCGCCGCCGCCGCCGCCGCCGCCGCCGTCACCACCTCCACCCCCACCACCTGCTTTAGCTGGACTCTTTGTCGGTGTCAATGGCCGCGCAGTTGCCAAACGGTCAGCCGTCGGCATAACGGGCGCCGCCATGGCCGACGATTGCAGCGAAAACGAAAATACTGGCTTAGAAATTGATGGCTTTATGGTGGCGGTCGATGTTGTTGTTGGTGCAGAGGAAAAACTAAAATTTGGTTGCGCTGTTGTCGTTTTAGTGCCAAAACTGAATCCTCCCGCAGCGGGAGCGTTGGCTTTAGTTTCAGCACTTGTAGATGAAAAACCGAAATTGAATTTGTTTGTTACATTGGAAGGCGCAAGTATGTTTTGGGTGGCTTCCTTTTTGGGTACAGTCTTATCCTTAGGAGCTTCGCATGCACTGCAGTAGACTGCATCCGGTTTATTGGATACATAGCAGGCTTCACAATTCCAGGAACCGGCTGCTGGTTTGAATTTATCACCAAAACCGGTTGAAGCAGTTACTGCTGATGGTGGTGGTGCTGCGGGGGCGGCGGCGGCTGCTACTGCTGCAGCTGGTGCTTTTGTAGTGCTTTTCTCATTTACAAACGCTGATATTGTTGTTGTTGTGCCACTATTTGCCGCCTGATTAAATGCCAACGTGTTTGTCGGTGCCAGCGAGCTCTTGTTGAAGCCAAAGACTGTTTTGGGATCATTGGAGGCATCACCTGCTGCTGCATTGTTGCCGAATTTGAACGATCCAAATTTGAAGGTGTTCTGTGTATTTGAGCCCAATATCGAGGACTCTTTCTTGGGTCCGATGGCGGCATCTTTGGGTTGATCGCAAGCCAAGCAATGCTGGTCGACGGGTCCGTTTTGGGTGTAGCACGCTTCGCAAGACCATGTCCCTGGTTTCGGTTTGAATTCGTCGCCAAAACTACTGGGCTTTGCTTCTTGTGCGGCTGTTTCCTGCTTAACGGACGACGGCTTGTCTTTGCTGACTGCTGCTGCTGTTTCTTGTTGCTTAACGTTGTCTTCCATTGTCTCAGCAGACATCTCCGCTTGCACCTTGTTTACAGCCGCCAGGAATTGCTTACAAATATCCGGCGTTTTAAAACGCAACGTTAGCATCTCGGTGACCAGCTCATTCTCGGAGAAGTCCTGTCCAGCCCAGGTTAAAGCCGTCTCTGAATTCTTGGCATACTTGAAAGTTGTGTCCTTGTAAAGACGTTGATTGCAGCAGAGCTTGTGGATTTGCTCTCGTCGCATCACCAGCCGTACCTTGTTCGAGTCCTCTTTACTCTGTAGAATCTTAATGTTACCGATTCCGCGCTCCTTCCACTCGCCCGCTTCTTTATCGAAGCGCAGCAACTTAGCGCGATGTTCGTACAAGACTACTTCGTTCTCCTCGCCGGTGGTCACGTCGATCAAGTCGGGCAGCGGAATGACCGGATTGAACTGAGCCGTGGGCACATACTCATCGTCTGCGACATCGGATGTAGCCGACTTGTTCTGGCCGGAATCGGTGACGGAATCCGGTGCGGAAACTGGCTTCGCTGCTGCTGCAAAATTCTGGGGAAGGTTGGCGGCACTAAAAGGCTGCTGCGTTTGATATTTGCCCAAACTGCTGAAAATATTACCGAACCCAGAAGTTGTTGAAGTAACATATCCTTGAGTTGTCGTCGTCGTCGTCGTCGTTGCCGTGGCTGCTGCTTGAGCGCTTGCAGAGGATTTGTCAAAACTAAATTTAGCAAAGGGCGAGGAACTGGCGGCGGTATTCGGTTTAGATTGCGTGGAGGTGGTCACGCCTAGGCTGCTGGCAGCCGATGCGGTAGCGATGGTAAAGAGAGATTTCGGGGTAGTGGCGGTAGAAGTTGCGGCATCCGATAATGGTTGTTTCTCCGACGTAGGTTTAGCTGATGTGGCGGCGCCGCCCTTTGGTGTCGGTGTGCTGGTGACAAAATTCGTTGCGGAGCTCTTGGATAGACCGAATTTGACCGGTTTAGTCTGACCTTGTTTAGAATCAGGTGCTGCTGCTGCTGCTGCTTGTGGTGGTTGTACACCATTACCTTTGTCCTCTGCTTGTGCCTTTTTGAATGCTTCGGCAAACTGTTGTGCCGTGTCCGCGAGCTTGAAGCGCACGAAAAAGGTCTCCAACTTTATTTGCTCATCGGCAAAGTCGTTGGCTATCCAGATGTGACCTTTGGTCTCGTTCTTCGGCGTGGTTAATTGTAATTCAGCGGTGATTTTGTGATTGGCGCAGATCTTGTGCGTCTGATCGCGTCGCATTAGGATGCGCGATGAGCCGTCCTTATTCTTCAGTATCTTTATGTCGCCGATGCCACGCTCCTTCCAATCCTTGTCCACGAAGCGGTACAGCTTGGCGCGATGGCAGAACATTACCTCCTCGTCCTCCTCTCCGGTCTTGATTTCAATTTCAGCCGGCAGCGGAATGATGGGCTTGAAGTCCGGGCGTGGATCATATTCGAGTTCCAAGTCGGAAGCGGCACCGCTGCGGTTCTGTTCACTTTTGACACTGTCCGCAGTTTTGTTCAACGCTTCCTCAACGGCTGACTTGGCGGCTTGTGCTTCTATTTGCGGTTTGAAGCTGAAGGTGCTGGAGGTAACAGCGGTGCTACAGGTGCTAACAGGTTTGCTACTGTTGTTATTGTTGTTAAAGAGAGACGATGCTGCGAAGCCGGTGGACTGTGTAGCGGCTGAGTTGGAGCCGATGCCGCCAAACGACGTCGACGCATGACCAAAGGAAGTGCTTAGAGTGAAAGTGGAAAAAACATTGGATGTTTGTACGGAAGAGATGGTAACAACGGGCACGGCCTCGCTGCTGGTTGCGACCGCACTGGATTTAATGTGGTGCGATGGAATGGTAACGCTCAGAGTGGGTTGTTGTGTTTGCAAAGGACCGCCGTTCCGATTGGGCAAAGGATCTGAATTTGTGATCACCACATTTGCCGGAGGTCCCTTCTCGACGGGTTGGTTGTTCATAACCTTGTTGAAATGGAGCAAGAACGACGATACTTCGGATGCTGAAGGTGAAGTGGCTAAAGTTGGTAGTTGAGGCATTAAGGAGGAGGAGGAGGAGGGTACTGCTGGTGGTTGCTGAGGAGCACCGGCACCGACACCGGCACTGACACCGCTAGGAACATGAAGGAAAGCTGTTTGTTGGTTAGTTGGAGTAAGCTGTTGTTGTTGCTGCTGCTGTTGTTGTTGTTGGAGTTGGTGTGGTGGTAGAGTTGGCTGCTGAGAAAGTAAACCGTACAGATTTGTGGAAGATCGTTGTTGATCCTGACGTGCTTGTTGTGACAAGAGTGAAGTAGTCGGCGCTGCATTGAAGTTCATACCGCCAACAACATTGTCCAAATAATTAACTGCCATCGGCCCACCGCGTTGACCTGGAAAATCATTGAAGTAGAATAAATGGAGGGAGGCAGGAAGGTATTTTTTATTGCTTCTTAAGTGTTTTGGATAAACTTGAAGAACTATAAGACTCCGCGAGTATGTTGTTAATTCACAAAGTGCTTTAGGTGAACTTAAAAGTAACAAGGGATGGATGGTGGTGATGATCGTCATCTGTATCGTGAGCCGAATACAGCTAAAATTAAATATTCATTAATTTGTTTACTAAGACTTAAACTAAGCACATTGCTTTATAGTATAAAATGTCTTATTTCTTCAGAGTCTGGACAAATGGTGTAGCAGGATATAGAAAAGGATAAATTAATTTTGACTTATTATAAGGCGAGTCACGTCAACTTAGTTTGGCCGCAAGGCCGAGGTTTTTGCACGCTATAGTACATAGTTAAATACTAAATGTAGTTCTCTAAGTGGTTACACTACACAATGCCTACAATTACCTAAAAGACTTCCAGTTGTCGCAGCTCCTTGGGGCGGCATCATAAACGGCGGCGGATAATAATTCATTGGATAGTTTGGATTAAATATAGGACTGTTGTAGGCCGCAGCCACAGCAGCTGCTGCCGCTGCGTTATGCTGCATTTGCATGGAGGCCGTGTTCGGTGTATGAAGGCGTTGTTGTCCTTGATTCTGTGGCTGTGGCTGATGGTGCAACTGTTGTCCTTGCGACTGGGCCGCGGAAGCGCCCGGTGTGCTGTAAGCATTTACTGGATATAAAACATTATGCTGTGGCGGCGGTGGTAAGTATGCTTGAGGTGTGTGCTGGCACAACTGATTCTGCAGCGCATCCTCAATCATGTATAAATCGTCTAAGACGTTGGAAGCGTCGTCATCGCGCGATGGAGGGTTCGATGATATGCGTGTCTTCTTCATAGCTTCCTCCAGGTTGACGATTTTATCCTTCAGTGCACTGATTTCTTTACGCATTGAGACTACCTCCGGTTTGATGGTGTCGACGATCTCTTCCTTAACGAACACCAATGTGGTGGCCATTTGTTTAACCAAGTTCTCCATTTCCAAATTGCGCGACGAAGCTAAAGCGGCGGCGGCAGCATCACGGCGCGAGCGACTGTAGTTGGGTTGAACCGGAGAACCGGAATAGAACTCAGTTTCGGCATCTTCATATGTGCTGGAATTGTTGTGGGTTAGGAAGGTGTTGGAGCTGTAGCTGGGGCTATCGCCGCCGTAGCGAGATGCTGCTTGCTGCACTCGCTTCAGTTCGGAGTGTATAATGGAATTCAGCGGATGGTTAGGATCGGTTTGCGTGTTCTTCAACAGTGAAACGGTCTGGTTGAGGCAGTCGATGGCGCTTTCTAAATACACGCGTTTTACTTTTTTAGGTGTTTTATTGGCTTCGTCCAGTTTTCGGTAGGCCTCCGCCTGCAAATACGTGGCAAATGGTAACTGAATGCCCGCAAGCTCTGTGATAAGTTCTTCGTATTCGGCTTTTTTGAAGAAACGCGACGCTATGAAGGACACTGCATCCTCTGCGGCACCGAAGATCTCGCGCTCTACAGCGGAAGTATTCGACTTGGGATATTTGAAGTATTTTCGGAAGGGCTCCAGCACCGATTTGTTATGCATCTTCACCATATTAAGGCCGTATTTATAGATACTTTCGGCCCTCGCCTCCAGGAAAGCCTTCTCAACCGGCTTAACAATGTCTTGAGCGCGCGCTACAAATATTTGCCCCAGTTTGAAAGCGATGATCATATCCATCTTGGGTCCATTGATGCCTCGTACAGCCTCGATACCGAACTGCAGATTGGATCGTAGTTCTGACAAGTTGTCATTGCTGAGGTTCTTATAGACCTGGATGAAAAGATGAAGCGATGCGAAAGATATTTCAGTTATATTAATCACGAGTTAGCAAATATATGAATAAAAATACTCGTAGTCTGCCTGGAATGGCATTTGTTTTGCTGTCTTGCTTACCTGATATGCCGCCAGCCACCAGTTCATCTGCTCCTCGGTGCACAGTTGCGCCTGCATATTGACAAAGGGCAAGATGCGTGGCTTGCGAGATGCGCCGAGGCTCTCCGAGTTATAATTGTCGAACGCTTGCCTTTCCACCTCGAACATACGCTTAGCTTGAATGGCGGTAGCGTACAAGAAGGTGTCTATGTCTAGTTGATTCAAAGATTCGGCTCCGCAGAATGCGAGATTTTGGGTGGAGAAATTCAAACCACTAAAATATTTGGCACGCACGTACGCCAGGTTGTCGTTGCCCAGACAAAGGTACACTATGTGCTGCAGCGAATGCGGTTTGAGGTACTGCGCCTGCTCTTCGTAGCGTTCCACATCGGCGTACGAGGGCAGCTCGTATTGCGGCTCGTTCAATTCGGGGCATTTGGTAAGCAGCGAACTCTGCTCCTTAACCTTGTGATCGCTGCTGCAGAAGAGCATGGTGAACACGTTTCGACGCCACTGCTTATCTGCGCAAGTCTGGCGTATTTGAGCCAAGAGGTCGTCACAATTCGTCCAGAGTTTCGGCTGGTTATTGAACATGTTGTTTATTTGTATAGTGGCGTTCTCTTTGTCAGCAGTTTCGTCGGCTATGCAGGAGAGCAGAGTGCGCCCAGCCTAAAATGGAATTTTGCAGGCCTTGCATTTCACAAACAACTGATGAAAAGTACAAGAAAAGAAACATACCTGCGCACAGCGGAAAGAGCCTTCGTGATTCCACAGTTGTATCAACTGTTTGCCCCGTTCGTTGCTATGCTTCATCCAAGGCTCCTTCGATTCACCCTTGGGCACACTGCTTTGAAAGGCCAGCAACAGCAGCGGCAGCACAGAATTCACCGTCTCCTTCCATCGGTTTTTGTTCTGCAGTATTTCTCGTTTTAGTATTAAAGCAGCTGCATGCAGCAGTAGCTGTCCCCGATAGTGGCTTAAGAAGAGCGACACCAACTCTTTCTGCGCACATAACTTATCTGCCTGCTGCGTAGCTTTGTACAAGTATTGGTCAAAATTGAAGAGCAAGTTTGCGGTTTCGGTAAGACCGCCGCCGTTTACGGCGCCCGCTGAGTGCATAAAGCTTAAGCCAACCTGACGCTCCAGGCAAATAATCAACAGCAACCAGAAGTCAAAATCTTTTTTGGTATTCGGCAACTGTTCATATTTGTTTAAAGTGAGCCACACTATGTTGTACCAGTCGCCACTATGAGCAAAGACATCGTTGCCGTTCATCTCAAGGTTGTAGGCGTATTTAAATGCTTCGACGATCTTGTTTTGTTCTATGAAGTTGCGCACCAGACGCACACGCAGCGGCACCTCGTTCGGTCGTGCGGCTATCTCTTTCTGGATGAGCTCTTCCACTTGGTTGATGTCAAGGTTTTCCTTGTTCATAAGCTTGAGCCGTAAGGAGAAGACCGCATCGTGTTGGACCTTCTCCGATTCAGCTAGCTCACACCAATACTTGGCTTTGGTGGTGTTTAGGTTTTTGTCATCAAGCAGCAACTGACATACTTCAATCAGCAGATCTGGTTGCTTCGGATTTAGCTGTAGGCAACGTTGGAATGATTGAAGTGCTTTATCGGGTTTCTTCAGACGTTGGTAGCATTGACCCAGAAGTTTATGAGCCTGATCATTATCCTCTTTCAAAGCTAAATGAGAACACAGATACTGTTCCGCTGAAGAGAACTCATTGATTTTGTAATACAATTTGGCAATGGTAAAACTGCGCAGTTGTCGCTAATATTGAGAGAAGAAAAGAAATACAAAAATAGCAGAGAAGATAGTTGAGAAAGCAAAGTATAATACAAAAATTATGACAATTGCCAACATAATTTATTAATGGTAATATATTTTTGCCGTTTGAAAAAATAGCCCTTACGACATGATGGAAACCGTGTTATATGATGACAAGCTTAAAATTTCGCCGGCATTTTAATACGAGTTATCGCAGTAATTCTTATTGATAAATTCTTTACTTAAGTACACTTTGCATGCTCCTACATCGCATACTTATGCATAAGAGTGTGCAACAAATACAAGACCTTCTAAGTTGCACAATATTTCTATGAAAGGGGTTGGTTGTTAATTCAAGGAAGCGGCCATTAGCGGCAACAGCGAATTGAAATTGCACCCTGGAATTCGTATGTTTTTTTTTTTTTAGTATGTTATAAGCAAATTGCAACAAATATTATAACTCGCCCAAAACTCGTTTCCGCCTAGAGCAAAAAATGCGGCACTCATGCACAGACATACACACCTTAAACTGTCGCGGCAATAATTCTAGGATGCTGCAATTTGTTATATAATGTATAAAATCGAGAATCTACCGCACTTACCTCTTGTTCCGTACGCAGCTTGGACAGAGCCGTGCGGACATGAGCATCCACTTCTTTTTTGGTTTTGTACATCTTCCAACCACGTAGAGTTGCGTATATGTATATATCTTCACTTCTAGATATTTTAAGTCTTCTTGTAATATCCAAAACAAATTTGTCTTCTACTCACAATAAGCACCTTCTCTAGTATTCTACGCTTGTACTTATTCAATCAAATTAATTAATATTTCTTCAACTCGTTATTGTTCAAATTTTTTCCGGTGCAAAATACTTTCCGCATTTCTAGTGGACCACTATTCAATTTTCGTTAAAATTCCTTTCGTTCAAATTTCGCAAGTTGCGGCTTGCTTGCTTGCTTTGCCAGTGAGGCCACAGTTATAATTTTTTATATCCTAAAAACGAAATTATTTTATTGGTCGTTGCGACTGCTTGGATTGTATTTTCTTTTGAGAAGTTAGAAAAGAAAATACAGCCCATACTTGTACTGATTTAAGAGCCAGAAAACTAAATTGGTTTCATTTCGATTTAAAATCTGTCAATTAAAATGAAAACAAATTCAGTACAAATTCATAAACAATTTTTTCCATGCAGAAATTTCGCAGATTCTTTGTTAGATAATTGTAGTTTCATGCCTTAAACACAATTGGTAGCAAAAAACACTAAACACAAATTGTCACAATTATAGATCTATTTTTAAAAGGACACACAAAAGTGCTCTTCTTTTTTTCGTTTATTTACTTTTGGAGCATAGGAACCGTGCTGGAACACTACGGAACTACGCCTTTTGCGAAAGTATTGTGTGTACATACTACTATTTTAAAAATTTTATAAGGAATTTATTTATTAATTTTATTTATTAATTTTATTTATTAATTTTATTAGTAAATTATTAGTACGAAAGTACCTAAAAATTAAATAAGTAGGCAATAAGTAGTATGTTGCAATTAGTCGCAGGTATTTTTCTTCGCAAAAATTGTGATATTAAAGGTGTGTGCCAATTGTTACTAAAATTTAGCTAAAATCTAAAATGCACCAGTACTATGGATACTGTGCCCAATGTTTCCAATGGCGAATTGACTAAATTTTATCTAACAGGTGTTCATATCAATTAGCATCCTCCATACACTAAAATTCAGGAGAAATCAGGGCTGCAATTCAGTTACTATTTCATTATCGCACGCACCCTAAATGGAGCTAATGTTAACTATATCTCAAAAACAATTTTTAGTATACTACCAAAACATCATATATCAGTATAGCTAGGAAATATTATTATTTCAGAGTTCTTTGCTAACTTAAACATAAATTTTTGTTCGATTTGATGAAATGTGGGTAATTATTCTTATGTAATGGGATTTTCCCAGAAAATGTAGTTCTGCTATGTAGTGCAGTCTGGCAAGTCTGTTAAATATGCAACACTGCTTATATTTATCTTGCTTATCTACACTCCTCATTCAACAACAGTGTTGCCAGTGTGTTAATTTAGAATAATTTGATATAAATAAATTTATATTACTTTATATATTAAGAAATTAAATAAAAATTTTTTAAAAACTATGTAACTGGATGAAGTGGAAAGTAAAAGTTGTTTTTTGTTGGTGGAATTTAGTGTCGTAACTGGTGCAAAACAGTTTCAGTTGTAGAAGAAGGAGATTATGTAGAAAATATGGATAAAATTGTGGGTAACTCTAAGACCTTTTTGAAAAAATTTGTAAATTTAGGGTTGTAATTTAATAAAAATAATTTTACCCTAAAAATTTTTATTAGAGTAAAATTGTAAACATTTTTGAAATTTCATTTGACAGTTGTGAAAGAGTATTAATTAATACAAGACTATTCGGCCTTTTTGCATTTGAATTCAAGTGTTGAATTCATAAGGTAAATATCGTTATATGAACATCGTAGGTAATATTTTTGCAAATACTTTTTTCTGGTGGCTTTATCTGTTCGACCTGTATTTTTATCTTTCTTTGTGCTGATAACTTTTTCGATAAGAGTTTATCAGGCTTTAATTTTCTTTATATAAACTGCTTATCAATCTCTGCTATAACGTTTTCCATCTTATCGACCATGTTACAGAATCGGCCATTAGAGACAGACAGAATTTTTAGCGCCTATACTATTTACCGAAATTCCACGGTGTTGTTGTGACAAATACTCGTATAATAAATATAATGTAATAAAATAATTGATTTCAAAGGCAGATATTAAAAAGTTAAAAAAATGACAGTTGAGTGTGAAATTGAATTTGAAGACAATCCTACTGGTACCTATTTTAACGGACAGTTGGTTAGTGGCGCAGTTACCTTAAGGGTACCAAAGTCGCTTGAAGTTAAGGGTATGTAAGGATGTATAATATGTACATGGATGTACATAATATTGTGTGGTTAAATAAATACGCTTCTTATCGTTTATCAAATCTTGAAAAATTTTGTTTCTCACATTCTTCGGGACTGAATCACTAAACGCTTTTTTCTCCTTAAATCTCTTTTCTCTTTAAGCTTTTAATACGAGTAAAAGCTTAAAGAGGCTCGGTACTAGTGCACCGATTAACACACTCCAACAGAACACACTCCAACAGAATTGTTTTCTTCTCTTCACTGCTTTTCAAAATTGTTTTCTACCAATAAAATAAAAGTATAGTAAAAAGTTTGCAAGAATGCTTTTTCCTATACCACCATCGCGTTAACGCTTCTCTGTTTAATCTGACGATTATCATACTTCGAAGTAAACCATTATTGGTTAACAATTTCTTTTCATCTACTATACTGCAGGTATTATCTTGAAGGTACACGGTTTTTCAGTGACCCAATGGAAAGAGAAAAGTCTGCAACGGCATCAGTTCACGGGACGCGAGGATTACATTGCCTTCAGTAGTTACTTGTTGGGCTCGGAAGAAGGCAAGTTCTTTACGTTTATAATTTAGAAACTTTGTTGTTAACTTCGTTGAATTTCCTTTATGAATTTTAATGGCCGCAAATCAGCCCATAACCAGATTCTGCACGCTGGTATTCACACCCATCCGTTTTCCTGTCAACTGCCAAGTAGCAGTCCTTCGTCCTTCGAGGGTCGTTATGGCTATATCCGGTACATGGTGAAAGTTGTTCTGGTGAGCGACGACGGAAAGGCGGAAATGGGCCATGCGCGCGGCTTTACGGTTATAAAGTTAATGGATTTGAATTGTGATCTGATGGCATTGCGTGTAAGAGAAATTCGAGAATTCCGATTTGATTTGCAAGTTTTTTTTCCACTTTGGCCCTCAATTTCATCCATTTCATCAATAGGTCGCGCCGTCTTCTTCGGAGGCCTATAAAACTTTCTGCTGCGGTCCATGCACGACTGAACCGGTTAAGCTGGAATTGAGTGTGCCCCAAATCGGTTTCGTGCCCGGCCAGAATATAGCAATTAACGTATTGGTCATCAATAATACCAAGATTCCTGTGGCCGGCATAAAGTTTGCGCTGGTCATGATGGTGCGTTATTTCAGCCAAAAGCCCGAGCGTCATTCTTGTGTTCAGCGTATTTGTCTAAATCAAGTGAAGGGCGAAGGAGTTCTACAGAACTGTACACGTGCCTTTGTTCAGCAGCTGCATGTGCCTGCCACACCGCCGACCTGCCTAATTGATAGTATTATTCAGATTGCGTATCAGGTTGAGGTCGAGGCGAAGATGAAGAGTTTGCATGGCAGCCAATTGGTTAGCATGCCGGTTATAGTCGGTAATGTACCGCTACAAAGTGTCGTACAAGCACAGCCGAAGCCAAGCCAAGGCGAATCGAGCCTGGAGTCGGTTAAGGAAAAGTGTAAAGCAAATGATCTCGCCGAAAAAGTAAAGGAGCCATCTTTCAGTAGTGGCCATCACGACAATTATCCTAAGTTTAGTAAGTTCCAATGTATGGCTTTAGTAGATTTAGTTAGGTTTAGTTGGAGTTTTATATTAGTTAAAAAAAAAAAAAAACTAAAATTGTTAGTTATTATGAAATATTTTTCTTATGCAATTAATCTGTTCCAATTTTCTTCAGCTAATCCTCCAACTTATGAGGAGTCGGTTCATATGGTGCGCTCTGTTATTATGCAGGACGATGATAATCAACGTGATTTTGGTCCTTGTGGTTTTACGCCGCTGTATCCTGTCTTTGATATACCGAGTCCTTCGGCGCCGATGCCGGAATGGAGAACTGGCCTAACTGATGATGGGCATGATAATAAAAATTTTAATTGTGGTTGAGTAAAATGTTAAACTAACTACATATATGCATTTTGATATATAAAAATATAAAGCTTTTATTTTCGCGGGTGAAAATAATTTGCGTTTTTAAGTAATTTGTTCAGTTCTGATGTCAGTTTATATGCTTTTTATATTTGAAATCATAAATCCACAAGAGGTAAAAAAAATTTTTGAATTTTAAAGCTTTCGCGAACTTAAAAAAGTTTCCAATTTTCTTGTTTTAATTTTAATTTAATTTGAATTTAAAACAAAAAATTTTCTATGTTTTCCGATGTTTCCGGCGGACTGTTTACACAATTTATAATTCCGAAAATAAACCACCACCACCAACCACAACAAACATTTTCTTCGTACTGTACAGATCTGTACTGTACTTTAATTTTACGAGTATGGAATTTCATCATCGAATTTGTTGTGATTTTTAGTGATTTCATAGGAAGGCTCTACTAAACAAACATTTTCTTTGTACTGTACAGCTCGTTGCAACTGAACGAACATATTCTAAAAATGTTTGTGGAACCGCAAAATACTTTCCAGTAGCTTATGAGTTGGTTGGATTTCGTTTTATCGACTGGACACCACCCACAAATAAATTGTAGAAATTGGAAGTGTTGTGGTATGTAAGTCCAAAAAGTTTAGTGATAACTGGAGAATACAAAAGTTTGGCAAGCTGAGTAATATTTTAAGGTCTTTTATGGTGAGAATGAATGGAATGGAAAATAATGGAATAATAAATAAATACATAATAGAATTTTATAACGGTATCAATTATTTGCGTAATTTTGCAGGGAAGATTTAAAGATTGGGAAATAATTAAAAAAAAAACTTTTAAAATATTCTTGTGTTAAAAGTTTCTTGTGTTAACAGTAGGAAAATTATGCATAATTTTTGTAAGCTTTCGTAACATTTTCCTGGTACTGGTTGGCATGTATAAAAAGAAATTTTCACGCAGTGGATTTATAGAAAATTATGTACGAGTATAGCATAAAATTATGGCGCATAATAATTATTATTATTATTTTTATTTTTATTACCATGTATTAGAATACTTTTTTAATTTACGAAATTTTAATTCAAAGAAATAACTAATGAAGAGCTGTCAGGAAAGATAATCCTGCTTTGAATTCTGCTCACTGCAGTTTTATGGGGGCAGATTAAAAAGAACATTCATGACGACGCTTTCATGAATCACAAAGGAAAACTCTTGCATGTTTTCGAAAATCACATGTTTTTTCAATTCTTTTTAGCTTCATTGCCTGAGTGGCCAGTTTTTAAACTTTAAAAGCCCTGAAAATAATAATAATTCTAATTTTTTATACATATGTATATTCGGGTCTGTCTTTCAAACAAAAAAGACCATCTGACCATTTGTTTTAATCTCTTTTATCGACGATTTCTATGTTAATGCGATTATGACGATGAAATATCATGCATGATTCGTTTATGTTTTATTGCAGAAATTGAACTCGTGGATTTTTCAGTTATTGCTGTTTGTTATTATTACATAGTAAACATATACTCATACCAACATACACTCAAACGCTCTCTAGAGACACACTTATACAAAAACAAACTAAAAAATTTGCAATACGTTTTGCTGAAGTCTTGTCTGTCGGCGGCCGAAAATTCAAAAGGTCTTTACACCTTTAAAAAAATTATGATTTTTTAAATAAGATTACAAACGCAAACTGCAATATTGTTTCATATAAATACAAAACTGTTTCGTTTGAATTCATATTGTTGCTTTGTGGTAGCTTTCGGGATTTTGTGGCATTTGAAATAGCGTGTTGCTGGATTACGGCCACTTTTTTTATTGTTACGAGTACATAAAAAAATGAAAGGAAAGGAATATTTTTGAAACATATTTTTCCACTCTTAATCGAGCGTATAATACGTCTATATTACATATTGTATACGAGGGCGGTGCGATAAGTACTTAGCCTCACCACGATCGCAAGAGAAATTTACTATCGTGTAAGAGTATATGTATGTATGTATACTTCACGCGAGTAAAAAAACGATATTTGAATGAGTTTTCATTCTTTAAGTTCTTGAATGTGAGAAGAGTTTTCGACAAGGTTTTGAGGTTTTCTACATGTAGAAAAGTAGGTACTCTACAGTTTTCGACGTAGACTACATACAAGGTGCAAAAATTCTTGGCGAAAGCCAACCCCGACTACTGAACAATATCTTCATAAAAATTATAATTCTTTCATTTTTAAGAGAAGCCTAAATAATATTTCATAATTAATTTGTTTAATTTTTGAAAAAATATGTTAAACTTAACTTTTTCGATGTCATGAAGCAATTTGAGTGAGTGCAAACTTTCAAAGCAAACCTGAACTCCTACGATTTTGAAGAATAATTAAATAAGTTTAATTTATTATGACGCATCTTAAGCTAACTTTTGCGAAACATGATATATAGGCTGCTCCTGATGCGTCGGCATAACTTAAAATATGCAAATAGTTTCGTTTTTGAGTGAAATTTATGAAGCGAGGCCGAGACAAATCTTTCAGAAAAAAGTGCCCCTTTTTAAGAAGTCTGTTATTAAAATTTGTTTAAAAAATACGAATACTTCAGGGTTGCAGCATGCACATTTTTTGTTTTTTAAAAAAAATAAGTTGACCACATAAAAAAATGACTTTAAGTGTCTTAGGAGCTTGAGAAAACTCGGTTTTCCATATAACCATAAACTATTAATGGCTATTTTCAAAAGCAATAATACTCTCTTGATGCAGGCAGAATTTTCTTCTCTTTGTCACGAAATTTAAAAAAAAAATTAATTAACTAAAGTAATAAAAAACTGTTTATAAAAAATTGAAGTCAATTGAAGCGCATTAAAATGGAAAAAAAAACTTTTCAAAAAGTTTGGCGCCACAACGCGGTAAAAAAAAACCGAGGTAGTGTATTTTTGAGAAAATAAAATTTGTGTGTGGTTGTCGCACAGAACAGCGGCGAACGGAAGGAAGGAAGAAAGGTTGAATGAATGAAGAAAAGCTGCATTAAACTGCGATGCGTTAAATGCGAAAAACTAACGACAAACTTGATGAAAGTGAAGCAATGAAAAAGTTTGTGAAGCTGGCGCCAACAGAAAAACCTTTTAATTTCGCCAAAGAAGATTTTATCACACAAGCCTGTGTGAACGCATATACCATGCGGACAGACACCAGCTGGATGCATTAACACATACACCGCGGCTTGTTAACAAACCCAACCGCAATCACACAACCCAACCACGCCCCCCTCGCCCCAACTTAACGACAGGCATGCATGACAACTAAACGCAACAAAGTTTATCGAATACTTGCGAATACTTTATGCCAAGCGCTAAAATCATTCATGCGTACCTGCCGCTGCTGCCGTTGCTGCCTCTGCTGCCGCCAGTGTTGCCATTTGCTGCTTATGGAAAAGTAACATAAATCAAAGGCGGCAAACGGAAGCGGAAATAATTTTCTGCTTATTCATTGATCATTTTTCGAGCTTCGGCCGTGCCCTCTCATTTCTTGGCTGCATCTAGACTCGCTGGAGAGAAATCTGATACCTCGGAGCTACCATTATTCTCATCATACACTGAAAAAATATATCGCGTCAATATCGCCAAATTCGGATCCGAATTTTCGGCATGGTTTTAATTTAATTTAATTTAACATTTGTTGAAGAGCAAACTTTCGGAATGCATTTTTGTACTAAAATCCTGCACCGATACTGGCGAAAAAAATTTTCCTGGAAAGCTAAAAATCTCAACTTTCAAAATATAGAAATAACTGCATGGGTTAATTATACATTTTACACAGAAAAAAATTTATGACTGTAAAAAAGTAGTACTAAAAATATAAAATTCAAGTTTTCTTCAAAAGTAAACGACTTTTTAGAAAATGTTATTTAACATAAATCAAAGATTTATTTACTACCTTTACAACGGTGTCTATATCGTCCTCCTATCTTTTATAGTATAGGAGATATAAACGGAAAAACTTCACATTTTAAAGGGCTATAACTCCTAAACCAGATGAGAGCGACAAAAAATTTTGTTCTTGTTGGGATGAGCGCCAAAAACAACAACAACAACAGTGAAAGCAACAAACAAAATTGAAGAGTTTGTGCTGTGCTCAATTTAAGACAAAATTTCTTCCGGTTTTTTAAAAAAAATTCGTTTTATTTATTTAGCAATCAGTTTTTTTCATCGTCTTCACGCGGTGTTGTCAAGGTCGCAAACTCCGTTGAATCCAGTCTATGTAATCGGCGACGCGTGTATACACTCCCGGCCAGCCTTCGAGCCCGCAGCGATTACCGAAAGAAACGATGCCCTCCAGGTACCATCTCAGCGACAGGCCGCGACGCATCAGCGGCCCACCCGAATCTCCGTCGCAGCTGTCTCTGGCGAACTCTCCGCCAGCGCAGAGCTGCGAGTCAATCAGGGCGATGTTGCGTGTGGAGAATTTGCGAGCACATTCCGAATGATCATTAACGGGCACATCGAGCTGTTTCTTGACATTGCTCTGGCGTGCTGTCGCGCCGCACAAGACCCAAAACGCAAAATGGTTTATATAGAAAGAGAATGAATGTCAGTCAGTAAAAATGGTTTAAATTAAGGTGGGCAGGTGGGCTCCTCGCTTATCGACTTACCCAACAGAGTACGTCCCCAGCCGCTCACCACCAGAATCTCATTCACGTTGATGGCCGTGCGAGCGCGACCGATTGGCAGGCAGACCGGCCTAATGAAAGGCGTGTAGGTGACGTCCCGGGCCAGGCGAATGAGCGCAATGTCGTGATGGCGCGTGGCGCTGTCCGCCCGGAACTCCGGATGTACGATGATCTCCTCGTAGTCCAGCTCGAGTGGTTTGTCGTTGCAGTCGTCGTCGATGCAGTCGATTTCGTTGCTGATGTCATACTCTCCGAGGCGAATGCGTGAACTAATTACAAGTGGGCGACGCGAGACGATAAAACGAGAGAAGAAGAAGAAGAAGTAGAAGAAAAAGAAAGCGATGAAGTGATAAGAGACGAAATATAGGTATTTTTTATTACAAATAATCAATGTTTTGTGCTCTCTTGGAAAAATGTAGGCACATACGAAGGAGTATGTGTGTATGTGTGTGTGTGTGTGTGTGTGTGTGCGTGCGTGTGTGCGGATGTGGCCTGGTACCATAAATGTGCAATAACAATGCCATAAAATTCGTGCCATATAAACTTACAACGTGCCGATTTCAACTTCGATGGCGCCTTGGACGCAATGAGCTGCCGTCAGAACGTAACGCTGATTGATCAAGCTGCCGCCGCAATTGAGAGAACGTTGTCCGCTCTCTGCAAATAGTTGTTGTTAAAATGTGTTAGTTTAGCCGATGCCCAAACCAATAAAGTGTTAAAGTTAATGGAATAGGTTACAATAAATTTCACTTGAAAGTCATAATATTTCATTAGTTTTGTTAATTTCGTGATTATTTTCTTTATTAAACGAAATACGATGATAATATTTTTTATTGCTCAATATTGAATTTTTATCAATTGATTTAATTAATTTGAAAAACGGGCGCAAGAGCGGTTTTGGGGTTTTTTTTTACTCTCTGGCGACACTTACTCTCAATGTATTCCAGCAGCGTTATCCACGGATACTCGTCCAGTGCCGTGTCATTGCCATTGTATATTCGATCGGCCAAAGTGTTGGGACCGCAATTTGGCGCTTCCGGTAGAATATTGCCGTTGCCGTTGCTGGGCGACGGCACAGTGTTCGGCCGTCGCGTGATGATGGGTGGTGACGGCGTAGTGGCGGTGGCTGGGCGTCGGGTGGTGGTCGCTTCCGGTGGCAGATTCGTGTAAGACTTGTCGGCCGTACAGCAGACGAACGGCGGGCGGCCGTAACCGTTTTGACAATTGGAATTCCGTATAAATAGAAGCTCGGCGTTGGTGAGCTGAAGTTTGGAGACGACCTCGATGAGACTGGGGCAATCGTAGATGGAGACGCAGTAACCGCGATTGCGATTGGGATTCAAGCAACGATCTGTTGAATGACATAAAGGAATGCGGTCGAGTTAGTAAAGAAATTCACGACGGGTAAGCGGAAGAGGAAAAAATGTGGTGTTGAAAAAAATGGCAACATTAAATAAACCAAGTCCGCCAACGATTGCGATAACGTTACCGATAATTGCAATAATCATAATCAGGTATACGTACACAGAAAAAAAGAAAAAACAAAGCCGTGGAAAAGCAAGGAATACTTGAAAGTCGAGAGAAAACACACAGAGAGAAAGGTAACAGCGCAAACTAAGAGAGCAAATTATTCTTAGCTCCAGTTATGATTGTGTTAGTGCAAAAAAACAGTGAATGCTTCTGTCACTGTCAAAACTCATTAACGTTAAAATATTGACAACGTGTATCGCTGCCAAACGTTGGCATCCGTTTGTAATCACGTTAGAGCTGAGCACGTAATCAATAAGTCTAAGCCTACGATTGGTTGACTCATCCTCATCTCTTCCTTCTTTTCTCTCTTTAAGTTTTTTATAGCGCGAACTTCGCTGTCAACTATTGATACTCACACTGAGCATTAACGCTCCGCAACAACAAAACGCTTGCACACAATAAAATCGCCAGTAGCGACATTGCTGCTGCACAACGCTCCATATTTAATTATTTAATTATGTAATTTTAACAATTATTTCCGTATTTAAATTCTAAACTATTTGCACAATATAAATATTTTCATTAAATATTTTTTTAATATTTTTGTGTATCATTTATTGCGAATTAATTGTACTCGTATTTTAATAATTTTTGTTGGTGCATTTCTCAAAAGTAAAAAAAAAATCTGCGTTAGTCTCTTTTTAAAACGTTATTATTATTAATTTATTGAATTCTGTCCGCTTCGGCTTAACATTCGTCTGATACTGATTGAGCTAAAGATTTGTCTCGTTTTGTTTCGTTTTAAGCCCGTCTTACAAATTGAATCTCATCAAGAAATCAAGTTTTCGGATGCTTCTCTTCTCCGCGCTCTGATTGTTATTATTGTAGTATATTATTCAATGCTCTCTCAGCTGCAGCCGCAGACGCGAATAACGAACACGAGAATTTTGTAAACTTCTTAGTTCAGGGATTTTGACACTTTGACAAATGTATTTTATTTAAAAACAAAAAAAAAAAGAAAAAAAAATCCAGGATTTCAAGAGAGTTTTATGGTTTTGAGGAGCTGATTAATCCAATGACCCGCTAGGAAACATGAGCGCATTTAATTTGGTAATATTAATAAATTCCATTTATAAATTTAAAATTATAATTTTTAATTTTAAATGATAGATTTTACTAATAAATTAGTTTAAATTAATAAATTTAATTAGTTTATAAATTTTATTAGTTATTCAAGCTCTGTAAATTCTTCGTTTTAAAATATGTTACCCTCAGAAATTTTGCACTGGTTCCAAAATTAATAATTCTTAATAATTAATTATTAAGAATTAATTCTTTCTTGTTTAGAATTAATTATTCTTTCAAATTTTTTCACATTTTGTTTTATGAAGTTAAGCGATTTGGCAAATGTCCAAAGAATCTCGTTTAATTTAATTTATGAATGATAAGCGTGTTAGACGTTTCAACTAATAATTTCAGTAATATAAAAATCTTTCTATTGGCATCGTTTTATAAATCGAAACTGACAACTTTGTATTATTTTATTATTTATTTTGGGAATTCCCGATTTTGCGCTCGTAGTGATTTTTGATTATCAATTCAATCAGTAGATGAAAAATTGCATGTTTAACAAAAAAAAAAACCAACTGAGTTAATAACACAGTGCAACATTTTAACACTTTTTTCTGTGATAAGTTGTAGAATAATTTTGGGTTTAGCTAGAAAAAAAAAAAAATAACTTATCGCAAAATTCCGAACATTTTCTGACTGTATTCTAATTTAAATTTCTCTGGAAATTTTAAAAAAATCTTGCAATAGTATACTCGAAGTATATAACGCAAAAACAATGAAGACATTTTAAGAATCTCATTTCGCAGTTTGTTGGAGAAAATCGTGTGACATGAAGAGAGATAGGAAATGGTAAAAGAGAGCATCTCTTCTTACAGCAGCTATTGGCGCTGTTGACTTTAGCATAAAAATTCTAGCATTAACATTTGTTATTGTTGTCGCAGCTACTCGTATAAACTGAGAGCACGCGTTAACGTGAGAAAGAGAGAGCGTGGTTACGGGGTCACAGATTGAGAGACATTAAGAAGCGTGAAATGCAAACAGTAGCATGGCAAACTCAATAGTAATATATTACAACAACAAATTATTGATTATTGTTGGCAAAATACTGCAATGTAATTAACAGAGAGAGAAGGAGAGGAGAGAAATATAATCAAATCAAGTTTATTGACAGTGATTTATTGACAGCAGTGGTCATTATATAGTCAGATTATGAATGAGCAACGATCATTTCGGGCAGTGTTAACGGAAAACCAAGAAACCAACAAAAACCAAGAAACGAAGAAAAACTAATTGTTTGCGAAAAATGTGAATAAAAACCCTTCGCAGATTTCTATAAAAATTTTTTAAAAATGTTTTCACTACACCACATTTTTTTCTTCATAATTTCAATGATTTCACTAAAAAATTTATTATTTACTTAGATTAAATTAAGCATTAAAAAATTAAGTATTAAAAAAAGTTATTAAGAAGTTTATAGTTATGTATTAAAAATGGTTTATAGAAAAATTATAAAATTAAAAGGAGAAAAAATAACTACAATGTTTAACGTCAACAGCAAAACTATTAACAATCAAAATAACAGAAAGAAGAATAGCTGCAGCAATTTTTACAACTTGTCAATATTTTAAAGCTTTAGTAAATATTTTTATATTTTACAATAACACAACAACAACAACACAATGTCAATTGCCACAATACTGCAACAAAATAAAAGAGACCAAAAGAAAAAGTCAAAAAAGCAGTAACAGTTTCTGTCATTAACAGAATCAAACGAAATGTAAACCAACAATAACATGACGTTGCTTCTTCGTAACAGTAACAGTAACAGTAACAGTAACAGTAACAGTAACAGTAACAGTAACAGTAACAGTAACAGTAACAGTAACAGTAACAGTAACAGTAACAGTAACAGTAACAGTAACAGTAACAGTAACAGTAACAGTAACAGTAACAGTAACAGTAACAGTAACAGTAACAGTAACAGTAACAGTAACAGTAACAGTAACAGTAACAGTAACAGTAACAGTAACAGTAACAGTAACAGTAACAGTAACAGTAACAGTAACAGTAACAGTAACAGTAACAGTAACAGTAACAGTAACAGTAACAGTAACAGTAACAGTAACAGTAACAGTAACAGTAACAGTAACAGTAACAGTAACAGTAACAGTAACAGTAACAGTAACAGTAACAGTAACAGTAACAGTAACAGTAACAGTAACAGTAACAGTAACAGTAACAGTAACAGTAACAGTAACAGTAACAGTAACAGTAACAGTAACAGTAACAGTAACAGTAACAGTAACAGTAACAGTAACAGTAACAGTAACAGTAACAGTAACAGTAACAGTAACAGTAACAGTAACAGTAACAGTAACAGTAACAGTAACAGTAACAGTAACAGTAACAGTAACAGTAACAGTAACAGTAACAGTAACAGTAACAGTAACAGTAACAGTAACAGTAACAGTAACAGTAACAGTAACAGTAACAGTAGCAATTGTTACTTCTTTCTGTAACAGTAACAGAGTTTTAAAACCTAGAAAATTGCTAAACAAAAGTTTGCAAAATTTTCAACATTGAATAAGGCGTGATAATAAAGAATATGAAATTAGGCGGCGCTAAAAAAAATATTAAAAAATAAAAAAAATATTTAAAAATTTTAACAAATTAAAAAAAAATATTAACTTGCATGCGCGTACATAAATAATAAAATAATTCATAATTTAAATACAGGTAAGTACAGAAATATTAAAAATGAACTAACAATTGGCGCATACTCGAAAAATGGTAGCGAATATATTCGCAATTCGGTACAATTCGTTTCAAAGAAAAATCCAACGGATTTATTTTTATAAAAAAAAAACAGAAAAGTCATAACAAATAGAAATTATAGTGAGTCTTGATTAATGTATCGTATCAAAGCCATTGCCCGCAGTCAAACAGCGGCAGCTTAACGAGACGTTGTTGTCTTTCCTTTTTATCACGTCGCAGCAGCAAGCAACAAAAAATGCAATCTCTTTCTCTTTCGACGACAGACAGTGCAAAAAAAAATCTGAGCCTGTGGCAAAAAAGGTAGTTATTATGGTTGCTGTAGTTGTTGTCGTTGCTGCTTCTGGGGAGTTTTTGCTAATGAGTTGTTGGTGAGTTTTTGTTGAGGATTTCAACAGGTTCGGCGTGCATAATGATGGTTTTTTCCACGAGCAGCAACAGCAACAGCAACAACAACAGCAACAACAACAAACAAGGTTAGTTTTAAGCAATTATTAAAGTAAAAAATATTGTACTTTTGGCATTTTAGGTTGTTGTCGCTAACGTGGTAACGTGGTGGTTACCATTTTTGCTGCCTTTCTTTTATTTGTTCTAATTAAAATTTGTAATTCTCAAAGCTTTAGGCTGGTGTTAAATAAAAACGTGTTTCTTCTCTAAAGTTGTTAGATTCTATGTTGTTTTTTCGCCATCTTTTCCGCAATTTGTTCTTGGAGTAGTTTGTCGATACTTGAGGGCACAAGAAGACAAAAAAATTGAGTGGAAGAGAGAGAAAAAGAATATTAAATGAAGTGGGATTAGCAGGAAAGTGAAAAAGACCTTAAGGTATATACATACTCGTACATACATACATAGAAAGGCTCTTTTTAGTTGAGTGTTGGCGAAAATATTTGCTCTCCTACCAAAAAATATTTCTGTTTTTAATGGTGCTGAGAAGAGAGCAAGTATTGAGAGAGAGTTAATTCTTTATTAAATACACTTGACTTCAGTTTAGGGTTGCCAAGTATATTTTTCAGATTCCCCGATTTCCCTCCAAAAATTGCCCAATTTCAATTTAATTCGCCAATCCAATAAAATTACTTATGATTGTGTTTTAATTTATTCATTTAAGTATTGTAAATAAGTAAAAATTTAAAAAATTAAAAAAAAGAATAATTAAATAAATTGAGCAACATTGAAAAAAGACACATAGATTTTAAGTAGTTTCAACTTTTAGCACTTAATTTTATTACCACAAAGAAAAATTCGAGTACACTATTATACCTCGCTATACGTCCTAAATACGTTCCGGAAAAGTTGGCCGTAAAGCGAAAAGCCGTATAACGAATTAATTATTTATAAACTGAAGATCCATAACAGTACAGCATTTTTTGGCCATATAAGAAAGCCATATGGGCCGTAAAACGAGAAATTGCCATAATTAGAAAAGGTCGTTATGGCGAAATGCCGTATAGAGAGCGTCCGTATAGCGAGGTATGAGTGTATTAATAAAATTTGCATTCGTTTGGCTTTGACTAGAAAAACTCAGCAAACGCCGTTGTCATACCAAATTAAATTTAATACATGTAAACGAAAATCTTAGTAATGTATGTACGTATACTAACTTAATTTATATGGTCATACATACCCGCAGTTTGAGAAAACTTTATAAGTAAGCTTCTCAATTTTCGCAATTGTAGGATTTTTTTTTGTTTTAAACACAACGTTTTGCATACAAAATGAATTTTACTATTTCAATAGAAACCATTTTGCTTGTTCTTTGATATCGCTGAAAATGGAAGATTAAGATTAAGTACTTGTTATAATTGCATGCTTTACAATATTTAGAAATTTCGCATTTTACAATTTACTTAGGTACTATTAAAATTCCCAAAATTTTCGTTCACTCCCCCTTTTTCCCAGAGGATAATAAATTCCCCGCAATTTGGGTAATTCTCTACGTCGTGGCAACCCTGCTTTAGTTCTTCATTGTAAAGTAGCGAAAAGAGAGATTTTTGGAGTATGATGTGAATATATGAGAAGAATAGCAACAACAACAACAACAACAATAATAACAACAACAACAACAACAACGCGAATATCGTTGAAAGCTGTTTAAAGTAAAAATATATGGGATGGAGCTTGATTACTCAATGTTCACGAATACCGAAGAGAGAGCATTTAATACTAGATTGTTTTATGAAGTTAATAGAAATATGCACAATCCCCCTCCCTCACACACACACACGCACACACACACACGCACACATGTGCACACAAACGATGGGGATACGCTCTTCAACTAAACCGAAGCGTTTCTTTTGCGCTTTTAATAATTGACATGACACTATATCGCTGATGCCGACGGAAATTAATTAATTTCTCGCTTATAAGTTACAAAAGTTTGATGTAAATAATAACAGCAATGCAACGTCTACTATCGCAACAATAAGTCTTCTTCACCATCTTCAAGCTCTCTCCAGTTTCTTTGTTAAGGTTTCTTTTTCTGCGCAGCTCCTGCGTATATACGATGGACCGACCGACCCACCGGCATTTACCCACGGGCAAAATTTTAAATGATAAACAATAAGCATTATTATAATTTTGCGTTGCCAACCAAGGTTGGTTGTTGTTGTTGTTGTTGCCATTGCCGTTGCTGCAACGCAGAATTTTCCGTAACGAAAAACGATGCAAAGCAAAGTAAAACTTTCCGGATAATTGAAAAGTTTTGCTTTTCTGCTACTGCCGCCACCGCCGTCGCTGCTGCTGCTGGAGAATAGAGGGGGGAGGGGGGGGGGGGGGGCCCATGGTGCGGGTAGGTAGATTGGTTTGGGGTTGCTGCCACCGCAGAGCAATTATTTTGGACTGTTGCGTATGAATTTCAAGCAGCGGCGCACCAACAAACGATTTTCTATTTAATTAAGCAACGCAATCGCCAAGAAGAATAAGAAGAAGAAGAAGAGAAACAAGAACAAGAAGAAGGAAAGGAAGACGCAGAACAAGGTTCAATTGTTTTTTTTTTGTTGCGCATTCGTTGCTTACTTCTTATTATATTTCAACTTTATTGGATAACTCTTTTCATGCATTTGTTGCTTTAGTGCTTTCCTGCTTTAGTTTCAATTTCCTTTTTCTACCTCGTTGCGGTGCTGCTGGCAGCGGCCAGAAAGGATGCCGCAACAAAAATAAAACCGAATCCGTGACTCGCGTGTGGTGAGACGTGAAAAGGACTTCCTTTGCGACTTCGGCAAAGGAATTGTTTTCTTTTTTTTTAGCAATAAAAATGTGGTGAAGTCCGAAGGGTTAAGATGTGTAGGTTAAGAGAGACTCCGTCGGTGTGTGTGTGTGTGTGTGTGTGTGTGTGTGTGTGTGTGTGCGTGCGCGTTTGGGTGCCTGATTGGGCCGAAGGATGTGTCTGTATCTCTCTCTGATGGTCTGTGCTTTAAGACATTTTTAATTTCCGTTTTCGCACACTCACACACACACTCACACACACACACATACACACACACACAGAACGATTCATAGTAGAACAATAATCACGTTAAAATCAAGCAGAGCAAAAATAATAACAAAATAACAACAACAACAAAACGCGTTTATTTCTTTTCAATTTCTCTCTCTCTCTCGTTTTCAAAGCAAATCAAATGTAATGGTATAAAACGCTCTAAAGAGTAAATAAATTTTTGAAGTGCAAACTTTGAAATGAAATCGTTGAGTGTCGTTTTTCAAAATCGACAGCTTTTGAGAAATTCATTTTCAAAAGAGTTTTGGATTTAAGCACTTTTTCGTTAACGCTTTAGATCGAAGAAAAATATGCAGTCATATTTAAAGCTGCATTAAAAAAATTATATGCGCCAACAAAAGATACGGCCTTTTTCATTGTATAGAGAGGGAGAGAGAGGGAGAGAGGGAGAGTAAGATTGCTGTGGTGTGTGCTACTGTGTATTTGTGTGTGTGTGTAGGTGTTTAAGTAAATGTAAAATTTAAATATTTTTACACACAATAAAAATATACTCGTACATTTATACAACAACATTAACAACAACAACAACAACAACAACAACACCACCACCACCACCACCACCAACACCAACAACAACAACAACAGCAACAACAACAACAACAACAACAACAACAACAACAACAGCAACAATTAAAATAACCGCAAGAGTTATCAAAAACAAATAGTAAGAATACATGTATGTACATACATATGTACGAGTATGCATGTACAATACATAAAAAACATGAATTGAAAAACAGTGATAATTGCATAAAACAACAACAACAACAACAACTTAAATAACTTTATTATTTATTAAAACGAATAAGAGCCTCCTTTAATGCGTTACAAACGGAAGAACAAAGCGGATATACCCTCATCCCTTCGGGTGTAGGGTATAAATACATAAATAAATAAAAAATCAATTTTTTTTGTAAATAAAAAAAATTGTAGAAAAAAAAATAATCAAATAAAACAACCAACAGTAACTGATTTAATCTGGTTAAATTCTTTTTTTTTAAATTCTTCTCGTTATTGAACGTGCAAAAAGTAAGAAAGAAAGCATGTACATTAGTACGTATCGTATACATACATATATGTGTCGTATGTGCGTATGTATTGATACCACACAAAATTACTCCCTTTTGTAATAATTCTTCCGGTAGAAAAATAAATACGAGTAATCATTTTTGGAGATTTGTTGTAGATTTTTAACAGCAGCAACATTTTTTAAAGGAGTCTCTTCTGCTAAGTATGAGAGCTCTTCCTTCCTTCCTTCCTTCCTTCCTTCCTTCCTGCCTTCCTTCGTTCGGTCTTTGTGACAATTTCGATTATTTATTGTTTAATTAATTGTCCAAAAATTTAATTTAAGATGTCAAGAAGGCATCAGTTTATCACAAAAATCTGACAGATTATGTAAACGGCTAAGGTTAACTTTTAACTTTTAGTGACGTAACTAAGAAATTAGCAAATAACGAAGGAATTAGTAAAATTTTTCAGTTAAATCGGTTTAGAAAACTGAAAGACTTTAAAATATGTTCTATACTCGTACTTCCAGGATATTGTTATTCGGGTAACCATGGCATCTGTGGTTGTTGTTGTTGTTGTTGTAGGTATTCTTAACATTAGTTCTCTTGGTTTATAACGACCACAAGAATTACTTTAATGAATAATGTATGTATAGTATACGTGACGTAGTTTCAGCAAGTTGTAAAAGCAGCTAAAAGATGATGATGATGCTGATTACATGAAGAAGAAGAAGAAGAAGAAGAAGAAGAAGAAGAAGAAGAAGGAGAAGAAAAAGAAAAGTATGTTTTCAAGAACATTGACAAACATACATAAAAATGTTTCAAGTAAGAGCCACGGGCAGATACTTTGAGAGATCGATAGCATTTGCCAGAGCAAAAGATACAGCAGAACAGAAGGTAATACATTATCCACAACAACTAGCAACAACAAGCAACAACAAGCAACAACAAGCAACAACAAGCAACAACAAGCAACAACAACAGAAACCAGTGCGATAACAGCTGATATCACAATACAGCAAAGATTCCAATCCAAATGGCCAATATTAGCCTGAAGACTTCAAATAACAACAAAAACTTTAATACACTTTGATGAATGAAGTTTGTGCTGGTTTTTTGTTTTGTTTTAGTGTTGCTGCTGTTGTTGTTGTTGTTGTTGCTGTTGTTATTGGTGGTGTTTATAGTAACGATGTTAACGCAATTGTTACCACGATGTTCTTTTATCAGCAAAGTTTCTGCGTCTTCTGTTTCACAAAATACTGTTGGCGAAAGAGTAAGCGCGAGGCAATGATAGAGGAGGGGGAGGGAGAGAGAGAGAGAGAGAGAAAGAGAGAGAGAGAGAGAGAGAGAATAATGTATATACTTAACTACTGAAATTTGTTCATCGAGTAATAGTTACGCACAAGAAATTTCATGGTTCATGTAGCGAAATTGTTAGCAGTCGAGGGCGGAAAGGGTCGTAAACGCCAGAGGAGTTTAGACAAAAGAGAGATTAGACAAAAGAACATTTCCGCAATAGAAAGAAAAACAAAAACAAAATATTGAACCAAATTGAAGAAATATTCCGTAGCAGTTCTTGAAACCATGTTTTTGCGAAATTTTTATGCAATTTTTGAGAATTTTCAAGAATTTTCGAAAAAAAAAAAATTAAAAAAAAAAAACAAAAAAAAAAAAATAAAAAACAAAAAAAAGTATTCACTGTGAACTGACATTTGAGTTGAAAATGAAAAATATAACCTCTTTTTTAATTGAGAAAAAGCCACTTCGGCAAGAAAATGCTTCATTACGTTTCCATAAGAATATAAAAGACTATAAAAGCTGTTTATAAACGTAGCTGCATGTTAAAAAAAATATTATAAAAATACTGTATATATACTATATACACTATATAACTATAAACAAAATAAGTGTGTGTCAAGTGATGACTTAAGTCTTCAGTTTTAGACAAAGAGTTAACGCTTTCGTTTGCGTCTGCATGAATCTGTTAAGGATCAGTTATGGATATACCCTTGGGTGCAGCCTGTCTGAGTAGTTGTGCCATCATCTCTATCAAAGTATGAGCGTGTGCGTGTGAGGGACACTCACGCACTGTGCTTTTGTGCTTTCAAGTGTCAGAGATTCATTCTTTATTGTCGTTTTTTTAGAATTTTTCCCCCACTTTTTCAATTGAGCTTGTTATTGTTGTTGTTGTTGTTGTTGTTGTTGTTGTTGTTGTATTTGTTGTTATGGTTATGGTGCTTTTGTTCCATTTGTTAATATCGTTTTATGGCAGTTCTCTGTTCTTTCAACAAATAGGTTCTTTCAACAAAAGGTTTAATTTTAAAACAGCAGAAAAAGACTGAAACTTTTGCTAAATGTGCTAATCTTCTTCTTGCTGTCCAAAGTATAGTCGCGGAGTTTAAAAATGGGACTCCAAATTTGCGACTCGGACTCCTGTAACAAATGTTGTGACAGTACATATCAATAACTGAACAATATGCTGATCTTTGCTTGTCAAACTTGATGTCAGTTAATGATGTCAGTGACAGTCCGAATATTGACAGTCCGAAAACGATGCTAGGATTAATAATATGGTGTTTCCATAAAATGGTTTTGGTTTAGGCTTTCGAATATCAATCAAGTGTCAACTATTTCCATACAAAACTAATTTTATTTTTGCTTTTGCTGGTTTTCGCCTCCGTGTTGTTGTTGTTGTTTGCAAAACCAATGTTTTTTGTTTGTTTTTTTTTATTTTGACAGAATATTTTTGTGTGTACAATATTTATTCCTTTCTACCATATTAACTATAGAAAGAGACAAGACTATGGCGTCTAGTATTTCGAACTTCGAAACTTCGATTGAGAACTGCTAAAAGCAGAAATCTTTGTGGTTTTGCGCCTAACTTACAACAACAATTTCAATGGAGATTTATTGGTTTTATAATGGTTTTCGCTGCGAAAACCAGTTTTGCGCTAAACCGTAGCAAAACCGCTTTAAGGAAACACCATATAAAATTATACCTCTTGTTGAAAAAAACCCATGATCGTTTTCATGACATTAGGAGGTGATGAGGATCCGCTTGTTGTTGTTGTTGTTGTTGTTGGTGATGTTATTAAAAGAGAATTTGTTATTAATTTTACATAGATTATTTATGGTTCTTGTTGTTGTTGTTGTAATAATCATTTTTTCAGCTGTTTACAGTTTTTTTACTGATAATAAATTGTATTCAAATAATTGTCCGTTCTCACTTTCCTTGAGCTTTCTGTTCGTTTGGAAGTTGTTCTTTATATTTTTGATTTCCAGTAGAATTATTTTTTTTTTCTGTTTTAACATCGGAAAATCGGAAAATCGGAAAAAACGAACATAAAATAACAAAAAAAAAATCAACAAAAAATAGTAAATAAAAAAGGCCCAATCGTGACAGGACCATGTACTGCTGCTACATAAAACACTAACACACTCCACACACCGCACCCCGCCCATTCGCCGCCCCTAATCTGCAAGACCCAATTATCGCGCGCATCCTATTGCGCGTTAGTGACTCTCGTACCCAAAAATCATTAAAACCACCGCAACCACCGAGAAGAAAATTCGGGGAAAACCAAAAAAAAAAAAAACCGACAGCGCGAAAGACGCCAAACCATGGAGCGACGCAGCGCTCAAGATGAACCGCGGAAGTCTTCGCTAACTAGCCCGAAGAAAGCCCTCACCGTACTCGCCAAGAAAGGGTCATTCACCAGCGCTTTGAGCGCCAAGCAAGCGAGCACACACTATCTAAAGGAGGTCGATAAGAAAGCTATGCTGGACGAAGACAACGAGGACAAAACAAAAGCCTGTGATCAACGAGAATTCCAGGACTGGAAGGATGTCAGCCGCCATCCGAGCTACACAGATTTCAAGCTGCCCTAGTGAGTAATGTTCTCTCCCGAACCCACCCCGCCGTTCTCCTTGTCCTTGTCGGCACTATTTCCGCACCTTTCTTTCTGTTTTAGTCACATCAAGTGTCGCGAGCGTTATGTGCGCGCACGCAAAATGTACGAGGAGCAGTTTCAGCGCGAAATAGCGCAGCTGCTGGAGCAGCAGGGCAGCGCTTACGAGGCAGCACGTTTTCAGCGGTTCGTACAAAATGCCACCCATTATGATATATGTAGTTTTTTATTTAATTTGAAGCATTCCCACACATTGCAGGCATATGTCCATTTCGACTCTGTGGCCGCCCCTTCACAATCGCCGCGAAATTGACACGGTTCAGAGGTCATTCATCCGCCTTAATCGGAAACAGCGGAAGCACTTAGACCTCATCATGAGTACGAACATTGTGTGAACAGTGCGAGTGAGCGAGTGAGCGAGTGTGTGCTCAGCGAGCAGTCGCCGGTCGCCGGTCGGTGTGCGGTGCAGCGAGCATGTTGTCGAGCTTGTGCGTTAATTTCTTAGCACATGCTGCAATTGGAAAAGAAAAATATATAAAAACAAACACTATCAAAAAGCCATATTAAAAAACGCAAAAATTCTGAAATATCAAAAGAAAAAAAACAACTATAATATAATGTAATGCATATTTTCGAAAGTATTTTTGAAGATTTTTTAAAACGCTTGAAACGTAAAAAAATTGCCGTTTTAAGAAAAGAAATTAATTCGTCTTCTCAACAATTATGTATTAACGAAAAATTCATTATGAAAAAACATAGAAAAATTTATAAACTCCAAACAAATAAAATGGAATCCAATAAAATCTCGTAAAACAAATAGAGAATTTCAATGTTGAACAATGTTTTTTCTTTACTCAAGTGATTTTTTGAGAGCTAAAAAGTAATAAAAAAATAGGATTTAATCAAGGCAGTCGTAGAAGATTTTATTTTATTCCAAAAAAAAGTCATTCATTATTAGTTCGAGCGCCAGAAAAATGAGTACAGAGCTGCAAAAGGAAGTCAATGTGAGTGCTGCTCTAGAGGAAGAGAAAATTCAGCGCAAAGCAAGGCTTTCTGGCAGTCGAGAATTCGAGGACTGGAAGGATATCAGCCGACATCCGAGTTACACAAATTTCAAACTACCCTAGTGAGTGAGCTTTACCTTTACCACCACCCCCCGCCCCTCCCTCCCGCTCACCACCAACTTCCTCTTGCACTTCCTTTCGCAGCGACACTTTTCCTCTGATTTTCGATCCTTTTTTTTACATGCAGTCACATGGAATGTCTCGTGCGTTATCGACGCACACGCGAATTGTACGAGAAGCAATTTCAGCGCGAGATAGCGCAGCTGCTGGGCCAGCAGAGCAGCGCTTACGAGGCAGCGCGTTTTCAACGGTACGTACATAATTCGCACAGAATATTAGGTTTTGATTGGAACGACGCCTTGCGTCGCATTGCAGTTATATGTCCATCTCAACGCTGTGGCCTCCTCTACACAATCGTCGTGAATTAGAAATGGTTCAGAGGTCGTTCTTCCCGCTCACTCCGAAACAGCAAAAGCACTACAACTATCTCATGAGTACGAACATTATATAAACGAAGAAGTGAGCGAGCGAGCGTGTACGCAGCGAGCAGTCGTGAGTGTGCGGTGCAGCGAGCATGTTCGTTAATTTCTTTAAGAGCTTGTTTTTCTGCACCTTGTGCAATTGATAAAAAATACATACAAATACATACAAATACATACAAACAAAACAGAAACGCTATATTAAAAATCGCCATATCAAAATTTTAGAAATGTCTAAAAAGACCATATACGAATATATTCATATAATGTATGTATATTTTTGGAAGTATTTCTGCAGATTTTTGTATGTACTTAATTAACTGCCTTTTTTTTATTTGTAACTTATATCAATTAAAAAAACCGGAGAATGTCGGTTAAATATTGTCTCTTTATTGAAGTGATTTTTCGGAGAGAATTTAAAACCTCTCTCTTTTCTAACGATCTGTATACCCAGGAAACATTTTTAGCAGCGTTCATATTTATGAACTCAAAAAAATACTCCTTTTTCGCAAGAAAATATGTGTGCTCCAAAAAAATACTCCGAAAAGAGTCTTATATGATTCAAATATGATTGTGCAAATTTATGACTCCGAAAAGACTATTTTTTATGAACCTCACCTGGGCACATAGCATTTTGACACCGAAAACAGTCTTTTTTATAAGGAAAATATGAGCCTTAAATTAAAAAAAAAAAATATTAAAAAACTATACACTCTAATTTAGGACTCCGAAATGGCTCATATTTATGTCTATCTTGATTTGTCTTCTTTTAAACTTTGCTTTTGAAGTAGAAAAATTTATTTCAATTAAAAAATTATCATTTTTGATAAATGCACACTCTTTTTTACACGATTCTCTTTGAAACGCGTAAGCCACTCATGAACTCTGCTACGGGATGAACAATTATCGTCATTAACTTTTTTCAACAATTCGTGTGTTGGAAGGAAAATACACTAATTTCAATTTTTATTAAATGAATTTTAATTTAAATAATTTAAAAAGGTCTTTAATTGCATACTACAACATAAATATGAATATTTTTGAAGTCTGGAAGGGTTTAAATTGTGAGAAAAGAATCCCAGAAAAGAATCACAATAGACTCTGAAAGTAATCATAAAAGGCTCAGAAAAGAATCATAAAAGGCTAAGAAAAGAATAAAAAAAGCTTCATAAAAGAGTCCCAAAAAGCCCCGAAAATAATCATAAAAGGCTAAAAAAAGAATCATAAGAGGCTCAGAAAAGAGTCATAAAACGGGCACAAAAGAGTCATAAAAGGCTCAGAAAAGAATCATAAAAGGCTCAGAAAAGAGTCCCAAAAAGCACCGAAAATAATCATAAAAGACTAAGAAAAGAATCATATAAGGCTCAGAAAAGAGTCATAAAAGGGGCACAAAAGAGTCATAAAAGGCTCAGAAATTATAATTTTTTATTGAAATTTTAAACTCCCAAAACGCACAATTTTATGAGTCTTTTCTGGCTCTTATTTAGGACTCTTTTCTGAGGGCAGTCTAGGAAGGAAAAAACGTTCATTTCTGACTCTTTTTAATGTGTTCATAAAGAGCGTATTTGTTTAGAAATATTAATCTTTTCTTAGTCTAAAAAGACTCATATTGTTTACTGGGTATGCATGTACCGGTGTATGTATGTATGTGTCGAAACGAAAAACACATCTCTCTTTCTCTGAAAAACAATGGATTTGATTGCTCTCACGGATTGTTAACGAAATAAAGTGACCAGATGTGAAATATAGCCATACTTTTCTGAAAAAAACCTGTGACAACACTTTATTTGCGGATGTGTTTTCTTTTGTTTCAGAGAATTTCAAGGGAAAATTTTAACATTTTTTTTTCAAAAAATTCTCACAAGATTTTGTATAATAACAAATTTTCCAGTTTTTAATTTTTTTCGCGACTAATTCAACCAGATTTTTCCCATCTCATCTTACTCTATGTTATTTTTCATGATATACCGAATACGCAACCGCTCTTCTGGCGTGTGTTGCGGTAGGTACTTTCGGTACGAATCGATCTCTTGGCGACTGTGCAGCGGCGGCCACAAGGTCGTATATCGCATGTGACTGCAAAATCGAGAGAGAGTATCAGAAATCAGAAAATAATAACAAGTGAGTAAAGACTCATCCGAAATGGCACAACTAACGTGAGAAAATTTATAGCATCGCTAGCTTTTGCTTGATGTCTCGCAAGTAGCTTGATTTCGTGCTGAAATTGCCTTTCGTATAGTTTTTTTGCTTCCTGGATGCGATTTAAGGGTTGATCTCCAAGAGATCTGAAATTATATCAAAATAGAAGACAGCATATTTTAAATGATCAACAGCGGTTAAGTACAGCGGTTTCTCTTCTTCCACAAGGTGCGTGTAGCTCGGATGATTGCTGTAGTCCTTCCAGTCCTGCGGTTGACGTGGCGCACGCATGATCTCCTTGATGATGCGTCGGTATTCCTTTTCGGGGTCACGTCGTTCATTGTTAAGCATGACCTCCGACTTAGAAGACCTCGCAGAAAGCCTCGCAGAAAGCCTCGCAGTTGATTGTCTCGATGTCCGCGCAGTCATCGATTTGCGAGTGTCCAAAGAAAGCGACTGAGTTGTGATTGTACCATGCGATGCTTCACGTTTGTGGAAGGCAATGCCGCGCTTTCGACCTCTTGTGGATTTCGCCGCAGATTGACGGCGAGTTAGGGCAGGCTTAAGTTTTTTCTGTTCAGCCATTTCGGGAGAAGATGAATGAATGTGTGTGTGTTTTACAAAGATTTAGTGGTTTGGAATTTATTTATTGCGTTCAAAATTGAAACCAGGAACGTGTTGAGCAAAGAAAGACCAAAACCGAAATAAAATCACAAAAACTGTTTAATAAAAAATCCGTAATCAAAATGACATAATTGAAAATATCAAAAAACAGTCATAGAGAATTTGAAAATGACAAATGACAAATAAACAAAAAAAGATTAAAATGTTAAAAAACCAGAAAAAAAAATTGAGATAAATCATTCCAGTCGTAAAATATTTTATTTTATTTTTTTATTCATTGCCGTTAAATTCGCAGCGTGAGATGTTAAATTTGTTAAATTTTGAAATTGGAAATGTTAAATGTTAACGCGCTTAAATGTATGGCAAATGTTAAATGTTAAAATTTTCTCTTGAAATTCTCTGAAATAAATAAGTCTTTGTGTTGTTTTATTTTTGGATGGGTGGAAAAATATTTTTGACCCACTTTCGTATTACAACGCAAATTAGCTTGGTTTATTTCTAAGCGTCTCCTAAACGTTCGTTAACAACTAGTTGGTTCGTTTGAGAATTTTTTTAGGTTGTTTCTTGTTGCTTTTCTGCCATAAAATAACAAAATATTTTGAAATTAAAAAGAAAGATGAAAGCCTTTTTTTTTGGTCACCGACAAACACAAAGTGCACCAAAAAGCAACCAAAGAAAAATATTACCTTGACGCCATTAAGTTATGGCGAACTTATGCATGTAAATTTTTCTTTTAAATTCTGTAAATTGTTTTCTGTTTTTTCTCTTCATTTTCTTGTGGCTTTGCTTCAGGCAATATTGATTATTCATACTTAACGATTGCATTACGTAAAGTTTATAGCTTCAGGTTGATTTAGTTAATTTGCGCTAATTCGTTTTCTCGGTTCACGGAATTTCAAAGAGTTTAGTGTAAACATTAAAACAAATAGTTTCAGGCCACGCCTGAATTTAACAAATAACTAATCGACCGAGCTAACCGACGCACTCTTAACGTTACTGGTACCGTTTCCGTTTTCAATGATAAACAAATTTTACTATTTGACTTTTACTTTAATAATTGACTTTAATAATTTAAAGCATAAATTATAAAGTAATATTTTTTTATAAATACAGTTAATTCACGATTTACCTGGTATTCGGTATAAAAACGATTATTTTCGATTACTTTCATTCGCAATTCAAAGAGATATTTAAAAAATTTACACAAATGTACACTAAGTGCACAATTATGAAAGATGAAGTAAGTTTTTCGTTCACTTTAGCGAGTACACAAACCACTTTTATTACGTACAAGCTTTCAGCTTCGTATTCAGCTTATCTAACAAGCTTTTGAAAAATCATAAATGTTTATTAACATAAACATTTGTGAAAGATAAGCTTTTGAAAAATCATAAATGTTTATTAATTGATATTTTTCCAAACTTTACAAAAATCTCAATTATCTCAAATGTTTTACTATTATCAAATGGTTTCTTAATTATCTCAGTTTTTTGCAAGCATTTTTTAATTGTACACAACTATTTGCGTTGCGTAATAAAAGCGGTTTGTGTACTCGCTAAAGTGTACGAATATTGAGATTTTCTGTTTGAAATGGACCAAAGAGAAATTCAAGATTCTTCTACTCAATACGATATATTTAATTAATATATAATTCTCTTATAAATTTGTATTATTAAGATTTATAATTTTTATTATTTAAGATTAAGATTTTTTTATATAATTATTTTTGATACTCGTAGCATTGTAAGAATTTATAAACTTCGTATGCATTTCTTTAAACTTCTTCTCATTCAAAAGCAGACAAATTAGATCGATTTTTTAATTTACTCTCATTCTTCCTTCTTCAGAAATCACACGCCTAAGCCTAATATTACAAAAACCTATTAACCCATTTTGGCCATTTGATATTTGCACTTTCTCTCTCTCTGTCTTTCTTTTTTGGATTGTTGCAAACGAAAGAAACTGAACTCCATCAAAGTTAGCGGAAGCGGCATCGTTTGCTGCTTGAAAAGCTCTTTTTACACGTATTATCTAAGTCTGTTTCACTTTTGTAACGCCTGATATTGTCCTTTTTGGACAAGGACAGCAAATATTTGCTATCACCGTCTGTGCAACGCAGTTTATAAGAGAGAGAGATAAATTGAAATTGCGCGAGAGCATGAGATGAGCAATGAGAAATGAAGAGCGGATTTACTTTGAGTATGAAGCTTTTTCTGTCGCTGCAAGAGCACAATTTTTTTTTTTATTAGCCGGCTTGCAGACTTGCCGGCTGCTGGTGACGTGTTAAGCTCTCCGCTGTGTTCACTAACAGTTTTCATGAGCTGTTGGCCATGAAAGGTCGTGGCGATGTGGTAGTTATTTATAGGCCGTTGGTTTCAAATGATTGAGTACGTAATTTCTGGTTTTACTTATTTTTAAGGTATTTTTTCCAACTCGCTTTTTTATAGTTGTATTATTTTCCACATTAAACAAAATTTACGCTTTTAATTTATAAAAAAATTGGCACTTTGTCCATGGACACACACATAGTACGTTAGAAAGGGCTTTTAGCTTTCGTTGAGGATAAAACCGAGCCACGAAATGGATTTAGAACTTTTGTGGTGGCGGAGGTTTTAAAATTTCTGATGCGTTTATTTGAAAAGTTTTCTAAAATACAGTTAATGAGAGCATTACGTGCGTTGAGGAAGCGCTCTCCGCTCCATCAACGCCAGAGGGCGTCGTCAGAGAGGAAAAAGGGTGTCTAACAGGGCGAACTAATTTGTACATTTTTAACGTTCGCATAAGGATTAAAAAGTATCAGGAATGGATTAGCAGGCGGAATGCGAGTCTGGAAGTCAGCATCGCGCTGTGGTTTCCTTTTTTCAACTTTAGCTACCAAATCCTTTAATTGTATCATTAAAAGGTTTACGCGCAAGGGTATTGTGGTAATAAGAGAGGAGCTCTGTAGTTGTTGTAATTTGATGCTTCACGAGAAAAATCCCATTGAAATGTTTAAAAGTCTAAAACAATCGATAAAGCTTTCATTTGCAAAGTCTCGATATACAAAATCCCGCAACGACAGACAAGATCTCGTTTATTTTTGTAAATCCCGATTATTTTGGAAATCCCGAAACGACATTATCGCTGGTATTTGGCAATTAGCGACGCGGCAAAACTTTGCCAACGCTTAACAGTTAGGATTTGGTCTCGTAGAGGTCTCTCGAAGAGATACTCTATGTAGATGTATGCGAGCTATAACCTTTTTTGCAGGATTTGGGGATTTTGGTGTGAGATAAAGATTAGAGAGAGGCAGAACTATGGTAACGGGCGGAATTGCTGTGAGAGTTAAATGGACTTTAACTGTATATATTTAATTCTAGGACCTTTTAAAAACAGATTTACAGTCTCTTACAATGGATAAAAATAAATAAAAATAGATAAAAATCAATCAAAACAATAAAATCAATAAATAGAAAAACATTTGCGCGTAATTCTCCAGAAAGAAAAAGAATTGTGGAGAAATTGTGGTCAAAGATTTCAAAACAAATTGTGGAGAAGAAAACAGAAAATAAAGAGCTCTTTTGGGAAAACGGAATAAAATATAGATGCCATATAGTGCAAACGCATACGCTGCATGAAACGACTCAAGACAAATCTATACACATTAAAAATGGCGTAGCATTAAATCCGGTTGCGTCGTAAATGTGTCGAGATGTGTTTAATTTAGCAGTAAGTTCGTTCTGGGCTGAGCTCGTTTTGAAGACTCCAGCTCGAAATGGCAATTTGTGCGCGCACACACATACGTGTGTGTATGTGTGTGTGTGTGTGTTTGAGTATGTGTTTATTTGAGTATGTGTTTATAACTCGGTCTGTCTGTTGCTTCCATTCATGCGATCTATATTTAATGTTTTCTTATTCTTTTATTGCTTCTTCTGCGTTGAGAAGCTTTTCTTCTTAGCAATTTTTTTAATTTTTTTTGTTTATTTATACTACAGCAATTTCTTCTTTGTGTTTTTATTTCGGTTTTTTATGTATTTTCTTTTAATTTCATTTTACTGCATTTTATTCATTGCAGTTTCTGCAAGACGGTAACTATTTTATAATATTTAATTTAACCTAAAATAATCGAGTAGAAGAGATTTATTACAAATTCTTAGCTATTATCACCAACTACAGTGCGATTTAAGGAAAAAGAAAAAAATGAAAGGAAAAGAAAAAAGAAAGAAAGAAAGAAAGAGTGTCTACAATACTTTTTATGCCATTCATGCTCTTGGCTAAACGAAAAACGCCTCAGCATTTTGTCTGCGATCTCTCAGTCTTTATTCTCTCAATTTGTGCTCTCAATTTGTGCTCTCAATTCGTGCTCTCAATACGTGTCAATGAGAGCACGAGTCAATGAGAAGAGATTTGAGAGAGAGCCATTGAGAAGAGATCTATTCCATTCGGATTGAGACAGATAAAAAACAATGAGTTGGCATTTGGAGCATGTGGCCTTCGTCCGACCGGCCGGTCAGTGGTCTTTTCGGTCAGCGCCTCGGTGTTGCCCAAATCCATTCTGTGTATATACTCGTACTGTTGTTGCAGTTGACCAGCAGCAGCCAGCAATTGATACAAAGTGCCAGCAGCAACTGATGAATGGCGCAACCAAATTGAAATCGAAACGAAATTGAAGGGTTGTGAACGTGAACGAAAGTGATGGTCTTCGGGAAGAGTGAAAAAAAAATGGTGAACATAATGCAAGCAGCCCAAAAAAAGTGGGCTGCAAAAAATAAATGTACACCGTTTTACAGTCATTACTTTTCATGGACGTTGGACGTGGAAATGAGTGCAATTTGGTGCAAAAAAAAATCTATTTTTTTATTATAACTTATTTTGTTTATTTTGTGTTTGTTGTGGTCGATGCGACAGCATTTATTGACAATTCAATAAAGTTGGGGCTTGGCTTAAACAATTTCGGGACAAAATTTCTTGCCATTTTAGTCAACAATTTAAAGAAGAAAATGCTTTCAGAAGTTATTGAGGTAAACTTAAACTTGTATGATCATAAATATCGTACTATTCTAATCATAATCATGATTATATATAACGCTTGATTATCCTGATGGCTGCTGGTGCAGATTATGAAGCAAAAACAACACAAAATCTTTCGTACTTAAACAAATGGCTACGCCGAGTCAAAGACTTACAGACTGGAAGCTCGCAAAGAACGATTTCAGGGCGATTAAAATCGGCTTCTTTGAAATTCGTAATCGTTGCTGTAGCAACAAAGTACGATCATGAAAATTCCAACAAAGTACGTCGCCACGAAATCGCTCTACGGTCTTACTTTGGTGTGTGTGTGTGTGTGTGTGTGTGTGTGTGTGTGTGTCTGGTTTGTTTTTCAGACTCGCTTCCGAAAAAGCTTGCGAGCGCGTTTGCTGCTTTATTTTAGCTCTAAACGTTTGATTTCTTTGTATGATTAAGAAGCCAAACAGACACACAAACAAACACACACACACACACACGCACGCACAAACACATACTTTGTGTACTCCTTGCTGTACATTTTTGACGTAACCAAAAAAAAAAAGAATGCAGCTGCATAAAAAGGATTAGAGAGAATAAAGAGAGACTTAAGAGAGTTCTTTGCTGGCGTTGCTTTCGTTGGTTTTGTTTGCACAGTGCACCACCCTGCATATTTGTTGCTGTTGTTGTTGTTGTTGTTGTTGTTGATGCCAGCAGACATTTGGGTTGGGTTGCGTTGGTTTATCCTGCTACATTTCGTTTCCAAGTTGCAGCCTTTTCATGCTATTTCATCCTATGTTTTCTCTGCTTTGCCCCAAAATTAGTGTAATCCAATGTAGTAGTAGTAGTAATAGTTGTTGTTGTTGTTATTGTTGGTCTGCTAATGGTTCAGCTGATCAGCTTGGCTGCTAAGAAGATGAAGAAGATGAAGACGTACAAAACATTAGAGCAAATTTTATCAAATATTCTGAGTCATTAAATGCATGCCGAGAAAAATTAGTTTTTTTGTTAGTGTGTTTAGTTTGTGATGTTACTGTTGTTGGTATTGTCAATTGTTATTGCTATTGAAATTTGTTTGCCAAGAATTTTAGGAGAATAAGTATTTTTTTTTAGGGATTAATTCGAAACGTGATTTAAAAAAAAGGTCCCCAAAAGAGAAAAAGTTTCTAAAGACATTTTAAAAGGCATTAAAAAAAAAATTTTTAAAGTTAAAAAAAAAAAAAATACATATAAAGAAAAACAAAAAAATTAAATTTCCTCAAAAAGTCCCCGAAAGAGAAAACGATCCTAAAGAAATTTTAAAAGACTTTTAAAAAAAAAAAAAAAAAAAAAAAAAATTTTTTTTTTGTAAATTTAGAAAAAAAAGTCCTCGAAAGAGAAAACGATCCTAAAGACATTTTAAAAGACATTAAAAAAAAAAAAAAATAAAAAAAAAAATAAAAAAAAATATATATAACTTTAAAAGACATATTAATGCCGTTTTTAGATTTTATTTAGATTTTTTTTATATATGTACACACATACTAATTTGCGAGAAATTCTATATATGTATTTAAATTCAAAGGTTTTTGTTTTTTTTCGATTTATGTAAATTCTATTCATATGAACACTATCAATCGTTCAATCGTTTGCCTGAGAGTATAATACTCTTATTTGATATTGTTTTTATCCATATGGAATATGCATATTTAATGAAGTCATTATAAATAAATGATGTCGTCTTGCTTTAACCGTTTAATCTTTACAACAAACAGTTACAAAAATGCCGACAAAATTTGCAAATTTTATTGCTTTCTAAAAGGTTTTGTGAAATGAAATTTTAGCCAAACGATGAATTAAGGATTTAAATAAAATATTTACGTAATATTGCCGCAAATACTTAGAATAAATCGTTGCATTCATGCCGTAGAATCGTTGCCGTTAAGTACATATCTGCATTTCAATGAGAGCTAAAGACGACATCAAGATATATTACAAATAGTCTTGGCACACACGCACACATACTACGCACACACAGTAACAAATCTATAAGTTTCTGCAGGTATTCTGTATGCAGATTGGATTTATTTTTGCTATTACTGACTTACATGCTAACAAATTGATAAACACACACACATACATACACACAAAAACACAAACACAAAGATTTATAGTGTCTGGGAATGATACTGAGACGATTTCTGGAATGAGAGAAATGTTAAGAAGCATTTTAAAATCTTAATTACGAGTAAATTCAAGAACTTTATAATAAAAGTATGTAAATTTCATTAAAAGTGTTATATACCCAAAGAATTCTTTTTAAAAGCTTCAATTATTAAATGACAATTTATTTATTTAATTTTTGCATGATTTTTGATTGAGAAGAAACTCGTAAGAATCCTTGAGAGAATTTTTTTTCTTTCAAAAATACTTAAAAATTACTCGAAGTATAATTAGTTTATAGTTATAAAAAAACTAAAATGTGTGAAAAAAGTTAAAAGTTTAAAATAAAAGGCTTCATACGTGTTTCCATTTCATTAATTCAAAAAAATTGCGAGAAATTTTTTAGTATGAATTTTGTCCATCGAATGAATTGCTTTAATTGCTGAATTAATTGCTTTAGCGAAATTTTAAGCTTATATGAAACATCTTCTCAAGGCGTTATTTATTTAATTATTTAATACATTTATTTTTCATTTTGTTGTTCAAATTAAATTCCTGTTTTCATTCGAGAAATGGAAAATATACCTTCATTCGATTGACATACAATACAATAAAGTTACTACAACTTTTTCTCTGTGTAGAAAATGTTAAATATTTTAAGCAATAATTCCAGCTTTAATTTCAATCAATTACGAGTATGTATGTACGTATGGACCAATGTGCAAGTATTTTATAAATTGCATTTTATTAAGCAGCTTATTTAAGATCAATTGTTGTCCTTCCTTTCGTACTTGTTCTGCGAGTATATTCTACTAATTAAGTTGCAGATGTTAATTAATGGCCTTTGTCATGAAGATGAAATCAAAATGTCATTCTCATTCGGATTCTGATTCTGCTTCGGATTCTCATTCTTATTCTGAATTGCGGTGAGCTGAGCTGAAAATTCAATTAATAACAAAAAAAGCTTCAATAAAATACATATTCATAAATTTAACTCAACCCAGGAAACAATTATGGGAGCCTTTATACTTATGAGTTCAAAAAAAAGCCCCTTTTTCGGGAGAAAATATGTGCGCTCCAAAAAGGGACTCCGAAAAGAGTCTTATATCATTCAAATATGATTGTACAAATTTATGACTCCGAAAAGACTCTTTTTTATGAGCCACACCTGGCTGGGCACATGATATTTTGACACCGCAAACAATCTTTTTTATAAGGAAAATATTAGCCTTAATTCCTTTTTTCAAAAAAGTATTGCAAAATTATACACTTTAATATAGAACTATAGAAATGATTCATATTTATGTCTATATTGTGAGTCTACTTGATTTGTCTTCTTTCAAACTTTGCTTTTAAAGTAGAAAAATTTATTTCAATTAAAAAATTATTATTTTTAATAAATTCACACTCTTCTTGTACATTACCTTAAGTTATCATTAAATTAATAAGGTTATAATTGCATACTCGTACTACGACATAAATATAAATATTTTTGGAGTCTGCAAGGATTTAATTTGTGGGCCCAGAAAAGAATCACAAAAGGCTGTGAAAATAATCATAAAAGGCTCCGTAAAGAATCATAAAAGGCTCAGAAAAGAATCATAAAAGGCCTCAGAAAATAATCACAAAAGGCTCCGTAAAGAATCATAAAAGGTTCAGAAAAGAATCATAAAAGAATCAGAAAAGAGACTGAAAAGGCTCAGAAAAGTATTATAAAAGGTTTAGAAAAGAATCATAAAAGGTTCAGAAAAGAATCATAAAAGGTTTAGAAAATAATCATAAAAGGTTCAGAAAAAATCATAAAAGGTTCAGAAAATAATAAAAAAAGACTCAGAAAAGAATCATAAAAGGTTCAGAAAAGAATAATAAAAGGCTCCGAAAAGAATCATAAAAGGTTCAGAAAAGAATAATAAAAGGCTCCGAAAAGAATCATAAAAGGCTCAGAAATGATTATTTTTTATTGAAAATTTAAACTCACAAAACGCATTATTTTATGAGTCTTTTTTGACTCTGATTTAGGGCTCTTTTTTTGCGGGCCGTCTAGGAAGAAAAAAACGTTTATTTCTGACTTTTTTATGTGTTCGTAAAGAGAGTATTTGTTCAGAATTATGAATCTTTTCTGAGTCTAAAAAGACTCATATTGTTTGCTGGGTAATAATGAAGTATTATAAGAATAGTGAAGAAAAAAAAAATGTTTAAAATTAAAATTGAAATGTGAGAGAAGAATTTGAAAAGAAACTGACTAACGCAGAGAATTTTTTCTTCTTTAGAAAACTTCCTTCTGACTGAGTGTTCCTTCCTTCTGATAGAGCGGCGAGTCTTTGGATTCTCTAAATGATCCCGAGTCCATTGTAGAATAGTATTTTGTTATTAGTTTCATCCTTTATTATTTGTAATTTTTCATGGATTTCTGCAAATGTTTTTTCTATACAAAATCCATTTCATGAAATGGAGAAAAGTGATATTATTTCAACGCTTGTAAAGGAAATTGTGGCCGGAAATAATCCGAAGGTGTCGGAAACGCATAATGTGACTATGCATAATGTTTTTGTGGCAAATTTTGGGAGGCTTGATGTTGCTGACTGACCGCAGACTGACTGACACGACGTCATGACGTCAAGTGAACTTCATGGAACGCGTCCGATATGATGAAGCGTATACTTCATGCTATAGCTTGTAAATCCTTACAAATGCCAGAAAGTATTCAAGTATGTAAGTATCGTTTGCATACTGTGTGTGGGTGTGTGTGTGAAATTTACCCACGAAAAGCATGAAATTAATTTTAATTTTAAAGTGTCTGCCACGCGCACGTTTGCTTTATTTGCGCCTACATTTTCGCATGAAAATATTATTCATTTATTTGTGCCGGACGACGCTGAGTGCCGCCACGCATAACCGCAACGCGCGCGCTTCGCAAACTCACAGCCACAAACGCACCGGCACTGAAGCCGATGGTATTGTCTGCACTGGCAGGAGAGCGTATGCCTGCATCCAATCACTTGCGTATTTACAAAGATATACACTTGCTCTCTCAAACGCCGTCATCGCCATCGCCACCATCACCGTTAACCGCCGTCACCATCACCGCCGGCACAGCCTTCCCCGCCGCAATCTCTTCTTAACCAAAGTTTTTAATCGCAGTAACTTCCACATTCGTTCTCTTTTCATTCGTGACTTGTAGCGAATCATTAAAATTACTCATAATTCACAAAGAGTGGTCGTGGTCATACGCAAGCCCATATCCGCCTTCGTGTCCGCAATTATATCCGCTTCATCCGCAACATATCTCGTACACTCGCAGCGTAATACGTACAATCGAAATGTGCTTGATGGAAATTTCAGGCCTGAAATATTCGGAATATTCAGGCCTGTTTATACGATTCCGCTGTTGATTATCGCACGAATCAATTTTGAAGAGAAAATAATAAGAGTGGAAATTATAGCGAGGCGTCTTTGTTGTAATGTGAAATTGTAGACAATATATATTTTTTTCAATTTTATATTAATTGATTATTCTTTTTCTTGACGGATTCTTCTGCAAACGATGTTTCACAACGTGTGCATGGTTATAATTCAGATTTGGTTTTGGAAAGTAATTCTACAGATAGTGAAAGAAAGCTAAGAAATATGGTAAAAGCTTGGGAAGAAAAACCGAATTGAAAATAAATATAATAATTGATGGTATATAAAAATATGGTCATATTAAGTAATTTTGTTACAAGTTATTTTTGAAAATCTTTTTATCGCTTTATACATGCTTTAAAATTATCAAATGATCATATAACTTTTGGCCTATAAAATATTGATTAATTATCAACAACATTAATAAAAGTTGTAAGAGTAAAATAAAATGGATTATAGTTTAGCAGCTTAATTAAATATTTTAATACAAGAATTATTTAAAACGCATATAGTAATAATTTGTTGTTTTTTTCTTTACACGATGGCGTCAGGCGTCGATGGAGTTGCATTTTTTTTGAATTTATCAAATTTATCAACTTTTTTCTTAATATTTAATCACCGAAATCTGTGCTTTATTAAGCGTAAATACTCATAAAACACACATGCATAAATATATACTCGTATATACATACTATATATGTATATATAATAATAAAATAATGAAACCTACAATATACACACTTACTTTTTTAAAGCATTTCTTTAATCCTTATTATTAACAAAATATAATTGAAAAAAGGCTTTTTTAATAAAAAAAAAATAAATTAAAAATCACTGTAAATATTTAAAAAAAATTTAGTAATTAAGAAATTGGGTTCTTTCATGTTAACGGTTTTTCTGTTATATTTTTTGATTTTAATAAATTTTAAAATTTCAAAATAACCACAACAAAGAGAAAAGAATTGAATGAATGATGGATTAAAATGTAAATGAAATCAGGTTGAGTCACTTTTTTTTTTAAGCGAGAATGAGAACCTTTTCATCAACATTACAAAAACAACTGAAAAGCTGTGTGCTAATTAATTATACTCGCATCTACTCACAGGAGAAAGTTAGCACTTCACAGCGTTACGTTACGAGCAGCCATTTTATAAATAAACAAAATATGCTGCAGAAAATAAACACGCTAATTGTAGAAGAGAAAGAAGAAGAAGAACAAGAAGAAGAAGAAGAAGCAGAGAAAAGAAAATCATAATGGCGAAATAGTTGCAGGCAAAAAGCCAATGTCAAAGGAAGTTAAAGGAATAAAAGAAGATGAGGGCGGAAGTGGCAGAGGCAGAGGTAGAGGGCAGAGGCGATGATATTCTCAGAGCCACGATTAATGATGATGTCAAAGGCAGTGATGCCGAGGCCAATTCCAACAAAAAAAGGCTGGATATATAGTATGAAATGAATATTATAAAGACATATTTTCTTTATTTCAAAATAATCGTATGTCCGTCTTCTGTCTTAAGTAACATTGCACTTTTCAAGAGCTTCCTGCTCTTATATCGTATATTGCTTTGAATGATTTACCGCTTGCTCTTTCAAATGTTTTTTATATATATTCTCTTTCCTTTTCTCTTTCCTTTCTCCTACAACCACTCTTACAAAACTAATTACGCCTCTGCAATAAAAATCAAACAAAAAAAACAATTAAGAGCGTTATTTTCGGCCTGGCCGAAGCTCATATACCCTACACGCGCATATGTCGAAGTTGTAAAAAGTGGGCGGGTGACACCTTCTTTCTTTTTATTTATAGGAAGTAAATTTTGGGAGGGAGACAACACCGCTTTTCCTCCCAAACACCTCATTATATGGTATAGTATATATTTCGGCATATCACGCCCATTTTCGAGAGTATTTTTTAGTCTAAGGAGGACTCGGAAATAAAATTTTAGCCGAAAATTCGCTTTACAAGCTAAGAAATGGAGATATAAGCACGTATGAGTGCATATTTGCTATAAAAAGGAGGCGTGGTCCGATTTGTCTAATTTCCCCCATTTTTCCAATACCAAACAGCGTAGGATAACAAAGACTATTCGTACCAAATTTCATGACGATACCTCTATTCGTTCTCCTGTAATCATGATTTCCACAGACAGACAGACGGACGGATAGGGCTAAATCGACTCAGGAGGTTATTCTGAGCCAGAATATATATGCTTTTCTATACCTGCCACGCCTCCTTTAATGCGTTACAAACGGAAGAACAAAGTGATTATACTCATCCTCATGCTCATCCCTTCGAGTGTAGGGTATAATCACAGCAATTGACTGAAGAACTCTGCTAAAGAGCATCTCTTTTTTTCTCTTTTCTTCTTATTCTCAGAAATTGCAATGTAAACAGTGAACAATGAGAGAAATACTCTACCGAGAAAGCAGCTTATTTACGAAGCTACTTATAGTCATTATGTCCTCATACGTTGTTACGTTGGTGGCTGCGTACATACATTTACGTTTTGCTAATTTTGCTACGTTATTACTATACGTAACACCGACGCATGCCACGCACAAGAGAAAATGAAATAAAGTTAAACAAAAAAAAGGATTGACTTAATTAAGTGCTGCTTGCTGCAACCTTTTGAGGACATCCGCTCATAAAGATAAAGGGGAAAAAAATTCCTTTAAGGAAGTGCGTAAATGGAAGTGAGTAAATTTGAGATTTTCCTCAGTTTCCATAAATATTAATTATATGTTTGTGTATAATAAATATACGTGTATAAAAATATTTGAATAATGTTTTTCCTGGCATCGTTAGTTTTATTTTTTATGCTTTAGTCATTTTTATTTTTATGCTTTATTTTTTCGACTCGAAAAATTGAAGCTTTTATCCTTTGAATTACATTGAAATAAACAAAAAATGCTTTATTTAATTTTGAAATAATTGCAAATGTCAGTTTGCATTGTTTAATAATTTAATTTATAGTTTAAATTTCGAACAAGTAGGAAAAAATTCTATTCAAGTAAATTTTCGTAATCAGCCGCTTCTTCTTCAAAAAACATGTTGCTGGCAACAATCAACGAGGATTTAATTACACTTTTTTCAATTCCTCTTTAAAGTCGTTTCTTTACCCGCAGAGAGAACTCAGTTTGTTGTTCTTTTGTTGCTGACCCGTCAAGAGTTTAAAATTATTTTCATTATTTATTGCCTTCGCCTTTTTTTCGTTCTCTATCGTTCATTTTCATTTCGCTTTTAAGCTTCCTTTTTTGGCCAACATTTTTTGCAAATTTTGTTGGCACTTGTTATCGTATTTAGCTTAATTCTTTTAATAGTTCATTTTTTTGACGTTGTGTTGGTTGAAATTAAGTCTATTGGTCTGGCGTCTGCTCTACGGGAAAAGCGCCCGCTCTCCCTCTGCTCCAACAATTTTAACGACTAACGAAAAAGGCATAAACCATGAAAATTGTAGCGGTTGTTGTCGTCAGAGTTGCCGGCGGTTTTTAATAACTTATTAAAATATCAGTTCTAGTCGAATAAAGACAATTTGTTATGAAGATAATAATTTTTTTTTATCAAAAAAATTGCTAGCGAAAAAGCTTCAAGCTTCAGTAAAATAAAATTGTTAATGTTGAAATTTTTAGTTTAAGCCATGCAAGGGTTAATTGATTTTCTCCTTTTTTCAAAACCTCTCTAAATGCATTTTTTTGTAGTAGTGCGACCGTGAACAGCTTGCGTCGGTTGTGTAGTCCTTGTGCTGCGGTCAAATCCTTAGAGGAAATGGAGAAAAAAAAAATGTTTGAAAATTCGTGAACATTTTCGTTACATTAAACCAAATAGAAAACTTTTTGGGCACGGCCGGTGCTCAGCTGCTGACATGTTAAAAAAATTAATGATAATCATTTTAAGTCTCTAGAGGAGTTGTGTGGTTTTTTCAGCTTTTAAAAAAATTTTCCTTTTTGGAGGTTTTTCAGAGTGTGTTATTAACTGTGAGTGTAAATTTTATTTTATATCGTGTTCTATACAGTTTTATTTCTTTCGTACAAATAAAAAATTAAAGCCTTAAAGATCGAGTAAAATCTCGCAAACGTATGCTGAGCGAGCATTTAGCCAACAGTGAGAGAGTAAAGAATTAATTCTCTCTCTTTCTCTCTTATTCACTCTACCTGCGTCTTTCTCCCTCCCACTTTTCTCTTGATTCTAATAAAAAAGAATTTGATATTAAAAAGTAACTCCATCTCGTTTTATACAAATTTTTTTTAGCGCGTCACCATTTCCCTGTTTTTTTTTTATTTTCCTTTTAGGGCAATACAATACGGTCCCCCCCCCTTCCTCCCAATTTTTTTTGCATTTTCTCACTTTTCATTACATTTTATTTTTGACGTTCTTCACTGAAGAAGCCTCAAGATTTTAATTTATTTCTTGTTATTCATTAAATTTCTCTCGTCTCTCTTTTATCGATATGTAGTTGTATTTGTGCTGGAGGGTGGTGTATGACCAGGAGAGAGTGCAGGAGAGAGTGCAGAATTACCTTGTCAAAATTTCAGTAGGATCAAATTATGTCTTCTCTTTTCGCAGGTACTTTGTAAAATTTTTGTCGTAGAGAATCGTGAAGGTAGAATCGTGAAGCAACGAGCGCGCTTTTTGATTGTTTGGGTCTCCAGAGAGGAAAGTGATGAAGTGCTTACCATGGCAGCGTTGAAGTAACTGGCAGACATTAAGAGTTTTTCTTAATAATTTAATAATTTTACAGAGAATAAATAAATTTTTTTATATGTTCAACAATTCAATTCTATTAAGGCTTCTTCTTGTTACTCTTCTATTTTTGCTACTCTTACTCTTGCTCTTCAGTGTTACTTGTTTCATGCTCTTTCAAGCTAATCAGTTTTAAAATTGATAGCTTTATTTCTGTGGCATTTTCTCAACGCTTAAATGATATAAAAAAATAAAAAAATTTTACTAATAAAGCTTTCAACAATTTTGCTGTTGCTACTGTTACAATATTGCTTCAATATTCGAGCAAAGCAATTGTTTTCGGTTTCCGTTTCTGTTTCTGTTTCCGTTTTGTTGCGATGAACGTAGCGAAAAATTTAATTAATCTAAAGAAAAGTGAAAGAATAACATATTCGTGCTACAACAAAATAAATGCAGTGTTAAAAATTCATTAAGGATTTCTTAAAACCGTATTATTTTTATATTTTCTTGATTATGTGAGAAATCAAAAATACAAAAAAAAACGATGAAAAAGAATGAAACTGCTAAAAGTTTATGTTTTGTTGTTTTTGAGTATTTTTTTGAATTCGTGTTTGAATTCTTTAGTAAATGGTTTTTCTAGTGCTGTCTTAAAATGTTTTTGTAAATTGATGTAGTTTTAACAACTTTCACATGCAAAAAAAAAGTTTTTGCGCTTAAAAGTATTGTATGTGTTTTTTGTTTGTTTGTATTTAATATTTTTTTAGTAAATCTAAAAAGTCACAATATAAAATGAATGAAAAATAAAAGATTAAACGTCACGTTATCGCCCACTGACACCGCTGTCAGTATGTCGCGAATGACATTACCAGCTCAGAAATTGCGCTAAACTGTCACTGTCACTCGTAGTCGATGGAGCGATTTTGTGCGACTGCTTCTCTTAAATTTTCGGAGTACCAGAAGCGACCCAGCTTCGCTTCTTGAAGTATCCAAACAGCAGAAAATGAGCCTCAGCCAATGCAATGCTCTCCTTAAGTAGCGAGACTTTTAGCATTAAAGGAATTTTCACTGTTATCTAATAACTTCTTGCCGGTTTTTACTTGTCAGACAACATCGCAATGATAGTTGACAACTGAAAGTTGACAGTTGCCGTTTGAAAGTTGACAGTTGACAGTTAACAAATGACTTAACATTAAAAATGTCACCTCTAGTTAAAAAAGCCTATACATTTGTATATTAAATTATTCTATAATTGAATTAATCCATAAATAATTCTAACAATTACTTTAGGATTTCTCCTCAATCAATTACAGACAGACAACAACAAACGTATTTACGTTTCAACATAATAAGAGAGAAATGTCAGGATCATCTTCTTTGTCTCTCGTACATCATGATGTAAAAACGATGAGAGGGAGTGTGAGCGTGAGAGAGTAAATGCGAGAATGTGAATGTGGGAGAAAATTGTGCCAACTCAATCACGATAATATTCATTGCACAACTTGTTCACATGATATACAGTACAATTGTACAAACAACTACAACGTAATTAACACGTTAACACGTTTGCAACATATTTTCACCTGCTGGCAATTAAGCTGTTATAAAAGCTGCCATCAATTTAATGTACGAGTACTCGTATATTCTCGTAAGCTCACGGCGTACGAGAAGTGTGGAAAATAGTTTTCTTTGTTGGTTTTGTAACTGCTATTTTGCTATTGTTGTTATTATTATTATTATAATTGAAGTAATTACGTGAGACAATTATATTCTCGCAGCGTATTATATTCTCTGTTGTTACGAAAATAGCTAGAAATGTTCTATAATAAAGAAAAACCGTAATTGTCCGTAATTATTATAAGAGGAAAGGCAACTATTTTAAGGTTATATTTCGTTAGCGAAAATTTAACCTTTGAATGACAGAATGTTTTTTAACTTCAGTTCTTACCGGATAGCATTTTCCCAATACTATATATGTATGTATATACATATGTACGAATAATAATAATCATCGAGGATGAACTGCATTTTCTCTTGAAAACGTTGAACCTTCAGCTTTGCAAAATACGTTGTTAGCAAAACCATTCTTTAGTATACAGTTTGAATTAATTTATAATTCACTTTAAGCCTAGTGCTCTTTCTCTCTTCTTCTCTTTTTCTACTTCTTTTGTGCCTTCAAATACATACTTGCATTGTGTGTCAGTGTTACATTGCATCATCATCGTGTTGTTGCATCACGACGGCCATGTTTAACAATTTTTGTCCTTGGAAAATGTTTCTATGAATATCATGAATGTCTGATGTGTTCTTGTTCTGCTTTTATAACGTTGAGTTGTTGTTGTTGTTGTTGCAACTACTACAAGTATCACCAACTATGTATGTATGTATGTTACCTCGCTAGAAACACTTTCACCACAACAGACGACTACAAATTTATTCATTCCTCATTGAATGTCAGTCGAGAACAGCGAACAGCTGTTAACATGAAAATATTCGTAACAACCAAAAAGCAAAAACAAAGCATGGCAAAATAAATAAAAACATAATAAAATAAAAGCAAAATGTCGCTTACTGTGAACGTGCTCAAAACGTATGGCAGGCACCTGCCAGACCATTTGTCTGCGCAGTGTGCGTGTAACAGTATTTGTTGCAAAAGCATTGTCAAAATTTCATGCGAAGTCGAAGACAATTGCTCTCGAGTGTTGCATAAAAGCTTGCAATTTTTATATCTGTCTTTTTTTGGGCTCAGGGTATAATATTCTAAAATCTTAAACATTAACAACACTCCATTATTAATTAATTTTTATAATGGATATATGGTATATGATATAATGGTATATTATTATTAAATAATTTACTAATTAATTCATATTAAGTTAAAGTTTTATTTATTTATTTATGACAAAACAGAAAAAGTTTTTTAAAGACTGCTTTTCTTTAATTTTCTCATCTTATCTTTGAAGTTTTAAAGTTTTTAACATTTTAAAGCAAGAGTAACTTAATTTCACTTCAGTTAAATTGATGCAATATACTCGTAATTATGTTTATTTTTTTCCGTATCAATATTTTATCAACGAGAGAGTCGTTTTCGCTGAAATGCAACGAATTGATTTTAATATTTACTTGAATAAAATGAAACTGAATTATTTCGGTTTTCGAAATTCGTAGAAAAAGTCACGCCGAAATGCTGAATATCCGTGTATCCGACGACGGACAATTGACAGATTCATTATGATTCGTTGCGAAGTGCTTGCAGCGGTTCGATGAGTGCGTGCGTGACGCGTGACATGCAGCCCTAACACGTTTCGTGAGTGCTGAGTGCTGAGCACGTGCTGCAGTACAACAATGCAAGTACATACGAAAAAAATGCATTACAAAATAACGCGAAACAATAACAACAACCAAATAAACCGAAACCGAAACAGAAACTGAAAATACCGAGAAAGTAGTGCGTGCGAAGGAATGGAATTTTCTAAATGAATCTTGATTACTACGTTCTTATTAACCCTTAACAAGATAAGCCAATGGCTAATTAGTCTAATTACGTTAAGCTAATTATTTCCAATTCAAAGCTACCACAGCGACAATAACTACAAACAATAACAATAATAATAACAATAACAATAACTATAAACAACTAGAAACGAGCAAAAGTGCTTTCGCGAGTTGACGCGAAAGATACTTTCGCCCCCAAAAAGGGTAAAAATAAGCAGCTTCAAAGTTGAATAAAGAAAATCAGAGTAAGAAAATTAGTAGAAAAAAGAGTAAGAAAATAGTGCAAATAAAGTTGAAATAAGAACCACAATAAAAGAGCAAATACGGGAGAAACTAGAAGAAAAAAATAAAAGGTAAGCTATCGAGTAGAGTAGAAAAATAATATTGCGCTTTAAGCAAAAATTGAAAAATTTCTTGCAGCCGTTAAAAGAACAATTTGCCAATACACTCATCGAACACTCTCCTCTCTCTCTCTCGGATTTTGTTGTGACCACATGATTTTTTATGAGAGAATCGAGAGACTCTTAATGCTGTATTAATAAAGCACAATCAAAAGATCACAAGAAGACTTGACAGATTGAAATAAACTTTTTATTTTGTTGCGGATAAAATAATAGTCTTTTATTTCATTCATTCATTCATTCATTCATTCATTCATTCATTCATTTATTTCATTCGTTTATGGTTTTAAATGGCAAATAATCAGAATACTTTTGCTTTTATTAAGGTTTTTTATTGAGAATACAAATTTTTCAGTATAAATATAATGTCCCTCTTTTGCACATTTATTCCTCTCCGAACATATTCCACTTCAATTTAATACTTTAACACTTAATTATATTAGATTCTTATATAAATTCTTATATTATATTAAATTAAGTGTAAGTATGATTAATTAAAATCGTTAAATATTAAATCGATTTGGAGTTCACTTCATTCATTTTTTATGATGATGATGATGATGATAATCGTACAAATGAGCAATGAGCAATAAATACAAAACTATTATAATTAAATGTATTTATTATAGAGCAAAAGACAAAACACAAATATAAATACAATTTATAATTATCAACTAAATTACGTACAAACGTTTACGTTTATGAGCAACGAATTTAATTAAAAAGTGAGGGGCATTCATTATTAAAAAACTAGCATTAATTAAAAAGTATATAGACCTACAAAAAATTGTGATAGGAGAAGAGAAGTGAAATGAAACATTTATAATATTGTAAATAAGGAAAAAAAACTTCCATTTGTTCGAAATATGTACTTTGGTTGTCGGCCTTTGTTTTGGTTTAGTTTGCGTTTTTGTGGCATTATTTTATTTTAATTTAATGCTACGAGTATGTTATGCATTAAAACAATTATTTAATCATGCATACACCCGTTAATGACGAAAACCAAAAAAAAAAAAACGCCTGCTTTTTTGTCCTCTTCCTACGTCACTCCGTCACGATTTAATTCGCAGTTGAATTTTTCTTTTTTCCTTAAAAAATGCAGTAATTTTTATTGTTTTGTGTGCGTGTGTGGATATACCTTATGTGCGTCTGTGCGTGTGTGTGTATGGGTGTGTTTTATTAATGGAATGTGTTTAAAAAATTATACGTTCTTTTAGCGTTGATTGTTTTGAGGAAAAACTTCATTAAAATTTGATTTACACCAAAGGTAAATATGCAAACGGGCGTGTATATCAATAAAAATGTATGTATGTATGAGTATGTATGTGGGTTCGTATATTTATAAAATATGTACTTATAGTACTATTGTAGTCTTTAATATATAATAGCGTTGTCGTTGTGCTATTATCCTTGTTGTTGTTGTTGTCGTTCGCAAAATATGTACTAATAAAAATCAATTGATATAATTTTATTTATAATTGAGTGAGAAGGCAATATTTTTTGCATATAATTCAGCATGATTTCATGCTCACATTTTTTTTAACACATTTTAACATAATTTTTTTACTCGATTGTTTTAAAGATTTACGAGATTATACAGCGTATAGTTACAGACATATGAGTATGTATGTATTTTTTTAATTCAAGTATTAATATTATAATTAATCATATAAAATATAAAATACTTTGCCTTAAGGGTATTTTAAATTTGATATTTTAAAATGACATACGATAATTTCTACTTATTATAACGATATATTGATTTTTATAATCCACAAAAATGTAAGCCTTCATTATCATTAAACATTTTCTCATATTGCAAAGTAAATATTTTCTATATATTCGAAAAGAGTAAATAAATTTCTTAATTAAAGCTAACAAAATCTGTCTATTACTCGCGCTGCCTAGTTCTCTTTCTCTCTCATTTTCAGCTGCTTTAAAGTTTTGATTTCATTTTGAGTGGTATTAAGTGGTCATACGATACGATATATTTCTCAAATATTTATCAGATTCATTGAGAGCGCTGAGAACAAATGCCATGATCCTGAAGTGAATGAACATGAATAAAATGATAATAACAATGTAAGAGATTTTCAATGGGTCAATGCAATAGAATGAGACATACTCGTGCTAACAGTATGAGAAACTTGCTAACAGACTGTTAACGCAACATTCTTTCAGAGTCGATCAAATGAAGAGAAGCTTGTTTTGACACTTTAAGTGTACAGACTTCATTAAAGTTCCGTTAATTTAATCATTCCTGATAACATAAAAATTGATTGTTCTCATTTCAGGGTAAATATTTATTTGTAAATTGTTGTGCTTATTCGATATTCTTTTTCTTTTTGTTAAATAAATAAGAAATTTGAAATAAAAAAAAAACTTTTTTTAATTGTAAACTTATGTACAGTTCACAGTTTTAAAACCTCAATCTGGCTTTTGTCATGCTCTATAAAACTATTTTCGCTTACAAGAATGATAACAAAAGAAAATCAGTCTGACAAAATCAGTCTGACAAAAAAGTAGAAAACTGAAAACGAAATTAAAATTGGGTTAGAAAAATAAATTAAGCCCGCCACAAGAAAACTGGTAAACAAAAGCGGCTCGGAGCTGCCAAAAACTGCTGGCTGAATCGCTGAATTGCTTCAAAGCTTTTTGCAGAAACAATGAGAGCTACTGAATTGCCAAAAAACAAAAAATTAGTAAAAATAAGAAGTTAAAAGGTTTCGAAGATGCCAAAATTTAATAGCATAAAAATAAGAAAAGAGGGAAAATACACAAAGAAGTCATAAAGGAGAGAGAAAAAGAGAAAGAAAAAAGTGAAAGTTGACAATTAGAATGATAATGTAACTAATGAGAAAATGCTTAAGATAAGTAAAAACACATGGAAGAGAGAAAGAAAAAGAAGATATCAGAGGGCGTGATGCTTGTCGAGGGGGAGGGGGGGGGGGAAGAGGAAAGATTAAGATAAAGCCGGGAAAGAAAAATTGTAAAAAATTAATCAAAGGCACTGCAAATTTAAAAGAGAACAAGGAAGTATTAAATCACAAAAACCTACCAAAAAGTCTTTAGGATATAGTAAAAAATAATATATGGTATATATAATATATATATAGTATTTATGAACAGTAGCATAGTAGCATAACTCATATTTCATAGAGAATAAAGTTCTAAATTCAAAAATTAAGAACGTAGAGTTTTATTTTGAAAGTGCAACTAGTCCATTTCGTGAATAAATTGAGTTAATAATGGAAGAACGGTATGATAATCTTTTTATTTGTATATAAATTCAATAAGTTAAAGATTTTTGGGACTAATCATTTTGAAATAAAAAAAAATGATAAAAATAATAATTAATTTTTTTTCTAATTTTTTTTCTTCAAAACGATAAAAAATTAATTATAATTTTTTGCGAGAATTAATTAATTAAATTCTTGCGACAAAATTGCGAAGTATTTTCAAATTTCTAAATGATAATTAATTGATTTTTTCATCATTTTGAAAGAAAAAAAAAATTATATACATAAATGAAAATTTTTGTTTTGAAAGAAAAATAAATTATAAAAATGATAATTAATTTTTATAATTAATTTTTTTTTTATTTCAAAATGATAAAAAAATGTAATACCATTTTAAAATTTGAAATTAATTCACAATTTTTTTGCAAGAAATTCATTAAAGTCTCTAACTTTTTCGGTCGAGCGTAAATAAAGCAGAGAGCGAGCGAGCACTAAGAGAGAAGCAAAGCAGTCTTAGCAAAGAAGATTTAGTAAATGAATTTTAAGTGGATTGAGTTAAAAACACGAGCAAAAACAATAAAAGTACGAATGTAAATAACTTAAGTAACAACAGAAGCAAAATCAACAGCAACAACAACAACAACACCACTAACCGCTTAGACGTTAGTTACTGTTTAGTACTAACTTAAAAAATATTCCTATTTTTGCTGCAGCTCAGTGCGTACCGTGCCCGTAGAGCTCGACGATGACGAAGAGTGGCTGCTGGTGCTGCTGGCGCTGCTGCTCAGAGAACTGCGCAACGATGACGCAGACGGCAGAGGCGGAGGAGACTTCCGGAGGGCGTCAGCGGAGGGGCAGCGAAAAGACGAAGAACACGATGGCGAAGCGAAAAAGGACGACGCCACCATGTTGGATGCGTCGCGGGAGCAGGATTTTGAAATCGCGGGATTATTTTGTTGTTGTTGTTGTTGTGGATGTTGTTGTTGTTGTTGTTGTTGTTGTTGTTGTTGTGGATGTTGCTGTTGTTGTTGTTGTTGTGGATGTTGTTGTTGTTGTTGTTGTGGATGTTGTTGTTGTTGTTGTTGTGGATGTTGTTGTTGTTGTTGTTGTTGTTGTTGTGGATGCTGTTGTTGTTGTTGTTGTGGATGTTGTTGTTGTTGTTGTTGTTGTGGATGTTGTTGTTGTTGTTGTTGTTGATGTTGTTGTGGATGTTGTTGTTGTTGTGGATGTCGTTGTTGTGGATGTTGTTGTTGTTGTTGATGTTGTTGTTGTTGTGGATGTTGTTGTTGTTGTTCTTGTTGTTGTTGTTGTGTGTATGGCAAACTATTAACATGACCGTTCAGCTGCGGCGTAGCTGATTTTGTTGTTGTTGTTATTCCCAACCGATTATTATTAGTTATGGTGGTTGTTGTTGTTGTTGTTGTTGTTGTTGTGAGCTTACTAATTGGATTGTCGTTTGGACCATTTGCCGATATTGGTGCATTCCCAGACTCATCCAGTATCAGCGACTTGATCGTCTCTGTCAAGTTATTATTGTTATTGTTGTTGTTGTTGTTGTTGTTGTTGTTGTTGCGTGTGCTTGTGTGTCTTGCTGGCACTTTCATTGATTTCTCGTAGATGGCATCGCAGTGTCCTCCGGTTTTTGCTGGCGCTGCTGCTGGCAAGCTCTTTAGTCGTGGCACGTTGGTCGCCGCCGCAGAAAAACTTATCGGACCGAGCGGAGAAGTTGGCGTCGTGACCGGCATAATCGGCATCGATGCAGCTAAACTCGGCCCCTGAATGTTGTGCACGGCTTCGGTATGATGAGCCGGCGGCACGGGCAGCGCGTGACTGCTGGCGCGCCAGTATGGTCGACCTTCGCACGTGAACATCGGCAGCCGCAGTGCCGTTGGTCGCCGTGTGACATGTTCGTTGGTGTCGCACGAAGCCACACGTGCCACACGTTCCTCGGCTGTGGCTGGTGCTGCGGCTGCGGAAGCTGCAGCTGCTTTGCTTTCGCCGTTTTCGCCATCGTCCTTCTCCCTTTTCTTGCCACGCCTTAGCAGAGACATGGCGTAGTCCGTCTTCGGCACAATGGGACCGACAATCAAAGTGTTCTCTGCCATTGGCTGCGGCTCTTCTTCTTCCACGGTGCAGTCCTGCGCCACCATCACCGGCGAAGTGGTGATGTTCGCGCTGCAGCGCCGCTCCAGCAGCGAGCGCTTGCGGCCCAGGGTCGAGATGGTGCGTGGCGGCGGCACCGGAGGCGGCTGCTTGGCGCACTCCGCGATTTGGTGCAGCGACAGGCCGTTGGGCGGCAACGAGTTGCGCTTGTGCGGGTTGGGCAGCACCTTCGGGTAGTTGCGACGCCTGATGACCGACAGTTGCTCGGCGGCACTCAACGGCTGAGACGGGCCGACATCACCTGCTGCGCCTTCGTCGTCGCGACTGGTGACATTGATGTCCAGGCCGCGGCCCGGCGGCGACTGCATGAAGCTGGTCACCTGCTCGTCTCGCTGGCGAAGGTCGTACATCAGAACGACGGGGTCGGAGCGCGAGTGCTGGTGCACGATGGGCAGCAAGGGCTCGCACTGTTCCTGATGCGGCAAAACGCAGTCGCACGGCTCGGTCGCCGCCGAGTGCTGCCGCATCAGCAGGCTGCTGCTGCAGCAGGACGAGTCCAGCGAGTTCTGCGGCATCAACAGCTCCTGATCCTCGACCTCTACCTCCTGACAAATGATTATGTTGCGACCTTCGGCCGCGTGCTGCTTCAGCAGCTCGATGGGCTGTTGGCTGAGGATGCTTTGGCCGCGTGCCTGCGGCGTGGCATCGACGCCGATGCTCACCTGGTTGGGGCGCTGCTGGAAGCTGCCGCCGCCACTGCTGCTGCCGCCACCGCCGCACAGCGAGGAGAATGTGGGCGACAGAGAGGACGGCTTCGAGATTTTCGAGCTCTGGTGGCAGCCGTGCCGATTCAGTGAGCTGCACAGCTTGTTGCCGCCGCCGGCTATCCACTCGCAGACCTTGGTGTGCGTGTCGACGGTGGAGCAGCTCAGCTGGCGCTTGATGTGGTAGCCGTTGATGGGCGACCGCTCCATTTTGACCGCCTCGTAGTTGTTCGACTTGCGCACCACGTCGAGAATGTAGCTGTTGCTGTCGTCGCCGCCGTCGAGCGTCGTCGTGTGCTTGGAGCGTTTCAGCTCGTCGTCGGTGGTGCCGTCGTAGCTGAGCATGCCACCGGCGCCGCCCAGTTTGCGCACGACCGAGCTGGCGGACTTCTTGCGGCGCTTCTGCAGCAGGAACGTGGCGTAGATGACGATATTCAGCACAATGAAGACCACGATCAAGCCGATAAGCAGCTGCATCGTGGACTCGGACTTGACCGCGTCCTGCTCGGCATTCGCCGCCGCTGCGCCGCCGCCGCCGCGTTGCGCTTTGAGCGACGACTCAGAACGATTGGCGCTCAGATCGGAGGCGGGCGTGGTGGCGACGGTGGCCATCACGCCCCAAACGGCATTGGTCGGCAGCGTGTTCTGGGCGGCGTACAACAATTCATCCTCGCTGGGTTGCTTGACGACGCCGAAGGTGGGCGGGGCATTGTACATGTTCTCGGCGGCTGTTGCGGCGTCGAAGGCCGCAGCCGATGAGCCCTTGCCGTGCGACTCCTGCAACAAGAGCTTCAGCGTTCTGACAGGATCTTCGGAGCCTTTGTGGCGATTTGCGAACTGGCTCATGTGCCCGGTGATGACTTCGCCGCTGGGCGGTACACGTTGGTTGGTGGCCAGATGGACGGAGGAAGAAGGAGCCGAGCCCGAGCCCGAGCCGGAGCCCGAGCCGGAGCCCGAGCCGTGAGGAGCGTGGTAGGCGTGCAGGAAGGGTTGCTGCTGGATGGCGGCGATTTGGTTGAGCTCATCGGGCAGCTGCTTGTTCCAGAAGTTCATGTAGATCTGGCGGTACTTGTAGCCAATGGAAGGTGGTATGCCTGGCGGGGGGCGGAGGGGGAGGGGGTTTAAATATGGCTGCCAGCTATGCGAAAAGCGACATGGACTCACCAATGTTAATATAGGCCTGCGTGCGTTTGTTGAATTCCGGCCAATCGAGATCGTAGCGGTCCCATTCCAGGGCGTGTAAATTCAGGAAGGTACCCTTCCAGGGCGCTTTCGGATTGCTGAGGAGGGGGACGAAATTATAGAAGAAGCAGATTTTAGTATTTTACAAAGAATGTGCGTAGAACTGAGATCTATTCAGCGTCAACGCGACTTTTTGTGACCTTAAAACTAGAACGTTCAAAAGCAGAATAATCAAACGACCTAAACTGCTAAAAAATGGCTGCATTAATACCGCTGTGGTGTCTCCGCGAAGCTGGTCGCCATCTTTTCGCAAAGAGACCGTCGTCAACTGCTGCCATCTTCCATCTTCCACGCTCCACGCTCGAACAAACTCGGGCGCTTTTTTCACTTCGGCAGATCTGCATTGAATTCAATTTGGACTTCCGGTCGGTCGCCGGAAGCCATCGTTGCGAGAATATGCAATGCTTACGTGCATCAAATATCGAATTGCATTAAATGGCTGCCACTAACGAACGCTTGGCTGCTTTCGAAACGCTACCGTCATCGTCGTCATCGTCGTTATCGTCGTTATTATCATCATCATCAACATTGTCGTCTCTTCGATTTGAGTACTTGTGCCACTTTCGGTTTTAGTGTGAGCTGCTGACGTCAACGTCAACGTCAACGTCAGCGTCAACGTCAGCGTCAGCGTCAATGTGCGCCACAACGAGTTAACGTTTATTGGGTCAAAGGATGCGCTGCACGAACTCATTTCAAATGCAAACAGTGCTGCCGCTATAGTTGTTGTTGTCGTTGTTGTCGTTGTTGTTGTTGTTATTCTAGTTGTGTTGTGCAAGTCCTGTCAAGTTTGTTATGTACTCGTACCATATTTAATGACTGCAGTGTCGTCGAGACAGCATCAGCTCAATACAGTCCGGCTAACGACGTCATCGTACAGCATCAAACGGTACACTCCGTACGTGAGTACGTACTTACCCGGTTTTGGCGAAGTTCGTCCAGTATGTCATCACCGCTTCCGACAAGAGTTTCTCTTGAGTGCTGTAACTGTTGTGAAATGGTCCACTCGGTGCCAGTGGAGCGCCGAAAACAAATGCTAATTCTTCGCCGGCGATACTGTGCGGCAGCTGGAAGGGACAGACAGAGAGAGAGAGATAGAGAGAGAGTAGAGATGGATGCAGCCGGTAGAGCAAAGAAAGTGATAAACGAGACAGGAAAAGCGGGAAATAGATAGCTCTTTGATAATGGTACAGTACGATTTTATACACAAATTTTATACAGAAATTCGCTAACTATTCCTCATTTTTCCCATAAAAGTACACTTCTATAAAAATACGATTGTTTGAAATCATACTCGTTTATCGTATGATATCGTAGGATAATCCAATCTATCATTAAACTATTGCCTGCTACGAGATATATAGATTCTATGCTCAGAAAACCAAATTGTCGTAATATTCTTATTATACGGGTGCGCCATCTTCTATAGCGGTATGTGCCTATTGAATATTTTTTTTTAAAAACAAACCACCGATTTTCTTATATGAAATATTTTTATTTAAAAAGGTTCTTTACAATTTATTTCAACTAGTTAATGAATAGAAAATCTATCAAGTGGCCACCTTTAATGGCTAAAGCAAAATGTGCCCTTTTTGCTGCGTTTTCCTTTACTTTTTCGAGCATCACTGTTTCGGTGCATTGTTTCGGTATAAAGTGAGATATTGGTAAAATTAAGTAGTTACTCATAGTTAAAGTACTGAATTGATGTTTCAAAAACATGTTTACACAAGTCAATCGATTGATAAATGTGAAAGTTATTTAATGTTTACATACCGACATAAAAGATGGCGCACCCGTTATATGTTCTATTCTCTCTCTTGGGAGAGTTTTGAATGTTTTATACTGTGTACTTTTTCTAGAAGACTCCTCCAAAACTTTGTTCAAGCCATCTCTACCGTTTTTCAGGTTCTTTCTCTTGCTCGCCATTTAGCCTTTCTCAATTCTTTTCACGTAGCTCTTTTCGATTCTAAGAATTTCGACTCATTCAAGTCATTGGCAAACACTCTGAAAGCGGAGACGACGTGACGAGACTTTCTTTGTTGATGACTTTCGTTGTTGTTAATGAAGGACAGGCCACAAATACAGACATATAGACAGACAGACGGACAATCCGCGCCCGAGTAACTGCCTTCTCCGCTCACTCTGCCCTCCCTTTCTTTCATTAATCCCGCTTGTTTTTCAATTTTTATGTTGAAGAAATTGCAACGAAGTATTTTATTGCTTAAATCGTACTCTTTGTATCGCGGCTCTTGTTCCAAAAGTAGCCCAAAAGTAAATTACATTTTTATTTTTGTAAAGTTTTTTTTAATTGGCTTCAATAAGCCTCTCTTGCGTTTAGATTGGCCTTTGTCTAATTTTCATGAAAAACATTTATTCGTACAAACAGAAAAAAAAGACAAGCCTGAATTAGTTCATTAGTTTTAGTTCCTAATGATGAGATGGCCCGAAGGCCATCGTATCGTATCGAATCCAATCGAATTGCATTAAAACTTTTTGTTTTTGGTTTTTTTTTTTTTGAATTTTTGTAAAACAAATTTTAGCATTCGGTGAAAAAATTAATGAAATATTCAAAAATTAATGTAAAATTAAATATAAAAAAATTAATGCAAGTTTTCTGTAACGGTAAGTTTTGGTAACATTTTTTCACAATTTTTTTGGAATATTAATTTTTTTAATTTTACTTAAAAATTTTGAACATTTTTTTTCTTTTTTTAGTTCTTAAAACTTTTAGTGAAGAAAAGGAGTAAAGTTAAAAAAATGCAAAATTTCTGAATTTAGAAATGGTTTTGAGATAGTTCTTCGAACAGTTGACAAATCTCACACAAGAAAAAGAAGAAGAAGAACAAGAAGGAACAATGTCTTCGAACGACAGACATACTTCGATTTTCTTTTATTGCTTTTTTAAAACGATTTTCACCCAAGCAAAGAGAAGAAGAAGAAGAAGAAGAAAAAGAAGAGTAAGAGTTTCTAAAGACTTTTCTTTGTTCAAAATTTCAAAAATTCTAAAGATTTTCACATACGAAGAAATTCGTCATTCGGTAAACAAAAGAAATTTATTTATTTATTTAAACCTCTTAGTGGGGGAAGAAGAAGAAGAACAAGAAGAAGAAAAAGAAAATTTAAAATTTAAAATCCTTTGAAATTTAAAATTTCTGTATGAATGCTGAAATGATTTTGAATTGAGGGTCCTTCGAACTGTTAGAAATGTCATACAAAAAGAAGAAGAAGAACGAGAAGGAACAATGTCTTCGAACTGCGCACTTCTTCTTTCTTTTATTTCGTTTTCGAAATGATTTTCTTTTAACCAAGAAGAAGAAGAATAAGAAGAAGAAAAGTTTCTAAAGTATTTTTTTTTTTTTCAAACACTTCAAAATCCTAACGGTTTTTACACAACAAGAAATTTGACATTCGTCAAATAAAAAAAAAAAACCAATTTCTCATAAAATATTTGAGGTTAAATTAGTCGTAGCACAAATTGTTAATTTTCTCCAAAACTTTCGTGATAACTTTCTTAAACATTTGTAGAAATTTATAGAAATAGTTGAAAAGTTTTCGTCAAACAAAATCTCGTTTTAGAAGTAATGGATCTTTTATGCTGTGAACAATTTCAATTTCAAAAACTTTGCGGCAGGGCTGAAGTAATGACTTCAAAATGAAGTGCAGCAAAAGAATTTTTTACTTTTTTGACTTTTTTTGAACAAGTTTAAACCTTCTCAAAATTGTTAAATTACTCGAGTTTTACATTTTGATGAATTTTGTCATGAAATAAATTTTGCTGAAGTGTCCCAGATTAAGCGTTAACAAACTTGAAAACATTTGCATACTAATTAAGCTTAAAATTTACAAAAATAGTTAAAAATTTTTCAAAAAAAAAATACTTTATGTCTCAAAGTATTTAAGAAGAAAATTTTGCTTTTTCTGCCGGATTAATAATATTTAGTAATTTAACATGCAATTTGTCTGCAATTTTCATGTACTCTGCACACTGTGCATGCACTCATTTCATTCATTTAGTCAGTCTGGCGCTCATTCATTCATTACTACGGTACTTAACGTACGTTGGCGTGCGGTCCTGCGGCGCTGTTGTGGCCGAACACGTACATGTAGTTGTGCGGATTAACGTCGGCATGAAAGAGACCCGTTTGCATGAGCGGTCCCACGACGCGTGCGTCCGATAAAATATCCAGCACCACGTCACGGTGCTCCATGTTAGTGGCCTTAATCGGGCTGTTGTACATGTCGATGTATCTGCGAAGGGAAAGAAGGGAAAAGGTAAAATAATTACAAAAACAACAACAACAACAACAATACCAATTTTCTTTTAAGCTTTTGAATAATTTTAGACGAAATTTTGCATTAAAAATAATTTTTATTTACGGGTACTTTCGGGATAGTCATAAAATCCCAAAATTATACCAAAGTACAATAATTAAAAATTTTCTGAAAATGTCTTCTTAAGGCTTTTTTAATTGTTAATAAAAATGTCTTTCATCTCAGAGAAATTTCTCCGAAAATATTTTGTTTTATAAATTTGAGAAGATCGACTCAATGCCTTTTTGCCAGAAAATATATAACAATTTTGTAGACCTTTTCTCGCCTTGTACAATATATATAAAGTATATAAATATGTATATATAAATAAATATATAAATTAATGCTTTATAATTTTAAACGCACGTCTAAAAGATTTTTCAAACCTCAGACAAACAAAAAAACATTTACTAAATTGTAAACATAAAAAAATACGAAAATATAAAAAAAATTTGTAATATTAAAACAAAAAAATGTATATATAAAGCATCTAAATATATATTAATATATATGTATAAATGAATACTTTATAATTTTAAACGCACGCCTGAAAAATTTTCCAAACCTCAGAAAAACAAAGAAACATTTACTAAATTGTAAACATAACAAAATACGAATATACATATATAAAAATTATGTGATATAAAAAAAGATATATAAAGCATATATATATATATATATGTATAAATTAATGCTTTCGAATTTTAAAACGTGCGCCTGAAAAATTTTCCAAACCTCAGACAAAAAAAGAAACATTTACTAAATTGTAAACATAACAAAATATGCGTATAAAAAAAGCCTGTAAAGACTGGAAGAAGAAGAAAAAGCAGAACGAGCAGAGAAAGGACAAAATGAAAGATAAATCTGTTAAATCTGTTGATGGTGCGGCCGCGGATGGCGGATGAGGGCACTTAACCGAAAATTGGAAAAGTAAATAATTGAGGCTTGGGGTAAGAAAAAAAAATTAAGTAGACCACAAAAAAAAAAAAATATATGCTCATCCACAACACACATTAACATTATCTCGAAAAATCTCTTTGAAAAATGAGTTATTGTTGTTGGTGTAGGTTTTGGTGCAAGAGTTTGGCACAGAAAAAGGCATAGCAAACACTTTGGTATTCTTTACAGCAGCTGCCTGCGGTTGACCTAAACACTTTAACCAAGATATTCCTAAGGATTTAAAGACACACAGCACACTCACACCACAAACACCCACACCCCCACCCACACCCACACCCACACCTACATACACAGCTGCTTGCACAAATGTTAAAGAGTTGCCAGACAGGCCAGAAAAACTCGTTACATCGACATATAAATCCATTCAAGAGACGTCAGCAGTCGAAGGATGCTGCTAGCGAGTGTTGTTGTTGTTCCTGCTGTCACTGTGAGTGTTGTTGGCTGTCAGGCAGTCAGTGGGTTGTGTTTTTGAGCGTGTTGCGAGCGAGGCCAGGGCGAGCACTCCATCGCCAGCTACTCAAAGGCCAACCCTTCGCGTTCGCGTTGGAATCTCTAAAGGTAGCAAGCAGGAATAATACGAGAGGATACGATTTTCCAGTTGGCCGAGCTCACCTCAAGGAGACCCATACATACATACATACAAACACACACATCGCCACGCACAAACAAGCACTCTCATGCGATTACTTCTGAAGTATGAACACTGTACATTCGTGTGTGTGTGTGTGGGTGTATGCTCTCGAGAGCGTCATTGTGTTTTTGTATATTTTTCAAATAAACACTGTCGTTGCCATCTTCATCTTCATTTTCATCAGCATCGTCATCGTCGTCGTCATCGTCATCGTCAACATCATCATCATCAACGTCGTATCGTTTTGTTTGCGGTTTTTATTACGATATGTTGTGTTATCCTTGTGATGATGATGATGTTGATGATGATGTTGGTTGATGCAACGTGAAAAATGTGCAAGCGGCAACCGATGAGAAAATCTTATTTTCAGCTTGAATGTCAGGCAATGATTATATGAGAAAGAGAGTGTGTGTGTGTGTGTGTGTGTGTATATTTGTATGCATTTGGATGCATTAAAGCTACCTGCTCTTTTGCCAGAGAAAGCAAGACATTGCTGTAAAGTGACAAACAGCTTCATCATCTCATTATCAGCATCATTATCATCGTCGTCTACTGTTGCAAACTAAAGAGTTAATAACTAATATTAATTTATTGCTTTTGTATTTATATAAATTGGATTATTACGAGCATTATTAGCGATGTTATTCTTAAAGCATTCTTGTTCTTATACAGACTTATTGACGCTCTTTCAACAAGAGGTGTCACAAGAGGTGATTTTAATTGTCATCTAATCAACCTGTCAACCTGTCAACCTGTTAAGCTATCAGTATGATATTATTTGACCAGTAAAAATCAGATGGTTTGTAGATATGGATCACAAAATAAATTGAAGTAGTAAAAATTTACTATGAATATAATGGGTGCGCCATCTTTTATGTCGGTGTGTAAACATTGAATAACTTTAATCGGTCAATTGGTTCATCAACCGATTGACTTGAGTAAACATGTTTTTAAAACGCGGTACAATTTAACAATTTATCAATTAACCATGAATCGCTTCATAACCAAACTACACGCCGAAATAATGATGCTCGCAAAAGTGATAGAAACGGATAGAGGCGGCCACTTTATTGATGTTGCATTTAAAAACTAGTCCATGTAAATTGTAAGGGACCATATTAAATAAAAATGCTTCATATATGAGAATGCTCAACTTTTTTTAAACAAGTTATTCAATATTCACATAGCGACATAAAAGATGGCGCATTTATTCAAACTTTCTGGTTTTATAGAATAGTTTAGTATTTTTTGTATACGATCATCTTTCGATAGATTAACGAGTTTCATAATCGATGATTTTTATGTTTATAAAGAAAAAAAATTTTATGTTTTTAAGATAGTCTTAAAATGTAAAACTTTTTCTAACAAGTTTTAAAAATCAAAAGGATACTCAAAATTTTATACATTTTTTATTCAAAACGCGTATTTATATGCAGAATATAAGACTATTTTTGAATAAATAAATAAATAAATGAGATGGAAAACTGAAAATAAAATAACTTAAAATTAAGCGATAAAATTTTTCATTGTTTATGATTTATTTAACGATTTATTATTTTATGGAATTTTATACCTTAACGATTTATGTAAATATTTTACAAAATCCCAAAGCAATTTCCAGATAAAATAACACACACACACAAACACACACACACAAACACACACACGAAGAACATACAAATTCTTATCTTATTTGCAAGAGAGAAAGCAGAAAAGAAAGTATGAAAGCAGAAGGGCTGTAAAGAAGCTGAAATCGGCAACGCCGGCCGGCAAAAATCACATAAACTTCAAGAAATAGACAAGAAGATATTCTATAGAATAATATAAAGAACATCAACAGCAAGATATAAAAGTTGAAAATGGAAAAGAACGAAGAAAAAGAACAACAAAAAGAACAACAATAAGTAATAATAATAATAATAATAAACAGCTGCGCTCCATACTGCGCCGCTGTGTTTGCTCTTCCGGCAGGCACTTCCGTTTGGTTGGCCGCATGGTCGACGCGTCCGTTGATGGTACAATAGAAATAAAGACTTCGAGTTGCTTTATTTTCTCTTCCTTTTCAATGACAATCGAAAGAACGAATCTCCGAAGGCGAGAGTCTCTGAAGTGTTTAGATTTTATTTTTTTTCTTCTGAGAAGTATAGAAAAATTTAAAGCAAAAAAAGAAAATGCTGGACGCAAAAATAAATTCTGTTTTTATGAAGTTTTGACATCAGCGGCAGAGAGCAGTAACAATAACAACAACAACAACAACAACAACAACAACAACAACAACAACAACAACAACAATAATAATGAGAAGTATAATAGAAATAAGTATAAAACAATTGCAATTATTTCGTTACAATGGCATCGAAAGAACAACAACAACAGCAAGAATAATAATAGTAATAATAACAACAACAACAACAACAAAAACAACAACAACAACAACAATGACAAGAACTATAATACAAATAAATATAAAACAATTATTACGTCGAAATGACATCGACCGAACAATAACAACAACAACAAGAATAGTAATAGTAACAATAACAGCGACAACAACAACAACAACAACAACAACAACTTATACTACATTCAAGCTGTGCATCACTACAAGTTGGCGCCTCCGGCTGTGAAACAAGTGAGGCCTGTCAAAAGCAACAACACACACGATAATGTCGTTTATGCTGTAGTTGTTTGTCTCGGTGTCGGTGGCAGTGTGTTCGCGTGTGTGTGTGTGTGTGTGCGTATTTTCCTGCGCATATATAGCAGTTTTAATTTACAACTTGGCACAAATAAATAAATGAGTGGGCGTGAGTGGGTTAACTTCTTCTGAGTGTAAAGCAAGCATACAACAAACACACACAGTGTGCGTGTGCGCGTGTGTGTGTGTGTGTGTGTGTGTATGGGTGAACTTGTGCGTGTTCGTTTATGAGTGTGCCTTCAACAAACAACGAACGCTGCTCAGAATCTTTGTCGCTTTAGTTTTTTTTTTGTTTGCTTTTGGTTTCATTTAATATTTCTTGCGTCTTTTTTTCTTTTTGTTTGTTTAATTGTTTGTTTTTGCGTGTCTGTTTTTCGGTTTTGTGCCTTCTCCATTTTTTATGCTGTTTTTTTTATTTTGTTTCTGTTTTTCTTTGTCGCTTTTGATTGCTTTTACTGCATTGTTTTACTGCATGTTGTTTAGCTTTTATTGCTGTGTTGTCGTTAGTGTTGTTGCCTTGTTTTTATTTACGCGGTTTTTTTTTTTTTTGTTTTTCTTTTTCTTCGGCTGTTCGTAGATTTTTCTTTGCCTTTTTTTGTACACAATGTTGCCACTTTATTTAAGTTTTAAATTTGCTGCTGTTAGTGTTGAATTATCTTATATTTTCTGTGGATGGTTTTAGAAAAGTCCGCTGCTGTGACTCTGGCTGTTGACGCTGTTATTCTCCTTGTTGTTGTTGTTGTTGTTGTTGTTGTTGTTGTTGTTGTTGCTGTTGTTGTTCCTAAAAATCATGACCGCTGTTGGAATGACATTGTTTTGTTTGGATTTTTTAGTAATTTATATTAATTTTGTTTTTGTTTTAGATATTTTTATTTCTTTTACAGAGTTTTTTTAGTGCTTGTTGATAACTTCTTTTAATTATGAGGTCATACTCTTTTTATTTTAAATTCGATATATTTAAGTTTACGAAATAATAGTAGCAAATAAACTAATAAAATAAATAATAATAAAAAAAAATTATAAAATCTACTTTAAAATAAAAATAAATAAAATAATAATCCTGCAAATTTGTTAATAACTTCTTTTATATGTATATAATGTACTATACGCTTTTCATTGTGAATTAAAGTTAATCCATGTTTTTTGAAAAAATAAAAGCAAATAAAATTATAAAAAAAGTTTTCATATTAAATAAAAATAAAATTAAAATTAGAACAAAAATGAATAAAATAATAAGTTCTGCAGATTTATTTATAACTCTTTAATTATGAGTTTATAATCTTTTAATTTTGAATTAGAATTATTGAATTAATTATTGAAATTCAAAATTATTATTATAATTTTGAATTTTTAATTTTTTTTTAATTTTTTTGAAAGCAAATTAACAAAAAAAAAAAACAATCAAATAAATAAAAATAATAAAATTTATTTTATTTATTTTATTTTAAAATAAAATTAAAATAAAATAAAAATAAATAAAATAAAATAAAATAAAATTAAAATAAAATAAAAATAAATAAAAATTAAGATCTGCAAATTTTTTTAATAGCTCTTTATGTAAGATTATCATAATCTTTTTATTTTGAATTAGAAATAATAAATTTTCTGATATTTTTGATAGCAAATAAAATCAAAAAATATATACGATAAAAATAATAAAAAATAAATCAAATAAATAAAAATATTAAAAAATAGATCAAGCAAATAAAAATCAATTTAATAAAATTAAATGAAAATAAAATAAAAATAAATAAAAATTAAGCGCTGCAGATTTTTTTAAACTCTTGGCGATGAATGCATATAAAGGTGCATTCATAGGTACATACTTCAAAGGGAAAATGGTCTAAGACACGTGTTACGAGATATGAGATAAAAATAAAAGAGAACAGCAGAGAAAACTCAAATATGAAGAGTTAATTTGCGCCATAATGGGCTGCAATGGCATCGCGTGACTTAGCGTACAATATTGTGAAAATTAAATTTTCCAGTTACCATGAATTCATGAATTCAGAAACTAAGAAAAACAGAACTCATAGAGAAACTCGGGGAGGAAAATTTAAATTCTGATTTTCTTTCCCCGCCGTCCGGAAAGTGAATGGAGGAACATGCTTATACAATTGACAATGACAAAGTTTTCCATGGAAATGACAAGAATTGACAATGACAAAGTTTTACCAAGTACGCGGTTTAATTGAATTTTCCAAAGCACACAATAAAATTGACTAAACTGACTTTTTCTAACGACTCTACAGACTTTTCTACTTTTGCTATTTTGGATTTTATTCTGAGTGGTTTTTTTCGGTTCTGACTATCAAATAATTTTGAAAGCGTCTCCAGTGTGCCGATGTCTGTGTACCTGCTTTCATAGAGTAAAAGTCTGTGAAGTGAAAAAAGATTTTCTCGAAGTGTAACTTTTTAAACTCAAACATGGCCGTGCGCGTCTACGTGCGTGGGTAAATTATGACGCTCGTTCACAACTAGTATGAAATGAAATAGTGTACGTGCAGGTGTGTGTGTGTGTGTGTGTGCAGCCCCTTGCACTACGCTCTTCTCAGAAAAGTTCAACACTTTATAAAACTCTTTGCTGTATTTATTCTGTATGAGTTTGTGAGGCGGGAAAAAAAGGTCTTGCGCGGTGAAGGAAGAAGGAGAATGGGAGATAAAGAAGAAGAAGAAGAAGCAAAAAAACCGAATCGCGTTTTTGCAGCCGTCAAGCATAAGAAGTACCATTCAGCTCTTTGACGAGGGTCTTTTCAGCGAAGGAGTGGCACTCATCATGGTCTCTTTTGGCCACGTTGCACGGTAAGTGCCCGCCGGAATGGCCCGCCCTCTTCGTTTCAAGCTGAAAATTGAAAATTTAAGAGTTTTTTACATTGACGAAATTGTTTTAAAAAGTTTTTGGTGTTCGTTTTTTTTTCTAAATATTTATACGCTTTCGTTAAATCGCGAGATTTTCGAATTATTTATCCAATAAATTAACCAAATTGAAATTAGATTTTGATTTAAGAAAAAATTAGAGATAATTTTTGAAAGAACAGTAAGTTAAATTTCAATTAAAATCAAAATCTAACCATTATTTTAATAAACAGAATATTCTACTTCTAGCCATTTTATGGTATGCGCAAATAAAAATCGCTCATACGCCACCGATACCAAAAAACGAGTCGATCCAGCGGTCTCTCGAAATTTATTTGCACACTAAATAACTAAATAACCATTAAGAGATTTAATTAAACCAATGTTTATTAAATGAGGTAGAAACAGCTCTATTAATACGTGATTGCAAAAGCAAGATTTTGTGCATTTTCTCGCTTTTTTTGTTTGGTTTGTTTCACAAAATGTTACCATGATTGAAATTAATTGCAATGAAAATTCCAACTTTTCTTTTGACTGAATTCATTACGAATTAAATTTGTGAAGATTTATTGCGTGGAATAAAGGCAAAGAGGTGGGAGGGGGAGGGGGGGGGAGACAGAGAACGGGGCTACCATCGTCGAAAGTGTCAAAACTGTCAGCCAGAAATAATTTAACACACGAATGTGAATGTAGAAAGAGAAAACACACACACACACACACACACACATACACTAACAAATATTCGGTGGGCGGAGAGGTGGGGAAAAAGGTAGAGCCCGTAGAACACGCTGAACAGGTGTACGTGAAGGTACAAAGACATTTCTGAAGTTGACTGAGACTTACTCTCAATTTATAGTACACTCGAAAGGATCTTTGTATGCATATGCATACACACAGACACACGCGCAGGTGAAATTTATACACACCAATGAACAATTTTATGAATTAATTAAAGCTATATAAACATTTCATTGGAATAATTTGCATTTATCGTACTTGCTCTCTTCTTCAAGTTTATACAATATTTAACAAGACATAAACTCATATCATAAACTTGCTAAGAATATACATACATACTCGCACATATGTTCACACATACATATGTAAGTACGTAAGAAAAAGATCAACAGCACCGCATAGTTTTCATTTTATAAAGTGTCATACTTTAGATACTCGTAATTTTTAACTGCGTGGATTCGTGACAGAAAAAGGACAATGAAATGCATCATTCATACTATGAGAGAGAGAAAGAGAGAGAGAGAGAGCCACTTGCTTTGTGAACTTACTCACTTGCTTAGTAAACTCTTCAATACTTCCCACTCCGACTTATTTGCTTACTAACACGCATTATGATTCACCAAAGCACTCACTGAATCACATTAGGATCTAATTACTCTTTTCTGATTCATAGTGTGAATCATGAATACTCACATTGCGGTTCACCCATTCACTCACCAGTTTGAATGATGTAATTACTTACACTATGATTCACTAAAGTACTCTAGGATGATTCACACACTAGGATCAATTTAATCTTTCACACTATGAATCATGAACACTCACATTGCGATTCACCCACTCACACTATGATTCAATAAAGTACGCTATGATTCACTAAAGTACACTCTGATCCATTCACTTAATTTCACTATCATTCACCAAAGCACTCACTACATCACACTAGGATTCATTTATTTTTTCACACTATGAAACATAAACACTCACATTGCGGTTTATCCACTTGCACTATGATTGAATAAAGTGCACTATGATTTACTTAAGTACACTCTAATCTATTCACTCAGTTCCACTGTCATTCACCAAAGTATTCAAAGTATTCAAAGTATGTATTAACTTTTTCACACTATGAATCATGAATACTCACATTGCGGTTCACTCACCAGCCTAAATGATGAACCTGCTCACACTGTGATTCACCAAATTAGATTCTGACATTGACTAGAGTACACTCAGATTCATGCTCTCTTAGCCACACTATGATTCACCAACGTACTCTCTGAGCCGCTCATTTACTCACTCTCAATGGTTTCAACTACTCTTGCATACTAGGCTTCATCGTCTGCCTCTCCCTCTCCCTCTCACTAACCTTAAATACTCGTACAAATAATCGGATTCCTTCACCCTCAACCCAACTCATCCCTCCACCCACTCAAAAACACTTACTTTTTTATGGTTGCTGCTAATGCCAGATCGGGACGCACATCAAAGCGACTCTGCATATAGAAGCGCAATAAATTATCCCGTTCGTTTTCGCTGAATCCTTGCTCCAGCGCCGGTGCGGCCAGCGTATGAAAGGCTTCCGACTCGGTGATGCCGAACAATAAATCATAGCTGAAAGCGTAAGAAAAGTGAAATGTAAACGCACTTCAATACGTATAAGAGTATGAGCACGTTGTTATTTATAGCATAGAGAGAGATTAAGACAACACACAGTCTTGATCAAAAAGTAAGCGTAATTTTCGCTCTTCAAATTTTTCTTAATTTCTTTGGAAAATTTTAGCATTTAATTTTAGTATTATCAATTTTTAGTTGAATAATAATTTCTCTAGAAAACTCGCTAACGTTATTAAAAAAAAAAATTCACAATTTGTACTCATTAAAACCTAAGAAGGGCCATACAAACCGTCCAAAGAGCTCGGCAGTTTGACCCATGACCTTATACGGTTGATTTGGTATAACATGACCATCAACAATGGGTCCCAAAGCGGTTGAAAACTGAGGCAACGAGGTTGATATCTTCAAGATATCCTGATAACTGTAAAATAAAAGTAAAATAATAAGAATAAGAATAAGAAAAAGAAAAAGACAGAAGCCAAAAAAAAAAGCAAGAAAACGGCTTGAGTAAATGATTAGTCCACGGTGATAATATCTGGTTTAGCTGTTATCCACAGAAGGACAACAAGAAGGACGCCGCCACCGCCGCTTTCAAATGCATTCTAGCTTAGAATGGACAGACTCAAGAGACAAATCAGCGCAGCAAGCGATGTAGAAAAAAACAAAATAAATCGATGGTAATGAAATGCAGCAGATTACAGTCTTCTTCTTCTACTTCTTCTTCCACTTCCACTCACGATGCACTGAAGAAAGGTAATATACAAAGCCATCCTCAGTACAAACGCTATTGAGTTGTCACAATGTACACACACACACACATACACACTCGCTGAACCAAAAAAAAAATTACTTTTATTATAGTCATAAAGTCTTACAGAGATTTATTATGGAAAAAATCTGCTGCTTCTTCTTCTTCTTCGCAAAAAGCGTATGGAATAGAAAAAAAGAGCGTCGTGAAATTTGTTATCCTTTCAAAACTAATCTCATGTTATGCGGCGGCATTGCAGTAATACTAAGAAGAAGAAGAAGAAGAAGGAGAAGAAGAAGAACAAGAAAAGGAAAAAATTCTATGCGGAGAAGAAGAAGAAGAAACACAAAAGACAAAGTGTATAAGTACGTTTACGTACGTACAAATTGAACTGTTGAATTTCGCAGCGAAGGCAGGCCAGTGCCGAAAATCTACGCAGCAAAACCATGAAACCATGCTATAGAAGTGGCAGCAGGAGCGGTAATGCTTGTGGTAGGAGCTGTGCTAGTAGCAGTGGCGGTGGTGGGGGTAATGGTGGCTGTGTTGCAAAAGCAATTGCAAAAAGCTATTGCAAAAAGCAGTAGCTTCATAAATCATGCTTCGGTGCCATCAGAAATGACAAAATATTTTATATAAACGCGTTGTATTAAATTCGTAGGTGTTTGTTTCATCCCCGAAAAAACCAACACTACCAACAAAAACAACAACAAAGACTTGGCAGAATTATAGAGCAAAGCAGACGATCTGAGAAGCTGAGAAGCATAGCAGCAGCTTCTCTCAAGTCTTTTTTAGTCGATGGATATAAATTGAGCAGAAAAAGGGTAAAATAAGGGAAGGAAAGGGAAGGAAAGGGAAGGGAAGGGAAAGAAAAGAACGGGTAAATTGAAAGCAAAGAAGATCAGCGACACTTCACTTTTCTCTACTAAAAAAGCGACTGCCAGAAATGAAATGATTTGCTGACAATGATTTTAAATAATATTTCATCAGTTTTCTTGCAGATTTTCTTACAACTTTTCACCCTTTTCACTACAGAAAGTCACTTCAAAGCCATTTTCGTGCGTTATTACAGCTGAAAAAAACTGAAAGGATCTCTGAACAAGAGAGAAGAAATACGAATGATTTTTTTTGAAATTGCAAAATTAAGAAATTGTCAAATGAAATGAAATGAATGAATAAAATTGAATTGACAACACTTTCATTCAAAAAAAAATTTCATTTTGAAGCCATAAAAACCAGGTTTTAGGTTACTTCGAAAAATTGTAAATACTAATTTTATTTTTATGGGAAGCTAAGAATGAAAAGAAAAGGAAAGAAAAGAATAAAGGCGTCTACCAAAGATCGACCAAAGAAATGGTCACGTTTCAGCAGATTCCTGAAATCATAAAATTTCATAATTCCAGAAATGTAAGGGGAGTGGTCAGTAGTACAAACGCCCACAAAAAAAAAAACCAAAAACATTCTCAAAAAAAAAAAAAAAAACCAGCTCGATTTTTACCTTTTGCCACGTAAACAATCTATCATTTCATCGTGATCGTCCATCAGCGGGCAGTCGAGACGGTGTGCCATCTGCATCGTCAGCTGCAGAGAATGATTTGAGGCGGCCCAGTCAGACATCGCCGAGCCGGACATCAAAATGGCGCGATGAAAGAGCCCTATAGGGCAAAAAAGAAACAATAAAAGTAACCAAGAGTTAGTAAACGTAACTGCAGCCATAACGTCAAATCTAAAGAGAGCACAACCTACCCGAAGCCACCGGTGAAACCATTAAATAATTAACACAAGCCGCGCCCGTGCTATGCCCCATCAGCGTAACGCTCTCCCGGTCGCCGCCGAACGCGAAAATATTCTCTTTAATCCAATGCAAGGCAGCGATTTGATCCAGCAGAGCGAAGTTGGCAACGGTACGCTCATTAATGCTGGGCTTCAGGAAACCTGCGAAAGGTACAAGAAGCAAGGATTGTTTTTCTATGGTCTTCTCCAGAGGTAAAGGTAAAAAACCAACGAATTAATCCAGCTATTGCTGACACTCACCGAATACGCCCAGTCTATAGTTGATCGTAACAACAATAACTTGTCCATAACTCGCCAATACGGAACCGTCGTAGGGATTACCGCTGTTCCACTCGAAAGATTCTCCATGTAGGTACACTAGCACCGGGTACGGGGGCGCTGGTCCCAAACCATCTGTAGCGAAAAGTGCGCAAGAAATGAAGGAATGAAATTTTAAAGTTATACTATTCTTTACCTTCTCGCGGCACGTACACGTTCAGATAGAGACAATCCTCATGCTCCGTCTTGAGGTAGGGCAGTAACCGGGTCAATTGCTTGAAGCGACCACGCGGCATTTTCGTATCACCCTGAGCATTGATGTCGGGCAACTTCTGTGGACACACTGGCGGCAGGTGACGGGCCAACTTGAGACCTTGCCAGGGCAAAGGCGTGCCTAAAACAAATGGTAAATTATGGAAAAGCTTATAATAACTGGTAGGTTTTTCGAGTTATCGACATGGAAACTATTAAAATAGCAGCGACCTTTAGCAGCGCCTGAGGATTGCATGATATGATAGTAAAAAATACGATAGCAAAAAAATCGACAAACCAGTTTTTGATGTAAAGGGTTTTTTTTAAGCCCGATAGAACTTCAAATGGTAAAAAATAACACAAAAAATTTAATTTTAAAAAAATTGTTTTATTCACTCGAAAGATCAAGATATGGCATTAACATTGGGCATACAGCCACCGCGGCTGTTCTTGACGTAGTGCATTCTGGACGTCCAATTTTGAGTCACTTTTTCGAGTACTGCTGACCGTATGTCACAAATAACACGGATAATCTTGTTAAAGTCGTCTATAAGTTGCTCGAATCGACGACTGACTTTCAAAATAAATTTGGATAATTTGGTAGCGTTGTTCAAGCGTGGGTCTATTGGCATGATGATTTGCCAGACTATAATGAACATAAATAACAACAAGAGCAGTCAAAGGGACAGCTTGTATTGACAGTTGTCCCTATCGAGAGTTCTATCTAAGCTAAAAAAACACCCTTTAGAAAACAACCATTAATTCCATTTAATAGACTCTTTTTCTTATCGTTCTTCTTCCACTTCTTTGGTCTTTCTTTTTGTTCTCGAGTTGAGAAAAATTGCCGTTTTTCATTCTTTAGTCTTTAAACATGCATGTCATGTAACCATTATAGCAAGCAAGCAATCATTCAATCTGTAATAAATCTGCATACAAACGAGTTGCTTAAAAAAGCGGACGAAAAAGGAGGAGAAGAAGAAAAAGAAGAACAGGAAATAACAGAAGTAGGTAGATTTGTGTGTGTGTGTGTGTGTGTGTGTTTGTGTAGGTTTGTATTTGTGCGTTTGTGGCTTGTTTGTGCATTTATTTATGATGCTGCTTTGCCGGCCTTTATCGATGTCTAAGCCTTAAATTATTCATGAACATAGAATTTCTCGGTTTCTCTTTTGTTACTATCCTCCATTTTTCGACTCCTCGACTCCTCCACTCTTCGCCTCTTCGGTGCTTGATCTCTTTGCTTATAGACTAAATTTAAAAGCATGTTTAAAATTTAATTCATGCTCTTCCGAAACATCAGAGCTAGTCAGAATCGTTCGAGAATATTACGAGTTTACGGAGAGTGTACCCGGGGATTGTTGTTGTTATTGTTGTTGTTGTTGTTGTTTTTGTTGTGGTTGTTCTTCATTGTATGTAGTTGTTCAGGCATTTGCTAATAACTCTCCGATAAATCTTTAAAAGTTGCTAACGGCCAATGACAATAGCTTTAGACTCTTTGGTTGTTGTTCGAGAGTTTGTGTTGGACTCTCTACGTATGTACGTATATGTTTCTCTGCATGACACAATCGACACTCACTCAATTCAAACAACAACAACAGCAACAACCTGAAATGTTATGTTAAAATCTGTTTTCAATTTCTGTTCTGTTCAGTTAGAAATTTTCAATTCTTCAGTTTTAATAACTTTTCATTAATGCATTATGCATTAAGCACAAGCACGAAGCAGACGATGATGAAGAACAAGAGTAACCAATTTCCGTTAACAGATTGTGAGTGTGCGTGTGTGTGTGTTCCTCTCTGATTAGCTTTTCTGGCACATTAAAGGAAATAAAACAACAGCGACGCGTGACCAATCAACCACCAACGGACCAACCCACCGCCTGCTGGGGCGTAATATTTGCGTGCCTGAGTACGAGTCATATGAGTATGAGTATGAGTATGAGTATGAGTATGAGTGTGAGTATAAGTATGAGTATGAGTATGAGTATGAGTATGAGTATGAGTATGAGTATGAGTATGAGTATGAGTATCAGTATGAGTATGAGTATGAGTATGAGTATGAGTATGAGTATGAGTATGAGTATGAGTATGAGTATGAGTATGAGTATGAGTATGAGTATGAGTATGAGTATGAGTATGAGTATGAGTATGAGTATGAGTATGAGTATGAGTATGAGTATGAGTATGAGTATGAGTATGAGTATGAGTATGAGTATGAGTATGAGTATGAGTATGAGTATGAGTATGAGTATGAGTATGAGTATGAGTATGAGTATGAGTATGAGTATGAGTATGAGTATGAGTATGAGTATGAGTATGAGTATGAGTATGAGTATGAGTATGAGTATTGAGTACTTTCACGAGCACTTTCACTGTTTGCGGTTATGGTTCAGGCAGTGCAGCACAAAGAGTTAAAGTAAGAAAAAGCGATTATCGGAAGACCAGCGCAGCAGTAGACTTCATGGATGGTTGTGGTGGTATTAAGGCAGAAGGAGGTGAAGGAGGGGGGACGGGCACATTTGGTCAGCACTCAGACTAAATTACTCTAAAACGTAACCGCAAAGGCCCACACTTTCACCCTTTTATACATACAAACTCACAAATGCAACAACGTTACGTTACGTTACGTTACTCGCAGCGAATGCAAGCCAGCAACGAAATCGAGAAGCAACAATCAATCAGATTGACCGACGACTGACTGACCAGTTTCCGGCAGAAGACACTACAACCAGCCCAGAATACATACATATTATCGTATGCGAGTATATTGCTTCAAGCGTTATTCCACCTTTTCGTGGTTACAATTTCTTTGTTAATGGATAATGCTAAGTTTTTGTTGTTGTTTTTTAATTGCTTTACGTCGTTGTTGGTGTTTTTTGCAACACGCACTTGCTGCTGCTACCAGACACACTGAGAGAATTGAAGTAGATTTTTTAAAAGACAAAAAATTTAAAAAAACCAAAAAAAAAAAACAATAAAAGTGTTTGTTTTGATTTTTCTAAAGAGCTTCGTTTTATTAAATTAAAAAAAAATTAAAAAAAGATTAATTCAGAAATTTGTTGTAAGTTTAATTTTACAAGCTTTAATTGCAATTTTACTTTTTTACAAAATTTGTAAATTTATTAAAAATTTAAATTTCAAAAATTTACGGCTTACAAATTTAAAAAGTAAGAAAAGAAATGTTAAAATGTTAAGAAAAAATGTTTAAAATGTTAAAAATTTACATATTATAAATTTACCAAAAATTTTAATTACAATTTTATTCGTTTACTGTTGGTGTTTTTTGGAATGTTTTTTGGAATTTTGGGCGCATTTTTGCTAATTCAATACAGTCAAAGAAACATTTTTTATTCATTTCAATAATAATTCTTTGTTCTTGAGTGAAAATATAGGATCTTTCAATAAGAAGTGTCACGTTAAATATTTCAACTGTCATATTTCAACTGTCAATCCTCAACTGTCAGGGTGATATTAAATGACAACTAAAAAAACGGAAAAATGATTTCTTTCGGTAAAAGCGTTCGATATGGAAACTCTTTTATGAGTTTCTCCTTTTCGCAAAAGACGGAAGGCGGTAAAGAATGAATGAACAAAGTATTCTTAATGAAAGAACTTAACAGTTGTAGGGAAAATTGTACCTACTCTTTCCAGAAACCTCGCTAGGAATAAAAAAGTGTAGAATAATAAAAGAAAAAGATATATTTAAAGTGTATAAAAATCAAGTGTAAAAGAATTATATGAGAACAACAAGAAATCTTAAAAAAACAGATAAATTTATAACCTACTTCATTATAATTTATTTATTTATGCATTATTTATGATGAATATAAAATTAACATGTATGTTTATTACAAATAAATTGAAAATTATTGAAAATTATTAACTAAAAATTTTTATTGAAAATTATTATTAAGAATTTTGATATTAAAAATTATTGAAAATTAATTTATAATTTTATTATAAATTATTGAAAATTTACTGTAGAAAAATTTTTTAAGTTTTTGAAAATTTTTTTTTTATAAATTGAAATTGAAAAATTTATATTATTGTAAAATTTTGTGCGTACTTTTTTTCTCTGTGTATTTTTTTGCAACAATTTGAATAAATTGAAAATGTAGAAAAAAAGATGAAGTGTTAAAAAAGCCTAAAATTGTTAAAAATTGTTAAAATTTAAAGGGATAACTTTTTTTTCTGTGTGTACTTTTCGACAAACTTTGCTCAATTATTGTCATTAAACAGTGTATAAATTGTATGTATGTATGTATGGCTGTGTGTATGTATGTATGTTTGGATGTGTGTGTGTGTGTGTGTGTGTATGTGTACTTCTATGTAGTAGTTGTAGTATGCACGAGTATACCTTCTGGTACGCTTTTTCGTGTTTAACTTGATTCGACATCGATGCATTCCTGTATTTGTTGTTAGCATTGTTGTTACTGTTGTTTTTCTTGTTGTTGTTGTTGTTATTGCTCTTTTTTATTGTTCATTAGCTGCCAGTAAGCTGAAATAACTTCCTGTCTTGTTGTCTGCAACGCATTACTGCACCTCGTTTGTTGCCGATCGTGATGGCGATGGCGATGGCGATGGTGTGGTTTTTTAGCATGTGTGAGTGCGTGTGCATGCCGATAGTGTTACATACATACATACATATAGACCTTACACTTACATGGTTCGTTGATGTTTGCGTAAGCGTTCATTGATCGCTTCACTAATTTGCTTTAATTGCTTTGTAAATTTGAGCTGAATGAATGTGAATGGGTTGGTTAGTGTTGTGTGTGTGTGTGTGTGTGTGTGTGTGTGTGTGTCTGTCGCGCGCTCTCTCTCTCTCTCTCTCTCTGTGTGGGTGGTCTCCGTAGGTGCATCAGTTCTTCAACAAGTTACGGTTTATGGAGTATATAATCGTGTGTGTTTGTAAGAGTTTGTAAGGTTCGGTTGTTTTAGGCAGCGTGTGCTTGTGTGTGTGTGTGTGTGTGTGTGTTTTCGAGTGTGTGCTTTTATGGATAACGATTAGCCTCTTAATGCCAACACTGCGGTGGTCACGCTGCGGTGTTACGCTTTCTACTGCTCGCACTTCTCTCACTTTCCTCCATTTTTTCTAACTTAATCAATGTGAAAACAGAATGATTAATGAACATGAAGCTCAGTACGTTGTTGCGTGATCATTAACATATTAGCAAAGGACCTAAATATAATCAAAAATTTTACTACTATCATTTGAGCTAAAATTTTGGAAATACATAATTTTCTTAACGACATCGAAGTGCTGGAAAGAAGACGTTGAAGATGCCGAAAAGAGGCCGATGATACTTACCCGGCGGCATGAAACGACGGCTACCGACCGGTGCCTCAGCGTACGGCAGCCCCAGATACTGGTTAACATCGCGCAGGCCAGTCTGCGGTTGCATGCGTCGAACAATGCCCATGAGGCGACCCTGCTTCAGGCTTATCTCGGCGGTATACTGCAGCTTCTCGGGCTGAGTGTGGCGGCGACGCAACGGTGTTACCCGGGCGTCATTGCGAACGAATAACGACGGTGGCCTGATGGCCATCGGTACGCGGCGAAGGCTGGGTTCATCATTTGCAAATTTGTCAAGTTGTTCTTTTGCGGCTGCTGCTTCTTCTGCTTCTTCTTCTTGTTTCGCTGAGAGATTGTTAGCATTTGCTGAAGTTTCCTCCACATTTCGCTGCAATAATGAATGCGACGACGATTGCGACTGCGACTGCGTTGAGGACTGTGCGGCAGACTGCGACGAAGGCAGCGACGCCTTTTCTTCTCGTTTCATTCTCGGTGCTCGATTTGCCGTCTTTAAATCTGAGATTTTACAATCAGGCGGCAAAGTCAACAGCAACAACAACAACGATTCTGGCAAAGACGGCGAAGATAATGATGATGACGATGATGATGATGATGTTGGTGACGTTGTTGATGGTTGTGTTGTGCTAGTTGTTGTTGTTGTTGTTGTTGACAGACTCGTTGATGTTGCTCTGGAATTTATTGAATTGTTGTTGTTGTTGTTGTTGTTGTTGTTGTGGTTGTTGCTATTGTCCTTGTAGACAATTTGCGTTTGAGTCTGTTCTCGTTCTGGTTGTTGTTGTTGTTGCTCTTGTGCAAAAATTACCATTTCGTGCAGAGGATATTGTTGCTGTTGCTGTTGTTGTTGTTGTTGCTGCTGTTGCTGTTGCCGAATTGACAGCGCCTCACTGTAGCAACAATCTTGATTTAATCGCTGACGCTGCACGCTGACGAATGTCAGAAACAACAGCCAGAAGGCTGCAGTTGATGGAGTCGTTGATGGAGGCAACATCATTGTTGTTGTTGTTGTTGTTGTTGTGTTAGTTACTACTACTACCACCACTGACTTAGTTGTTGTTGGTGGGTCTTTTTTGTTGTGCATTTTATGGATAAACTGAAATGCATTTTTGCATTGTCATTGTTTCGTTCTGTTTTTGTTTTTGGTTTATTTTTTGTAATTTTCCAAGCCGTTTGTGGTTGACGTTTGTTTCAAATTTTTTTTGGATTTTTTTTTTTTTTTATAAAATTCTGTTGAGAATGTTTTGAGTTTATTTTAGTCTATTAAGTTTGTTTAAACGTTAACATTCTTATGGTTTTAATTGGTGAAATTGTTGTTGTTGTTGTTGTTAATGTTGTTGTTGTTGTTGTTGTTGTTGTTGTTAGTGTTGTTGTTGTTTTGGTCTGATCAATTAATAAAAAAGTCTATCGTGGCTGAGCAGGATCAAAAAAAAATTTTGCGATTATTTTTTTGTACTTTAAACATTAAAAGGAAAAAAAGGAAAAAAAATTAAAATAATAAAGACTTTTTTTAATGACTATAAAAATTTTTAAATTTTCCAGTTTTTTTTCGTTTCTTCAAATTAATTTATTAAACTGGAAAATGGAGTATGCAAAATGTTTATTAAATAAAAACATTTAACATAAAAATACATAGTTCGAAAAAAAAACTAAAAAAGTTTTTAAAAAAAAGAAAATTTTAATTTCCAAAAAAATTTTAAATTTTAATTAAAAAACAAAAAGAAAAGCCTTTTTTGATGCACGTGCCGCAACTTTTTGCGGCGTATAATTTCGCTGACGCATGGCGGCCAAAATTTAGTACTCAATCAACATGAAATGTAAAAGAACAGCAGCAGCGGTAACAACAACAACAACAACAACAACGACAGCTACTGCAGAAGGGACGAGTTTTTCATTTCAAAGCCTTGTAAATTTAAAACCAACCAAAAAAAAAGGAGCAAATAAAACAGCACTTTTTTCTTGTCACATTGCGCTAAAAAATCACAATAAATAATGAGCAACATGAGAAAAGCAATGCAACAACAACAATGCGTGTATATCGCATGTACAAACTACTGAATTATAATTGAAAAAAAAATACAATACATTACAATATAGTATAATTCAATGCAGATATAATTACGAGACGAACATATGTACAAACATGAAACATTAGAACATATTGCAACGCAGAGATATCGTAAATACTTCGTTTATGTACACTCGCCGGCGTTGCGCTTGTTTTACAATTAGTTTAAATAAGTTGTTGTTGTTGTTGTTGTTGTTTTTATTGTAGTGCAAACTACAAAAAAAAAATTGCTCTTCGCTTTTCTGTTTCGAAATATCTGCTATTTTCTGCTATTGTTACGCAAATGTTGCGTTGTCAGGCGTTGTTGTTGCTGGGTTGATTTTCTTCTTCTATTGTCGTTATTGTTATGGTATTTGTTATAATTGCTATTGTCAATTTCATAAATAATTCATTAGCTCTTTGTTAACGCTAAAGGGTTAAAGTGTTAAAGCATCATCGTTTTACAAATTCCGCAACGATTTTTCACAAAATCATAGACCACTAAATAAATAGCACTAAAAAAAAAATCACACAAAAAATTGAAAAAGAAAAAAAAAATAAATAAAAAACGCCACAATTTAGAAACATTTAAACAACGTTATTGACCCATACTCAATACAACGACGAGGCACGCAAAAAATCTTTAAAACATATTAAAAAAGCAAAAAAGATAACAAAATATTTCTAAATAAAATAAAAAACTCAAACAAACAAACAAAAAAAAAAAAAACAGAGTATTTGAATGGAAAATCTTTCAACAAAAAAAAAAAAAAGAAAACTCTCTGCTACGACATTACTTGAAAATACTCTGCAGCGAATCATGCCCGCATCCTTCCTGCAGATAGTCGTACGCGATACTAGATTTTTAGCAGTTGCTCGAATAAATTAAGTCAACTTGTTGTTGTTTGTCTTACTTCTTTTTATAAGTACGAGTATGTGTGTGTACTCGTAAATACCATTTTGTTAGTTTGCTTTCTCTTAATTCTGTTGTGATACAATATTTTTGTTCAGTTTTTTTTGTCAATTCAAAAAAACATTCATAGTATGGCGGTTCGCTGAACCTTTCGGTACACAGTCCGTCTTGCTTTTGTTTTCTGGTCTTTTCTACGAATTATTTTTATTCTGGTTTGATAGCATTATTTTAGTAGAAAAGTCTTTTCGTTTTTCTTTTCAAGGAATTGTGTCAATTTTCACTTTTGACAAAATGTGAATCACGCTCTTTTCGATTGAAAAAGATTGATGACTTTTTAGGTTAAAAGAGTTTTGGCTTCATGGCGATAATCATGATGATTTAGTCAATGTGTATTCAAAATAGTTTCATTGAATTTAACCCTAATAATATTCCTTTGAAATCTCGCTTGAGATAAAAGCGAGACAAACGCTGCAGACGAAACTTCACGTCAATAAAAATATCGCAATATATTTTGATTCTATATAGTTTCGTAATGTTTTCCAAACTTTTTTTATGTTAGAATTGATGTCAAATTGATAGAATTGATAGAGTTGATATTGATTACCGAGATTGTTATGATTTAGTCGTAAAAACCTCAGAGTCCAAACGATTTTCTGAGTAGATTTGATCTCATTTTAATAGATTTTTTATTTTCGGGTTTTTTATTTGTTTTTGTCGATTCTCTGAGCTTTTTTTTTTTTAACATATTTGACAATAAATTCCAAATTTATTCAGAAAAAAATTCAGAACGCGTTAATAAGTGTTATTGAGAAAAAATTATGGAATTTCTAAGAAATTCTACGAGAGCAAGAACGACTTTGAGTTTCTTCTTTTACGACAACACAATAATGCTATTTATTACTTTTTTATAAAAACTTACAAATTCTTTGGAAAAACTAAAATTTTTTCGTTTCTCCTTATATTTTTTGATTTATTTAAAATAGTTTATTTTTTGCCATATTTTGCGTTTTTTATTTTTTAATAAATTTTTATATTTTTTTGTATTTTACATTTGAATACTTTTAAAATTTTAGAAAATTAAATGAAAAATTAAGTACTGTTTGTGTTTTTGATTCATCACAAAATAATGTTTATTTTATATTTCGTAAAATTTGGAATTTATTTTTCCGAAACTTTCAAACTAAGCGTTTTTCAGAGAAAAAAAAAACAAAACGGAAAAGAAAAAATTGAAAAGAAAACAAAATTTACAATAACAAAAAGCAAGAGAAAAAAAAGACAAACAAAACCATCGTATTCAAAATGAGTATTTATTTTACTTTTCTTTTTTTTTAGCACAAAATCTCGAAACGAAATCTTTGATCTCGATCATGAATTTCTTGCGGGGCCATACCGTAAGTGCTGTTTTCGAGGACTTCGGCTAGCTCAAACACTTTTAATTATTGATCTAATTATTTATTTATTTTTTCACCAAAACGTTCTCACTTTGATCAGGCAGAATTTATTCGAAATCTTACGAGATACGAGACTGATGATTTTCTTGTTATTTGTATACACTTTAAAGCAAGTTTTTCACTTTTAGGTTTTTTCAAATTTTTTTTTTTAAATTCTTTGTAAGTTTTTTATTTATTTTTTTCAATAATCTTTTCCTTTTTGAAGTGAATATTTCTGGTTTTTCTTCACTTTTTATTGCCTTTCGCTAAACATTTCTGTAAAAACTTCTTCATAATTCTTTATTTGCTAAAAATAGCCACTCGTTTCTTTTCACTCTAGGCGCGTTAGATATGTATTTTTGCCCTTGATGGGAAGAGAACCAAAGAGATGGAAATTTGGAGAATATCCCTTGATGCGTTTCCGTTACTTTCGTGATGGATCTCGATCGAGCGAACGCGTGACGGCAACTGAAAGTTGGTTTTTCAGGCAAGTTCTAGAAACAATATTTGTTTTGAGAACTCAGCCGGCAAAAGACAGAGTGAGGATTTTTTTTGTATTTAAAAAAATCTGTGCACTTTACAGTTTTCAGAATTTCGGCGAGAGAGAGAGAGAGCGACAGAGAAAGAGAGAGTGTGTTTTAGTGATCTCTTTGAGGTTTTCAGGTTGAAGCGAGAATAGAAATTCAAAGTATTTAAAAATTTTCAAAAGGGAAATTTTCAAAAGGGAAATTTTCAAAAGGGAAATTTTCAAAAGGGAAATTTTTCAAAATTTGTTATGGCATTTCTGCTCTTTTTGTTTTTTTTCTGAAAACATCATAATTTTTTTAAGAAAAAGAACTATGAAAAATATGCAAAAAATATGTGTTGAATATTTTCTTTATGCTATGTTATAATTTAAAAGCTACACAATCATGAGATGACACATGATTTATGATACGAGTTTGATAAAAAGAATGCACTCGTAAATGAGTAACATTGTATATCAGTAGAATAAAAAAATTCAAAAGTAAATGAAATTCAGTTTTTACTAAAAAATCGTATTTTAAAAAATATACTCGCACTGTCAGTAAGACAAAATATTTCGTTAAAATTAAAACTATCGTTAAACAAAATAGAGATTGTGCTAATTCTTCATTTAGCATGACGTTCGCTCGTTTGTTTTAAGTAACAAAAATTCGAAGAAAAAACATGATAAAAAACTCATAACTTGCTTTTTTGGTTGCACGTAAAATATTTTTTTCTTTGGCATATATTTTGGCATAAATTTTTGCCAGGATTCTAGCACTTTTTTCTATCCTTCTATACTCGCACCCTTTCTCTCACTCTGTCACTTTCTCTCTCTCTCTCTCTCTCTCTCTCTCTCTCTTTCTCTTTCTCTCTCTTTGAGTGTGTGTCAAGTTTAATGCAGTTTATGCAAACGTAGACCGATTGCCATGCTATGATATTGCAGAATGATAAATAAAACGGATAAAGTTAGATGGCGTTATTTTTGGTGGTTGTTGTTGTTCGTGTTTTCGCCAACTCTGGCCCGGAGCAACAATCGCAGCTTGCAGTAATTGCCTTCTGAAAGTCTCTGCAGCTGCGATATTTCCGCTGGACCATAGAGCAAGAGTTGAACAGGTTAAGCTGAATACTTATAAAAATACTTCATCCGTTACTATCACGATTTTTTATTGTATTTTAAACTAGTTTCTAGTTTTCTTATTATTTTCATGGAATTTGAATTAGAATTAGAAGCAAGATAACATGAAAAAAGAAAGAAAAGGAAGGACTATGACGCTTGGAAGAAAAGAAATTAAAGCTAAAGGCAACAGAAAAGTAGAAGCAGCTTATTTTTGTATGTTTTTGTGATTGTTCTTCTTTTTTTTTTTGGTTATAGCATTTAAATAAAGTTTTTGTGAATGAATTTTTATAAAGATTTTCTCTAGAAATATTCACTAAAAACAAACAAACAAAAATACTAAAAAACTTTATTTACTGAAATTCTAAACTGAAAGACATCCTGGAATGTTCTCGTACAATAAATCGTAGAAATTCATTTATGACTTTTGATATGCATCGAAGTCATTCTGATGCATTATGGCATAATTTTTTGTCCACTTTAATACTTTTCGTATTACAAAAATTACAAAAAATGCCATACTGGAGCATTTTTCATAAGCATAGAATGCATTTTGGCATAACTTTTACATCAGCGAAGCATTTTTAAAAACATACAGTGCACTCGGGCAGCACTTCTGCGTAACAAGAGCACATTTTATAAGAGCGCAGTGCATTCTTGGAGTAAATTCTGCTTTTCCAAAAAAACACTTTTCGTATGCAATGAACACGTATTTTCGATGAACTTCTTGCAATATTAACCAATTATTTTTCGTTTAATTAGCGAAGCAGCATTTTTTTTTTCTTAGCCCAATTTCAAGATGTGTTCAAAAAACCAAAAAAGACCAAAAAACCCATAAAATTGGGAAAAATTTTTAATTAATAGTGACAAAGTTTTTCACGAATGATGAATATCGGAACATATTTGCTTGGCGCCATTGGCGTATGGTATCACTTTCCGTTTGTAATTTGTATGTGAAACACACACACACACACGAACACAACTAAACAACTGCATAGATTTTATGCATGTATGCTGCAATGTATTGCTGCATTGAAGAAAATATTGAAGTGAAGATCTGTGAAAACATGAAATTTAAAATTTTTCAATTTGCATAAAATAACGCAATACCGGAAAATTTGGCAACATAAAGAAAGATTCACATGTATTTTCAGATGAACAGCAACAACAACAACAACAACAACAACAGCAATAAAACACCAACTAAAACGGTAGAAATAAATTTAGAAAAAAAAAAAACTATGAACACGAACAACGATTGATGCGCTTCAGCACGTCGAAGCGTTGCCGAAGTACGCGCCGCACCGCAGTACGACGCTATTATTTTTAGACAAGTTAAAATTAGAATAGAATTTAAACTAAAATAAACCAAACTAAATAGATAAATAATTTATACGCTGAGATAAAATTAAATGCTCAAAAGGGGAGGGAAGGGAGGGAGTAAGTGGCGGGTTAAATGAGTACAAAAACTGAATTGTGCTAAAAATTTGAAAAATGTTGTTATAAAAACAAAAGATAAAAACAAACGGAGAATACGAAAATACAACGAGTTTTAAAGAGAGCAACGATTTATGTTTGTGTGTTTGTGTGTATTCGACGAGTCTCAGCAGTCCCAGAGTGTCGACATGGACGAAAAAACGCACGAATAATGCACGAATCAGGCATGAATATTTCTCCTTTCGCCAAGACTGGCGAAAATCCAGGGAGAAGAATCGATTCGAGAATCGATGCAAAAAGGGGTGATCAAAGCACGCCTTGGGGTGTCCATAATATGAACAGTGCTAAATTGAACAGTTCGAATCCAATCGTGAAGAAATGGTGAAGAAATCGTGAAGTTTTGCCTTTCAAAATTACTTCAAAAAAAGTTGTCTTACCAAATTTTTAATCGAGGATAAGCTCCTTCGTCTCACCTCGCTTCTCTTTATGACAAAGTCTATTAATTTTTATTATTTCCTTGAATTCATAAAATCAAGAACCTTTAAAATATTTCTTTTATACCTTTAAATTTTTTTTTTTATTTTTTTTTTAAAAATTACTTAATTTTTGCTATGATTTTTCATTTTTTTTTCTATGAAAGAATGCAATTAACAATGTCAGCTGTCACTGCTGTCCCTGACAGCCACTACTGCTGCTGCTGCTGCTGTCACTTTTCTGAAACATCGACAGAGAATTAGATCGATGTCTTGACCTCATCAAAATCTCTTCATCGACACTCTTCAAAAATGCTAATTAGATTTTAATTAATGTAATACAGAGCAACCGAAAAAGTTACTTCATTACCTTTCATTAATTTTTCTACAACGTTTTTATGGTTTTTGATTTTTGATTTTCGATTTTCTTCATTTTGTGTTTTTTTTTTTTCCTCTTTTGGCGGTTTTTATGCTGTGCACTTTTTGACGCGACCTTCCTGCGCGTTAGTTCGTTACAATCGAAACTATTGAAAGACTCAACAGATTCTTCTTTATTGCGAAAAGGCTGCCAATCAGAGCTGTTTTAATTATTTCATTTTGATCATTATGGCGCATTGTTTTTTTAAATTATTCTGCACTGTTTTTCACTTTTTCTCGTTCGTTTTCTTCAAGCTTGACGCTGTTGAAAACAGTTTTGAAAAGTATTGAAATCGTCGATAAAAATCTTTAAAGTTTCTTTTGGGTCTTTTTTTATGTTATGTAACAAGGTCAATTACCGAATTGTGATGAACATTTTTCCAAAATATCGTAACTCTTTAAACAATGTAACAATGTATTGAGATTTTAACGAGAGATTTTTTCGAGCTGTGCAGGATGCTTTTGTTCCTGTTGAATCTTTTTACTCTTTTTTTTTTTCGTGCTTTTATATTTTATTGGATTTTTATTTGTTCTGCATTCGGTTTTTTGTTAACCTGTAGCTAGCGCTGGTGCTGGTCATAGCCCGGGGCGATTTTGCATTAGTTGGAAAAGTTGAAAATAACAAGCAGCCACAACCGTTCGTTGGTTGGCTTTTTTCAATGAATGCTCACTTTTTTTGTGTTTTAATTTTTGTTCGTTAGTTTGCTTTTGTTTGTACGACTCTTTAGCTCTTCTATTCTCGCTCTCTCTCTCGTTCTCTGTTCTACCTCTGCGTTTGTATACCTTGAGATGTTAGTTTAACCGGCAAAAGCGACCGAAAAAAACAAAAAAACCTTAAAAAAAATGGTGTAGAAGTAGTTCAGGGTCCAAACGGCATTGTCGAAGAGAGGTAGAGAGTGGGCGAGAGAGAGAGAGAGTTTGTAAAAACTGGTACCTAGCAATAAAACTATTGCTCCCGGTAAGTGTTTTTATCTCGAGTTCATCTGCGTTTTGAACTTTGCTTCATGCTCGTCACTCTCGCCAGCTCTCGCACGTCCCGTTCGTTAGCCCCACAACACCCCACCCCTCGCCCCAAATTCAACCCTTTCAAGTTTTTTCAAATATCACAGCAACAAAAACGTTTTACTGATACTTATACCGGGCCGGTTAGGGCCCTTTTTTTGCATTTTTTCGATAAGCTTTAGTTCATTTTTTTCTTTATTTGTAATAAACCGATTTTCTATGGTTGGTTATGCTCTCGGTTCTTTTTTTTATAGCTTTAATGGCTGATTTGTTGTTGTTTCCTTGCGTTTTAATTGAACGATTTCGTATAAAAAGCGATTTCGAAGAAAACAAACATTGTTTGACAACATTTAGAAGTTTTTCGCTTTTAATCCTTATACTTTTGCGTTGTTGTTATTGTTGTTTTTGTTTGAATAAAAAACTGGTCATTTCCGGTTGTTCGACACCGGCTTCTCTTGTTGTCACCAAATGGAACTGACTTTTTGCTCGCTGTGAACGCCTTTGTTGGCCTGACATCTGTTATCGTTTATGCGTCGTTGCCTCTTCCATCCGGTTTTCGGTGTCTCAATGTGGCCTCTTTTTATTCTTCTTCTTTTTCTTCTTATATTTTACGAGTTTTGAAATTCAAAGCAGATTTTTTGGCCACAGTTTTTTTGATTTTGTTATTTCGTGAAATAAGAAAATATTGCCGGAAAAAATTGAGGGTGAAATATTTTGCTTATGAAAGCTGCATTAAAAATAATGCATTCATGCAGCGGAAGTAGGCCAATATCGGGGAAAAAAAACACATTACATACCGAAAGTGGTAGAAGGGGGAGAAGAGGAAGTAAAGGAAGAAAAGGAAAAAAAGGAAAATAAGAAGAGAATCGCGAAAATTGCCGCCAAAGAAAATTATTTATAGCGATTCTTTTGAACTGCGATGGCTTTGGGTGATGATAAGCGTAGAGGGAGGAGAAAGGAGGGAAGGAGGGAAGGAGGGAAGGAGAAGAGAAGGGTGGATGACTGCGTGTTCCAAGAACGCAACTTCTTTCCTGCCGAAGAAGGAAGAATGCAATTTAAACCGAACATTTTTTTACGGTGAAGATTCAAAAAAATTATTGCTATCTTAATTAAAAGTAAAAAAGGATTTTCGCCGAAGAGAAAAGAACATATTCTCTTTGTTACGAATATGTAAGGATTCATTGTCGCGTACTTTCAGGGTCTTTCAGCGGAAGCTCTTACAGGTTTTTCTTCTTGTAATCGCTTTAGCGTCGACAGGTCGAAGTAGAGAAATTGAAATTTAATTTAAATTTAAAGTTAAAACCAAAAAAATATTCGAATTTATAAATTTCATTTGATCAAAAAATACGCGGAATTTTTTATTCTTTCTGAAAAGTTTTTAAGGAATAAAATGATTTTCATAATTTTTTGTAAATATTTTAACGTTAATAAATGACATTGTTCGGATTGACTTAAAGTAAATGCGAACTTAAATTTGAAATCAAAAAAATTTTTAAATTCAGAAATTTAATTTGATCAAAAAATACGCGGAATGTTTTATTCTTTCTGAAAAGTTTTTAAGGAACAAAATGATTTTCATAATTTTTTGTAAATATTTTAACGTATGTTAGTCTAGCATTAAAAAAAAATTAATTTAAAACCAAAAAATGATTCGAATTCATAAATTTTATTTGATCACAAAATACTCGGAATCTTTGAGATTCTCAATAATGGGTATTTTTAATGGTACAATACAAAATGGCTGCCAAGATCTATGATAGGCCACTGATTAATTGCTTCAATCATGAAAAAAAGCTCGTGAAACTACACAAATTCCATTAATTTATTGATCAATTGATGTATCAAATAATGAGAGAACAAAAGCAATGAGAAAATCATTAATTTTTAAAATAACAAAAGGAGAAGAAAAAGCAGAAGCGTTAAAAACATGTCATTAGCAAGATGTTCTGACGAAGTGTTAACAAAATTAATTTCGTTTTTTTTTTTGAATCTTCTAAAAAAAGTAAAAATTTTGAGAAAACAAAAAAAAAGGAAATATTAATTAAAACTCTTGCAGGCAAAAGACACCAAAAACTGAAATTATTTATAACTGAAAAGTTTAAAGGCCCCCGAAGAGACCGAAGAAACCTGAAGATCATCATTATCTTTAAATGTTTTGAGCTGAAGATGATTATGACAGAAAATCCAAAAATAAAAGCTTTTAAAATTTAACTTAAAGGCAACCAAAATAAATTGACAAATTTATGTTACAAATTAAGATTTAAGATTCGTTGAAATTCTTGCGCGATAAATGGTTTTATGGAGTCTTCATTAAACTGAATAAAGAATTTTAAAAAAAAATTTCAATATTTAACGAAAAATTAACGCAATGGCTGGATGAACTGCATGATAATGAGATAAAAATACTCGCATAAAAATAGAATAATCACAAGAAACACTTAGAATAATAAAACTGAAATTTAGCCCGGCATTGTTTATTCGGCATTGTCGAAAAATAAAACAACTATTTTTAAACCGTGACTTTGTTTTCGGTTTTATTATCGTATCGTACTTCAGGCTGGAAAATGTTTTCGTAAAAAAAAGCAAAAAGAAACCGCGTTGTTTGGCAAAGAAAAACAACTCAAAGGAATTACAACGGCCTGTTTATTTTTAAGACTACTCCGCCTTCTTTTTCTTTTTCTTTAGCTTTTTCACTATATCTATATACCGCTCTCTTACTCTCTCTTTCTCGCCAGCTGAGAAAAAGCAAAAAGAATGCAACTCTGCGGATTACAAGAGCTCGAAAATGCAGATAATGCTGCAGTAGTCTGCAGCGTCTGCTGCATGCCGCCGATGAAGCACGATAAAGTCGTGTTCGTTGGAGGACATAAAAAATAAGGGGAGGAGGGGGTGGGTGGAGGGAGGACGTAGAGTGGTAGAGGTGCGGGAATGAGAAGAAATGCTTACCGACCGACAGAAGATGATTTTTTTTGCTGATACTTTCCTCTAAAACGCATTTCATACTGAACATTGAACACTGAGAAGACACTGAGAAGGCACTGAACATTGAGCACACCGAAGGAGACACGGCGACGCAGCCTCGAAAATTCCAAAAGGGTTCGAATGACTGATGGCTGGAGAGCGATAAACGACTAAGAAAAACTATTCGTGAGTAGAGAAGAATGCAATGAAACGCTAAAGCACAATTAGTGTGAAGAGAAGAGACGAGGACTCGCATGAAGCATAAGAACATTCCAACTGGAGCTAAAATGATTTTACAACAACAACAGCGATCACGACGACATTGAGCTAAACTGTTGAAAAAGTTACGAGTATGGCGTGCATGCGTTGAAAATGGAAAAAATTTCATCTTACGCGTGCGTCGGTTACCAGAATTGTTAGGAAAAAATATAAATAAAAAGACTTAAGCATAATTAGTTTAATTGAAACAATCTTCAAAAATTTTCAACAACAAAGTTGGCAACAAAACAAACGCAATACAAAATTCAGGCGTGCTGAATTCGGAATTCGAATAAAAGCGAAGAGTTCAATCGATGGCCCGGCAGCCATAAAATTTCTGTCACGAATCGTGCCCAATTAAGAATTTCTAATGATTATAAAAAAATCTCCACCTTCCTTCATCACTGCATCACTCCAACGCGTGCCCCAACGAAGCATTCTAATTCAACGCAGTGCAACGCATTGCTAAGATGCTGCGCTCACGCCTTGTTGCAGTGAGAGTGTGCGGCCGGCAGCAGCAGCAGCAGCAGCATTGACAGCATTAACGCCAGATTTATTTTGATTACGCTTTCGCTTTCGCTCGAATACTAAATTTTCTTTTTCGCGCTGCAACAATTTGGAACATTTGCTGAACATTTTCCGTTTTTTGGCAATATTTCTTGAGAGATTAAAAATAAACGGCCCTCGTGACGTTGACGCAAGAGCGTCAGCGTACGCGCGATGCTGACGGAAGAGCAGGAGCAGTATGATGAGGTCTACGGCGTACTTGTGTGTGTGTGTGTGTGTGTGTGCATGTTTTGTGACGTACTACGTGCTATATATAAATAGGTTACATTCGTACGAACATGTTTGTTGTTGTGTAATTAAATCGATCTGTCATACCAGATGGTTGTTACAACAACTGCATTAGCTACAAAAACAACAACACCACAACAGCAACAACAACAACTACCACTGCCTAAACTACAAAAACAACAACAACAACCATTAGCATAATAATGCCTGAGAGCAAAAAGAGCAATAAATAAATTCTTCATCCTCCGAATTTTGTTGATGCTGGCGCGCGAGCACGCGTCGTGTCGCGTCGTCCCCTTTTTTGGCACGTTGCTTCTGCAGGAAGAGGCCGCCCGGCCACGTACATTCGAGTACGTACGTATGCGGCCTGTTTTCTAATTTTTGAAAGTTATTTGTTATTTGTTTGCTTTTGTTTTTGGCTTTTGGTTTTTGCTAAATTTAGCAAAGCGCATCCCCCTTTCAATTATTTGCGACGTATTTGCGGTTCAGTTGATTGGCTGCATCATCGTGTCTTTGCTGCTGCTGCTGGTGCCTCGTGCGTTGCATTCAAAGCAGTTGAACAGCTGTCGTTGTTGCTTTTAATTATAGCATCGTATGGATGGTTTTCTCTCCTTTTGGATAAACAAACACTTTCGCAAAGGGCTGAAATGTTTGAGCTTCAGCATCAGAAATGTTATATGTTTTCATGACTTCTATAAACAGCATCAAGGAAAGTCGAGTAATTTTACAGAAAAAGCAGCAAAATAAGCATAAAAGATGACGACTTTTGTGATAATCATAATTTCTGAAAGCCTACGAATTATAATCATCAGCTTTTAGCAGAAATTTATTAATGCTTCACGCTCTCTGTCGCCTGTTTAGGTTATAATTCTGTTCAATACGAATCGATATATTGAATTTTTATAAAGTTATCGAGATTTTAGGACAAAGTTATTGCATACAATCGTATCGTTTTATCGTATATACATTTAGTATTTCACGAAAGTGAAGCTTTCAAATTATTATTAAATAATTTTTAATAAAGTAATAAAAATATTAACGTACTTGAAATTTGTGCCGCAGAATTTTTTTTTACCTTAGAAAAAACCATGTTCGTGCAGGCCTCAGAAAAACGCTTTCATAAAAGACGAAAAGTTATGACCAATTTTTTATGGCGAAATCGGCCAGAAAAAACCTTTTAGAAAGAAGACTTTAGAAAAAGTAGATGCTGCAGAAGGACGTTTACGATTTCTTGTTAACATACGAGTATAATTTCAATAAATTTTTTCTAACATTTTGCTATTTTTTATTTATTGAATAAAACCTTAACCTTTTCGTAATATTTAGCAAAAAAAAAATGCCTATGCCTAAATTTATTAGCTTTTTTCTCTTCAACTTTTGCTGATTAATTTTTTTTTTTTTTTGCCCTACGCCTTCCATTCCTAAACTTGATTTATCGTTGTCAATCCTTCAGAGAATACGCGAAAATGTTGTTAAAAGGCAAAAAGAGCAAAAAGAGCAACAAATTGAAAAAGTAAAAAAAAAAATTCACGAAATCGGCGCGACGCAATTCTCCAGGATTTTATACGCCCAGCGGAATACGCCCTTTTTTGCCCACAATATATTTTGTTTTTTTTTTTTTTTTTGAATCTGTGCGTTCTTTTGTTGTTGTTGTTGCGGTTTTATGTTGTTTTATTGTTTGTAACAGTTTATAAAAAAAAGTTGTTGCCAAAAAAGGCCAACCTTCACATACTCGTACGGACACACACACACACACACACACACACATGTAACACATCGCTGTACATGCGGCTAATATTTAATTTTTGCTGAAAACTTTAGCTTTTATTGTTTTGAAATTCTGTTTTGTTACAAATTTTAGGGCATTTTTTTGGAGTGTTTTTTTTATTTTGGGCAAAATCAAAAAGCAACAAAAAAAAAACAAAAAAAAAAAAAAAACAAAACGACAAAGCATTCATTGATTTGTTACTGGCGAAATAATTTGATTTCTGTTGTTTTTGTTTCTTTGTTTTTTGGTAGAGAAAAAAGGAGAGATATTTTATGGTTTTCCCGCCAAAATGTTGTTTTTACTTACCACGCTGGAAGAGTGGGTGCGTGTGTGTGTGTTTAATTTTTTGGCAATTTTCCCGCCGCCCCCTCCTTCATACCAACACACACACATACACACACACACACTCATAGTCACCAACATAACATCTCCGTTCGTGAGCGTTCATGTAAAACATTCACAGTTCATCATGCACGAATCATGCACGACATTTCACCGTCGTGCTTCAATCGTGTTGGCATAGAAATCGAAAAACCATAGAAATTCTTCGATGACAATTTCTAACAATTCGCCAGATTTATTTTTAATGGTACAAAGAGAAGAAGCAAAGCCACAGCGGCCCGGATCGGACCGATGAGGTAATTGTGGTGCATTCTGGGAGTGTTTCTGGTTGGTTTGATTTGAAGCTTCGCCGTTTGAAAATTGCGATGACAGTAAATTCATTCGCAATTCATTTCGCTAAAAGAATTTCCTATTTTTTGTAATCGATGCAGGCTAATTTCGACAATTTCTTATGATTTTGGTCTGGACGATGAGGGTGAAAATTATAGCAAAATCATAGTGCATGAGTTTTCGTCACTGATTCATGTATGAAATTGCCATGAAGGGCATGTTGAGCGGTGGCATGAGGTACGTGCTTTGCATACATTCATATTCGATTAAAAATAAAATGCAAGAAGAACGAAATAAATTTTAAACTTCAAAACTGGTGCGCTTGTTTCGCTAACAAAATCGTGAAAAACTGGCTCATGGTATTTGTGGAAAGTGCGAGGCGGGCGGGCGGTTGCGAAGTGTTTGCATCATTTAAGAGTTATCACAAAGCAAAATGCTTTCACGAAACCGCAAAAAGTTCCAACCGAAATTGTGCAAAGTGTGACGATATCACAAAAAAAACAGGACGATCCATTTCGCAACAAGACAATGACTTGTTGTTCGCTGCTGGCTCGCACTCGCTCTCGCTCTCACTCTCGCTCTAATTGCTTGAATTTTATTGAAATTTTATGACATGAAAAGAGCAATCTCTTTCTCCTGCTCTTTTTGATTTGAGATGGGTTAAGGTTTTTAAATTTTATATACATATGTTAAATCGATTTAGGAAAATATTTTTAAAATGAAAAAAAGCACTTATTTTGATTATGTAAAATTGTTGTTATTTGATTGTTGTTGTTGTTTTGTTGGACGTTATGAACGTGGTCACGAACGTGGTTATGTCGAAAGAATTTACTTTTAATTCCGGGTAATAAAAGTTCCAGGTATTTTTTGATCAGGGCCTATAGTATTATTTTTTCTCTATATTGTTTTTTTTTGTTGTCTATATAATTTTAATATATTCTCTTTTATGGCGAACTGATCAATTAACTGACTACGTGCTGCAATAATTGATCAATAATCAATGCTTAAGCAGCATTAAAATATTTCTTGTATTGACAATTCGTGGTAGAATTGAAAATGGTGTTGTTGTTGTTGTTGTTTTCGTTGTGATTGTCTTTTGTGAATTGTGAAGAATTTATTTTAAACTCTTTGGAGGCATTTGATTGTTGAAAGAATTCAATGAAATCTTTTTTAAAATCGTAACAAATCAATGGAATGCATTCAATTCATTCGTTTCTCTACCTCTCTCTCTCTCTTGCTTTACATTTCATTGCCATTGAAAATACGATAAAACTGCTTTTGGCCTGGTTTATGTTGTTGCTATTTTCAATTTCGCCATAAATTATTGTTGTTGTGGTTTTTTGTGTTGTCTGTTGGTGCTATTTTTGTATAGCTGTTGCTATTGCGTCCGTCCGTCCGTCCGTCCGTCCGTCTGTCATCTGAAAATCTGGCAGTTTCGAGTTGTTCGATCTGCGTAGAAAAATGTGCATTCGTTATATTCGACATGATTTGTGGCATGCGAATTTGGCAGCACTGTTTATCGTTGATCAGTTACTGCGAATTTGAAATATTTTTGTTTAAATGAAAAGAGCACGAATTTATTATTTTCCTTTTTGCTGTCGCTCAACATTTTTGAGGTCGCTGCTGCGTGAAGGAAAGCATGCGTTGCGAGAGAGAGAGAGCGAGAGCGAGCTTGTGTGCAATTATGTTTATTAACAAACTTGTTCGGTACTTTTAATAATGATTTATAGATTTTTTGGACACACAAAAAAAAATTAGTGATCCCGGAATAAAAATGGTTCGAAATATATGCGTGCTAATGATGCAAAGATTTACGATTTATTGCAAAAAATAGTAAAAAAAACTATTTTTTAATATTTAAAAAATTATTTTAAACAAAATGATCAGCTTTTGAAAAATTGAAAAATTGAAATTAATTGCGTAAAAAGAAATTGAAATTGAATACAATAAACAATTGAAGAAAAATTCAAAAATAATAAATTAATGATAAGAAATTCAGCAAAATAATTTAAAAAAAAACAATTCATTTCATTTCATAATAAATATGTATTCAATAAATAGACAAAGGAATAAATAGACTAAAAGGAACTATAGACAAAGGAATATACGTTGATGAAACTTATGAAAAAAAAATGAAAAAGACAACCGTAACTTAAGAAATTATAAGTAATAAAATAAATGAAAGGAATAGAATAAAGTATACACAGACTCTTTGAGATAAAAAAAAAATAAAATCAAACTAATTTTTATTACTAAAATTGCAATGAAACTATTTTGTTATTTCCTACGACGCGAATTATGCGCCATCTCTTGTTAACAAAATGTATTTCCTTAAGAGTGCTTTTTGAGCAGCTCTCTCCATAAAAGTTCCAAATAATTACTCATTTTTTCAAAAGCATGCGCGTTCTTGTTTACGCTTACGCGGTCGACGAGTAAGCACATTAGTACGAACACAGACCTTTACTCGTACTCGTGAGACGACTAAAGTTTAACTCGTTAGGTTTAGGTTGATGTCGAGCCTTTAGTGTGGAAACTTTTTTTAGTACAAACTAAAAATTGTAACCGAGTACGAAGGCCGAAGGCCGAAAGCAGAAACAAATAATTGCGTTAAGATTTCGTGCTGCTCAGCGTCGGCACGCTTGCTTGGACTTTTATTTATTTCAGCTTTCGAAATTAAAGCTTTAGGCATTGCGTCTACTGACTGCCAGTCTTCCTATTCGTTTATACGGTATACCCATGAAGACATTTGGAGAGCAAGCAGATATGTATAATTAACATGCTTATTCATAAGTTCACTTTTACTCGCCGCTGTCGTACGACGCCGTCTTTTTAGCACGAGACGACACCTAAATTTGCTGTCGTCTTAAAATGGACGTTTTGACGTCTGCTGTCGTACTTGTAAATAGCTTTAAGTCATCTCAAACTCACCACCTAGTCGTGCCACTGCAATTTGTGTATGCTAGCGCTGAACATTTTATCTAGTACACAAACCTCTTAGCACATTGCAACTGATATGAGCGTAAAAGACCGCAAGTCACTTTTAAAACAAGTAAGCTTGTGAATACGAATTCTGCCAAAAGGTGATTTTTCAACGACGACGACGACGACGACGACGACTGACTCGGTGAGCTTGTAATCGTGAAAAAATTCTGTAATCGTGATTTTCATAGACTGCGAGACTTTGATGACTACAAAGAGGATGTTAAAAAAATTGAAAAAAAGAAAAACTCTGAATTCGAAATAAATGCGGACGATTTAAAAATTCGTATTCGAAGAGACGATATCGTTTTCAAAATGGTCTTTTTATTCTTGTTTAGAATACAAAAAGACGAAAGACTATTTTCGAAACGATATCGTCTCTTGGAATAAGTGTGTTAGAGTACATACTCGTACCGATTACTAGGTGAAGGGGGGCCTTCACGTTGGGGGAGGGGGGGGGGGGTTGCTGCTTGTTGCTGTTTGGCCAGATGGACTTGCCCTTATTCGGATTGTTTCAATTTTTAATGAATATGATGCAAAGCAGAACTCATTTTGTGGTGCTTCATTGATTTCAAACACATTTACAAAACCCATACGCCCATACAGACACACACACACACACACATACAAACACACACACACGCATACACTTCATCAGTTCAGCAAACAACCAGGAGTAACGGCATTTGTTGGTGATTGTGAGCGGTTCATTAAATTTTACTTCCTTTTGTTTGTTATTATTATTTTAACGACAGCTTTTGCTGATATGAAAATGGCTTTTTATCAGTGCAAAAACAACAACAACAACAACAACAACTCTCCTATCTTCCACCTGCTCCTGCCCCACCGTAAGCGCTCCAAAAACTGCAAAAAATTTCACAAAAATTTTAAATCTATTTTAATAAAGTAAAAAGCATTATGGTTTTTGAAATTCCTTTAGTCCTTGATAACGACTTTTTACAGACGATTGAGCAACTTGTTACTTGATTTTATGGCGTTTTTAAAGGCATTTTTTACTCTTTAAAAATTATTAGGTACTCTTTTTAAATTGATGCACAAAAACACAGAAAATCATTTTATAATTTTTATTTTTATTTTTAGTATTAAAAATTTTACCTCTAAAATTCAAAACCGTATCCACTTATAATACACATGCACTGACGAGTGTATGTAAGGAAATTCCTTCTTGCTTTGAGGAGCAACGTTGGGGTAGAAAATTGTTCCTTTGGAGGAGAAAAAATATCCTTCTCCTTTTGGTGCTGTACAGTAACTGTTACTCTTCCGAAATTCTCTTTGAGAGTATTTATCTCGTATGTATTTACTCTTTTAAGTGAAAAGAGATCAAATGAGTGGCAAAAAGGCCGAGAGGGAGAGGGATAATATTATAAAATAGTGGGGGTATTCCTGGTTTTGGGCTTCTACTTGTTTAGTTCGTGTAAAAAATAATGAAAAATGCAACTAATAATAAGCAAATTATAGCGCTTATCTCTTATCGCTCTCTCTATTATCTCTTTTTAAGACTCTCAACAGTGGTCAAGTAAGACTATACAACCCTTATAAATGCCCAGAAAGGGATCGACTGGATCCGGGGGCTTTACTAAGCCCAAAACTTGACAGATTTCATGTATTGTATATATTTTGACCATTGGCGTATATGTATACAATAGCTCTTGCTTATTGTGAGGGGCGGTTAATATTCTTTGGCGGAGGTTCAAAAGTCATCTCAAATGAGAAAGTTTTGCAAAAATTTGAAAATAAATGCAAAAATTGATGAATATACAATTTTTCAACTTTTTTTTTTTTGCAAAAATTTTGCAACTTTTCAAAGAGGCTTTCAAAACAGCTGATTCAAGAGAAGAGAGAGTGAGCTAGCCCTTCTTTTCTTTTTTGAGCTATTAACAGAGACCAAAAGAGAGAGAGGATGATTTTCCTCTCTCATGATGGGCTCTGGGCTCTCTCTGAATAAGGCTTATTTAAATCTTAAATGGTTTAAAATTAAAAGGTTCTAAGATTTTTTGAAAGCAAAAGGACAAAAAGTGATAGGCCTAAATTTAGGACAATTAAATTTTTTTTTTAATTCCCAGCTTCTGTAAAACTCTCTGAAATAATCTCTCTCTTGACTCATAGAAATAAAATAGAGAAAGAAAATTTTTCCCCGTTTTTTTCTGCTCTCTAGATTTCGAATATTTCGAAAGATTTATCTCTCTTCTCTCAGGCTAACACCAGAAAATCTCTCTCTGTGACTTAGTCTGTTTTTCCCACAAAGGAGAGTCTCTCTCTCTCCGGTTCATTCGCGCTATTTCCTTTTTCTCTCTCTCTTCCTCTCTTGCTATCTGTTTGTCGTATTTTCTTAAAAATCGGGAATTTTCTTGACTTTGAGGTTGACAAGAACCTTGAATGGTCTCCGACAAAATTTACGTCAGTACATGTTCGATATTTGCTTGGTCTGGTAACGGCTAAAAAAGAGAGAGAGAAAATCTCTGAAAGAAACACAAAGCTGTTAGTACAAAAGAATGAAGGCACTAAAGCGCTCTAACGGTATTTACTAAGGATTATTTACGCTCGATTTCAAGTGTTTGGTGGTGACGGTTTCGCGATGGAATAAAAAACCAAAAACACAAATTCATTAAAGAACTTCATTAGCGAGCTATTTAAATTTTTTTGGCCAAAAAGAAAAAAAAACACCGAGTTTTTTGCTATTTTTTGTGAAGTGCAAACAACGCCCTGCGCGCCCTGGTGTGGGCAGCCGTTTTCCGGAGCCAAGCAAGCATCCGTGCAAACGTCAACCGCAATCAGCGGTCGATTGGTCGGTCGGTCGCTACTCCGGTCGGTACGTTGGTGCATTGGTCCGTGTTGGTCCATTTTGATCTGTCGTTTTGGTCTGTCGGTCGCTTGAATTTCGTTGCATTACGCGTGCGGTGGGTGACGTGACCCCCCTCCCACCCCCTCGTCCCGTTTAATGCCCTCCCGAATGACGGTTGCTGTTCTTGTTGTTCGTAGCGCTGCAGAGTGCCCTTCGTCGTCGTCGCATTACTCGCATTTCTCGTGTTGACTTTGCCTCAAGCGCCCCCTCCGCCCCTGCCAAAAACCTTCACCGCACGGGCGAAAGGACTAACAAATGTGTCACTATTAACTGGAGTGTGTGCGAACGAGAGTGTCGTTCGATGCTCGTTTTTGCTCTTTTTCAGTGTGCTTTTTTGCAATTCGTCACGCGCGTGCAAACAATTTTGCAAATAATTCAGTGTGACTTTTGCAACGCCATCGAGTGAGCTCGGACGGACAATTATTCGCCAAACGAAATGGAATAGCTGTTTATAGAGAGGACGACGCAGCGTACACTCAAACGGTAATTATCATCATCATTATAATGTTTGATTATGTTGGTTTTGGCTTCAGGTCGAGGTCGAGGCAGCTGCGATGATGTAAGAATAAACGCTCGGAAGATATTTTCTGAGAGGTCAACCCCTTTTAGAGACCTAGAAAAAAGTAAAAAAAAAAGCAAAAAAAATGTTATAAATTTTATTTATTATTGCTAACTTTTCTTTAGTGGCCTTTTTTGTGAGTCACTTTTGGTGTTCGCTGCCCGGAGAAAATTAAGTTGAGAGAATTCTCATTATTGGGTTCTTTTTCTAATCCTTTTAAAATCACAGTCGATCCTGGACAATTCGAAGAAATCAAATCGAAATCCTAACGACATGCCGACGACAACCAAACTCGTCTCGAACTATTCGACTTTGGTCCTTGAAAGTTGTCGCCAAAAACAATTACAATTAATCAAAAGAGAAAAAAAAGAGGCCAAAAGACATAAAAAATACTATGATTTTCCATCGTAGAAAATTTTATGTAAATTTATACTGGTTTGTCTCGTCGTTAGACGACAACAATCGTTAGACAGACGGACGGAAGGACGGAAGGACGGTTGGACGGCCACCAAAGTGTTGGCAAAGTGTCACAAGCGTGAAGAAATTGAGAAAAAAAAGCACAACAACGACATTAATACCAACAATAAAAGCAACAGCAATAGCAATAGCAATAACCCGAATAATGACAATAAGAACACAAAAGAGATTGAAGAAAAAAGAAGAAAAAGCATCCTTAAGGGTAGCTTAAGTAATGTGCGTTGTCGTTGGCATCGCTGTCGCGTCGGAAATCGTTAGTATGTTTTTTACTCTGTTGATTGATTGAGGCAATGAGAAGTATCTTTGCCTTTGGTCGAGGGTTTTTCGCCCCTTTCTCCCCTTTTTACTTACTTCTGGACATTTCTTTAGAGGGTCAAGAAGAGAAAAGAACAGAAAAGAACAAGGTATAAACGGTTTATGGTAGAGAACAAATCGCTTTGACTGAATTTGAGACATTTCTACAAGAAGACTCATGTGTGTGTGTGTGTGTGTGTGTGTGTGTGTGTTTTGATGTGTTTGTGTGCGTAGGTCGTAACCTAAGAGTCTCAATCTGAACACTGCAAAAAAAAGGTACAACGCAAGAATCTATAAAAAAAGCAAACATTTTTAGGATTTATCAAGTTTCTTGTTTATTAGTCATAAAAGGTAACACTCACAGCACACACACACACACACACACACACACACACACACACACACACACACAGAGAAACACCAGTAGCTCACAATAACGGATTTATGTGTAATAAAAATGATGCATGAGCCGCCGCACGTCAAATAAATAAATCCGAAAAGTGTCATCAACGAAAACATAAAAAGTAATATCGTACAAAAGAAAGAAGTAAGTAGCATAAATGGAGAAGAAAACAGCATAAATAAGCATAAATAAAGAGAATGTGAATAAAAAATTTTTAAAACGTGACAAAGCCACGAATTACACGAAATCATAAAGGTATATACTATTCTTAAGCGAATGAAATTTTATGAAAATAACTTTTTTTTTTTGAAAGAATGAAATTTAAAAAAAAAAATTAATTGAAGCGATTTTTAATTTTATAATCGATTTTATAGATTCTAATTTTTTTGGGCATTATTTTAAGACTATTTTAGCGACTACAAAGTCCTTAAAAAATAATCAGAAAAAGCTGTGAAAATTTTTATGATTATAATGTCATCATGTCGATGAGTTCGTCTGTTGTCGCTGCGTGTTAATTTAATTAAGTTTAACGCGAACTTGGAAAATTATACTCTGATCTAACAGAAAATCTTTTTTTTTTGATCTTTTTTTTATTGTATAGATTTTTTAAATTTTTGTTTTTTTTTTATTTAAAGAGGAAAAAAATTTATAACTTTCAATCTTTATGTACGTACATACATATATCTAATAGATCTAAGCCGAAATTTAGCCTCAAAGGTCCCTCATATTAAGCGTAATTATTTTCGGGGTGATTTCTTTTTTTTAAATTTTTATTTCCGAGCGTTTCTTTTGAGCTTTTCTTTTGAAGACTAAAAAAGGGAGCCCGCATAAAACGATTTCTTTTAACCGCTATTGAATAAAAAGCAAGAAGAAGAAGAATAAGAAGAAGAAGAAGAAGTAGTGAGTGACTAATAATGCTTCTTCTTTTCTTATCCTTAACGTTATTCTCGTTCACTTGAAACGCTTTCTCTGGACTCTGATTTCCTCTTCGCCACGCCCCTTCACCCGCCTCTCTAACCCTATTCTTTTACGGTTTTTGTTTACTCATTGTGCTTTTTAATTGTTCTTTTCATCTTTTTTTTTTTGCTTCATCTCCTAAGCGTTGCGTTCACTTAACGTCAAATAATGACTCTTTATTAACGAGGCTAAGAAGCCTTCGTAATTAGCCATTGTTGGCCAAGATTTTCTTTGGAGTTTTTGGTTGTTTTTCTTTATGAAACCACTTAAGTTGTAGTTTGTAGAGAGAAAAAAGAAGAAAACGGAAAAGAAAATACAAACAAATGCTATTTTATAAAAAAATTTCACCAAAAAAAAAAAAACAAGAAGAAAAGACTGAATTTAAGTATGGTGAAGTAAGCGCGGGGAGAGGGAAAAATTTGTCCTCATTAAAAAAACAATTTCTATATATCGAAATCCTTCGGAAAAGTGGCGGCTCTTTAGCCTCCAAAAAAGGCAAAAGCTAGAAATAATAACTTTTAAAATCTCTGACAAAATTCAGGCCAACTTAAAATATTTTAAAATTATAAAATTGTTTTTGTTGGTAATAAATAAAATTTTTGTTTTTTTTAAAAGTTTAATTAGTTCAAATAACTTCGATGAATAAATATGTATGTATATTTTTTTTGGTCTAATAATTTGTCATAATTTTTAAATACAAAAACAAAAAAAAAATGGATATTTGTCATGTTGTTGTTGCTGTTGCTGTTGCTGTTGCTGTTGCTGTTGCCGTCATTGTTCTCTTTTCTGCCATAAATTTTTAATCTCGGCACTCTTTTTTTTTTTTTGTTAGTTTAATGGAAGTCAAACACACACACACACACATACGCACGCACAAAAGAGCCTGAAATTGAGTTAATTTACTGAAATTAAATTAATTATAACATGCAGAAAATAAATAAAAGAGTATAATATATCGTAAAAAAGGAAAAAATTATTATTATTCAAAGTTTTTCGAATTTATGAATAATTTTTTTCATTTTTGTTGTTCTTTAGTGTTTTTAGTAACAGCCAGGCCTCACACAGAAAACATAAAAGCTCTGTGAAAAACAACTCAGTTCAATGAAAAAGGACTTTTAACAACAACAACAACAACAATTATACCTGCTGTAGAACGATAAAGGAAAATTCAAATCGACAACAAAAAATAACAAAAACCAAAAGCGCACGCGAAAGTCATTAAAATTTCAGGCACATTAAAAACTGAAAGCTGTGCTTTTTGGTTAAAGCAGTAGCATTTAACAACAACAAACAACAACAACGATATTAAGAGCAGCAGCAGGCAGCAACATTTATTAGTAAAAAACAGAAGACTTGAAAAAACGGATTGCTCAAAAAAAAAATTAATATTTTGTTAATATCGTCGGTACGATATGGAAGAAAGAAAACAATTTTAATTAAATCCCAACCACTACAACAACAACAGCAACAACAACAATAACAAAAAGGCTATTTAAATTTCATATAAAAACGTTATATGAAATACTATACGTATTTTTTTAGTGATATCCAGAAAATCACAGCGCATAAAATCAGCGACAAAATTAAGCAATAGAAAGACAGAGAGAGACAGAGAGGGAGAGAGACAGAGTAAATAAAAAACTAATTTGAAAAATAAAAACACATCGAATAAAAAAAAGGAACAATAAAATTTCGCAATTTCGAGCGCGAACGGAAATTAAATTCAAACATTCTTGTAAACAGAAATAATGTTAAATTCATAGACGCAGCCCTGTTTTTGACATATAAACACACACACACACACAAATAAAGACATAAATGAGCACTCTCCAGCCGGTTTGCGCAACATTGTTAACTCTTTAACGCGATGCTACGAGTAAAATTTTGCCTTTCAATGTTGTTTTCTTTAAATACATGAAATCATGACGAGGAAACGTGCAAATATTTCTAATTATATTATATACACATTATATATATTTAATTGTTATTGTTGTTACTTGACAAATATCGTGACAAATAGTTCGATGCTCATCGACATCGCCAAGAACATTCCAACAAGGAATATCCATAAGTAACTTTCAGATAAAGAATAAGAATATCTCTCAAACGCTATGTTTGTTTTGTTTCACTTTTCTTTACTTTTAACCTATAATGACAGACAATTTTAAGAATAGAGTCGTGATAGTCGTCGTCGAAACAATTAAAAAACATTGCCATCAATTTCAATTTCAGGTCGCTTTTAAAAATAGAATTGAATTCAAACAATTGAAAATTCGGATGTTCTCATTGTTGTCTGCCGACGTGGTTGTGTTGGTCATTTGACCGATAATGTCCATCACACATAATTGTCATCGACAATACTGGCTTGTTTAATAAAAAAACCAAAAAAGTTAAAAATGGTATGTTTTTTATTTTAAATAAACTTAGTTTAGTCTATTTAGGATAACTCTACGTTCATTCATTACCTGATCGATTTTATTGGTTGGTTATTTGAAATCAAAAGACCAAAAAATTTGTTAGGTTTAGGTTAAAAAAAAAAACAAAAAAACCAGAGGAAAATACTAAGAAAGCAGTAAAGTATAAATAAAGTAAATATTTAAAGAGGAAAAGCTTAGAAGATATACTAAAATTTTGTGTAATTAATTTTGAGGGAAAAGGGAACGTGTACCCAGATTTATGTTTGAATGAATGTAAATAAAAAAAATAAAAAAACCCAAATTAAGAGAAAAAGGTAGAGAAAGTGAATTTGTAAAAGGTAGCGAAGGAGAAGGCTTACAAACAAAAGGAAAATTCTTAAAAAGCGCAATAAATGCGGGCTCATGCTACTATTCATTATAAGCTTGAGTAGCTCACACAGAGACACACACACAGCTACATACCTGAAAATTAAAAGCACATACATATATACACACACACACACACACATTTAATTACAAAATAAAAATGTAAGTAAATAAATGAAATTAATAGCGCAAAAGAAGAAAGAAAAAACAACTCTGCCCAAAAAGTGCTGACATGTGTTGGTTTTACAGAATTATGCTGGTCTGGTGGAGTCGTTGTTTGTTGTTGTTCGGTGTTGTTGTTTTATTGTAATTTATGCTTCGAGCTTAACAACTGAATTGTGCTGAGTCGTGGTTTTCATTGCGTTGTTTCGTTGCTTGATTGGTTGATTGCGTGCGTCGTCGGTTCGTGCGTCGTGGCTTTTTAGTGTTGTAGAGTGAGAATTATTTTATTTTTCTGGCTGTGCAGCAGCTACAGCCATTTAACCTTGTTAAGTAACTCTTACCTTTGCCAACGCTTCGTCTGTTGTTATCCATAAGACTCCTTTTGGCATTAGTCTCTTTTTAGCGAAATTAAAAATGACACCTCTTGTTGAAAGAATTTCAATTCAATGTTAACAAGTTATTCCAACATTGATTTTTGCCATTTTAATTGAACAAAAATTAAGGCTATTTAAAAAAAAAGCCTCGATATTTTTTATGGCAAAAAGAAGACAAACTTTCGTGGCTAATAATGAAATAAAAAATTATTGATATTGATAATTAAATTGATATTAAGTATAAAAAAAACTAATTTATATTGTAATAAAAACAGATTGTTGTAATAATCTTCATTCATTCATTTATTCTTTCTTTATAATGAGCATAATTTTCCAATGCTTGAGCATATTTTCACAAATAATCTCTTTTTTGTTGGGTCTTTTGGATCATGTTTGCTGTGTATTTTATTGTACATGAACTGTTGTATAAATTGCTTTACAAATTTCAATTTATCATAAGGTTTTTTTTTACATAATGGAGTCGAGGCTTGCTATAAATTGTAACCTTTATTTTCTATGCACCTTCCACGTGCCAAAGCATGCACAAACGTAACTTCTCTTCATAATGTCCTACAACGACATTGTCGTCGTTAAAATATCAGGCTTTTAGTATCAAAAAGAAAAAAAACACTGTCATCATTAGTTCTTTTTGTTAGTGTGCACTGAAGCCTGCGACTCTTCATCACAGTAAAAAAGTAATGTATAAGGTCTGCATAATAACATGAAATAAAATATGTATGTGTATACATACCGGCTAAGAACGAAGGTGAAGAAGAAGAAGAAGGAGAAGAAGAAGAAGAAGGAGAAGAAGAAAAGCAACGAGTCCAGGAAAATGAGACCGATTCTGTTGTCATTAACGTTAAGCATTACGTAAGAGTTTAAACAATTATGCATAACGCCGACTCTCTCTCACACACACTCACACACACACACACAGGGTCACAGACACACTTAATTTAGCACGATGGTGTGTGTGTGTGTGTGTATGAGTTAAAATAAATTATTGTAAATGTATACCGTTCACTTCAGTGATAGACTGCAGCCTCTCTTTGTATGTTTTTGCGAAGAGTCTGTCGATGACGAGAATGGAGAACGTGTGGGTGTGTGTGTGTATGTGTGCGTGTGGGTGTGTGTGTGTGTGTTTATATTTCATTATGCGTCTAACTAAGTAATTAATGCATGAAATAACAAATGAAACCTAGTAACGATTTTTTTTTGTTGGTGCAGCAATGATAGAGAAAAAGAGAGAGAGAGAGAGAGAGATAAAAAGAAGGAGACAGTAGCTTCTATTTAATCGCAAAATTAAGTTTTTCCCACAATTTTTTTTGAAAAGTTTTGAAAAACATTTTTGAAAAACATTAGTTTTGAAAAAGTTTAAAATTTCTTTAATTGTAGCGTTTAATTGTATTGACTGATGATTAATAATGGAAAAAATATAAAATATAAAATATAAAAATTAAAATTATAAAAAATATTTCTTTTGTTCTCATATTTTTTTTTTGTCATTTTTTAAGTATGTATTGTACTTTTTTGGCTTAAACTCTTCTTTTCATGTTTTTTTTCTTTTTATTTTTTTCTTTCCTATTTTTGCTGTAATTTTTTTTTATACTTTTTATCTCCTTTTTTTACTATAATTTTTTCATTCATTTTTCATCTCCTTTTTTTACTTTATGTATTTCTTTTCATTCTTTTAATCGCCTTTTTTGCCTTTAATTTTATTTAAATGTTAAAAGATTTTTCATTTCTCTTCTCCCTAACATTTCCACTTAACCTTACTATTCATGCTTAAGCTATTTGTTTCTTTTTGTTTCTTTTTCCTTGTTTTTATTCGCTTTTTAATTGTTTGCCAAACAATGTTCGCATTCAGCAGATGCCGAAGCAGAAGCACAAGCGCGATGATCAAATGATACTGATCGCTGGTAAGAAACTATCATTGTTCTTCTTCTTCTTCTTCTTCTTTTCCGTTTTCTTCTTCTTCTTTTCCTCCTTAATTGCTAAAGGCTGCTGCTGTTACTTCAGCCTTCAGCCTCATTTGAATCATTTGAAAAGCAAACGAACGATGCTGCTGCTAACGACAATTCTACAATAGTTGTACTGTATGTCAATACAACAACAACAACAACAACAACAACAGCAACAACATTTCATTGCATTATTGACAGCTGTCTATTTGTTTAGTTGTCGGGCCGACTGTCTGTCAATCTGTCAGTCTATTTGTTGTTATTTGTTTATGTTGTTGGCTTTGCCTTCTGCTCTTCAATCTTCCTTCGATGTTTTCCGAACGGAAACGTTTCAACTTAAACGGAGACGGCGACGAGATGAATGATTGGAAGGACAGACGAAAGGATGGACGAAATGACAGGCACACGAAAGCACAAAAAGATAGTTTGTCGAAGGAGAGAAGTGTTGGGAGGAGCAGAGAGGCCGAGAAAAAATTACTATAGTTAGAGTGAGGTTAAAATAAGCCTGTTGGAAAATCTTCTTAGGCGAAATAGTTTTTATTAACAGTTAAAAAAACCGAAAAAGCGATGGAAAGCGCAGCAAAAAGGGCACATTCTGCTTTGGCCAATTTATTGCTGTTGTAATGAAAAACTAGTCCAAATAAATTGGAAAAGTTAATAAAAAATTAAAGTTAAATAAAAGTTAACTTTAGATAAAAATAAAAATACCTCATATATGAAAATAGGTTTTTTTGGTAAACGTTATTCACATACCGACATAAAATATGGCGCACCCTCAATATATGTATGTATCTATAGTTTATTACTACGAGTATACATATCTATTAATATTGTGTATTATGTATATTATGTGTGATATATTGTACTGTATTTTCGATAAAATATCTAATCGATCGACAGACAAAATAAATATTGTGAATTTAATTTTAATTAAAAGATTATTATTATTTTTTTTAATCAAAAGATTATTAAAAAATATTATTTAAAGGATAGAGAGAACGTTTTTAAACGTCTTTAACTCTATATTCTCTATTGATGGAATGCCATCAATAAGACTCGATTGATTAAAGGCTTTATTTGAATGGAAAAAAGGTATAAAATCCATTTTTGTTGTTGCTCGCTACTAAAAATTGTGTATGTATTTATTTACACATTTATCTGCGATATTTCATTTATTGATTTAATTATTTATTTATTTATACCTTTGCCTGCGATAATATCAATGAAATCGATACCATTTTGTTCAAATAACAAATTTTATTATAGCAAATAAAATAAAAAAACACCAAATAAACAGACTATTCTTTGTCTGATGATGCCCAAATTGTATAAAAATAAACAAACAGAGGAATAAAAAGTTTCCTTTTTTTTTTAAGTGTAAACGAAGCTGAAGAAAGCAAATAAACAAACAAATAAAGGCAGAATAAAATGTTGAAAATTATAATGAAAGGAATGAATTTAAGTGTTTATTTATGGAGGAATTTTGGTATCTTTTTGCGTAAATAAGGACAAAAAACAGAATTGAAGTAATTACCCGGATTTAGTACCGACGCCGCCATCTACGCTTTTGGTTTGTACGAGAATTGTTTCGAGGAGAAAAAAGATAAAGACAAGATTCGATAAAAAATGCGTGGGATTTTTATTTAACACGTTTCTTGTATTGACAAGACAACGAAGACCGGAAACGGATTCAGTTGACGATTTTTGGTTTTATTTTTTGTGCATTAAAAATTTTGCTCTAACTTCGAATTTACCCTTTTTGGTATACGGTGAGATTTCATATACTTTTCTATTTATGTATTAACTTTTTTCCATTAATTTTTTGTGTAAAATTTTAAATTTATAAAAAAACCGCAAGAGAAATTATTTTTGAGTAGAAGAAAAGGCTAAAAAAACGAAGATGTTGTTCGTAATAAATAAACGACAATAAAAGAAAGGAATCACCCGCAGAATAAAACAAATCACAACAAGGTTTATTATAAACAATTTTATAAATTATAACAATTTTATAAACAAGCTAATTTTTTCCAGTTTTTGATGTTGTTGTTGTTGTCTGTAGTTTTTGGAATTCATGTACAACAAACACCACAAAAAACAACTAACGCAACATCGTCAAAGCTTTTTGCAATAAAATTTACCAAATTATATACAATAAAAACCAATATAATTGTGATCAGTAGAGAAATACAAAATTTGACTTTTCCGAAAATAGTGGCAGCGGCGGGGTGGAGGAGGGGATGGAGTTGTTTCAGTCAGACTGACAAGCACTAATAAACTTTATGTTGGCAATAAAACTGCTCAATTTTGCGACTAAGCCACAACTAAATCAAATAATCTGCCATAAAATGGCATAAAAAGAGCGAAGTCAGTCGAAGTGGATTGATTGAAAATGATAATAAAATGCAAACACACACACACACACACACACACGCACACACACACATCGATGTGTGTTCAATGAGGAGTGTGCCGTTTTAGTGCGTTTGTGCACGAGCTTCACGAGGTTTCGTTGTTTGGACTTATCGTTAAGCCTGAAAGTAGGCTACAAAAATCATCAGCCACAGAAGCTTGCTTGTACAATTTCAATGATAATTTCAATGCTACCAATTTGTACCATTTTGGTGCGTCCGATGGCAGCATTGATGATGAGTTTGGGGTGAAAGAAATTGGTGGCCATTTTTGTTTGTTTGACTGTGTTTGATTGTGTGATAATCTGTTCGTTGAAAGAATTGAAATATGTTTTTCTATCTAGTATTATCCATCTATCGATTATCGAATTATACACAACATAAAGTGCTTCATTCGGGTAGATAAAAAAAACAAGCAGGAAAAATTCATAAGGATTTTCCCGCTCGTTGCGAGACAGGTTAAGAATTTAAATACTGCTAAAAGGCTTAGTAGGCGGCCAGAAGCATAGAGCAGGCAGAAAGCTGGCTGGCTGGCTCTTCCATATGAAGAAAGTGGGCAGTAAAGTGAAGGTAAAGATACTTCAAACGCAAGAAAACACACACACACACAAGTAGCGAGAATCATTCGGTCGAGAGTACTCACTCAACAGCTTTCCGTAAGCATAAAAAGAGACACATACACATAGTGATCGTTATGAAGCGTAAGCAAAATGAATGTTTATTCATTTGTCACAGAACGAATGGACGTCACAGAATGACGACCCTTCGCCGGTAAGCCTTCGCTCGTCGTTCGCTCGGTTCGCTCTGCAGAAGTGCAGAAAATCCAATCAGGTCAAATTGATTGCTTTTCAGTGAAGATTTCTGGTACATTTCCCGCACGGGAGACGTCGGCGGCGGAGGTGGCTGCGGACGGACGACACGAACGGACGATCGGGTCGCCCTGAACAAAATGAGTTTTTGTTTTGCCATAAAGCTTCATTAATCCGGTTCGGGTTCCGGTTTATGGACGGCTGGATGCGGAAGATATTGACGGCTTTATTTTTAAACAGTCGCTAGACGGCAGAGGGTTCTTTTCTGTGGTCCATTCCGAAAGGAAGAGAGTAGAAGTGACGGAAAAGGGCGGCAAAGAAACTCATGCAAATGTATTAAACGGCGATTGGCTTTGTTGTTGTTATTGTTGTTGTGGAGTGTATGCCATAAAAATTTTTATGATCCAGAAAACGGTCAAAACATAGGAAAAGTTTAACCGAGAAGAGTTAACCGGTCGAAAAGAGCCCGGAGCGTGGCAATGGCTGGAGTAACTACGATTACGAATGCGACAGCAACAGCGAATCCTTGATTTGTTTTAGTCTTAATAAAAATCCGTCTTGTCCGTCGTCTTCTGCTCTTACTGGACCAATACGGCGTATGGCTTACGGTCGTAAAAATGGTCTTTCTTCTCAAATCGGTCGCCAGGTTGTCATTCAGTGATTTGTTAGCTCTGCTTAATTTTGCCCTAAAGCACCCAACAGCAGCAACAAAAACAACAGCAACAACAACAACAACAACAGCAAAAGCAGATAGATAATAAAAAGAGAAGAGCAAGAGAAATAAGCTAAAAAGGTAGCTAAAAAGCAGCAAGAGCAGACAAGATATATTCGAGTTAGTGTAAAAAAAAGTGTTCAAAATTTGACGACGGCTGTGAAATCTTAAGACAGCACTTTTCGTACATTTACGAGCTTAGTTCGGGAGTTTTGTCAGCGCAGTAAGGCATGGCGGCATCTCGTGGCAGAGGCGGAATGACCAGAGAGACCGGAATGCAGGGCATTTGGTAGCCTGTAGGCATGTTGTGTCCAGATAAGCCTCATAAACTCGTACACAAATACCCAAAGAATGGTAAAAAGGAAGGAAGGAAGGAAGGAAGGATGGTAGCAAGGACCGAAGGAAGGAGAGATGAAATGGAAAAAGATGAGTCGTAGTAAAGTTTCGATTGTCCTCGTGGCACACGCTGCTAACATAAAATCTGTTACGACTGACTGAAAACTTTGGTAAAATGTGTCGTCTGTATGTGTCAGATTTACGATCCCAAAACAAGGACCTTCCTAGAAGTTTTGTGCTTATTAAAAATTTATTAATATAGCGATGTTGTTTCTTTCTCTCTTTAAGTAGAAATTTATACGGATACACAAGCAGTGGCGTATATATTGTATATGATTTGAATTTGGCAGGAGTGCAAATCCTTTGGGAGGATAGAAAGTAATTGCATTTGAGAAAATGTTGGATGTTTATAAGATTTAAAGAATTAAATGCAAATAATACAATAGAAATGGTACTTTTATTATAATATACTCCTAGTAAAATATACTCATATATATACAGGGTGCGCCATCTTTTATAACGGTATGTGAATAATGAATAACTTGAATAAAAAAAAAAACTATCGATTTTTATATTGAGGTATTTTTATGTAACTTTGTCCATTATAATTTATCTGGACTAGGTTTGGAGTACAACAGCAATCAAGTGGCCGCCTCTATTGGCCAAAGCAAAATGTGCCCTTTTTGCTGCGTTTTTCATCACTTTTTCGAACATCACTATTTCGGCATGATGTTTCGGTGTGAAACATGGTTAAAACATACTTTATATACGAAATTTTTAAAGTGAATACTTTTTATTGCTTTATCGTTAAAGTAATCTCGTGAAAAATGAAACATGTAACGAAAAAGCGACACCAATAGGACAGAGCTCGTTATGAATAGAGCATGTAATAAAGTACTGCATGAGTGTTGAGAAGAAAATAAGAAGAAGTAGAAGAAGAAGAAGTAGAAGAAGAAAAAGAGCAGAGAAGAAGGAAGTTTTAATAAAATTACTTTGAAAGTTACTTTATTACTATAAAATTCTTTTTTCTAATATTTTAGCACGATTTATTGATTAAGAAGTTGATATTATTTAAGTTTTAAAATTTTCTAAAAGGGCTGCACTCGGTTATCATGACTTTCAAAATGACTTTTCAAGTGCTTAAATGTTCAAGCGATTAAAACTCGATAAAATTCCTAAAAAGACTGAAAATTCTTGAAAAGAATATGATTCGTAAACTAAAAATTCCTCAAAGCTCGCAACAAAGTTCTCGATACAAAATTCTTACGGCGAGCAATTCTTTAGCAGAAAAATATTTTAAGAAAGAAATACAATTACTCTTATTTTATTTCTATTGTACTTTTTTCGAAAAATCGTCAAAGGAAGTATAACAATGTAGAATTTTCTGTCTGCTACTTCTCTATATGTTCGTATCGTATCAAACGCCAGGTCAAAAAAAAAAAAAAAACAATTCCTCTTCGCAGCAGCATTAAAACTGATTATTATTACTCCAGCAGAATCGTTTAGTCCTCGTTTATGAGTATAATCATTTGGATGTTAAGACTATTTTACTGCTCTCTCAATGTTTGACGTTCGACATTTTTTTTGTTTTGCCAGCAAAGAAACTTATTCTTTGTAACAACTTTTTCTAACCGCACACACACACACACACACACACACACGTACTCTCTGTCTCTGTTTTTCTTTTATACTTCATCTCTCTCCGTCTCTCCTTCGCCTTCTCATTTCGTCGCAATCATTTTTATAATAATTAACTTTGCCTCAACTCGAAGGCATTGTTGCTGTTGCGACTGCTCCAAGGAACACTTAGTGGGCGGCAAGGAACACTTAGTGGGCGGCAGGGAGTGGCTGCGGCATTGGCGATGCGTTCTTATTACATGCTTTTGGTCTATTACAAATTAACTGCGATTACGCAGCATAAAACTAGTTGCTCTTCGCCGTCCCCTTTTTGAGAGCTCTCTCTGTACAGTAGAAGCCTTTTAATTATTTCGTTTCTTTTTTAATGGATTTGCTTTTTAGCTTAATTAACCACACTCTTAATCATTTTCTATTTCTTATTCTTTAACTTATTTTTCTCTATTTTTCTTCTGTTTTTCTTTTCGCTTGTTTCCTGCTTTGTATATGCCGGTATGTATGTATGTCTATCTATACCTTTTAGGTATAAAGACGAAGATAAAGAAGTAGAAGAAGAAGAAGCCGAGGCAGATAAAGTAGAAAAAGTAGTTGAAGTAGCAGCAATGACGACGTTGAAACGAATACTTGCCGCCCAGCGGGCGTTCTTGCGGGCGTTAAAGAAAAGAAAAACTTCTTTTATTAACATTTGTTGACGAAGAAGGCCGCCACTGCTTCTAATTTTATATATTGTACTATATAATTTTCTGCCATTTAATTTGCCATTAACACACACACACACACTCGCGGTGAAATACAGTAGTAAATACCAATTAAAAAAAAAATTTTAAAAATTAAAAAAAAAAAATAAAAGAAAAACAAAAAACTCCATTAAATAAAGTACATATGTAAATACCAATTAAAAAAAAAAATAAAAAAAAAACAAAAAAAAATAAAACAAAAAAAATTAATTAAGAAAAAATGAATAAATTAAAAAAAAATAAAAATATTAAGAACAACAAAAAAAAATTAAAAAAAATTAAAAAAAAATTAAAAAAATTTAAAGAAAAACAAAAAAAAATCGGTGAAATAAAATAATAATAACTAATTAAAAAAAAATTAAAAAAAACGAAAAAAAAAAATTAAAAAAAACGAAAAAAAAAAAATTAAAAAAAAAATACCTAAATAAATTGAAAAACAAAAAATTAAAAAATAAAAAAAATTTAAGAAAAACTAAAGAAAAATCAAAGGCCACGAAGTATGTATGTCTCATTTCCGCCGGATGTTTACGACTTTAAATGATCACAAAATCCACAACGAAGCAAAAATTTCAGCGGGAGACTTTTGCTACCAGCATCAGTCACACACTCTCTCTCTCTCTGTCTCTCTCTGTCTCTCCCTGTCGCATTTACTCGCTCGCTTACTCGATGCTCCTCAAATCCTGTCAATCCAAGCAACCAAGAGCAAGTCAGCAAATAGCAAGGAGCATACGGGTTTCCTTCGTCCTCTTTGTTTTTTCCTCTTTTTTTTGTGGTTTTTGTGCGATATATTTTTATGGATTCAAATCGTTCCAGTTTTGTTAACGGTTCTTTTGAGGGAGTTCCTTCCTTTTTTTTTTTTCTTTTTTTTTTTCTTTCATTCCTTCTTTTTTTTTTCATTCCTTTTTTATGTTTGCTGTTTTTTGTTTTTTTTGTAAACCTTATTAAAACTGCAATTAGTTGAAGTCATTCATGCGCTTGTGAGAGGCATTAAATAGAGAGAGAGAATGGGACAATGAGAGTAAGAAAGGAAGAGAGGAAGAAAAGTTTCATTGTATCTAACTTCATGCGGTGCCTGTTCAACGACTGATGGGGCTTTTTCCTGCTTGATTCTGAACAAAAATTTTGCTTTTGTTCATTTGACATTCTTTATTTTTTTGTTTGTTTGTTTGTTTCTTTGTTTGTTCCAGCGACCTACGATGACAGCGTCAGGAGGCAGGCAGCCAGGCAGCCAGGCCGGGCCGGCCTACTTGTAGTGCGACAAATTCAATGAGGCCTACTTTGCTCGGCAGAGTGTAAGTGCTTGACGGCTTGAGTTTGTTATGGCAAATGAACTCATTTTGTTAGCATACACACCGACACAACGATACAACGATACAACGACACAACGACACATCGACACACACACATACACTCACACACACACAAATACTTACCGGAGAGAGATAAATATTAGCTTCATTGAAAAGAAATAGGTTGAGTTGAAAAAGCATAGTTTGCAAAACAGACTTGAAGTCTGACAGACTGGCGGCAAAGTATGTATAACGATGATGATTATGATTATGATAATGATAATAATGATGAAGATGACGGTGATGCGGTTGATGATTGTAATGACGCTGGCGACAAGTTTGCGGAAGGAAAAAAGCGTATAAATGAAAATTCGGAAACGGATTTGGATTCGTTTAATAAAGCGCGGATTACGAACGAAGACGGTGGTGAAATTGACGATGATGATGATGATGTGGATGATGATGATCATGATAATGAAGATGACGATGATGATGGTGAAGCTGAAGACGCGAATATTTAAAGGCTAATAACAATGAGGTTGTGCGTTTCGTTCGGAATTCGGTTTAAAGTGAAAATGAAAACCGGGATGAGGATGCGGATGCGGATGAGGATGCGGATGCGGATGAGGATGCGGACTAGAAACTTGATGGTTTACAGGAGATAAGGATGACAATATTGTAGAATTTAACGAAAAATATGTAAACGAATTTGGAATTTGGCTCCGGCGCTTCAAAATGAGGACACGGTTGTTCGTCGATTTTGAGGCTGATGATGATACCGATTTAGAGTCCGTAAAGTTATGAAAAAGTGGCTGCGAGAATAAATATAAATGAGTTGAGAGTATGAGTAATAAAAACAAGAGAGAAGAAAACGACGACGTGATAAAGAAACCAACCAACAGCGTGATGACATCGTTCTTTAAACATAAGATCATGCCATTGATGCTAATGGCGTTAGTGTTTATGATAATCTCTTTTGCTGTCCTTCGCTGTTTTTTTTTTTTGTTTTTTTTTAAATGCTTCCGGGCATACCCGAAGGCTCGGAGAAGAAATAATCGAAAAGCGTTCATGTGGAGAAAGTGCACGGCACACATGCTTACCTACAAAACTGCACGTTATAATAGAAGGGTTAATAGAGCGAGAGTGCGGGAGAATGGAAAAAGAAGAAGAAGAAATAGAAAAGGAAAAAGAAGAAAAGGATATACTACGGTTATTTTAAAAAAAAAGAAATGAATGCACCAGAACTTTATAATGAAAAATCTGTATAGCGTGTTGTTGTTGTTGTTTGTAGCCTTTGCAATCTCAGCATGCGCATGTGACCCGGGGGCAGATGGGTTGTGTGTGTTTATGCATATCCGTACACTCGCTATGACACTGACAATATCATCGTGGTAACGGTAATGGTGGAGCTGGTGGTGGTCTTATTACTAAATGAGAAAAAAATATAAAAGCCTTATTTTTTAGAATATTTTTTTGTAGAACATTTTTTTTTTTTTTTTGTATCTGCTTTTAATCAAGTGCTGACGGGGGGCGTGGGCGAGGGGCAGGGCGCGTATGTATTTACGGGATTTTGTGCCATGCCATTATTGCTGTTGCTGTTGTTGTTGATGTTGCTGTTTTCGTTGTTGTTGTTGTTGTATGCATATTGTGCCTTCAACTAGTAATTTTCTGTTTTCTTTACTTTTCTTTTATTGGCCTCTTTTGAACATTCTTATTCTCGACCACAAAAGCTCCGTTCTTTTTTTTTGTTTGTTTGTTTGTTTCTTTGAGGATGTTATTTATTTACGGATGCATGCGTTGCACCCGCGTCCCTTTGTGTGTGTGTGTGTGGGTGTACGTCCATGCATCCGTGCATCCGTGCGTGTGTGTGTGCTGAGAAATTTATTAAAAATGCCTTTAACTGGAGCAAGGACAATGAGCCGTCACTGACACAATCTTAGATTTCTTCACGAAAAATGCAAAAACCATTATGAAAAGCTTAAGCCGCAAAAGTGTACACACACGCACACACACACATATATAAAAAAAATAAAAAAATAAAAAAATTACAAGACAAAAATTAAAAAAAAAACATTAAAAACTAGAAAGAATTTTAATTTTCCTTCGTAAAAATTAAAATGAAAAAAAAATAAAAATAAAAAAATTTTTTATATTTATATGTATAAAGTTATATACATACATATACTATATACATATATATATAAATTTTTCTTTATATAATTTTTTTATACAAAAAAAAATTAAAAAAAAACAAAAAAAAAAATAAGAAAAAATTGAAAACAAAAAAAAAAAATAAAAAAAAAAACATTTTTATATTTTTTTAAATAACAAAATAATATATATTTTTTATATTTTATATTTTTTCAAATAACAAAAAAATAAAAATTTTTTCTTCATTTTTTTTTATATAGTTTTTTAAAAATTTTTTTTTTAATTGTTTTTTTTAATTTTTTTTTTAATTTTTTTTTTATTTTTTTTTAAAATTTTTTTTTTATTTATAATTTTCAAAAACCAGAAATTTCCCAAACTCTCAGATGAACTGAGATGAAGAAAGCATGAAGGACGGATGACTGAGGATGATTCCAAACAACTTTTCTAGCAAGGCTGTCGAGGTCAGTTAGTCACGTCGATGGCGATAACATTTATCAACATGCGGTTGTTTTTACGAATCCTGAAAAAACATCCATCATCCATCCATCCATCCATCCTTCCTCCCTGCCATAATTCATTTGAATTTAATAAAAAAAAACAACCAACCCTTTTTTTAAAAGGTTTTTATTGAAGTAACCGAAGATCTTAGAAGGAAGGAAGGAAGGAAGGAAGGAAGGAAGTAAGGAAGGAGGGAAGGAAGGAAGGAAGGAAGGAAGGAAGGAAGGAAGGAAGGAAGGAAGGAAGGAAGGAAGGAAGGAAGGAAGGAAGAAAGGAAGAAAGGCTAAAAGCAGCCACCAACCAATTCGTCGTTTTCTTTCTCTTTGTTCGTCTTTTGCTGGTTATTGTTTTTTTTTCCTCATTGCTCTGCTTGCTCTTGTTGTTGGTTGTTGTTGTTGTTGTTATTATTGCCGTTCATTGAGTGTTGAAAGCTGCGATGACGAACGAGTTGGTTCGTTTCGTTGCGGCTCAGTTCAGTTCGGTTCAGTTCAGTTCAGTTCGTTTCGGTTACTTACGCCGAAGGGCAGGCGGCAGAGGCCGACAGAAGCCAATCATGCGGTTTTTTTTGTACGAGTTGCGAGCGCACTCGAAACATTTCTGACCAAGCGTTGACAAGTGGCGTGAAAAGGGTGGAGGGGAGGGGAGGGGGCGGCGTGACTGAGTGGTGCAGTCAACCAAGCGGTTGAGCGTTACTCATTGCTATACAAAGTGACCGAATCGTTGGATTAAAACCAAAAAAAAAAAATGTCCGGCTTGAATTAAGTTCATTAAACGCTTTTTTTTCTGGTTCTTGCGGCAGTGTTGATATGTTTTTCTTTTTTGTTGTTGGTCATACTAAAGTTGTTGTTGTTGTTGTTGTTGTTGTTGCGAAAGGATGGCCAGTAGGCCATTAAAACATTGTGGAGAAAAATATTGAAAATGCAGAATTTTTTCTAAAAGTCTTAAAATTTATTTAAAATGAAAGCATTTAATTGTACTTTGCGTTACTTTTGTCATTTTATAATGATTAAGTTTTATTTGACGCTAATTTTATTAGTACATAATTATCGTATTATTTGCGTTGAAGACGTTTTTAATTCTAATAATTTTTTTTTACGATTGTGTCGTAAAAGGCGAAGGCAACGAACGAACGAATCACTTCAAATAACTTTTTCTAATGAAAAAAAAAGGAAGAAGAACAAGAAGAAGAAGAATGATATTAGTCCAAACGAGTAAGAAAATTAATTGTTTTAAGAATATATTTTGATCGGAAGCGAAAGCGTTAATAAATTTACGAGTAAGCATTCCCGAAAGAGTCATAAAACGGCTCGTTCACTAAACTTCATTGATGGTCGTTCAATTTCAAAAACTACAGCACTAACACGGGGGGAGGGGGTGTAAGGGGAGGTGTGTCTGGTAGCAGCAACTGTGCAACAACAACAACAACAACGCAAATGAGTGTGAAATTAAATTGAAAACTAGTGTCGAGCCAAATTAAGTCATTAAAACCGAGGCGAGGCGTCTTCAAACCAAATCAGTAGAAGTATGACGAGCGAGAAGCGAACGCAGAGAGAGACAGACGGACGGACAGACAGACGGAGGGATGAAAACACCAAATACGTTACGAAGTGTCTAAACTGTTTTAGTAGCTGTCAACACTTGCCAGGAATATACTATACAAAGGCGTGTGTGTGTGTGTGTGTGTGTGCGTGTGTGTTTGTGAGGAGGAGGAAGAGAAAGAGGGAAGAGGATAAAAAGGGACTGGTCATTATGAAAGTTTGGTTGTTGCTTTTTACGACGACAATTCAAAAATTAACCCATTTCTGTGTTGACATTTATGTAAATATATTGTTGTTGTTGTTGGTGTTGTTGTTGCTGTCTCAGCTGACAATTCTGGTGGGTTTGTGTGCGTGTGTGTGTGTGTGTGTGTATATATATATATTGAACGTTACAAGTTAGTCCCTTTTTGTTTCAAGGATAACGAGTTGTAAGCTGTTCTGAGCTTAAGAGTAATCCCTGAAGAAGTTACCAATTTTTTTTAGGTTTTTTGAAAATATTAAATTGACGAACTGTTCGACGAACGCTTCTGACGCTTGCTTGTTAGGTTTTTGAGTCAAACATCTTTAATTAATTTTAAAAATTTTGGTGTTTTCAATAAAAGTTTTTCAGTTCTTTGGGTTTTTTCAATGAAAAATGTAAAAATTACAATGAATTATAAAAAGGCACACACACACACACACGCACACACACACACACACACACACCTCAACACAGCCTATGCCTATATGACATCAACGTACAACAGTATAAAAACATAATTAAAAATATCATAAAATTGCATTTTTCCTTTCATTAATTTTTTCTTTTATTGTCATTAATTTTGTTGTATTGTTGTTGTTGTTGTTATTATTATTATTGTTGTTGTTGTTGTTTGCAAATTGTTTGCTGCCGTTGCTGTTGCTTTCGTTTACATGCTTTTTTTTTGTCAATTTATCAAATATTTTGTTAATTAATTTAAATTTCTGCAAAATTATCGGCGATAAAATAAAGCTTTTCAAGAGAAAAAAAAACCAACAAACAACAGCAACCACAACCACTACGATGATGACGACGACATTGACAACAACAGCAATAACAAAGAAATTATAAAGTAAAAACAAATAAATTATGGCAACGATCAAAGAAAATTCATAAAAATCGGAAATTAATTAAATGAAACAAATGCAAAGTCAATATGGGTATAATGTACACACACACACACACACACAAACACACGCACACGCACATACATATGTACATAAGTACGTTCAACTTAAGCGATGCCGCCTTTAAATTGAGGCATATTTAAGAAAAATGAAGCTTTAATATATTCATTGAAACATCAGAGCTCATGCCCACAGGAAGAGGCCTGAACAATTAGAGAAAAACAATTCTTGACTCTAAAAACTCTAAAGTGTTGTCTCGTTCATCGATCGGTTCATCAAGCTTTAAGGAATGAATCGATCACAAAAAAACGATCGAGAAAAATTAATAAAAAATTGCAAATTTCGACAGATTATTAATAAGAATCATTTAAGGCAACAGCGGCGTTAAATCTCAAATTAAATCTATAGAGTGAATCCTCCCGAATGAAGCCTCGAAATGAACAAAAATGTATGAAGAATGAAGCAAAGTACTTAAATCCACAAACGAAATGAATCATACCAGAAAAGAAGCTTGAAAGATCTATGAAAATATGATATAGTAGAGAATATTTTTCTCTGTAGAACTTAAAGCATTGATTAAAAGAAAGCGGAAGATCGTCGATTAGTTGACTTCTTTACCAGAAAACAGTACAAAAAAATCTACTGTGAAATTGAAAATATTGTGAAAATATTACAAACTAAAAATATATACACTTTATGTGTCTCTTCTAAAAGTGGTTTGAATAATTTGATTATAATTATATTTACGACTATTAACGGTTTTGTTAATTAATGTTGTTTTTATTTTTTTCTTTCTTGTTGGTTGACCCACGCGTGGACCTTATGAAAAATTCATTAGCATCATGCTGTAACCAAAATGACAACAGATGCTCGCTCTTGCGGTCTGGCATCGCAACGCGCGGCTGCGACGTAGGTACATACAATACATACGAATACATACGTGAACCATGTGTCCTGCGAACACTGTGCTGTCAGCGGTTATGGAGTCACCGCGTCGACCGCGTGACCGCGACAAATTAAATTCAAATCTATTCGTAGTTATAGAAAAGATTTTGTATTTGTCGGGAAATTAATTTGGCATTTTGCGATCCGAAGGGAGTTAGACAGAGGTTGGCCGTTGGGGAGAACGGGACGTTGATAGAACAGAGAAATGAATAGAAATGAATGAATGAACGAATGAAAAATTGAATGAATGAATTTCCGCGTCGGAAATTGAAAATAATGCAACACTCTACATTCATTTATTTTTGGTCAACAAATTTCGTTATAAAAATTCATTCAGTTGATGCGAGTAAAAGTCTTCATCATTTTGCAACCAAAAACAATTTGAATGAAAAATTTTAAAAAATCAATAAATTTCGGTAAATAAAGATTAAAAAAAACCTTTGAAAAATTTTGATTTTTTTTTACAAAATAAAAAAAAGCTTAACAATTTTTGCTTTTTTATGAAAACATGAAATTCTTTTAGACCAAGATCAGAAGAAGACGAGGTAGGTGGATGAGGAAAGAAAAGAAGAAGAAGAAGAAGAAGAAGAAGAAGAAGAGAAAAACGAGAAAAATATGGGGTTAGATGTGAAACGAGCAGAGATTTTGTGTTTTGCTATTAATAAAAAAGATGTTAAAAGTCAATAATCTTTTTTCAATATATTTGATAAATATCAGTCAGTCCTTGTTGGAAATATTCTATAAGAGGTTAAGACTTGACTTTAGATTGCTTAAAAATTCAAACAAAAAAAAGAAGACATTAAAAATATTTGTGAAGAAAAATTAAAAAACGTTTGTAAGACTTTCTCTCTTTCAGTCTTTATTAACAATATTTTTTTTTTAGTGATCATTAAGATCTCATTTTTATATCATCGTCGTCATCACCATTCGTTCTTTAAATTATGTAATTTAATTAAATTTAGTTGAGTCTTTCTTCGTCGCCACAAAAAGGACTAACACCGACTTTCTCTGAAAATTCAAATTAATATAAATTTCTCTAACTTAACTCAATTAAGAAAAACAAAAGCAATTTTATGGCAATTAAAGCTTTGTTCATTGCATACAATAACAACAACATTAATAACAAAAACAACAAAAATTAAAATAGATTGTATGAACACAAATTTTGTCATCATAACCTTTTTGTTGTTTTAGTATGCGAGCGATTTGTTTGTTTGTTTGTTGCCTTCGAAGCTGGCGCTTCGTCATCGAATAAAGGGCGAAAATTTAGCAGCTGAAGAAGTTTTTGTATTTAGTAGACGCAAACAGCGCGACGCTGTTGGCGCGACAGAGCAACGCTAGGCTGCTTCAACGAGTTGTTCGTGTTCTTATGGCGGCTGCACCTGCTGCTGCTGCTGCTGCTGGCAGACATCTTTCGTGTTTTTTTTTTTTGCTGACTCTAAGAAGATTCTTACCTCATTTTCACTACAGCCAAACACACACACACACACACACACACACACACGGCGACACCTTTCTGTGTAAAGTACTCTCATTTAATTTCGGTGCTCAAACTAATTTGCCATTATGTACCTAGCTCTACACAAACAATGATCAAAAGTTTTCTGGTTGTTCTACTGGCAACCACAATAGTCTTCTTCTTCTTCTTCTTCTTCTTCTTTGTCTTACTTTGTTATGTGCAGCAAGAATCTATAGTTTTTGGGTTTCTAGCGCAAGAAACACATTCCAATTGTTTCTGCCATTGTTGTTGTTGTTGTTGTTGTTGTTATTATTGTTGTTGTTGTTATTGTTGTTGTTGTTGTTGTCATCTTTGGCCGGACTTCGGAAAGCAAATGGCTTCCATACTGCGTCAGGAAAAAGTTTTGTAATTTTTATTCGTTTCTAATGACTTTTCATTTTATTCCAAATAAACGAGAAAATGTGCGTTTGTGTGTGTGTGTAAAAGGTAATTAGAAAATTTCGAGTGTTTTTTCGTTGTTGTTGTTGTTGTTGTTGTTGTTGTTCCCATTATCTCAAGCATTGAATTGGCACGAAAAGCGTATGGATGCAGATACTGCTGCGGCTCCTTTCTTCTTCTTCCTCCTTTCTCCTACAGCCCTAATGACGCCCTTGCCCCCTGCCCACCCTGCCGCGGGCACCTCTCCACCACACCCGATCTCATCGCAAGCCATTGTATAAAAACAAAAGGATTTATTTTTATGCAATTCGTTCAAAAGTGGAACGAATTTCAGAAGACAAATAAAAAAGAAAAGTAGAGAAAAAAAATGGGTAGAAAAATCGTGCGCGGAATATATATAAATTTAAAAAAAAAAAAAAAAATAGCCACAAAAAAAAACTGCTATCGTATTCGTATAATTGTTATTTGCTGCCATCATTTAGTGCTGACGTAAGCAACGGTGAAGCAACGTAGACAACGCAAAGGACCATGAAAATCAAGTATGAGTAAAAAGGGACAAGAAGAAGGGGAAAAAGAAGAAGAAAAAGAAGAAGGGTAGAACAAGAAAAAGAAGCACACATTGATTGTTTGATGATAAAACCAAACGTAAAAGGCTTCAAACCAGGATCTAAACAAAAGTATTATTCGAAATTTTTGATAGAAAGGAAGACTGTGACGTGATAGAATAGACGCATAATCCGGCCCCCTTCCCCCTCTCCTGCTATTCCTACACTCTCCTCTCTCTCCAGCATAAAAGCAATCATTTCTGGAAAATAATAATGTTTTACGAGTACTTTAGCATTCTTTAATCTTTGTTTTGCTTGTTTTTTTTTTCTTATTCTTTTTCTCGTATTCTGCCATTTTAAAAATCTTGCAGTACCGCAAATATTCGTACATAAAAAATGACTCTACGACTACGACTGCTGCATGCCGCGTGCCGCAATTCCTACAAAATACATGAAGCAATTTCCAAAAAGAAAAAAAAAAAAATGACGAAAAATCTAGAAATCTAGAAATAAGAAAAAGAAGAAAGTCCTTGCAATAATAAACGCAACTAATGAAACTGATGGATTATCATCAGCTCGAATTCGAGACGTATTAAATCATAAACGGCAACGGCAGCAGCTGGCGCTGCCAAAATTCGTCACTCTGAGCGGCAAAGCAGCATTATTTGGCAAATGATTTAAGCCAAGTCTTAAGATTGAAATATTTATAGCGTAAAATGAAGGCAAATGAAAAAGTGTGAAGACTGCAGAAGGTAATAATGATAATAATTCAAATAAAACGATCCGCTCTCAAGAGAAGGAGAAGAAGAAAATAAACTAAAATTTTTGACGCAGTGGAGAAAAAAAGTCTGTTAAAAATGAGTATTATTTTTTTATATTTATTTGAAAAAAAAAATACTCCTTTTTAGCAGACTTTTTCTCAACCGCCTGAAAATTATAAGCGTCATTAATGAATATTGAAATTTCAAAATTAATAGAGCTAAAAGCTTGTAGAAAATCCATTTCTGAACTTGAATAATTTTCCAAAATTAGGTTTCTAAAGATCTTTGTGTCTTCATGACATTATCATGCGCAAGAAATTAATATTTAAAATTGAATTACACTCACCCACGCACTCTCACACACTCTCTCACACATACTTATTCGAACTCATTGTTATTTTCATTTATTTACAGACGTTTTCCATTTAACGTGTTTTCAACGCGTTTTAAATGCAAAATGAGTAACGCTTACGTCGAATACGCACTGGTATACGTTTAATTCGTTGTTGTTGTTGTTGTTGTTGTTGTTGTTCTGGTCGTTGCGGCAGTTGGCTGCTTTGTTGTTGTTGTTGTTTTCAAAAGGCAAAACACCTTCAAGGCATTCTTAATATGAATCGTCTTCAGCCTACAAACGATGATGAAGATGTAGAATTTTAAAGCAGGTTTTTGTGGCCAGATTTTCATCCTTTGTTGTGTTAAAGAAGTGCTTAATTTAACATTAATTAAAATATACCATATAGTATATGGTATGTCTACGTGTGTGTGTTTGTGTGCAACAAGCACAATTTTAATATTAAATGAGAAAATTTTAATGAAGCAATATTATCAACAATTAAATCTTGCTACCTTTCTCAGTCTCTGGCTTAGGCTTTCTTCAGTCTCAAGAACAAAATAATTAATGAACGTAATGAATGAAGGTCTGAACAACTGAAAAATGAAGGTTTTCTTCTCAAAAATAATGAGAAAAAATGGGAGTCTTACTTTTTTTTTATGAGTATTTTATAACAATTTTAATGGAATTTCAGAGAGAAAATTATTATATTCGCACTTCAAAATTATTATATTCGTAAAATTGTTTTTTTATGGATTTTTTTTTTTTTTTTTTTGAAATTGCAATGAGCTCGCTCGGTATGGCGTAGTGGAATCGATTGCAATAATGCTCTGGCAAATGTTACAAATAGCATTACGTGTATACGGACGGACATACGCACTCATACTATTACTTTTTCCCTCTCTCTCTTTTATGCATTCGTTGTATCCTTCTTTGGATGCAATCAAAGTCAATATAAAAAGTTAAGAGCTATTGAAAATATTGTAGAAAACATCAAAGCGAAACTTCTTTGATTTTTCTAAAGTAAAGGAAGATTGAAAAAAAGAAAGAAAGAAAGAAAGAAAGAAAGAGCAAAAGGTTTCAATAAATTGATTAAATTTAATTTCAAACAAAACAATTCGATTTCATCTTGAAAGAAACTTGTAGAGTTCATCAATTATTGGCAACATTCAGAGAGAAATTTAATTTCAATCAGTTTTTTAAGGATTTTTCTGTTTCTTTTGTCTCACGTATTTTATATAGATTGAAAATATAAAACAAAAACCTTAGAAATAACTTCTTAGTTCTGTGCTTATTTCGTTTTAATCTTGTATTTTACTTTTTAGGCTTCTTTTCGGCTGTTTTTTTTTTAACTCTTTCTCTAGTCTTTTCTTTATTTTTTCTTTTAGTTTTGCTCTGAAATTTTATTCCAATTTGTTTCGAAGATTTTCACTTAAGCGTTTCGACACTCTCGTCTTCAGTTTTGCCCTCAGTTCTGTAGTTTTGTCTTTCTGAATTCTTTTGTTCTTCTTTTGTTCTACAGTTCTACAGTTTTTCTTCAGTTTATGTGAGAATAAGTGAGACTAAGCATGTCTTTGTGTGTCGTTGTTGTTGTTGTTTAGTGACATAACTTTATATATTTGGTTAAATTTCGTAAAGTATGTTCTTGTTAACGCCAGAATGCGTTCCTTTATTGATAGAAATGCATCGTGCACTTCTCGAAATCTGAACTCGCACATACCACGCCCATACAAACATAATCGTAAATACATACATACCACTATTTACACATATGTTGCACATATATACACGCAAACATTAAGATTGTTATTTACGTAATTATAATAAAATATCAAAATTCTTTTAAACCAAACAAATCGAAACTATTTAAAACTATTAAAAAATTTTAATTAATTTTTCTAAATTATTGATTTACTAAATCAACTGAAAAATCTAAAAAATCTAAAAATTCAAAATTAATTAGAAATTATTAATATAAAAAGTTGCGTTTAAATTAATTTCTGATTTATTGTTAAGACTTTTATAAAATACTTTCATTTTTATACGTTGGTATAAATGAGAATTATGAAAAAAATATAATTTTCCATACAGCAAATAAATGAAACGAGAGTCCTTGACTTTTGTTTTTGATGCTGGAGTCCTTGACACGAAAGATGATGACAAAAACACGGGGTTACAATGAAAACTTTTGAATTAAAAACAAACACAACAAAATTTCACATAAAATCCATTTCATAAATTCACGGTTTCCCTCTTGCTCTCTCTATCTATCTCTTTATATGTATATATATTTCCTCGTTCATTGTTTTGTTTTCAGTATTCTGTATATTTTGCGTTTACTTTTTTGCGCGTTTTTCATTGGCACTTTTGCACGCGTTACGGTTTTGTCAGTTTTCGACATTGTCAAAAAATTATTTAGATATACATATATCCCTTCCTGCATCCCTCCCTCCGCCCAACACACTTACACACACACGCAGCCATTCTCCTGCATGCACATGAACAAATAAAGGACGTGCGCCACAGAACTGAAATATGCAGAGCTGAATAAATTAAAAATTTCATTACGTGACTTGCATACGAAATGGCACACAGCAAAATGGATATAAACACACACACACACACACGTACACCAACATTAACGAATTTTGAAGTCGGTTAGCAGTTGCATTTTTGATTCGTTTTAATCCGGTTTTTTCCATCAACTTTTCATGTCGCTCGGTGTGACTCGAAATAATTGGGAAAATGAATAAATAGAAAAGTTTGAAATTTGAAAATTAGAAAAAAGTAACCTTCAACAACAAACATGGCTAAAATGTATGCAAGTCGGACAAAGTTTTAAAAAATTATTACCCAAACATTCACAAAAGAACAGAAGAAAAGTGAAAAAATTAAACAGAAATAACATGCAACTTTTGCATAGAAATGCAATTCTTATCACAATTGTAATTATAAAATATCACGGTATAATAACAATAAACGAAATGAAAATTAATGGCTACCATTTTTTCTGGCAATGAAAATAAAAATTAAACTAAATAAAAGCTTGCCGCATGGCTCGAATTCTTAAGAATACATAATATCGACCTATCCAAAAGCACCTTGAGGATGTCGAATGCGCATAACTACCAAACGCCATGTTTCTTCCTTAAGACTTTCTGGTATTTCTAAGCTACAAAATCAGACAATTTTAGCAGTGAAGTAATATAATATAGTATAAATGTAATAAACTCATTAAAATTAATTTTTAAAAATCAGTGTTTAATTAAAACCTGCCCATGGTTAATTCTCGTAAAATCGTCCATCATCGCAGCAAACAAGACCTCCGATAAGGTCATTGATCTAGATTCAAAGAAGAGAGAAAAAAATCAAGTGAAAAATAAGGGACCTTCAATATAATAAATGCGTATATTGAAAGAAAATAATGAAAGAAAAGAAATTAAAATAAATGCAATCGAAACAATTGAACAAAATTTAAGAAGATGATTTTTAAATCATATTAAAAAAATAAAAAGGAAAGAAAGGAATTAGAAATGAATAGATTTTTAAGGAAAACAATAAAAAGTGAAAATAATTTAAAGAAATAAAAATTTAAAAAAAGCAAAGTGACAAAGTTAAAACTGAAACGTGTTCATTCTCAATCTTTGTACTCGTATACACACACACACAGACACAATACTCATGCCCATACACCTATACACCCATACATACGAGTATACACCAACAAAGATTTCGCTGGATGCATTGATTTTAATGATTCCAAAGCCTTTTCGAATCGGCTTCAAGCGGTTTAAATGCTAAGGATTTGTTCTTCTTCGCCTCATTATTTTTATTTTAAAATCTCTTTTCAAACTCAACGATCTCTTATTTATTTACCGACATACAAACAAGTACACACGCACACACACACACACACACACACACACACACCCACTGCTACTAAGCATTGCCAGGCTTAACAAATTCCAAACTGCGCTGAAGGAAGAAGCTGGCAAATACCGGCGTTGTTTATTCCTCTGCTTCCTGCGGAGCAAAATAATGAATTCAATTTGCGTGGAGGAAGAGGAAGAAGAAGCAGAAAGGTATTTCAGAAAAGGAAGGTATTTCAAAAATCTGTAAACATAAGGAAAAAGTAAAAAGTGAAAAGTGAAAAGTAAAAAGAACTAAAAACAAAGGAATAACGAATAGAATTTATATGTATTCATTAAAGCTAACGGCGTCAAATAATCGTTTACGCCATCCCCTCTCCCCGGCCCTATTTCTTGCTCTACTTCCTATCAGTTCCGGGCTGCGGACTTCCTGCTCCCTGCCTTCGAGCGGTCTGCATCATTTATTTGCAGCCTTTGATGAAAAATCCTGAAGTGGAATAATTTCTATCAGTGCAAAAAAAAAAAAAAAAAAACTTAAAAAAAAAATCTTTAAATCGACAATTAATTCGATTCTCTTCGTTTCTATTCGATTTGATTCATTTCGAGATTTACAAAAACTAAAGAGCAGATAACAAAAAGTATAAATAAATAACTCTGCTAAAAATTCCAATTTATTTTTATCGCTTCCGGTGCTTCACGAAATCTGCGCAGTCGATTCTACGAGTGAGCTGCAGCAGTTTACGGCTCTGCAGTTGCTTTGAAAATAATTTGATGTCCATTGATTGCTTTTGAACTAAACTTTTTGGCAAATGATTTTGTTTTGTTGATTTTTTAAAATAAAAATTTTAATTTTCTAGTTTTTCTAATGGCATAAAATTAATGCAATAACCCTTTGTTTTGTGAATTAATGAAGGATGGATGAAGGATTAATGAAGGCAATGAATGAGTAAAGAAATGTGATGAATGTGATGAAAGGCAGGCCGGAAAAATTATTCGTAATGAAGCGAAAACACAATAATTATGAAATTCTCCTAACCATACCGTGTAAAAATAAATTATTATTAAAATTAAATTATTATAAATTATTATTATTATTCGTTTCAAATAAAAAACGTATAAAACAAATGCGTATAAAAACAAACAAAACGCGCTCATATCGTCATACGATATTCTAATGGCTAACGACATTACTCATACGCCACGATGTCCCGCTAGCGCGAAAAACTTTTTGATATGACCGAAAAATCTGTCCGTAACCGTAATCTGTTGACTTTATCGCGCCTCAAAAAAAAAGAAAAAAAATTAAAAAAAGGAAAAAGAGAAAAGTGAAGAAAAATAGAAAAGAGAACATCTCGAATTGCTGTGAGAAGACGAAAACATATTATTATTTTTCTCCTGAGCTCATCGCACGAAAACAAAATCAAAAGACCCATAAATTAAGAGATTATTTTTTTCTAGCGTCTGCTAACTTTTCTAGCGTCTGCTCAAATTTTACAAAAAATTGCGTTTCATAAAAAATAACTTGTTGACGAAGTGACGAAGCGTATGAAGGTCGAAAATTGCAGCAAAAGCAGCTTTTTCCAGTAGAAAGATTTTGGGTTTTTGAACGCTCACGGTTACGCGTGTAAAGCGTGTAAATTTGTGAAGCCTTTGTAGACTTAAAAAGACATATGAATAGTGCCTAAAAAAACGTAGATTTTTTTTAGTATTTTTGTTACAGCGAATAAATAAATTTCTAAACTTTTCGCAAATTGTACAAAATTTTATCACAAAATATTTTACTGCCCGCCAAAAAAAACACACACACACACAGAAACACAGATAACAAATTACTAAAAAAATATTGTAATAGTGTTGTTGTTGTTGTTGTTGTAATGTCGTGAGCAATAAATTTGCAGAATTCGCTTTGTTTGGTCTCTGTTTGCGGTTGAGCGGGTAAGCCGTGAACGTTGAGGGTGCAGGGGAAGGGTGGTGGGGCAAGGGGTTGGAGGTGGGTATATTAGTATTGCTTTGCTTCAGCTACTTTCCCCCTTTTTCATAATTTTTTTGCTTTTATTTTTCATTTATGTTAAAAAATGTTTGCCGTTAATGATTTTTTTTTAATATTTTGTCTGGTCCATTTTTTTTGTTTGTTTTTTTTCCCTCTTTTGTTTTGGTTTGTGTTTTCAATGTTTGTGCTTTTGTTTTTACCACGCGCTTTGTTTGAACTTCTCTCCTCGCTCGCATTTTATAAGCTTCGTCTTTTTGGGCCCGTTTTTTTTTTTTTGCTTGTTGGCTTTTTCCACTTGCTTTGTTAAAGTTTTAATGAGAAAATGAAAAATCCACGGCAAAAGTCCACGGAAGAGGCGACGTGTTCGGTACGTTGTGAGGCCTCGCGCCAAAAACATACGGTTAGCTTCAGCTCATAACTTTTAGTGGCAAAATCTCGTAAACTCTCAACTCTGTTTGTAGACTTAGATTTAGGCAAAACAACAAAAAGGCCAACAAAATAAGGTAGGAAAAAACTCTCTTCTATTGAGTAACATGGTCGGTGAGTTTAACTAAAAAACGGCGGAAAATAAAACAACGTTTAAAAAACGGAAAACCACCGACGAAGAAAGCACCGTCCTTCGAAGCAAAGTGTCTTTTCTTCTCTTTTTACTTTTTCTTATTCTCTCTAATATGTTTAAAGAAAGGATTAAAGACCTGATTCTTATGCTGATACCAAGACCATCAAGATTAGTCCGTCTTCATTACTCTATAAATTAAATAAAGAGTTCTGAGAACAATGTACTTAGTTCTTTGCCTTCCGGTCTCTCTCACACACGACCTATTTTCATTAACCCTTCCGCAGAGTCTTGATGCTTGATTCGTTGATTCCTGCCGCAACACTTTGCTGGCTGCGCTTAAATACTGAGCTCTTTGTTCAAATACTTGTACCGTCTTGATTTAATCAAAACAAAGGAGCGACATTTGCATGGGTTTGCATGTGGTTGTGTGTGTGTGTGTGTGTGTGAGTTGTGGAATATTTCAATTATTTCAAAGCGATAGAAACCGATGACGATGATGACGACGACGATGACAATGACGATGATTTTGATGCTGATGCTGAGAATTGTAGCTGCTAATTTGTATGTATTTGTATGTACGTACTCGTATATGTATGTACTATAATTGTATGCTGGCATTTGTGTATTTATGCACTATTATTATGCCTTCTGCCAAAAATTATTATTCCGAACATTAGCCTCGTAATTAGTTGCATTCGTCGAATGAGCGGCTTGTTCGTGTTTGAACTCTTGCTGCCATCGATTCGACAACGTTGCTTTAATTGCGTTCGCACGAAGCTTTGCTTTGTAAATGTTGCTTTGGCCTTGGGTTGGTTTTTAATTGGTTCTTGCATCGTATACACTAACATACAATGCATATAAAGCATTTCTCACGTGAACGTGAAGGCATAGGCGACACCTGCAGGTTATACATACTACAAGGTGCGCCATCTTTTATGTCGCTATGTGAATATCGAATAACTTTAAAAAAAATCAACCGAATCTCATCAATTTTTGAGAATTGTGAAGTCAGGTCTATGCTGCAAATGTCCCTTTATATTGGATACTGGAAAACGCAAAACATTTTGCTTTGACCAATGAAGACGGCCACTTGATTGATGTTGTATTCAAGAACTGGTTATTATATAAATTGTAAAGGACAATGTTGAACAAAAATATGATTTATATGGAAATCGGTTGTTTATTAAAAAAGTTATTCAATATTCACATAGCGACATAAAAGATGGCGCACTCTGTAATTATTTCGAATTATTTATGGCACACACTCTTTGTCTCTGTCTACAGCAGGGCCACCAAATTGTTGGCCCCACAGTTCATCAACAGTTTCTCCAAACGGTCGAGAGGAACAACGAGCAACTGCGAAGTAGGTTAAAAGCGAACTTGCGAAGTACGAGGAACGCTTTGAGAAAAGTATTTGAAGTATTTGAAGCTCTGAAGAGCTTTACTAATTTGAAAAAAAAAATTTCTATTCGAACTCCATTCGAAAAGAAAATTCAATAAAGTTTTTTTTACAATTTTTTTACAAAGACACTAAAAAAAATCCTAAAAAGTGTGTTGTTTTTTTTTCAGATGAACCGTTCAACGGATTGCAGTGCAGCCTAAAGGAGAGTAAATAGCTGAAAAACCAACAACAACAACAACAACAACAACAACTGCTACAGCAATAGACACTACAACGATAATTGCCACAACAAGAAGAAGAAGCCCGAAGGCTTGCCCGAGCGTCGGCGAGTAAGTGCGTTTTTCAACGTTTAAAAACGGCCAAAAGCAGGAAGAAAGTGAAGAGCAGAGCAGAGCAAAGCAGAGCAGCAGCGAAAAGAGCAGGAAATGAACAGCGCGCGGTTAAAAGCCAGAAAAGAGTGAAGAAGAAAAACGCAAAAAAGGCGGAGTGTTTGGACGCGCCTAAAAGCAGGCACCACAAAATGTACAGCGCAAAGCCGTTCGGAAAAAGATTGCGGCGAGAATGAATTGAAAACTCGACGCAGAGAAAGAGAAAAAACACAAAGCAGCATTGACAACTACATAGAATAGCAACAACCTTCACACACACACACACACACACTCTCATTGAGGGCCTGGGTTCTTCTGCAGCTCAAGATGCCAGCAACATGCACGACTCGCGTCGCTGATTGCCATCGGCCGAGTTTTGGTTGCTCTGTAAAATTGCGCCGCGAAAACGACTCTAGACGAAAGGACGCTGACGTTGACGTTGATTTTTAAAGCAGCGTTTGCTTGCTAGAGGAATTTCCATTTGCTGTCTTCAGCCTCTTGACACGATCGCTCTGGCAGCGCGCAAATGCAAGGCCGACCAGAACAGCACTCGGCGCTGGTCTATTTGAGCTGCAGCAGCAGCAGTTGTTGCTAAACGTCAGGGCTGTTGTCTTTTTTGATGGCAGCCATCTCTTCAGAAATGAAATCATGAGGAGAAAAGCTCATTGAAGTCAGCGGTGAAGTCTCACTTCAACGAAAAGCACTGCAAGTGTTTAATTCGCACGAACCGGGTTTAGGTCAGTCAAGAGCGAAATCGGAGAAGCAGGGCGAGAGATAGTGTCAGATTAAGGATTAAGCATTTCCCAAAAGTAGGTTATATCTAAAGGTAAAAGCTCTAAAAGCTCCAAAAGCTCTAAAAGCTCTAAAAGCTGGCTGTAAAAGTCAAAAGTGAAAAAGTTTAAATAAAACTAAAAAATATAAAAACTATATTGACAATGAAAAAAACGGGAATATTTTGAAAAAATATCAAAAAAAAACTACTGAAATCAGTTAATTCATTCAATAGCAGTGCGTTCCTTTAAAGCTTTTAAAAGCTCTTAATCAAACACTCAGATTCATAAGACTTTAACAAAAAGCTGACACAAAAAGCTAAGCGTTGATCGATCTCTTGAATAAAATTTGAGAAAGTGCAAGTTTTAGAGAAAAAAAAAAGCTTTCGAAGAAGCTTTTTCAAATTTCTCGTAGTGAAAAATAAAAAAAAAATAACGCAAATTTTTGAAATTTAAAGTTTTGTGAAGAAGTTTTTTGTGAATCCTTGAAAGCTTCGGCGCCAAGACCGCAATGATTTGCAGCAACTCGGAGGCGTAACGAAACGGTATAACAAGAAGAAGAAGAAGAACAACAACAAATAACAATAACAACAACAATATCAGGAGAACCATTATTATAATATCAAAAAGAAGAACAACAAACAAACGCTGTTGGTTTTAAAAAAAAAAACAGTCTAAAAACAACAGCAGCTTCAAAACGGAGATGAAGAAGAAAAAGACAGAAGAAGAAGAAGAATAAGACAACAAATTGGCCTAAGAAAACATTAGCTGAAACCGCACAAAAAACAACTAACCATACCGGCAAAATTTGCTGGCAACTATTTGCGATTGAGCTGCCACCGACACGATACTAACAGCAACAGCAACAGCAACAGTCACCACAATAACAAGCACAATAACAAGCACAATAACAATAACAATAACAATGGAAAACAACAGTAGAACAAGTTTCTATAGTCGTTGAAGATAATCAGAACGAATAGCAATAACAGCAACAACAGCAGCAGCGAACAACAACAACAACAACAACAACTTATACCAGTTGTATAATAGTATAATAGCATAATAATAGCAACAACGTTGACGACGATAACGATAACAATAACATTAGCCGGAATAACAGCCAGAGCAGCAGCGGCGACGCGTATTGCTGCTGTTGCTGCCACGACGCCAGTGGCGCTAGAAATGATTATGTTGCCACAAAATGTGCACTTTCTGGCAACAACAACAACAACAACAACAACACTGGCTACAGCAATAATATTGCTTGTCTTGATAAGATGCGTTGGTGGCGATAGTAGCAGCAGCGGCAGCAGCGCCACCGCCACCACCAACAACAACAACAACAACAACAACAACAACTCGTACAATAATTATAGCCATAACAACAACAACAACAACAACTATGATGTTAGTAATTACAGCAACGCCAGCAACGGCTTTGGCTTAAGAACATCGTTCAGGGCCAATGGCGGCGTTTCCTTCGCCCCAGTAGACACAGAAGCTTCGGCTGCAGCGCCAGCAGCGACTTTCACAGCGTCCGCGATATCAGCGTCCTCCACGTCGTTGTCATCGTCGTCATCGTCGTCGTCGTCGTCATTGTTTTCAGCGGCCTCCGCCACGTCGTCGCTGGCCGCGTTGTCATTAACAGGAAGTGCGGCGGGCACGTCTTCGGCGGCCGCCATCGCCGGAGGAGCCTCTAGCTCGAGCTCCAGTTCACGCAGCAATCGTCAAGGCAGCAGCAGCAGCAGCAGCAGCAGCAGTAGCAGCAATCAGAATGATCAGCTGCCAGCGCAGCTGTCATCACGCATCATACACACGCGCAATGGTGCTCTCTCGGGCGTGATTGTGCAGCTGGACGGACGTCATCTGGATCCGGTGGAGGCGTACCGCGGCATACCGTACGCATCGCCGCCGCTCGGCAACTTGAGGTTTATGCCGCCCGTGTCGGCGGCAATGTGGTCCGGCGTTAAGAAGGCGGACAGGTGAGTGCCGCACAACTGTCAGATAAATAAACTCTTGTTTAAAAAAAAATTATTAGAGAAAAATTAGAGAAAATTAGAGAAAATTAGAGAAAATTGTGTAATAATTTCTTTTTGATAAAAAAATGCCTTTCTTTAGAGGCCTTCGTTCGTTCGTTCGTTCGTTCGTTCTTTCTAAAAAATATTTCAGCAACAATTTTTTGAAATTAATAGAGATTTTCTCATTTCGCTGCCGAAATCCCGATGGTTTCGCCCTCGCTGCAGCGGCGTTCACACACAAGATCATGAAACTGCAAATACGGGTTGGCCCGTCCTCTATATTGTAGACGGTCCATGTGATTTTTCTCGGTTTTTTTTTAGGATTCTTCGCGGTTTTTTGCCGTTCAAAGCGAGCTACGAGCTCGAATCCGTGGAGTTGGTGCGTGCGTGTGTGTGTGTGTGCCTGTCACACACAAGTGGCACACATCAGGTTAGCTTGTTACGTGGTGAAGTACGCTGCCAACGCCACCCAACGCCAGCCAACGGCCGTCCGCTTGCGTCCGTTTTCATTCTTCCAGTTCTTTCAATATTAATTGCTTGCTTGCCATCTACAACATGCGAGCTTGTTGTTGTTGTTGTTGTTGTTGTATTTTTGTGTTGCTTTTAAACTGCGTTATTAAATTGCAAACCGTGGTTTTTTTTTTAGTGTAACGACTATAAACGGGTGTGTGTGTGTGTGTGTGTGTGTGTGTGTGCGAGTATTTTAAAATGTTCAAGTGTAACGAAAGCGTTGCAATTTTGAGGCGAGTCACGACAGAGCGATTGCGAGGGAGACGGTACGATACGATATTATTGTAGAAGAGAGTGCACGAGTCGCAGCGCAAGAGTAACAGTTTTAATTAAGAGCAATGCGCAAAGCGTAAAAAGTTTTTTAATTGCAAAACTTAAATCCTTTCAGCGGCTACGAAATATCTATTTTTTAGCACTCTCTAAAATTTTTCAAATTGAAATACAGCATTTTTTTTTACAAAACTTAAAAAGTGTGTATTTGTTTTAAATTATTTTTTTTTTTTTTGTAGTTTTACATAAAATTTATAAGTTCTTCTTTAAGGATTGTGCACGCATTAGGCTTATCTCAAATGACTACACAGTGAAAAAAAACCGTATATAATTTTCTGATGCTTGTTAATATTTAAATTGTCACGATATTTCACAATATCTCATTAACTTTTTCATTTAAAACGAGTATTTTAGCAATATCAAAGCCTTTTTAGAGCTGACTAAAATTTAGACTCTTGATTTAGGTTATTAACTTTTTCATTTAAAACGAGTATTTAGCAATATCAAAGCCTTTTTAGAGCTGACTAAAATTTAGACTCTTGATTTAGGTTATTAACTTTTTCATTTAAAACGAGTATTTTAGCAATATCAAAGCTTTTTTAGAGCTGACTAAAAATTATACTCTTGATTTAGTTCATTAATTTTTTCATTTAAAACGAGTATTTTAGCAATATCAAAGCTTTTTTAAAGCTGACTAAAAATTAGACTCTTGATTTAGGTTATTAAAATTTTCATTTAAAACGAGTATTTTAGCAATATCAAAGCTTTTTTAGAGCTGACTAAAAATTTATTTAGTTCATTAACTTTTTTCATTTAAAGCGAGTATTTTAGCAATATCAAAGCTTTTTTAGAGCTGACTAAAAATTATACTCTTGATTTAGTTCATGAACTTTTTCATTTAAAACGAGTATTTTAGCAATATCAAAGCTTTTTTAGAGCTGACTAAAATTTAGACTCTTGATTTAGGTTATTAACTTTTTCATTTAAAACGAGTACTTTAGCAATATCAATACTTCTTAGACCTGACTAAAAATTGATTTAGTTCATTAACTTTTTTCATTTAAAACGAGTATTTTAGCAATATCAAAGCTTTTTTAGAGCTGACTAAAATTTAGACTCTTGATTTAGGTTATTAACTTTTTCATTTAAAACGAGTACTTTAGCAATATCAATACTTCTTAGACCTGACTAAAAATTGATTTAGTTCATTAACTTTTTTTCATTTAAAACGAGTATTTTAGCAATATCAAAGCTTTTTTAAAGCTGACTAAAAATTAGACTCTTGATTTAGGTTATTAAAATTTTTATTTAAAACGAGTAGTTTAGCAATATCAAAGCTTTTTTAGAGCTGACTAAAAATTATACTCTTGATTTAGTTCATGAACTTTTTCATTTAAAACGAGTATTTTAGCAATATCAAAGCTTTTTTAGAGCTGACTAAAAATTAGACTCTTGATTTAGGTTATTAAAATTTTCATTTAAAACGAGTATTTTAGCAATATCAAAGCTTTTTTAGAGCTGACTAAAAATTTATTTAGTTCATTAACTTTTTTCATTTAAAGCGAGTATTTTAGCAATATCAAAGCTTTTTTAGAGCTGACTAAAAATTATACTCTTGATTTAGTTCATGAACTTTTTCATTTAAAACGAGTATTTTAGCAATATCAAAGCTTTTTTAAAGCTGACTAAAAATTAGACTCTTGATTTAGGTTATTAAAATTTTCATTTAAAACGAGTATTTTAGCAATATCAAAGCTTTTTTAGAGCTGACTAAAAATTTATTTAGTTCAATACGACTTCAATTTGATTTAGTTCATTAACTTTTTTCATTTAAAACGAGTATTTTAGCAATATCAAAGCTTTTTTAAAGCTGACTAAAAATTAGACTCTTGATTTAGGTTATTAAAATTTTCATTTAAAACGAGTATTTTAGCAATATCAAAGCTTTTTTAGAGCTGACTAAAAATTGATTTAGTTCATTACCTTTTTTCATTTAAAGCGAGTATTTTAGCAATATCAAAGCTTTTTTAGAGCTGACTAAAAATTATACTCTTGATTTAGTTCATGAACTTTTTCATTTAAAACGAGTATTTTAGCAATATCAAAGCTTTTTTAGAGCTGACTAAAAATTAGACTCTTGATTTCGGTTATTAAAATTTTCATTTAAAACGAGTATTTTAGCAATATCAAAGCTTTTTTAGAGCTGACTAAAAATTTATTTAGTTCATTAACTTTTTTCATTTAAAGCGAGTATTTTAGCAATATCAAAGCTTTTTTAGAGCTGACTAAAAATTATACTCTTGATTTAGTTCATGAACTTTTTCATTTAAAACGAGTATTTTAGCAATATCAAAGCTTTTTTAAAGCTGACTAAAAATTAGACTCTTGATTTAGTTCATCACTTGACTCAATTGCTCAATGCAAGTGTACTAGAGTTCAGTAGAGTTGAGTGAGTCGTGAAGGTCGCTAAAATCACAGCCGACACGTCTCTTCCGTCACTCTCTTAAAAAACAAAGGAATTGCAATAAATGAAGGGTGACAGACAGCAACACTTCGGGCGTGCTGTTAAGCACGTCGTATAGCGCTGTGGCGACAATAAACACAAAAGAACCATCTTAACTTTAAATGCACCATACCATTTTATGTATGAATTCTTTCATTAAACTTTTTCATCACTTAAAAATAATTAAGAAAAAAGTGATTAAAACTTGACTGCTGCTTGTTTACGAAGCAGCTCTCTTGGTATTTTTTTAAAAACAAGCCGAAGGACTCACATCGACCAACAGAAAGACAGACCGATAGCAACAGCAGCCAGAAGAAGACAACATTTTGCTGTTTTTTTCTTAGGAAATACACACACACACACACACACACACACGCTGGCAATCACTCACGCTCTTGCAGGGCGTTTTTAATATTTGATTTTTAATGCATGTTCATTAAAACGAAGCACTCTCTTTCATGAAGCACTCTCTGCTTTCCCCTCCTTTCTTCTCCCTGAGCGGCACCAACAGTTCCCGCTCTCTCTCTCTCTCTCTCTCTGTTGTATTCCCCGCGGATTGCGCTTCAACTACCACAAGAAGAGAAGATATCATGGACGGATGGACGGATGGATGCATTTCTGCGTGTCTGCCACTTTCACTTCGTTTCACAGCATTTTAATTTAGCACCGGAAAATCCGGCGCTGTTGCCGGTTCCCGCCTCAGACCCCCAAAAGTCGTAGTGGCCACAGCAGAGTTCTTCCCAATAAAGAGAGCCAGTTTCTGGCTTCCTTCGACGAAGTTGAGAATTTTCACTTTAATTTAGTAAAGATGCTCGAAAGTAACTGCTCGATGTGAAGAACGTAATGAGAAAATACACTATGAAAAGGCTTAAGGGTTGAAGGCGGATGGGGAGGGGGATGGGGGGAAGTGTAGAAGTGAAGTATTTGTAGCTACTTCAGTGGCCGGAAAGTACAGACGGCAAGAGCTGGTGAATCTTTTAGTTATAAACAAGCAGAAGGCAAAATCCATCAAATATTTCATTTAGCAGCTCCTGAGAATCTTATAAACGTATACAAAAAGTAGGTAGAGGCCAAAAAGGCAGTAAAAAAGAGTAACAACATATTGCTTCTTTTTGATAACGTATAATTTTCTCTCTCTCTTGTGAAATTTTGCTATAAAAAAAGCTCATTTGTTATTTAATATTCCATTAAATGCAAAAGGAATATGGAATGGATATGAATTCAAGATAATCACATAATATTTTCTCTCATCTCATCTCATCTCATCTCATCTCATCTCATCTCATCTCATCTCATCTCATCTCATCTCATCTCATCCCATCTCATCCCATCTCATCTCGTCGCGTCTCGTCTCATCTCATCTCATCACATTTCATCTCGTCTCATATCATATCATCTCATCTCATCTCATCACATCTCATCTTATCTTATCTCATCTTATCTCATCTCATCTCATCTCGTCTCATCCCATCTCATCTCATCTCATCTCATCTCATCTTATCTCATCCCATCTCATCTCATCTCATCTCATCTCCTCTCATCTTATCCCATCTCATCTCATCTCATCTCATCTCATCTCATCTCATCTCATCTCATCTCATCTCATCTCATCTCATCTCATCTCATCTCACCTCATCTCATCTCATCTCATCTCATCTCGTCTCATCTCGTCTCATCTCGTCTCATTTCGAGTCCACTCTCTTGCTATAATTATGACATTTTGAAAATCCATATCTTTTAAAGAAATGCTGATATTTAGCGATGTTGTTTTTGTTGTTGTTGTTAAAGTCATTCGACCTCAAAAAATTGTATGGAAAGGGTTTTTTTTTCAAAAGACTGACGATATTTGCGATATTTCGTTTTTCCATCAGAAAGTTACTTTATTTTGGACTAATAGAAAACTAATCTACTAATAAATTTTCCAAAAATCTAAGCTAATTTTCCTTAATTTAAAATATAGTCTTCTAATGCGTTAATCCTGCCAGATTGGTTCGCAGAACTTTGGCCATAAATTAATGAGCAAAATCAGAATCAGTTTTCAGTTCTAAATTTTTTGTTTTTAGGTCACTTTTTTGCGATTAATTTTTTGGTAAATGTATCCTCCGCCGCTTTAATGACAATTACTCTCTTCTTCTTCTTCTTCTTCTTCTTGTTCTTCTTTAAAATTCAATTTTAATCATATACAAACTTTTGGGGACTCTGCTGTTCTTTCTCTTGCTCTACGCGGACGAATGATGAATCCTATCGCCTGTCGCCTCTCCTTAATTCTCATGGATCATATTCCATTTTGACAGCGTCTGTTATGATATTTTTTTCTATCCCCGTCCCCCACCCCGCTCCCCTCTACCACCTTTCAGGAGAGAAATTAAATAAAATGTAATAATAAATTATATTTAACATTTTTCTCTGTGCTTAAAATTTCTTCCTCTCTTCAATACTTCAACCTGCAGCATGATGATTCAGACGCTTTTTTTGGGGGAAGGTGACGTGCCCTGGCGTTGACCGCAACCACAATCAAGAGTATTTATTTTAGTCTCCCAGAGCGGTTGATTAATGGAAAATAATTATTATAAACTTTTTATTTTCCGTCATCGCCATCATCATCACCAACGCCTTCACCATCCCCATTCTCACCCCCGCCATCCCCTTCGCCGAAGGCTACTAGTCGTTGATGTCATTTTGCGCTGGCCCTTGACGGTTTTATTTATATAAGTAAACACACCTTTTGTAAACCTTGTCAGGGCTTGTCATTGCTTGTCACAGTGTCCTCAAAGCTCTTCTTCTCTGCCCGCGATGACACGTTGAGACACGTTGGGACACGCTTACCTTAACGTTATTACCTACTTTTTTTCATTTAATGATTCTATGCAAATTCGTTTATTTGGAATGAAATTTTAAGCCACATTTAAGAGGCGCAGTGCTAATGGAAAATGATAGTGAAGATAAAATTAGACAGTTGACCTTAATTTTTTCGCTCTTTGCCAGTTTTTCGCCACAGTTTCAAGTTACATTAAATTTAATAATGCCTGGATTTGGGTGGATTTAAAGAAAATGCAAAAAAATTAAAGCTTTTTGTAATTATTTTTTAACTAGCAGGTGCCGAGACAAGACTAATATTTATTTAAGTAGAAAAATAATTATGAAAATCCTGTTGATTTTTTGTCAGCGATTTTAAATCGTACCACAAAATTGTTCTAGAATGTCCAGATTTTGAGATTTGTTGACTTTTGAAGGGCCAAAAAAGACAATTTCGAGGAACAAATGCAAGCAAATAAACGAAATTATGGTTATTTCTTATGCAATTTCGAGGAACAAATTCAAACAAATAAAAGAAATTATGGACCCTCCTAAAATGTCTGATCTGAGAGTAAATTAGTATTCGCTGAAAATCAGTAAATAACACAAGCATAAAGAGTCTTTCTTAGATATTTTCCTCTAAAACAACCTCAACATCATCAAAGCAGTTACGGTTAGTAACAGCTAACAGCGATTTTCTAACGATAACAGTAAGACCGACCGACCACCAGTACCGCCACCAGCACCGCCGCTAACCTAAAAAATCAATGGAGTAATAAAAATAAACTGCTGAATGTGATTACGATTGCTGCAGCAGCAGCTATTTAAGGACGATAAGTTAAGTTAAGGACGATAAGATTCAGAGGAGCGGCAGGCGGTAAGGGCGCGACAACTGGAGTCGAAGTAGAAAATCGTCGAGTACCTGCTCGCCCGCTTAAGCGTGGTGCATTTTTATGGTTTCATAATGGCTGCCACTCGCTACGGTTTGCTGGATGGTCATTAAATTTTAATGCGTTACCGTCATTAATTCGTAATAAAAGAAACCGGCGAAAGGTGTTACAGTCATAGGAAATGCTATGGTTTTTTTCTATAGAAGAAAAGTTCTATACTTGTGCTGATTTCTCCTTACGATTCTCGATGAAGAAGCGGCAGAGTATTTGTTCGGTGACTGTTATTGAAGTAAAAGTTATACTTTTATGCGCCAATAACTCAAAGACTTAACTCAAAGAACTCAAAGGAAAAATTTGCAGTCTTTAATTTGCATTTTATAATATTTTTGTATTGTATTTAAGCTGATTTTTTACAAAGTTTAATGAGCCTTAATTTATTTTCGCTTTTGTCGTGGGCGCCACTTTCTCGGTAGCTCAAAAGAGTTGAAACAATTAACGTAAATGATGAATTTTTCGTGGAATTAATAGAATTTTGATTCTCGTATTTTTCACAAAAATTGTGAATTGAAAAACGAATTGTAAGAACAGAAAAAAAAAACTATAGCTTTTAAGAAGCGTTAAATTTCAAAATAAGCTACTTAGTTACGCAGCAGAAAAATATTAAAAAATCAGAAAAATATTACACTAAAAATAATTTTATTGGCAAAAGGCGGAACGAACGATTTAAGCCTCTTCCGAAAGCAGAATTTTCAGTTATCAAAAAAGGTTAGAAATGTAAGACAAAGTATATTTGTATAACAAATTTCTGACAATTCTGCTAAGATTCGAAAATAATTTTTCATAAAAAGGAAGGTATTTTCATAATAAAGGGAGGGAGGGACGGTAAGAAAAGGGTGGGGACAAACGAGAATAGATCTTTTTCTTTTTTTTTCTGAAGAAATCATATTGCTTTTTTGCAAAACAATAAAATTATGATTACTAATATTTTATTTCTTCTTTTTTTTGGCTACTTTTCCTTTCGCAGATTTGGTCCGGTCTGTCCACAACGTCTGCCCGACATAGCAAACGAAACGGCTGCCTTGGAACGGATGCCGAAAGGACGCTTGGAGTATCTGAAGCGTCTGTTGCCGTATCTGCAGAATCAGTCGGAGGATTGTTTGTATCTTAACATTTACGTGCCGATTCAAGGTAAGTCAGAGGCTTCTCTCAACTCAGCTTAACCTAATTTGCTGCGGCATTTCGAGAAGAGGATTTACCTGTATTGTACCGGGTGCGCCATTTTTTATGTCTCCATGTAAATACCAAATAACTTTAACATTTATCAACCGTTTGACTTAAGTAAACATGTTTTTGAAACAGTAAAATTGTGAATCTACTCCACTTCGGTGAAGAAGCCTTCTTTATGTTTATTTTAATGACAAATTTAAATTTTAATTAAATGCAAAATTTTCAATAAATCATAAAATTTTTACAGAATTTTTAATGTTTTTTCTGTTAGTTAAAATATTTTTTTATACATATGTCCAAATGTGTTTGACGTTAATTAGTTAATTTGAATTTATTTTACTCGGCATCATTAATTTTCACTTAAATTGTATTAATTTGTATTTACAGCAATCACAAAAAATTATAGAAAACTTGGTGGTTTATTGCATTTATAATTGCATAAATTGCATAAATAATCCTTTAGAATTTGATTAAAATTAAATGTTATAAATTAAAAATTGAAAATCATGAAAAAAATTAGATTATCTAACCTTAAGGAAGGAGGTCAAGAGGTCAAGAAAAAATTTCCGCACTCCATTATTATTGCGCATATTTGTGCCACCGTAAAAAAATTGCACATTAACATGTTTTTTTGTTTTTTTGTCAAAAAAAACAGCTAATCGTTATTGTTTTTTTGTCAGAAACCGGAATTATTGGCCTCTCATAAATGATAATTTATGACTTTTTATAAGCAAATAAAATTCCACTTAAAAACAAAAGAAAAGAAAGAATGATCGCAAAGCGAGAGAAAAGAAAAGGAAAAAAAAAAAATATGTATTGTAAATAAATACAGGGTGCGCCATCTTTTATATCGGTATGTAAGCATTAAATAACTTTGAAATATTTATCAACCGATTGACTGGAGTTAACCAGTTTTGGAAACATCAATTTAGTACAATTTTAACCATGAATAGCATTGTACCGAAACAACGCGCCAAAATAATGATTCATGCTCAAAAAAATGATGGAAAACGCAGCAAAAATGGCCCATTCGGCTTTGGCCAATAGAGGCGGCCACTTGATTGAGGCTGTATTAAAAAAACTACTCCACATAAATTATAAAGGACCAAATCAAATAAAAAAAAATCTTATATATGGAAATCGGTTTTTTTAAGTTAAGTTTAAGTTTATTAAGTTAAGTTCAATATTCACATACCGCCATAAAAGATGGCGCACCCTGTACATACAAAAAACCATACAAATTATTTAAAGCAGGTCAGCACACACGCTGTGCTCGCTTTAATGGCTCATACAAATTGTTCCAGCAGAGATTTCTTCATCCGGCGACGATACCAATCATGAGCTCTGCTATAAATCAGTAGCTGTTGTTGTTGTTTTGTTGCAGTCTCGTATATTGTTTTAAGCTGTTAATATTTTCGGCACAAATGTTCTACAGTCAGCGACTTTTACTCTCTCTCTCTCTCTCTCTCACTCTGTTCCTTCGCTCTCTCCCTTCCTTTGCTCCACTGGAGATGACAGAGAAATTTATACCTTGCACAGCAGTCGTTAGTCGCCAGCTCTTGAGCAGAAGACATCTTCGCGGATGCGTGACTTTGTCTTGTAGTTTGTTTTATGTCCAACATTTTCTCTGGCCGCTGAGCATTTTTTAACACTTTTATACGCTACACGCAAAAGGTGAAGGCTAGTTCGTTATATTATATAAATTAGCTTAGATAAAAGTTGTTTTTTTTGGAATAATACATCGACTACAAAGTATCATCATTATCTGGTTGTCTGGACTTTTGATTCTTTGTTGAAATTTATCATTTTCTGAGAGTGTTTTTCAAGGCGTTTTTAAATTATCTAGAGTGCGCCATCTTTTGTGTCTGTAGGTGAATAGTGGATAACTTTTTAAAAAAACAACGGATTAACATATATGAGATATTTTTATTGACTCTGATCTCTTGCAAGTTATTTGGACTGATTTTTTCAAATTCATCATCAATCAAGTGGTCGCCTCTATTGGCTAAAGACAAATGTAACTTCTATGTATCGGTATAGCGTTGATTTTGGCATGAATAAAAAATATTTTAAAATATTTTTATAAGCAAAAACCGTCTCATTTTTATTCATATTCAGATTTAGCTAATTTTTATAATCATTGTGTTGTCTATTGTACTCGTGCGTACATGTATTATAATTTTTATTTCTTATTTTTAGGGTACGTTCGATTTCGAATATGTCTCCATTGGAAACATATTCGTCCTTCGTCGACATTGCCTTTGCCTTTTCTTTTGCTTCTTCTGGCTGTTGCTATCGCTTTGCTAAAAATCATCTTCGGGTTCGCGTAAGTTGTTGATAGCTACTGCTTATCACAGTTGAGCTAGTTATGTCACATTAAGCTGCAATTTCTTACATTTTTAGAGCTTTTCCAGCTGAATTAGTGCTGTTTGTTTCTGCCTCCTGTTCTTCTTTTTCTTCCTTTCTTATTACCGTACAATAGCACCACTTTGCCTCGAAGGTTTTGGCATCCGTTTCTCTTTCTGCTGAGCATTTCGTTTCAAAGGATTTGGCATTTTTTAGATAAATTATGACTAGTTTTCTGGAGTCTCATCCTTTATGTCGTCCTTTTTATGTTTTTTATCCTTCTCATCTGCATACGAACTTCCGGTTGATTTAGTTTTTATGGCTGGCAAAAAGCGACGGAAGTGACAGATTAAATTGTACACGGTCTAGGAATTACTTCCAACCCATAAAAGGACGACAATTGAGCAAATTTTGTGAGTTGAATAAATTTAATGAGATAATGAGATAAGATAAGTCATTTCCTTGGGATAATATGATCAATATATGCACATACAACCATACCGAATTACGCAATAAAGAATTATTTTGTTTTCAGAATCCAGTCCGTTCGAATCCAGTCCGTTCAATCGCAATCGTTTGATAAATCGCTTGACCTTCTAAGCATAAACTTTTGCAGCAGCGACAAAATTCGTTGCCATAGCTTCCTCCTTTTTAGAGCCTCGCCTACAGCAGTATTGAAGTATTTACTATGAAATTTATATTGAACACAGCTGTTGTAGCTTTTAATTTTAATCTTCTTTAATCTTGCTCCCAATAACGCCTACCGCCGGCTCTCGCTGCTTTAAAATTATAATAATTATACAAAATAATTTATTCGAGTTTGTTTTTATCCTCTATCACTATCGTCCCTTCAATTAAAATACTCATAAAATAAACATTTTCCTGAAAAGGGATGAACGTTTATAAAATTAATATTCATTGAAGTTTTGAAATATCAGATTAAATATCGCTTTTCAAACGAATACTTTGTATTAATTAATTAATTTTATTCGTAGTTATTTAAGATTTATTTATCTTCTTCTGCTTGACAGACCGGATTAAGTAAGGAAAGTTTTGAAATGTAACAGTTTAATTGAAAATTTCTTGGGAGTTTTAGCTTTTCGACTAAAATGCCCGGAAGTTCATGAGAATTTCTTTAGACAGCTGTCAAAATGTACAGGCAAAGAAATATAGAAATTATTTTAAAATTCATTGAAGACTAAACGTTAAAACAATAAATAAATGTAAGAAAACTAAAAAAGAAGGTGATTGCGATAACTGAAAGTGATGGCGATATCAATAACATTGTCCCTACAACTTTTTCAATCGCAGTTCAGAATTTTTCAGTTTGATTTCAGATATTTTCAGTTTGATTTTAGCATTTTTCAGTTTGATTTCAGAATTTTTCAGTTTAATTTCAGAACTTTTCAGTTTATTTTCAGAAATTTTCAGTTGAATTTCAGAATTTTTTAGTTTGATTTCAGAATTTTTCAGTTCAATTTCAGATTTTTCAGTTTGATTTTAGAATTTTTCAGTTTGATTTCAGAACTTTTCAGTTTATTTTCAGAAATTTTCAGTTCAATTTCAGAATTTTTCAGTTTGATTTCAGATTTTTCAGTTTGATTTCAGAAATTTTCAGTTCAATTTCAGAATTTTTCAGTTTGATTTCAGATTTTTCAGTTTGATTTCAGAAATTTTCAGTTCAATTTCAGATTTTTTCAGTTCAATTTCAGAATGTTTCATTCGTATTTCAGAATTTTCCAGTTCAATTTCAGACTTTTTCCGTTTTATTTCAGAATTATTCAGTTTGGTTTTACAATTTTTCAGTTTTATTTCCGAAGTTTTTAGAATTTTTCAGTTCAATTTCAGATTTTTCAGTTTGATTTTAGAATTTTTCAGTTTGATTTTAAAATTTTTCAGTTTAATTTCAGAAATTTTCATTTGTATTTCAGAATTTTTCAGTTCAATTTCAGATTTTTCGAGTTTGATTTCAGAATTTTTCAGTTTAATTTTAAAATTTTTCAATTTTTTTTGTAACTTAGAATTTGTCAGTTCAATTTCAAATTTTTCAGTTTGATTTCAGAATTTTTCAGTTTAATTTTAGAATTTTTCAGTTTAATTTCAGAAATTTTCATTTGTATTTCAGAATTTTTCAGTTCAATTTCAGATTTTTCGAGTTTGATTTCAGAATTTTTCAGTTTAATTTTAAAATTTTTCAATTTGATTTCAGAACTTTTCAGTGTGATTTTAGGATTTTTCAGTTTGATTTCAGAATTTTTCAGTTCAATTTCAGATTTTTCAGTTTGATTTTAGAATTTTTCAGTTTAGTTTAAGTAATTTTGTTTTGAATTTTTCATTTTTCTTTAAATAAAGGCAGATATTTTCTATAGAGAAAGAAATTTTTGCGGAATACATCAAACAATGATTCATCAAACTCGCATTATGCTAAATATTCTTCAGACAAACCATGCATGTTGTTTTTGCACTGTATCTCTGTATAAAGTCGCACTACAGCACACTTCCTCTCTCTAAATCTCTTTACACTCTAAATCTATATCTTATATACGATATTTGAGTAGATTTATGAGTATAAGCTCGGTCAGCGGCTGTACTCGTAGGAAAACCTACTTTCACTTTACGATATTGGCAAAATCTAATTAAATTCGATTAATCCTCAGCTGAACGTACTTAGACGTGACATAGTGAGCAACACAATCGGGCACACAATATAAACAGATTACCGTTTATTTGTCCAACGAACGATGCAGTTAATTAAATTGACAAAGGCATGGACTTAACGATTTAAGCCTCGCATAAACCGAAACTGAAATACCAAAATCATGGCGATTGAATTAAAGGCATATACACATACATACATACATACATACATACATACGTATATGTATGTACGTAAATGTGTATATACGTCACTTAAATTTAGAGTATTATCACACGACAAATCTCATGACCTCAGTGAGAAGAAATTAAGAGTTTTAATATGATTTCGGTGTTGAAGGACTCTTGGTCTCAGAAGAATGGTTTTCCCAAAAACCAATTGAACCAATTGAATGAGGTAAAAGTTGCTGTTGTTGTTGTTGTAGTTTTTGTTTTTGTTAGTAAACCAGAAGAGTGGTTATGGATAAGGACCCATTTTAAGATAATAAAAACTAAATAAAAGTTATGACACGATACTTTAGGACTGACTTGACATTATTTGCTTGCCGTTGGCGAAATTCAGAGGACACGACGACACCAAAGTTGAGTTGGTTTTCGGGCGCTTATAGCTTCCGTAAATATTTAAACTAAAAGTTTTCGAATTTCCTGAGACGATGTCAGCGACGAAGTGAGCAAATAATGTCGGTTACATTCAACGATACAATGATATCATATTATACTCATATGGCTTATGAGATGACGGAAGCGACAAGAAGAAGAAGCGAGAGGTGCGCGTAGATAAAATAGTCCATAAGAAAAGGTAAATGGATTCATCATAGATGATGGCAGGCAGGAGGAGGATGATCGTAAAACGACTAAAAAATGGCATACAAGTCTAGCAACTTAACACACACACACAAACACACACACACACACACACACACACACACACAAACACACACGCACACACAGACACGTGTATACTTGTACTTGGATAGACAGGTAGATAGATAGATAGATAGATAGTAGATATAATATACATAGACATAAGTACAGTCGAGCTACTGAAAGCTATAACCGTTTGTACTACTTCGTGTCGAATCCTTCCTCCCGTTTGTTGTCTGCTTCTTACTCAGCTCAGCTAAATTGCCTTCTCTTCCTCTTCTTCGTCATCGTCACAACCGTCGTCGCAACCGTAGCAAATATACTCGCAGATCTCAAATCATTATAGCGCTCTTTCCTCATCGTTTCTCGCAGTGTCGTCGTTGATGTTGCCATTGTCATTGCCGTCTTCGTCATGATCCGCTTCTTGCTTCACATCGTAATTGTTGACGGTAACGTATTGATGACATTTCCGTATAAAAGACTGGCACAAAGCTCCTTGAGCTTGAGAATTATAAGAGACTTTTTCATTTCTTTGAACTTTTCTTGTTTGCTTGAATGTTGGCAAACTAAAGATAGAGCTAAACGAGAGTTAGAGAGAGAGAGAGTGAACGTTGGAAGCAGACGATACATTGTTTTATGATATTTTTCCATTATATTTTCAGGACTAATTTAAACTAAAAAAAAAGAGAATAATTTTACGAAGGTTTTAGCGATTTTTTTATGGCAAGAAAAAATATATGTATGCAAAAATTACACAAAAATGCGTTTGAAGCGCGTGTAATTGTTTTTAAACAATTTTCTTCATTAATTTCAAATGTTTTTTAATTTCCGGTGATTCCGTTTGATCGACTCGGAGCCGTCACGTTTAATTTCCGTTCTCGGTTACTTATCGATTTCTGTAATATTGTATATCGTATCGATTCATTTCTAAATTAAAAATAGAAGAATAGAAATTAAAAAACTCGAATAAAGCGAGTATTTTCAGTCGCGGATTTCGTGGAATTTTTTTAATGGCAGTATAACACTTTAAACATTTCGAATTAGTTATACTTAGTGTACTTAGTTATTTCTAAAGTACTTTTAGGTCGTCCTAAAGACGAAAAGTTTATCTCAAAAAAAAAAAAAAATATAATGTTTAACTACGAAAAATACGTTGACAAAAAACTTTATTGCTTTTTGTTATGACTTTTACGTTAGTTTCGTACATACATGCATACATACATAAATATCTATCAAAAACACAATACACTGTTATCGGTTTTATGCAATTTTTATGTCACAATTTTGCCTTGACTTCATCGAACGTATTTGATCACGTTCGTGCAGCCATTCCTGCCCCTTTCTTTCTTCCTCTCTTGCTGCAAGGCGTTGCAAAATTGCAAGAAGCCGTTTGCTCCTTACTTTCTCTGCCCGCTTTATTGTATGTGTGTACGTGGTGACCTCTTCTGCTGCAGATTGCAAGATAGACAGACTGGAAGAGCCGAAGCTGAAAGTGTCGAGCAACATTTTTATGAAACGAGTGTCGAGCGAGTCTTGATTCTGTTTCATGCAATCGAACTCAGCTGAGTATGCATCACGTTCGATAAGTTTATATGAGTGTGCGGGTGTGTGTGAGTGTGTGTGTGCTTGCTAGAGTGTGCGTAGAAAGTATGCAATTTGTCGTTGGGATTTCTGGCTTTAACAATTTCAACGCATTATCGTTTAAGCAACGTTTGCGATGGCGTTCGAGCGTCGCAATAAAACTTTTTATTTCTTGCTGCAGCATTTTAAGTAGATATTGTCGAGGGAGGAGCGAGCGGGGGGAGAAGGGTAGGGGGGGGGGACACACACATCATTTTTGAACTCCCAGATTTTTGCTCTTAGAGTGCAAAAAACGAAGTGCCAGCTCAGATCTCAAGTTAACCTCGTTTACGTTGTAGAAGCAACGTCATACTAAAATTTATGATGCAAAAAAAAAATTGCAAAAATTTAAGAAAAATGTGTGAATTTTTGTAAAAAAGTTTCAACGTAAAAATGTTTTAGTGGATCATCTCGAAGAAATAACTAGAAAAGTCTTTGATAATGAAGTCTTAGAGCACAAAAATGTATTATATTGGATTTAGTAGAGCTTATTCTGGAAGAGAATCATAAAACTGAGATTTCAAACGAAATATTGAAACAAATATATACAATATTGACATCATTCACAACATCGAACTGTGCAATGAAAGCAATAGAGCAGTATTCAATTCTGTGTATTTTCAAACGGTCTCTCTCGCGGTTGTTTAGAGCTTTTCTTTTCACAGTTTTCGTAACGAAGAATTTTCGGCTGCTTTTAGAGTTATTTCGTTGTTTCTTTTTTTTTTTTTGATAATATATTTTACAAAAGAAAAAAGAATTTATAAAAAATTCCGATAAGATTCATAAATTCATGCCGCTCTTTAACTTTTTTGACTTATCGGCCACATTCTTTTTTTAAATTTGCTGCCAATAAATATAGAATTTTTTTCGACTTTTTGCTGAGAAATTAATACATGAGCTTCAGCAAGGTCTTCGTCTTTGATTTCTGTAGCAAAGTTTGTCAAAAGGCAACAAAAACTAAAAGAAAAACCGATAAAATTAAAAAAAAAAAAACCAATACATGGCATGCTTTTAGGTATTCGGTTTCAATTTCCCTTGACTTTGCTCTCTTTCTACGATACCAAAAAATTGCTTCAAGAATTTTATAGCGTTCTTGAGAAGAATGCAATAGCGCTGAGAGCGAAAAAACAAAAAAAAATTGTTGCTTCAGGGTTAAGGTAGGATTGATGGGAGAAGGGAGACTAAGAGGAGATTTTGGGGGAGGGCGAAGAAGGGGTTCGAAGATGCTTCGAATATCTAAAGGAAGTAATAAACTTTTCAAAGTTCAATCTCAGATTTTTCATTTCTTCACATTCTTCTGCTGCTTTTTTTTCTTTTCTTGTGAATTTTGTTTTTCCTTGAAATTGTTCGTAGGTTCGAGCTTGGTTATTCGCTTAATGCATTCTCTATTGTTGTTGTTGTTGTTGTTGTTGTTGCTCTTATGGCATTGTTCTAGTTGTCTTGCTACAGACTCTGCAACAATTTATTGCAATGGCTTAAATTTTTTCCCTTTTTATTTTACGAAGTTTTAGCGATTTTTTTTTTTTGGGCCAACAAAAATATTTTTATGAAAAAATTACACAAAAATGCGTCTGAAGCGCGTCTAATTTTGCAATTTCGATTGGAAGAAATATTTCCAAATTCTTAACTCCGCTTTGTTGTCAAGTTTGAATTGACCTCATGCAACAGCTACAACAACAAGTTTACTCGATTCCATTTGGTTTAGTTTGTGGAATTACGTCTTTGGAACCTCTAAAACTTTCAATTCAATTGAGATTTCTTATTCGTATTCCTGAGAAATCATCTCAAACAAAAAAAGATTGATTTTCATTTGTCTTTTTGGCCGCTTTCGTCTCAATTACTTCAAGGCGCAAATAGAACCTTGATGGATGCCATTTTCGGTAAAATTGTTTTCCGAATATTGCATTAAATCATTAATAAGGCGAAATTGAATTGAAAGTGTTTGCTTGATAGATTGATTCCGGTTCAATGCTTCAGTTTTCTTAATGCTTTTTGCTTTAATGCTTTCTCAGTACAACTGAAAGTATGCTAAAAACCAAAAAGTTTGTTGAGGTAGAAGTTTGTTTTTTATACAAACTTCAGTTTATTGCAGGGCTTTCTCCTCCCTTCTTTCTTTCTGTCCTACTTCTCCATTTATTCCCATCATTCAATCAATCTCTTTCTCAAGAAGACTCTTATTTCTTTGCTTTATATTCACGCTTCGTCGTCGCCTAAGCAACAGCATCCTTTTCCTCTATTGATTTTCGCACTTTCGCCAAATTTTTACACCTTTTCAACATTTAAACCGTTTTAAGTTCGATATTTAAGCGTTTTCTGGGAATTTTGAAGCATCCGGAACACAAACGGTTGGTCTCGTGGCGTATGGAATTCCGAAATATTACCAACGCTTGAACACATACATATATACGAAAATGAAATGGCGCATACCATAATGAAATATGTGTGTTGGGTCAAAGTTGAACGCAAAGACCCGAATATCATTTTTCTTGCGCGAACAACAAAAGCTGTCAATCCGTTTGGCCCCAATAATTTATGGTCTGTCTTAATCTTAACAACTAACCCGAACATCCTCAAGCCACGATTCAGCGAAGAAGATTTATGGGTACATATTTACGAGTATATAGTATGTTATGTAGGTATGTTGGATATGATAAAGATAAGAGCAAGAACAAGGAAGAGGTTACGGATACGGATACGGATAAGCATACGGCTGAGGCTATGGATAATGTGATGATGCATGTACACACATTTGAAGCCTTTTGGTACTCTGAAAGATAAGACAGAAGCGAGCATAAACGGAAGCAGCAATAATTTACTAGTTAGGTAACATCCGCAGGCTAAAGGATAACAGCAACAACAGCAACAAAAGGAGTACCAGAAGCAGAACAATGCATCAATTTATCGAATATTTTTGTTGATGGGAAAAATCTAATGATATCGAAAATGATTTAATAAACAATGGTTATAAGAAAAGAAAACAGATGGCTAAAGACTGCTTTGCAAGGAACCTACCTACACGTTGGACCAGAAGAGTTTGCAGCAGAAGATAGAGAGGGAAGAAAGTACGATACTTGCCTTGATACTTGACGAACGCGCTGATTTCGTAGCCTTCAAATTGTGCGGGCACCCCCCGCTTTTTGTATTGGTTTTCGCTTGGCTGACCCTCTTTTTCTTAACCTTCGTTGACGGTTGGCAGCTTTTTTTGCCAATTTTTAGGCGCAATAAAAAAATCTAATGCCACGCACGGCATGAAGTAAAAGAGGAAAGAATGAAGCGAGAGAAAAAAAATGAAAATGAAACAAAGCCGTATAATTTATGGGTTCTGGGTGAGTTGTTTGCCTAAGCGTGTGCGTTTGTCATAAAGCAGCAGTGTATGTGTGTGCGTGTGTGTGAGTGGAGTGTGCGTGTGTTTGCAAATAACTCAATGTAAACTTAAGTGTATCTTTTCGTTTTCTTTCATTCACTTTAAGGGTCATTGAGAGAATTTATTGCTTCGAAACTTTAGAACGTTTGTTGTCATTTTAAATTGCCTACTTTTAGGCGAGTGTGTGCGTGTGTGTACCTCTTGTGATTTATTATGCTTGCATTAGAAAACACTTATCGTATTAAATATTTATACCAGGGCACGTTTTTTTAGCCTGAATATATGGATCGTACCTAACCTCAATTTAGTAGAATGTAAGGGATTTTTCAAAAACACAAAAAAATTAGACCAACACTTATATATTGTATAATAATATATTCGTAACTCTTAAATAATTAGAGAGTTCTTGTCATGATTCCGACCGAAACGAACGTTAAAGTTACGGAAAATTTCCGTCAAGAAAAAGAAAAAAATTTACGGGAATTTTCAAAAATTAAAATTAAAATTTTTTTTTTTTGATTTTGCTGCCGAATAAATGTAATATAATTTTTTCGAATTTTACCTTCTGTCATAATCAAAATTATCAGTCGAAGAAGAGAGCGTTTTTCAGCATCGATGAACCTAAACATAAATCGTTGAACCTAAACATAATCGAACCGAATGCATTCACGTATGAATAATAACCGAATTCTTCTGCTGAATAATCGGCACGTATTCTTTCGCCCACAAACAAAGCTAAAATAAAAGAGAATCTCTTTGGAAAGGGAAAAATTTCAAAAGAGGGGAAAACACAAAGGAACATACATACATTTTTTTTTTGTGCGCGGTTAAGTCTTGCTTTTTTGTACGTATGTATTTTCGAAAAATCATTGACATGATTACGAAAAACCGTAAGAGCCATAAACGCAAATGATAAAATTTGCTCTATTTATAAACAACTTTTATGCATTAAAATAAATGTACTTATTTGTATACACAAACTACTACAAACTTAAACTCAAACACACACTTACACAAATACACATACTTTCAAACAATGAACTCTCGTTTTACGTACTCAATGAATGCATCCAGCAATCAATAAAAACAAAAGCTTTACGCTTGACATCATCGCATGGTCTTAGCAGAAGCCTTCAGCGGGTAAAGGGCGAAGAGCGAGAGAGAGAGAGAGCGTGGGGGATGAGGGTGTTTAAGATGAGAGATTAGAGTGGTGGGTATTTTCCATACCAAAAAAACAAAAAAAACCAACATAAAAGTAAATGAACGCTTAAAGAACTTCATGATGTGCATACTCTTAATGATGTCCCGAATGAAGGCAATTGATTAGGTTTAAGGGTGGCTTAAGTTTGAAGGATGGAGAGGTTTTGTATGATGGTATATGTGTATGGATGGCATGACTCTTCGTCTCCGCCGTTTTTGAAAAATATCTTTTCTCTCTGAATTATAGAAGCTATGGATGACTATATTCGTTCGGCTGATTTATCTCTCACACTCGCTTCTTCGCTAATTCTCCATAGATTTTCTATGGAGAAACGTATTGCCGTCAATGCTTGTTAATCGAATGGTTGTCGAAACTTTTGGTTGTTGGATTTGTTCTTCAATCTGTTTGAAAATCCGGTTTTGATGAGTTTTAATTGAGGACTTTTGATTGAGGAGTTATTGTTTTTATCGAAAGTTAATTTGCTTTTGTTTAAACTTTTGTCAGTATTTGACAAATATTCTACAATTTCATTATTTAACGTGATTTATTGTATGCGATATTTTTTGTGCAAAAGTTTCTGTGCGAGCTGCGCGATCTTCGTCTGTTCCTGATTCTGCTGATTTTAATAAATATTAATTTTTATTTTGTAATTCCTTTCAACACGAAAACACAAACTTATTCCCCAGAAACCAACAAACGAACAAAGAAACAAACAAGAGAAGAAATCCAACATACATTATTTTTATTTGAAAGTTTCAACATTATTGCGAAAGTGAAGCCATAGAAAATCCCTGGCTGGGAATTAAAGGGAAAGTTTAATGGGGTTAATGGTGTTTGAGGAAGGGTGGTGGGGGGGGGGGGGGTGGAGGTGTTAATGAGAAGGCTGATGATTTTCCAAAATGTGATAAGAATATTTAAACAACCAAACGAAATTAACTTTTAGTCTTGTCAAAACATCTTGAATGGCTCTATTAGTTTTCGGTGAGAACAACAACAACAACAACAACAACAACAACAAGAATAGCAGCAATTTTGATAAGAAAACACATACTCGTACATAAATCAAAGTAATTTCTAGCAGGAACCACAAAACATGCAAACGCCATTGAAAACTTTCAACTTTTTGCACTCACGAGAGAAAACAACATTAACACTACACTACACTACACTACACACACACACACACACACACACACACACACACACAAAGTTAATGAGTGATGAAGGCGATGAGTGGCGAAGGACAAAGAAAAGGCAAAGAAATACAGACAGAGAGAAGGAAGACCTACTAAAAACTGTAAAGAAATAAAAACTAATAATGTCTCTGTGTATTGTACGTATGCACACACACACGCACACACACACACGCACACACACACAAAAAAACACGTTCATACATACAGGCATACACACCCAACGGGAAAACGGAGAGCAGCGCATACGGAATAGAGCTTAAAGCAGCCGAAATCGAAAAAGAACATTTTGTTGTTGCCTATAGAGGCGCGGCTACCTGATTAATGTTGTACTCAAAAACTTATCCCCATAAGTTGTAAAGGACTATATTTAATAAAAATACCTCATATATGGAAATCTGTTTTTTTTCTTCAAAGTTATTCTATATTCACATAGCGACATAAAAGATGGCGCACTCGTTTCTCTGCGCAGCATTGTTCGCTTGCTTTTGGGCATTTATTCCTACTTTTATACCTACCTTTATACCTACCTTTTCATTTGCCTCACTCTTAACCCATTATTGCTTGCTGTTATACGAAGCTGCAGCTGAAAGAAGCTGTTAAAAAGCTGAATATTTGAAAGTTTTTGCCTCTTCTTGCTCAAGAACTATAAACACTCAACATGAAAAGTTTTTATCTTTCAACACAAACATAGACACACTTGTATGAACACACACACACACACACAGACACACACAAGAAAGGCGTAGTTACAACATAAGCTTCGTTGTTTTTTCGCGTCAAGAAACAGCACGTCGCTGACGTTTTCGCTGACGAATGTTGCAATTTTCGTCAACCGCAATGCATTTGCGTTAACGTTGCGTGCTTGCATAATGTTCGTCGTACGTAATGTGTCCTTTCGGTTGGCAAAGGATCTTCTGAATGGTCTTTTCATAGAGCGCGGGCGACATCTTCTGACGATACGTTTAACTTCAGCGTTTGCCAGCATGAAAAAACTTCTCGAAGAAACGAAGGGTAGTTTTCTTTCGGTAGTTTTGTTGTGTTCGGTTGTTGTTGTTGTTGTTGTTTTTGCTGGGTTTGCTGTTGCGGTTGTTGTAATTGTTGTGGCATATCGGCCACACTTCTGGCTGTGATGTGGAAAAACTTTTGCAAAACAGTTTCAAAATCAGCTTCTGTTCTACTTCTTCAGCTTTTTCTTCTTCTTCTTCTTCTTCTTCTTCTTCTTCTTCGGCGAGGAACCTTCTCTTCGGCAATCTTGCAAATTTTGTTTTGTGCAATATTTTTGATCTTTGTTATTATTGTATATTGTAGAGCTGCTTAATTTGCGAACTTAAGTTTACTTTTTGAAATGTATCGCCAGAATATGCCACAGCTGAGGACTTTTGCCACATTTTTGCCACATTTTCCGACCTTTTGCTTCAATTTTTGGTCGCAATTACGAACTCATAAATTGTGTGGAAAGTTTGTTTTTAGGTTTTATTTTTAAGATATTCACCTCGTTCTCACCTCAAAACAAGCTTTCAGCAAAAATTTTGAACATCATTTCAGAGATTCTTGCAATTCCATCAACAACAAATTGCATTTTTTAACCCATTTATTGCCATTTTATTGCCATAACTTATGTTTAAGCTCAATTCAGTTCGACGCTTTTCATACAATTTTCTTTCATTTCAATGCATCTTAATTCAGCTGTTTATAGGTTTTCAACCCTTTGAGTAGACATCACGACTTCAACCAAGCAACCCTTCATTCATTCATTCATTCATTCATTCATTTGTTCGCTTTCATTTCTTACGAATTTCTGAATGAGTTGAAGATCTCAATTCGAGCTATAAATTTAACCTATTTACGATACAAAAACACACACACACACACACACATATATATATATATTTTTTATAAAAAAAAACACACACACACCTGCTGAGTACTCAACCGTAATTTATTTAATTTAATACCGAGTGCTGTAAATTTTCCTGCAATTTATTTTTTCACCTTCTTTTTCTTTTTTTCACCATGAAGCAATATGGTTTATTATTGTTGTTGTTGTTGTTGTTGTTGTTGTTGTTTTACCGCTTTTATGCTATACCTTATTCGTTCGTTCTTTCGTTTCATTGCAGTGGCCTCGCGTGATTCAGCTTCCAGCAGCGGCAGCGGCGGCGGCGGCAGCGGCAGCAGCGTTGGGAGTGGCTCCTCGAGTGGCCTGCCCAAGTACCCGGTGCTGGTTTTCGTTCACGGCGAGTCGTACGAGTGGAACAGCGGTAATCCGTACGACGGCTCCGTGCTCGCCAGCTTTGCCCAAATTCTGGTGGTCACTATTAATTACCGCCTCGGCGTTTTGGGTAGGTTGCGGCGTATTGACGGTTGCGGTGTCGGTTGCGTTGGTGTGATTGCGATTCAATTGCGAATGCGGCCAATTAGACTGAACGTTGCGTTATTTATGTTAAAAAAAATAATTTATTTTCGTAAAATTAAAGGTTTTACCCATTTCACAGGCTTCCTGAACGCCAACACCGACCGCTACTCGAAGATCCCCGCCAATTACGGCCTGATGGACATCATTGCGGCGCTGCACTGGCTGAAGGAGAACATCGCCGCTTTTGGCGGCGACCCACAGAGTATAACGCTGGCCGGTCACGGCACCGGGGCAGCCTGTGTGCACTTCTTAATCTCCTCAATGGCCGTTCCAGAAGGTACCTACTTGTAACTTGTAAGCCGGCGAAGCGTGCTTAGCGGCTTTGGGAGTAGCTGGCTCGGCTCGTCGCGACTTAAATCAGCTTCCGTTTGATGTCAGCATCATCACTCATCAGTTTGCTTTGACACATCCTTTGCAGGTCTGCTCTTCAATCGCGCCATCCTCATGTCCGGCTCCGGGCTGGCGCCCTGGTCGTTGGTCAGCAATCCGGCGAAGTACGCTGCCATTGTGGCGCATCATGTGAAGTGTGCCGGCGATTTGCCGCATGCGATGCTGATGAAGTGCCTGCGCGACAAAAGCCTCGATGAGTTGGTGGCGGTGCCGGTGCGGCAGCCGGAGTTCGGCTTTGCCTTTGGTCCCAGCATCGACGGAGTGGTCATTGACGGCGGCGATTATGTACCACCGCCCGCATTGAGTTCTGCTCGCGCCCAGCACGCGTCGATGACAGGGGCAGCTTATGGAGCGAATAATGGCGGTTGGGGCATGCCGGGGCAGCTGGAGAACAAGGGTGAGTGTGGCCAGCTCTATCTTCCACTTTATTGCACAAGAATGCTACGATACTTTAATTAAACTTTCACTAAATCCACAAAAGACGTAACTAAAGTTTTTCCAACTCTTTTCCAACTCTCCTCTTCCAATTCTTTCAATCTGGCAACATCTGCTGTGGCTTCTTAATGAATTCAGTTTTAATGAGAAAAACAGCGATTAACAAGTTGTCGAGGTAAGTGAAGTGGGTAATTTTAGAAGAAGAAGAAGAAGTGAGATTTTGCACTCACCTAAACCATTCCTTCAACTCTCCTACAAACACACAAACACACATCACAAAGAGTATACACATATACTCTTTCCACATCATTCTCTCTCACCACAACTCAAGCTCTCTCTCTCAAGGTTTACTCTTCTAAGGAAAATATTCATATGCCAAGAAATTAAATATTCCATTAATTTACACACACACACACACACACACACACACACACGAACACTGCAAATATTAATGCCTTTTCTTGGCGTGAACCAACACGTGCAATACCTTTTTACCTGGTCTGGTTGGTTTCAGTGTCGATGTTTGTTGTAATGAGTTATGTTATCGCTGCAAATGTTCATTCAATGTATGTGTCATTTTTGTTGTTGTTCTTAAGTAGCTTTTAATTAGTCAGAGAGCCGCTCGCTCTTCTATGCGAAAATATGTAGCTTGTTAAACTTGGAGAAATTTTGAGGCCTTAAAATAGTAGTCGCAAGAGAAGGGAGGACGAAAGAAAGAAAGTAAGAAAGGCTTGCCACCATAAGACGAAGCCTACTTCCATAAGACCACCATCGCCACCATATTTTGTCGCAAGCCGCAAACAAGAAATTTGCATTGAATTTAATTTGAATTAAATCTCGAGAATTTAAATTTATCTAAAGAAAACTATAATTTTTAATTCTGGAAAATCTGAAAATATTTATTATTGGCAAATAATGCTATATTTTTTGTTAAAAAACAAATACAAATCTTTACAATTAGCTCTGAAATACTCATAAAAATTGTAATATCTCGAAATTAGTGTATAATTTTGTCAATTTTGTTGTCTTTCGAAAAAAATATGTAATTTGAAACTGAAATGAAAACTATAGAAAAATATTGATTGATGAATATCAAGGAATGATTACTAAAAGTTCCTTGATATTCAATACTTTTCTATATATTAATTGAAATGTATTTTTAAAAAGTTTTTGCAACAAAAGCAACAACCGAATGTACACACACACACACAAACACACACACACACAATGCAAGTATGATAAATAATTTAATATAATTTATATTTAATATTTAATTTAATTTAATTAATTTAATATAATATATTAAAATAATTTTATAATTTAATATATAGGCCGAAAACCTTTAGTTATTAGTGCCTAAATTTAGGTTTATTTTATAATTATTTAAAAATAAACTTTATTAATAAATAAAGAAATAAATTTAATATAATAACTATGAACATAGTTGCATATCTGTCTGTCCGTCCGTCTAAATAAATGTAAATGTGTTTATACATTTGTTGCTACAACTTGTAAAATTATGTTTGGAAATATTACGTTATAAAAATTACTTTATTTTTCATGGAAAATTTGTTAGATTCTGCTTCGATAAACCAAAATAATTGAGAAAATTTTACTCGTTTGTAAATATAGTAAGAAATTTTTACTCGTTGTTTGTAAATATTTGTGTGCATGTATGTGTGTTAAATTCAATATTTTCTATCATTTTTACCAAACAAATTCACCTTGATTTGATTAATTAATATACATATACAATTATTTAGCATAGCATTGAATATTTTATGTGTGTGCATACGAGAAATAACAATCATACAAAGTAGACGATTCTTCTTCTTCTTCACCTTATCCCTCTTAAATAATAAATTTTTTATAAATTTTATAATTTAGTCCTACGAATATTTTAAACTCAAAATCGAAATTTACAATAACAATTTAGCGACAAAATTCAAAAATAAATTTGTAACAAAATATTAGAATATGAAAGTGTATTAAAGCAAAATTAATTCTTTATTGCCATGAAAATAAAGTATAAAATAATATTATTACAATGAAAATAATATATTTCGAAATAATGAACTTTGAAGGAACAAAAAAGTAGAACAGATTATTCATTATTAAATAATTGTGTCTTGTGAAATTTATTCATCCCATTTTAATAAGACTTTATTATATTTTTAAACAATTTTTATTTGTTTTTTTTTATTTTTATGTACTTTACTAATTGTCCACGAAACCATTTTTATTTTTATGGCAGAATTAATAATGAAAATAATCTTCATGCTTTAAATAAAACATCTTTCAAGCATTAGCATTATTTGTCAAGCTTGTTCGGATGCTTTTTAAGACCTCCGCAACAGCAAAAGTCTAAACATTTTCACCAAATTTATACTCGATTTTTGAGGAATCTCTTATTGAACAATATTAAACAATCATTTTATGAAAACTTTTTATAAAATGTATCATAAACTCGAGTTTACGATGCGATACATTAAATTCCTTCCTTTTTCATTATTCATTCGTGTGTGTGCGAGTAGATACGATTTACTGGCGGGTGTGACACGCGCCGAGGCTTTCTTCTCCTTCAACTCCGGCGACGTTCAGTACGGCATCGAGGCGGACCGACGTTCCAAGATTCTCAAGGCCTACGTACGCAGCACGTACACGTATCACCTGAACGAGATCTTCGCAACGATTGTCAACGAGTACACGGATTGGGAACGGCCGGTGCAGCATCCCATCAATATCCGGTGAGTGGGCATGAATCGAATTAAACTTCAATGAATGATTGATTGAAAGGATATTTGAAGATGTCGCTAGCGATGGTTATGAGTATGAGTAAGAAAACCAAATACGAAAAATATTTAAATTGAAAGAAATTTGAAGCCAAAAACTTCGAATAAATGAGTCGTACGTGTTCAATTAGGAAAGTTTGGTTGATGTTCGTGGTTTCGTGGACTCAACGGCGAATTTGAATAACTTAGCAAATTCGGTAAAAAAGTGTGGGAGAAAGGGCGAGAAAGGAAGAACTCTTGTTGTTGTTCGTTTCTTCTCTATGTGGGTCAGATTTCATTATCATTATTACTTATATATGTACATGTATTAAATGTAATACATAATTGGATAATGATACAGACTTTTTCTGTGCAATTTTGCCGTCTCAAATAAATAAAATGCTTCAAGTGTGCTCGAGAGTAATATTTCTTATTTAATAAATCCTCATGACTAATTTTTATATCATAGACATATGTACATATGTATACATAAGCCACGTTGGCAGGTGGCTTTTTCTCATTATATGTACATATGTATATCTTTCATTTTTAATAAATTCTATCCCTAGAAACGGTTGCTTTTTAATGTCTTTGAAGATGCTTGTTTTTTTTCTTGCAAGACAAACTCGTTGACCTTGCTCTGCGTTTAGTAAGAGCGAATCGTAGAAGAGAGAGAGAGTTTTTAAGCTCGCGAAATGGCGCATTTGGATAACAGGTGATAGGGAGAGAGCTCTCTGAAATTGTAACGTGTTCAGTGACTCAGTATTATTTCGTTATATAAATATAAAATTTGATTATAATTGTGTTATTAGTCTTTAAGCTATCGCCAACATCACATACGAATATATTAATATTAAATAACTAAATACGCTAAATCTTTGCCGTAAGAAGATTTTTAGTTGTTCGTATATTAAAATAATTTGAAATTGGCGAATCTTTTCCAAAGTCTTATTTATCATATTCGTGTCTATTGAAATGCTTGCTCTGTGAATACTTTTGCATATTTTAAACATTAATATTTTCATAACTTTTTGAAAAAATTTAGAAAATTGGAAGGTTAGAAAAAAGTCTGAAGCACCAATTTTAATCACAATCATAAATCAAGCAACCAGCCAACCAACCAAGCAACCAACCGAACAGCTAACCTTCTACTTCTAAGAGTACCAAAGTCGTTTCATTTATCCTTACTCTCTTTTTTTTTCTCAATTTATTTTTGTTGTTATTTTGATAATGGTTTGCACTTTTTTGTGGGGGGCAAAAAGAAGCACTAGAAAGCTCAGTGCAACGAAGTGAATGGACGCGAGTGCACCGACTGCACCGAATGCACATGCACAAGCAGGATTTTACCACAAAAAACCAAAACAGAAATAAACACAAACGGGTAATCTACAAACGCACACACACACACACACTCTCTCTGCGATACACATTAAAAATATTTTTCAAAATAGAAAATTTTCAGGCGCACTCTGAAAAATTGCCAATAGCAGTACAAAAAAATTTATCTATTTTCCGCCTGAACACACAAATATTAAGTCATGAGCAGCAGCACACGATACTCATAATAAGTCTGGAAGGGGTAGAGGAGAAGGAGGAGAGGTAATATGAGTGCTCTCCTCATCGTCGTCGATCTGTGTTGGTATGAGTTGTTGTTCAGGGCTGTGTCCACTGCGCTGCTACACTCGCATTGCTCTCACTTTGACTCTCTCTCTCCACGCTTCTCTAAAATTTTCACCTGAAGTACTCTCAAAGAACGTAATCGAAATTTTCAGTTACAACAACAAACAAAAGAGTTTTAAGGTTTTTAGATGAAATGAATCTATCTGGCAACTGGCAATGAATACAACAGATTTTGTTCAGATAACTTCAGAACTGATTGCAATGATTTAATCAATATAAAATAATTGGAAAGTATAAATTTAATTACTCAACACTTCATGTAGAATTAATTGTCAATCAGTGCGAATTTACTCTGCAGAGAACTGAGGAAGGTTTGTTAAGTACGTAAAAGAATGATCACCAAAAAATAAACCTAAAAAAAACATAAAAGCATTAAACTCATTCTTAAGCGATTAAGATTTCAGTTCTTATTGGATGCGTCTTAGAGAATTGCGCAGTTTTCTTCTGCGCAGAATATGTTTGATTTGTCTGGCCCTTTTTTCTATAATTTCTTTTTCAAATAACCTGCTTTGTCTCTTCCGTTTTGCAGGGATGAAACCTTGGAAGCGTTGAGCGACGCTCAAGTCGTGGCACCAGCGGCTCAGACGGTCGACCTGCATTCAGCCGATCATCGCAATTCCTTTCTGTACGTGTTCGACTATCAGACAAAATACGGAGATTATCCGCAGGTAAAAAGGAGCAATATTTTACGAATATTTTTAAAAAAGGAAGAATGGAAAATCAATACATCTAAGTAAAGATTAGGCACGGGTTGGCAGTGGGTGGAAGGGGGAAGGGGGAGGGGGAGGTTTAATAAATTTTCTGAATTCATTAAAACTGCACTAGTGGGCACTATTTCTAAAGATGAAAGTATCCTCATAATCCTAGTACTCACACATTGTCATTTTGACATTGTCAACGTTGTGATGAAAGAGTGAGAAAGAGAGAAGTCACCACTATAAAGAGGCAGTGAATTTAAAAAAAAACACAAACCACTGAGAAGGAAAGACAGAGAAGCCAAAAACTTAGACGAACGAAAGAGTAAATGAGTTGCTCCACTCTCTTGATCTGTTTTAAAAATCAAATAAAAAATTTAATTCAAGCAACCGAAGGTTTGCTCTTTCTCACTCTTTCTGTTTGCCTTTATTTTTTCTTCTGGAAACAACAACAAAATAGTTATTAATTTGAGCAGACACACATACACGCATCTGTAATGGCTTTAATTGACATTTCCTCTCTTTGATCCAACTCTTTGTTGCCGTTGCCGTCTTGTGATCGACATTTTGAACGGCTCTCTCTCGAGCGACGTACGATTTTATGCTCTTTTATACTCTGAAGTAACCGAACAATGTGTTTGTGTTTGTTTTCAGCGTCAGGGTTGCATACACGGTGAGGATCTGCCGTATGTTTTTGGTGCGCCGCTTGTTGGCGGCTTCAGTCACTTCACCCGAAACTATACCAAATCGGAAATCGGTCTGTCGGAAGTGGTGATGCTGTATTGGGCCAACTTCGTTCGGACTGGGTAAGTATTGCGCCCTCAGTAGGGGCGCAGAGGAGAGAAAAACGAAGAGTGGGAAGCATTTGCAGTGACGGTTAAAAGTTTCTAAGCGAGAATTCTAACTAATGCGAGAATTTTACTCATCAAATAACTTTTCATTGTTTCATTGACTTTGTCTGGATGTGTTGGCCTTTTGGAATGGACAGAAATCCTAATGAACAATCCGAAGGGGATCATGCAAGTCGTCAGGAGCGCAGTCGTTACAAAACCATCGACTGGACGGCTTACGAAAGTGTTCATAAAAAATATTTGAATTTCGGTAAGTCCCAAATTGTAACCGTTTGAATTCGGCTTCGCGGTTTTCTTTCATTTAAAAACTAAAATATCTGCATTAGAATCGGTGCCTTTCGCTCCATAGAACCCGCGTTGAGTGAGACGCCTTGAACAAAATCTCGATCGATATCGACTGTCTGTGTTTTTTGATAATAACGATTAATCTTAACCCTTTTCCGCTCTCCTTTCTTCTCCCTTTCCTGCAGATACCAAACCTAAACTGAAGAACCACTATCGCGCCCATCGACTTTCCTTTTGGCTTAACCTCATCCCCGATTTGCACAAGCCGGGCGGCGACAATGTACCCGCCTCTCACCATCAACTCCACGACGACGATGACGACGACAACGCTGCGTCCAACCTCATACCCGGCGACTCCTCCATTCAGCCGCTGAATCCGCCATATCCCCCGCGGGCCGGCAGCCACAATGCAGCCATGGGCAACTTCACAATCTTCACCAATCAGGTGTTCTCGTTGCTCAATCTCTCCGCTCCGTCATCGTCGCTGCAGCGCAACGGCACGCGCGACCAAATGCAGCTCGGCGACATGCTGGAAGGCGCTGAGGGGGCAGCCGCGGCCGCCGCCGCCGCTGCTGCTGGCAGCAATTCACTGCAGGACGCCGATGGGTTTGCGGCGTATTCGACGGCGTTAAGTGTTACCATCGCCATCGGCTGCAGTCTGCTGATACTGAATGTTCTCATCTTCGCCGGCGTCTACTACCAACGCGACAAGACGCGTCTGAGCGAGCCGCGCTCGCAGACGAAGCTGAAGCGACAGGAGAACGGACAGATGCCGAACAGTATCTGCGGCGACTTGGAAACACTGACGATCCACACGAAAAGTGATCCGGCGACGATTCTGTCGCATCATCATGCGCTGCAGCATCATCAGTTGCCGCCGCCCGAGTTCGCGGATGGTATACCGCATCGGGCGCCGCCACCGCCGAAGCATTTGAAATCGTTGCAAGACGTCGCCGGCGCTGGAGTGGGCGGAAGTGTTGTGGGCTTGATGACGCCGCCGCATGCGCTGCAAGTGTTGGGCAATCAGTGCGGCACGCTGACGAAGAAGAGTTGCATGAAGCAAACGCAGCAGCAGCAGCAGCAGCAGCAGCAACATGTTGTGGCACATCACCAGCAGCAACAGCAGCAACAACAGCATTTGCAAAATCATCACAATCAAAGCATGACCACAACATTGACAACTGTCGGCATAGGAGCCGGTCCACCGCGCACCGCAGCGACTTCACCACCGCCGCCAGGCATCACCGCGCAACAGCAGCACCAGCAGCACCAACAGCACCAACAGCAACACCAACAACACCAACAGCAACAACACCAGCAACTCCAACAACAGCAGCAGCAACAGATGATGGATGAGTTGCGCGTGTGACATTAATTGAGCGTGCGCTTCAAGTGTGATCTCTAAGATTGATGGACTGATGGATTGATTGAACGGACGCGGCGTGTTCAAGTTGCGAGCGATTTAATGCAAGAGTGTGTACGTGTGTGTGTGTGTGTGTGCGTGAGTGTGTTTGTAGCTCTGTGTGTGTGTTTGAGTGTCAACAACTGGCCGAGTATTGGTAAAATGAGGTGGCCATTCCTAAAGGCTTCACCATCGGGGGCTTACGATGGTTTGGGTTACTTAGTAGCATTCAATTAACGCAACAACAACAACAACAACAACAACAGCGGCTATTAACATTTTAGAGATTACATTCTGTGCGCAAATCATAATAAACAAAAAAAAAACAACCAAAATAACAATAATAACAACCAACAAAATTCGCAACAAAACCAAAATCGAGTATGTACTATAATTAAAAATTAACTATATAATTAAAAATTAACTATATAATTAAAAATTAACTATATAATTAAAAATTAACTATAGTTTATAGAATTCTCGACAGTAACGACGACGTTTGTGCGACGAAACTTTGCCATAGAAATAAATTTAGCAGTTATTTAATCTAGTTGTATAACAACAACAACAACAACAACAACAACAACAACAACAACATAAACAAAACTGACAACAAAAAACATAACAATAGCGTAACTTGCAGCGTTAGTTATTTGTTATCAAAAGTTAGTAAATTTATTTACTGACAATAAAACTACCAAACAGAACAAATTCAATTACGAAAAACTGTGTAAATTTATAAACGAACGAATTTCTTTTATAAATGGTTTATTTGTTGTTTTTTTTGTAGTTGAAATTTCGAGATTTATAACGAGATTGAGTTTAATATAATTCATGAATACCTTTTACTTTTAACCATAGCCCGGTTTATACTAAAATGAAACTTTAATTGACTTTTCGAAAAATTTTCGAGATATTTTATAACAATAATACTTGTACTTTTAATTCCCAAAAAAAAGGGGGAGCTCTTCTTCAGTATGATAAAATATTGCATACTATTTTCTTGAAAGTGTTCTCTAATCTTTCTTGCAAAGAAAAATATTGTCATGCCTGCGGCTGTCGCGTTTGTTTTATATGAATTCCTGCTTTCGAAATAATCTATGTATGTATTTTCAAGCTTTTTCTAAATTTCTAATCTTATTCTTCTTCTTCTTTATCTTTATCTTCTTCATGCAAAAAGATTTCCTCTCTCTCCAGAGAATAATACTCTTCAATTTTTATTCCAATTTACTTAAATATTCTCTCGTAGTTAAAAAATAAGTATGTACTTGAGAATATCTTGAAGAGAATAAAAGAGAGTATTTCAAGAGAAAATGCTGATCAGCACTGCCACAAAACGTTCCCAGAGAGATCTTTTGAGGCGAGTTTAAGTTACAAAAAACATTAAACAAACATGAAAGTAAAATTGCCGTAAATTTTCTCTTTTTTTGAGTAAAAAAAAATATTCAAAATTTATCTCAAAACGAGACAACTTTTCTGATTTCAGTAAGGACGACCCAAAGACATTTAAGAATTTTAGTATCTAGAAATTGTCTATAGGCCGAACTCTTTGGCTTTGTTTGTGTAAACCCTTCTCTTAAGATTTTGTCCCTTCAAAACCATTTAAAAATCTCCCTTTCATATCCATTAATCTCTTTCACCCCCATCATCAGCGCTTTTTCTGTTACTTTAAAATAAATTAAGTTTGAATGAATGTTTTTCTTCCAAAGACTGAACTTTTTTGTAAATAAAAATAAGAAGTGAAGAAATGATTGTAAAGTTATGTAATAAATTGTATAATTCTCTATAATATTGACAAAAAAAAAGAAACAAAACACTAAATTATAACTAACGACTTTTTAATAGAAAATCTGTAAATATTCTCGTATATACTCTCGCATGTAATCTCATATGTTAGTTATAAACTCAAAAAGAAAATCTGTAAAACGGTTAAACTGTTAAAACTATAAGAGTTCTGGCAAATGAATATTTATCTTAAGTTTTGTAATATTTTTTGCTTCTTCAATTTTCCTTTAACTATAGCTATTAGTTAATATTAACAATTTCCTCCGTGTTTTTAATGCAATTTTTGTCTATAAAATTGCTTTGCTTTAACGTTTCTGACTTCCATGAAAATTGTACGACGCCATTAAGACCAACTTAAATAAACGCATAAAAAAAATAATAATTTCGCCTGCCCGAAAAAAAAAAAAACGAAAAGCAAACTATAAAGTAACTAATTATATAAGAAATATAGTAAAATTTGCCCCAAAAACTGTTAGAAAAAAATGCATATTGAATTCCAAAAAAAAAGGAAAACAACCTAAGTTGAAAATACTTTAAAAAAAAGTTAAAGAGTTCAACAGAAAAAATCCACTTGTATCGCAAATAACTCAAAAGAATTCTGTATTAATGAAAAAAATTGTGAAATACTTTAGCATAAAAATACATTTGATAAGTTACTCTAGTAACAAGCAGAATATGTTTAATTAAAAACAGAAAAAAACAATATTTAATATGTGCTAAAAAAATATTTTTAAAATAAAAAAACAACAATGCACACAGTAAAGCATTGTCATTAGTCTTAAGAAACAATAAGAAAATAACTAACATCAATAAAAATGTATGATACAAAAAGAAGAAGAATAAACTAAATTTAAAATCGTGGTTATATAAAATTATATAATGATTAAAAAAGAAATAATAAAAATGTAATGAAAAATACAATATAAAGAATACAAAAAGTGTTTTATTAACTTTCATTATTTTGTGCATTTTGTTTCCAAAAAAAAAAAAAAAAAAAAAAAACAAAAAAAAAGAACGTAGTTATTATTTGGTTTAATCAGGGCTTAATCAGATTCCTAAGGCCTCAGTAAAAATGTCTGTTCTACAACTCAATGGAATGTACAGGGTGCGCCATCTTTTATGTCGGTATGTGACTGCTTTTCAAGCGACGTGGACGATTTGGTCTGGCTTTTCTGTTTTCTGTTGAAAATTCGAAACAAAAGATGAAGAAGAAGAAGAAGCAGCAGCAACAGAAGGAATTCATTGACAAAGGAGACCAATATAAAGAAAAATGTATGTATATAGAATGTTTCATTTCACCGTCAAATGAAAGTGTATGTGTTAGTGTTAATGTTAGCCATGATATTTGTTGTTTTTGTCATCATTGTTGTTGCTACGTACGAGTATTATTGTTGTCATTAAATTTTATCGCTCTTCGCTGCGGTCACGCAAGAATTTCGGTCATGTTATTATTATTATTCGCCAAATAAATGAGATTGCATTGCACTAATGTTCGCAATGACATACATAGCAACAACACCAACAACAGCAACAGCAACAGCAACAATTCCAACAATAGCAACAACAGCAAGAACAACAACAAATAACACAACGAAACAACTTGTGTTATTTGGTCGCAAGATTGTATTAATATTGCCAGCGCGTACGAGATTTAATGAGGCTGATTATCAGGGTTGCCATCATACTTCGTTAACTAATTAATGACTTAAGTGTTGTGCATCAGCAGCGAATGAACATGTTAATGAGTCGCTTTGGTGGTAGATGTGTGTGTGTGTGTGTGTGTGTGTGTGTGTACGTGGGTGTCCTGAGATGTAAGGGTGAACGAGTGTTGGCGTTGGTGTTGGCGTTGCTGTGTGTGTGGACAATTTCCCAAATTGCTATTAATTTGTAGAAGATAATGAGATGAGATTAATTTTACATAATTAATTAGTTACAAAATTACAATTAGTGTGAAAGAGCGTCATAAAAGCGTCATATAAAATAAAGCATTTTCAGTATAACAAAATAAACGTATTAAATTTTAATAAAATGTAAGTTTTTTTTTTTATTATAAAAAGAATCAAAAAAAAAAAAAAAAACAGGTCTAAAATAGCGGTGAAAAATAGGTCCTCCCAAATATTTTATTCTTCAGAAAATGTCTAAGGTTATGATAATGTCAATGGCTTGTAGTGGTGTGAGTATATATATATATACGTATAAGTGTTGTTGTGTGCTTTAAAACTACATTCAATCGCTATCAATTTGACTCATCCAGACACACAAAACCGCACTCGAGGGTTATGTTTTTTTCGGTTTCGCTTCGAAAATCAGGGCGTTTGTAAAGTGTCTGACTTTTTACAAAAATTCGCTAAAGCCTCTGAAAATCTATAAATTCCAACAAAATTAAATTTTTTTAAACCAAAAAAAAGTTTTTAAAAAAGAATAAATAAAAATTGCCAACTTCAACAAAATGTTTTTATCAGTTTATTTGTAGAAATTTTCCAATTTTGCATTTTACTGTTCCAAAGTATGAGAGTACGAGCCTTCGAACGGACTTCTCCATCTTTTTCTTCTTCTTCTTCTTTTTCTAAGCTCTTGTAATCCTGACGAGTCTTTTTTTCGTTAACATTTTGTATGGTTTTGTAGCGTTTTTGTTAGTTTGTTGTTGTTGTTGTTGTGGTTGGCGCTCTTTTTGTGGTTATTATTACGTGGTTTTTTCATTTTCCGTCGCTTCTTCCTCTTCCTTCTCTTCCTCTTGTTGTCGTCTTCAGTCATTATCGCTTTACTTTTTTAAAGCAAACACAAACCAACAACAACAAAAAACCAAAATGCAAAATAGAAACTTCAACGATTTTAATGAAAAAAAAAAAAAATAGAAAGAAGAAAAAAAAAATGTATAATAATACGACGTGCATCGTATAATTGAATTTTTATTACAAACTTTCGAGCGTACTCTCAGAAATTTTAAGTGAAATTGAAAAAGTTTTATTATGGATATGGATATTCTTTGTGGATATTCCTTTTTCCTTTTAAACTCAGCGCGTACTTTCATATTTTCATTACGTTTGAATTAACATGGCATAATCGGATAGTCGTAAAGGATAAACGGATAAATGCGATACTAGAAAGATGAGATGACAAGCGACAACTTTGTGAAATGAAATTAATGAAAGAATAAATACAAAAACGATGTTGACAGAATGTTGAAAATCACACTGTAAAAGTGCTACGTGCACATACGAGAGGATATGAGTCTTTTACTCTCTCTATAATAATGTAATTTCAATACAATTTTCAAACAAAAAATCATTGCTTATCCACAGTTCGACGAATGGCTTGTTCAGATGGATGATTATGTGCGCCATAAAATTCACGAAGTCGTCTATATGTTGCTCGAATCGACGACTTATTTTCAAAGTTAATTTGTATAACTTGGTAGCATTGTTCAAGCGTGAGTCGATTCATGATGATTTGCCAGACTATACTGAACATAAATAATAACAAGAGCAGTCAGAAGGACAGCTTGTATTGACAGTTGTCCCTCTCGAAAGTTCTAACTAAGCTAAAAAAACCCCTTTATTATCTCATTTAACTTGAATTGTTCACTCGGCGTCTTTCGAAACTATGTCAATGTGATTGAGAAGAAGGAAAGAAGTCTTAACCTTGACTAAGTGCAGTCAAGTTATATCATTGTATTCCAAAAACCATTTATTATTTTGGACGACTTAAAAAGCTTTGTTTCAGTAATTCGGCAACTCTTTTTTCTATTTAGATTTAAGAAACGAACTCGCTAAAACTCTAAAATGTATGAAGTTGGTCACGATTCTTATAATGAATTACGATGAATTACCTAAAACTTTCTAAATCTAATAATTTTCGAAATAATCCTCTTTTATAAACAAACTTGCAACTTGCAAAATGTTGTATCTTTTGTGTTGCTCGAGGTATAATATATGTGCTATACTAAACTATATATGTTACACAGCTAGCAATTATTTGGTAGCTATCAATTTGATTTTACAAAGTCAAGCCTTTACTCCTCTCCCCGCTCCCTTTTCCCTACTTTTTGGCTTCTATCGCTGTCAGTTGTTTGTGTCTCTATTACATTTTCAATCACTATCATTACTTGCAATCGCAAACTAAGCTTCGGCAAGCTCTGTCTCTGTGAGGCCAATATATATTGGATGATGGCATGATGCTATTCCGATACTACGACACTGTGATGGACACTGATAAATTCGCAGATGATCTCAATGGAGAGCAAGAAGAGAATGGAATTGTTGTGTTCTCGGTAAGATGAAAGCTGTGTTGTCTCAAGTCGAGCCAAGTCTTTGTCAGAGCTCAAGTGTACTCGTAGGTAATAATGGTTGGCAGCATATGCGTATACGCTCTTGTGGCTGAAGGTTGTAGCAAGACGTAGCAAGATTCTCGATGCTGCAGGCCTGGCATGGATTGTGTCTTGTTGGATTTTGATAACCCTAAGGGATTTCCTGACAATTAAGTTTGACTGACATTTTAAAGAAGTGGACAGACGGAGAACGAGAAGAAGGAGGAGAATTCGAAGATGTTGTTTATACTGATAACAAGAAGAATATGCAATATGCTGGCATGGTCTCTTCAAATATACTCGCCTCTACTCACACTCGTGAGTATGCAACAAGCAGGACACTCTCTTCTACGCTTTCTAAAATGTTTGTCTCTTAAAAGCCAACCAAAGGGCTAACGAAAGCCATTTCTAATCAGCCGTAAAGTCAGTTGCTTTGACAATTTTTTTTTTGCAATTTATTTTTGCAAAAGTTTGAAATCATTACTTAAGGATTTTCAGAAAATCGAAATATTTTCTGTAATTTTTTTGGTTAACCCTTTAAGTGTTTAATTTTCTTTAATTGATTGCAGTTTTCGGCTGACATTTTTTGGTTAATTTTTCTCTTAAGTTTTGTTAGTTTTTGGTTATTTTTTTTTGGACTTGTACCATACCACATGCCATGACATAACCGCACCACCGCGCCACCGCAAACCGCATTTGCCAGCGTATGTTGAAACTCTTTTCGAGTATTTTAACGAATTAAGCAATTTTAGTTTTTATTTCTAAAAATTTTTATATCGTTTGTGCTTTTCCTTTTCGGTTTTTGCAAAATGTTTGCAAACTGTTTCGAAAGCAATTTAGCAGAGCAGAAATGAATGAAGCTATAAGTTTTATTCAAGGCGACTTTAATGTAAGGGTGAGGGTGAGGGTGAGGGTGAGGTGTATGTAGTCTGTAGAATGATAGAAGTTTAGCCAGAACGTATTCAACATTTGCATAATAAATCCATTTTCAATTGATTTTCAATTTATTTCTTACTCTTTGCCACACTCTTCGTCACCGGAACGAACAACCATTGTCGTCAAGCCGACGGTCGACGTTTTCAAACAAGCCAACAACAAACAAAAAGTATGGGACGAAGAGATCTCATTTTGCTAACCAAAATCTCATTTACCAAAAAAAAGTTCGAATGGCATAATTTCAGTTTAGTCCACATCAGTTCGGTTTGCTTCAGTTCGGTTCGGTTCAGTTCGCTTCAGTTTGGTTCAGTTCGGTTCGGTTCAGTTCGGTGCAGTTCGCTTCAGTTTGGTTCAGTTCGGTTCGGTTTTATTCTAATTCGTTATTTCCTAAACTTTATTGTCATTAGAGAAATTTATTCATTACAATGCAGTCTTAGAAGTTTTCTAAATTTGTAGAAAATTCAGAAATTTGGTAGCTTTTATTTTATGATTATTTTACTATTATGTTGACAATGATGATAATGATAATGCTGTTGCTGATGATGATATTGACGATTAAGATAATTATGTGAATGCTAATTTTATAATAAAATTAAATAATTAAATATTTCTATAAATATTTTTGATTTTAATTTTTTACAAAATTGTCTACTTCTTCTTTTGCTTCTTCTTTTTCTGTTTCTTCATGGAGAAAAAATTTAAATTTTTGAAGCAGTTATTGTTGTTGTTTTTGTTGTTGTGTATTTTCTAAGCTCATTAAAAATGTTTATTATTTGCACCTGATTCGAGAAACCAGAAAAATCTCGCTAACATTGATACTATGTATGTACCTATGTTTGCTGTCAGTGTTTGTTGTTGTTGTTGTTGTTGTTGTTGTTGTATGTATGTTCAGTTACAAACAAAAAATATATTTTCAATTTTCGCAGCTGTTGTTGTTGCTGCTTGTTGTTTATTGCTGTTTTTGTCACGCTCGCGAATGCTCGCTCGAATTCAATTAAAATTGTCAGTTTTTATTAACAGTTACTGTAGTCGCGCTCAAAAAACTTACTTTTTTAAACTTGTGTGACTTAAAAATATTAAAGTGAAAATTTTTAATCATTTTTGGTGTAATTTTTTTATAAAACAGAACGATTTTTATCAACTCGTGGCAAAATAAGGGTTAAAATTTTCAATTTAAAAAACAAAAATGTGTTTTTAAAAACATTTTAACATAGTTGGCGGTGCAGAATTTTGAATTATAACCGCTTTAATATAAATATATTTTTTTCAAAATAAAAAATTATTAGTTTTGGAATTTAAATCTTAGAACTAACATCAAATTAAAGCATTAGATATTTAAAAAAAAAAAAAAATAAATCTATAATAAATCCATAAAAATATCTCAAATAAATCATAATAATAATTGATTTTTGTAAATTTTTTGGCTTTACAGAAAAGCAGTCTCTCTCTGGTGATCAATCTCGCTACTTGACTTCTCTTTTGGACTTCTCTTGTTGCTTTTGACTTGATATTATACGGCGATTTCTCGTATATTTTAGTTCCTTTTAGTTTATAGAAAAATCAAAAATTAATACTTAAAACTCAAGTTCCTCAAAAACCGTTTACAAATACATTTTTTTCCGAACCGAAATTTCTCTTCAACGACTTAGTTCCTGTTGGTCTTTCTTGATTGTCGTAGCTTTGCGTTTTCTGGCTGTTCTTGTTGTTGTACGAGGTGAAGGGCAATTGCCTAAAACGAGCAATTTTATCATTTGTTTATAGAGTTCGTCTTCACCTTCTAAAAGGAATATTCCAAAAGTGTGCTAAGAGCATAAAAATTATCGAAGAACTGACTCTTGTAGAATGTTCATACATTCTTAGAAAAGCACCGACATGAGCTGGCAGATGTCAGAATTATGCCTGCAGTGTATGTGTGTAAGTACGAGCGTATGTGTGTGTGTGTGTGTGTTTATTTTATTTGCTTGCAGCATTTGTTTAAGTAAAAACTTTTCGCCACAAAAACTAAAACGATGAAGTAGAAAGCTTGTGCCTTTGATTTGGATTTGAATCAAGGATGCTTTGGCCACAAAAGAAAGGCAGCCTGCATGTGCCTCTGCACCGTACAACTTCTACAAAAGCGTCCCACACTGCCCGCTACCGCCCCTTCTCTCTCTCCCTCTTTCCTGCTAGCTCTTTTCTTTCATCAGAGTCTTGTTAGTTTTAACAGATTGCTTGCGAGGAAACGCACGGAGCAAAGAGACCGAAGAACATTTGTTCTCTATGCACATACTATGCACCCAGAGATGCCTGAGTATGTGAATATGTGTGCGTGTGTTTGTGTGTGCAACATCTATTCATCTCTGCGGTAAAACATGAAAACGAATTTGACATTTCTGCCGGTCAGCCGAGCCGAAGGGAAGAAGATTTTTAACAAGTTGCTTCCGTTAGTCGCCTTGACATACATATAACGCTTCCTCCACTCGTGTGTGTGTGTGTGTGTGTGTGTGTGTGTGTGAGATGGTATGCTCTCCTGTGTGTGTGTGTGTGTGTCGCCTTAATTTTATGTGCACTTGAGAGGCGGTTACTTTTTCGGCAGATCATTCGAAAGTTGAAAAAAAGCCACAAGAACTTTAAATTGAAATGTTTTCGTGGGTTTTATGGACCACATTTTTTTCTACCAAAAGCTATAGGAATTACACTGGAAGAAATAAAGTGTGTTTTCTTAAGCCCGATATAACTTCAAATGGTAAAAAATAACACAAAAAATTTAATTTGAAAAGTATTGTTTTATTCACTTGAAAGATCAAGACATGGCATTAACATTTGAAAATGATTAACACACATGAATGCATATGGCCACCGAGCTCTGGCCTCATTTTGAAGAAATAAGGTCCAATGATGCCACTAGCATATAAACTGCACCAAACGGTGAATTTTTCTGGATGCAATGGAGTCTGTAGAGCCTCTTGTGGATTCGTCTCACTCCATGTGGTACGAAATCTATCCACAGTTCGACGGATGGCTTGTTCAGATGGACGATTATGTGCGCCATAATATTCACGAAGTCGTCTATAAGTTTTTCAAATTGACGACTGATTTTCAAAGTAAATTTGGTAATTTGGTAGCGTTGTTTAAGCGTGAGTCTATTCAGGATGATTTGCCAGACTATAGTGAACATAAATAATAACAAGAGCAGTCAGAAGGACAGCTTGTATTGACAGTTGTCCCTATCGAAAGTTCTATCTAAGCTAAGAAAACACCCTTTAGCATTTAAAAACTGATAAATTTATGATAAATTCATCAACATCTTTCAACGTTCATAGTACAAGAATTAATTTTTTAAAATTTTTTGGTCTAATAAAATTTCAATTTTGTTAATATTTTCAGGCGTTTTACGAATAGTTTTCTTCAAATTTTAGTCACTATCATATTATTAGTTCACTTATTAAAAACACTCGTAGTATTTTTCAAAGGATTTACGAATAATAATAATAATAATTGCTAGATTTTTTGTACAAAAAAAAGGGTCTCTCGGTTTTTGTGAGTGTAGAGCCTTCGTTTTTTTTGTGCTGATTTTCCATACTTTCGTTCAGCTTAACCGCCTTAAATGGATTTTCATGGATGAAGCATATCATGATACTCATGTACTCATGTACTCAACTCATGGTACTTGTTTTCGATTGCGGCTGGTTCTCTTCAGTTGCTGAAGTTGTGCAACGCGTTAGTTTGACTGCGGTAAGCGGTAAAGGTTTAAAGTTAACCATAAATTTTATAAAAGACAAGTCTCTGGGAAAATCTTCGATTTTATGAAGATTTAAAAATAGGAAATTGCATTATTATATTATTATATTTTAAAAAGAGATCCAATTTTTTAAGTGAAATTATTTAACAAACTTTAATTTATGCAAATTAAGAATTTTGAAATTAATGAATGACTACTATAATATTACATAATGATTTAAGCGTATGTAATTTTTGTTATTTATTTTTTTTTATAAAAAATATATAAAGAATTCCATAATAAATAATCGTTTTAAAAGGCCGTTTTGCATTGTCATTGTGTGGATAATCGCAATTAGTCCAGCCTGTTCGAAGCTTTAAGCCGACTTTTTATGCTGTTGCACGTTTCTGCTAATAGACCAACATGGATTTCAGCTCTCGCTCTCGCTCTCGCTCTCGCTGCTGATAAAGCGCTTAATAATGAGGCGACATTTTATGCATGATGTTGAAGGTTTCGCGCCATAAATTGAAAATTAAACAGCGATCACTCCGAACGACTGAGTGCACAAAATTAATAGAAATATTAATTACGGTCATAAACCGTAGGAGAGCCAGAGGAAGGCTGCATTTCAATGACAATTGTAATAACATGATTTTTTGGTACCAACGAGCGGCCCTATTTCGTATAACCAAAGCACGTTTGCACTTTTTGGAAATTTGAGCAAAAAGATTTGATTCCACTGAGCTCTTTTGGGACTGAGAAGGAATGGGTTAAGTTGTCCAAAAACACATACACACAGAGCAAAAAATATGTACATAAAGGCTGCGTTTAGAATTCTGTCCTCTTCTAACTCAAAAGAGCTCTCAATCAAAAAGAGAATCTTAAAATTAAAAACCTTCAACTTCACTGAATACAATCCGACGATTGTTCTACAACCATGCTCTCAATTCGTCAATTCGTCTATTGAAGAATCAGTTGTTGTTGTATTTTCATGTCTCCGATTCTTCTTCCTTTATCAGGATATACTCAAACGTGTCGATATCTTCGTTTATGCGCTTGTTTTTCGAAATCTCTTTCTATGCTCGTTGTCGTCGTTGTCGTCGTTGTCGTTGTTGGCGTCGTTGTCGTTGTTGCCGCTGCTGTTGTTGTTGTTTTTGTACCATTTCGTATGCAAATTTTCAATACAATACGACGAATATCATGAACGTAGAGACACCGTTAATAAAACCTACCGACCGACTACTATCGCCGTATCGACTCCTTCAAACGTTGCCAACTTCGGTGTGTTGCTTGCGACGCTAAAAATTGCGCGTTGGTGAAGCGCGACACGTGTGACACTTCCCTTTTGTCTTCCATCTTCTTCTTGCTGATCTTGTTCTTCCACCACAACGAAGAACGAAGTAAGAGTACAATTAATTAAAAGCAAACTAATACCTACACAAAATTCAACACATACAAAAAACCGAAACCAAATCTACATTTTATCCACGTGCATACACGCCTTTGTTAGACCCATCAAATATACATAAATACAGACATACGTACTTGCTTACAATTTATGCATGCAATGTATGATCAATAAATACACGAACTTTTGCTCTCAAAGCAAAATCTTCGAAGCAGCCAAATTTCTCAATTTTTTAACGAATTTCTTTAAATCTCAGCTCTTTGAGCTTTCTTTATTTTCTTTGTCTGTCAGACGTTTGTGGGCTTCTTTCGGTTTTGTTCTCTGCTAAAAACGTTATTATTTGATAAATTTTTCCACACTTTGAAGTTTGGAAAAAGTTGAGACGGCAAATTCGTGTCGTCCGTTTACTTTTCGATCAGACCAAACTGCACCAACATCAGCATGCATCAGCGTCGTGCTTTGAAGGAGTTTTTGTGTGCATGTGTGCATGCGTGCAGTATTCACGAAAGCGTGAAGCCATTACGTGCCGCCAATTTTCTGCCAAAAACCAAAGAACAGCGAGCGAGCGCTTTCGAAAAGTGTAGAAGTGGCAACAAACAACTGCAAAGTGCACAACGTGAAAACGTGGCATGAAATGACTTTTATGTTGTTGCAGCGTCAGTTCAAGAAGCATCCATGACAGAACAGTACTCGTAAAAGTTGCTGCTCAAGATGGAAAGCAGCAGAAGCGCTGAAAGGGCTCTCCAGATTAGTTTCAGGCGCTGTATTGAATTGTACACGCGTGTGCACACTCTCACCTACATATACATATGCAAGTGTACAGTCATATGAAGCCCTTGTTATTTAATTATTGTACAATTTCACTGCCAATTCAATGGATTGATTCATATTTATATTAATATTTATGAACAGTGTTTTTTTAGCTTCGATAGAACTTTCTATAGGGTCACTTTCAACACAAGCTGTCCTTCTGACTGCTCTAGTTGTTATTTATGTTCAGTATAGTCTGGCAAATCATCATGAATTCATGAATAGAATCACGCTTAAACAACGCTACCAAATTATTCAAATTTACTTTGAAAATCAGTCGTCGATTCGAGCAACTTATAGACGACAATTTATCGCAAAAATGGACATCCAGAATGCACTACATCAACAACAGCCACGGTGGCCATATGCCCGAAATCATTTTCATCTATTTATGCCATGTTTTGATCTTTCGAGTGCATAAAACAATTTTATTAAAATTTAATTTTTTGTGTTATTTTTTAACATTTGAAGTTCTATCGGGCTTAAAAAAACACCCTTTACAAAATATACTTTATTTATGTCGTTTCATAATTGACGGCAACAAGATGTCAGCTCTTGCTGGATATTTTCATGATAATCGGTTTGTCAAAGACCAAAGAAAAGACACCAGATGACCAGATGAATCCTTCTTCATCTTTCTGATATAAATTTTTTTCATTTTATTTTGTATCACAAACACGATTAAAAGCATTTATGGACTCTTTTCTTTTCCCTTCCTTCCTTCCCTCCTTCCTTCCTTCCTTCCCTCCTTCCTTCCTTCCTTCCTTCCTTACTTTCTTTCTTGCATTCATCTTCACCGTAATAACATTACGTTTTATTAGTAACTTTTTCTACTAATAATTCACTAAAAATCCTTCTTTAATCTGAAGCTCTTCAATTTATTCCTTTGTTGTTGTAATGTCGTTCCTCTGCCAGCCGTAAAAGCGTTTCTCCTCATCATTTTCCTTCGCATTTTTATCCACCTACACACACTTTTTCTATGGCAAGGACCAAGGAGTAGGTACATCGAGTTGATATCACTGAATATTGTTGTTTTTTAATTTGTTCGAAACACGAGACAGCAGCAGCCAGGAAGCGTTGAGTGCAGAGGAAGGAGTAAGAAGCATGCAGGAAGCAGGCGCAAGATTCATAAACCATTGACAGAGTCCTGGCTCGAAGCTCGAATCCATTGAATGTATTCGAATATATTCACTACGAATGATTGCATTGGAATAAAGTGAGGCCGAAAGTAATCGGAGAAGTTTCTTCTCTCCGACGCTTGAATGGATTTAGAAATTTGTACAAATTGGTTTTAGATTTCATCATGGATAAAATATAACAATTCAACGAGATCCGATTTACGATACATTTCGCTCCATCCATACTGATGGTTGTCGCTGCCGGCTGCCGGCTGCCGGCTACTGTTACTGTCATTATCATATGCTTACAACTTCTCGTTTGGAAAGTCTTGGATTTTTAATAGAAATGCGAGAAAGCTGAGAGCTGATTTCATTTTAAGCCTTAAATTTTTAATATCTCAAATTATCAATTTAAAAAAAAAAACAGTCGGTTTAAAAGGCATAACATTCGACCAAAAGAGCAAGTTTATATTTTAAATAATTAACTCAGCTCAGAGTCAATTAAGGGGCGAAATTCATCAGGTTTTGTCAAAGGAAAATAAATTAAAGAAAAACATTCGGACAGCTTCGCTCCATTCTCCTCCTTCTCTGCCTTCCCGCGCCCCTTTATTAAGGGTTAAGTGGTTGTTTTTCATTGAGCATATCTTTGTGTACCGCAAAAAGTACCACTAAAAGCACTTTTCATGCACGCTTTTAAAAAGCGGTTAACAACGAAATCGCGCCCGTTGATGGCGCGATGACGCGTCAGGACGGAAGCAACCAGCAGACTGTGTGACGCGTCTTTAGTGACAGACGCAACAGAGACAGGGTCAATAAATGACAGTATAAATCGTGGTGTAGATTGGAAGGAGGCGGCGAAGGACGAGAGTACAAGTATGAAGAGTATAGAAAAGAACGAGTTGATGATTGGAATGGTGATGATGATGATAGGAAGCCCCAGCGAAAGCAATTATAACACTATTCGAACAACGAATAAAGCCTTAATAGGTCGAAACAGGCTTAATGAAATGTAAGCAAGAGACAGACCAGCAAACACTCTGTCTCTGCGTCAAAGGTGCAGTGGGCAAATGTTGTTGCGGCGAGGAGACGGCAGAAGAGACCAAGAAAGGCAAGAGATCTCTCGAACGGAGAGAAAGAATAAATAAAGATTTTCAACAGTGAAAAGCTTTAACATTCATTGGTTAAAGAAAGAGGTCAGACAGCGACAACGACTACGACACCGACACCGACACCGACACTGACACCGATACCGATCCCGACACCGACGAAACCGACACCAACGAAATCGACACCGACGAAACCCACACCGACGAAACCGACATCGACAAAATCGACACCGACGAAACCGACACCGACGAAACCGACACCGACGACACCGACTAAACCGACACCGACTAAACCGACACCGACGAAACCGACACCGACGAAACCGACACCGACACCGAGGAAACCGACACCGACACCGACGAAACCGACACCGACGAAACCCACACCGACGAAACCGACACCGACACCGACAAAACCGACACCGACGAAACCGACACCGACACCGAGGAAACCGACACCGACACCGAGGAAACCGACACCGAGGAAACCGACACCGACACCGACGAAACCGACACCGATACCGACACCGACACCGACGAAACCGACACCGACGAAACCGACACCGACGAAACCCACGCCGACGAAACCGACACCGACAAAACCGACACCGACGAAACCGACACCGACGAAACCGACACCGACGAAACCGACACCGACGAAATCGACACCGACGAAACTGACACCGACGAAACCGACACCGACGAAACCGACACCGACGAAACCGACACCGACGAAATCGACACCGACTGTTTAAATAAATGAAGGTATATCGATGCTTCTTCAGGCTTCTGAGTTGATGGCAATATACATATTTTATTTGATTAATCAAAAATTCAATTGGAAAAAAGAGACGAATGTAAATGAATATTCAACAAGAATACAATATAATAAAAGACACCACACACACACCTACATACAAACACACATAAATAGCCATAACAGCGCAAGGACGACTTGCCTTGAGCGACTAAAAATGAAATGTTTCCTGAATAAAGACGAAAAATGAAAAGAGTAGGAAAAAAAACCACAATCAAACAAAAGGAAAAAGCGTTGAGAGAGAAAGAGATAGAGAAAAGGTTATCTACTAAATGTTGAGAAAAAAAATTAGCATAAAGAAAATTCTCAAAAAGAACTTTAATGGATCACAATGACGCTGATGACAGCGACGGCAGTGACGACAGTGACGACAGCAACGGCGACGACAGACGGCGTCAAAATACGTAGCGATGAAGTAGTTTGTCATTCTTTTTTTTTTGGATTCATGAATAATTTTTTGTATAAATAAACTAAAGTGAAGCATGTTCGCAGGCGTTGCGAATGCGAAGAACCATTTGCCGGCCCTCACCGCACTCGCCGCCCCCCGCCCCCTTCCCCTTCACACCGTTCACCGGTCACAAGACATGTTTCTATTTTATTTCGTATTTTGTGCTTCTTTGATTTATATTTTTTGTCGGTTTTATGAGGCGCCCCGCAGCGACAAGAATGATGACATGATTCTCAATGAACGAGTGAAGAAAATGAACGGATGAACGAATGAATGAATGGTTGAATGAATGGACAAAGATACGAATGTCTGCGGGTGTCCATGAAGTTTGCTTTGTGGCGTTTTTTTTTTTTTGCGTCCTTTTGAAATGCGCTATAAAAACAGTTTTATACTTGTACCATTTCTCCTTCTGCTGCGGCGGCTGCTTCTTCTTCTTCTTCTTCTTCTTCTTTCTTGACAGAATTATTCACAAAATATTCTACTCGTTTTTCCTCCTTTTTTCTGAACGTTTTCTTTGGTCACATTCAGAGAAGTTCTTTCTCTAAAAAATGCTTCTCCGTGAATTTGTGTAAATTTTCTATGCCGGTGTCTTTGCCAGAATCTGATAAGGACAACCTTTTTATAGTTTTCAAAATTTTTCTGTTCTTCTTCTTCTTTTTTTCCCCTCTTGGTCTGCTTCTTTCTCTGCGAATAATTATTAATAAACCTGTAAAAATATCTTTTAAAACGAGCACAATACTTTTCAGTTATTTTCTTGAGTGAATGAAGAGGAGAAGAAGAAGAAGAAGAAGAAGAAGAAGACAAAAAAAAGGTTAAGAAGAAGAAGAAGAAGTACAGAAGTAAAAAAAAAAATGCCACCAAATTAGTTTGAATAAATTATTTTAGCAGTTTTAGCGTTAGTGAAAAATAATAATCGCTTTTTTTCTCTCAACGTTTTTTTATTTGTAGCAAATTTCCTTTTTACTGAATTTCTTCAAAAAAATTCTTTTATTTATTTTGTTTTCTCTACAAAATGGTTACACGAACTTACAAATTAAAACAAAAAAAGGAAGGCATCACTTAAGGACACTTTCTTTTACTTGAAAATTATTTTAATTATTTTAATCAACGAACATTTTCAACGAACAACTATCATGAGCTCAATCCTCGACAACTCTATTTATGCCAACACTGAATAGTTCAATACTCAGGGGCTGCAGATGACATAATCATCGTCATTATTACTCGTATCATCATCATCATCATCCCCAGCGCCAATAGTATCGTCATAAAAATGAAAAATCATTAAAATAATTAACTTTTATACGACGCGATTTTGATAACATTATGCAAAATGAACTAAAGGCTAATTTACTGCAGTTTTCCAAATTACTTTTAATCGTTAAAATTCTCGTTTATACGATAATTCGTCCTCAAGCGGCGAAGAGAAGAAATTTTATTTGTTTAAAATTTTCGTATATTCTCGTATATTTTCCAAACGACAAAATCCACAATTCTGGCTTGAATCCAAACTGAAAGGATAAAGATATGGAAACACACACACGCACACAAGGGCACACACACAAGCGCACACATCTATTTCGTACGCGCTAATACGCGCTAGTAGGTACGTACGAGATGAGGCCAAGTGAAGAGTTTTATTTCTCAAAAGCAAGACCATAAAGACAAAAAGAAACGCGAATTTGAGAATATTCAGGGACATCCTTTGCTGCACAATCGTATTGCGTCGTGTCGTGCCATGTCGCTGTTGCACTCGAGGCAGGCGCCACCAACCTCGTCTCGTTCTGATCTTTTGTTTTATTTGGCCGGTTAAGTACGGCCAAACGTGGCCACCGAATACAAACGCTATAAATTTCAAGTTTGTTGTAGTCGAAATCTTCAGCTTACAAACACCGCGCAAGTATGCACATGCATTTGCACACGCTCAGACAAACACACACACACACACACACACGCAACACGCAACACGCTCCAGGAAATATGTACATATTTCGTTGACTCTGCGTTAAGTTCAGCAATAAATTCATATTTGCTTTTAACCGAGCTAACAAATGGCTGGAGATGTTTCTGTTTGAAGCAACAACAACAATAGCAACAAAAATAACAACAACAACACCGAAACAAAAACAACAACAACAAAAAGCAACAAAAACAATAAGAAAACAGCAAAAAACAACAACAACAAAAACAACAACAAAAACAACAACAACAACAACAAAAACAACAACAAAAACAACACTAGAAACAACAACAACAAAGCATCAACAACAAAAAACAACAACAACAACAACAACAAAACAACAACAACAACAACAACAACAACAACAACAACAACTACAACTACAACAACAGCAGCAGCAACAACCACAACAACCACAACAACAAAAACAACAACAAAAACAACAACAAAAATAACAACAAAAACAACAACAACAACAATATTAACAACAACAACAACAGCAGCAGAAACCATAGCAAAAACAACAACAACAACAACAACAACAAAAACCACAACAAAAACAAAGGCAAAACAAACACAACAAAAACAAAAACAAAACAACAACAACAGCCATTACAACAACAGTAAGATCAACAAATACGAGTACAAAATACTCGTAGTGTCTACAAGAAATACACATTTTCAGGCGACCATTAACGGAAATGAGTGCGTGTGAATGTGTGAGTTGAGGTGATAAGGTGTGTGTGTTGGAGTGTGTGTGTGTATTTGTTCATTAATTGCACTATCAAAACTTTTATTCATTCTACTATCAGACTAAATACGTATTAAAAACTTAATATAAACATAATTTAATATAAAGATATCATAACTTTTTTAATTAAAATTTTTTTTTTAAATGGCTTTAATTTTAAAATTTCATATTTTTTTTTTTCGTCCTCAAAAATTGTCGTATCTTGTCGAGTTATTACGAGTATTCAATTTATCCTACGAATTTTTTTCATTTCGATTTTCGCTCTTAAGTTTCTTTCTTTCTTTCTTTCTTTCTTTCTTTGTCTTTCTTTTTGATGTTCGTTAAGTTTTCCGCTTGCGTTGGATTGACGATGTTGGTTTTGGGAATGCATTTTCGTCATCCTTTGTCTTTGGTTGGTCTTTGAAGTCAAAGCGTTGGCGTCGGCGTCGGCGTCGGCGTCGGCGATGAGCCGTCACTTTTTTCCGTTTTTATTTGCTCGATTTACGAACGCTTTACGTACGTAACTTTTATGTTAAGTTCGTATTTAGTTTCGATTTATTTCGCAAACTGTTTCTAGCTTGTTCGTCGCTAGAGCTGGTGCCCACCGTCGGCACGTTCTCTTACTCTTTTGGCCAAGAACTGAAAGATAGCACAAACTGACATTAACTCAACCTCAATGTAACCCAAGCATGTCACTTGCAGCTGATGTTACACTGTTGTTGTTGTTGTTGTTGTTGTTGCTAGTATTTCAGTTTCTATGGTGCGCTAGTTCGAGCGCTTTTTTTTCTGTTGCCAACAAAGCATTGACCAAACAAAGTATTAATTGCTTTTTGCTAATCGCCAACTTTTAATCCGAACACTTGTTACAACAACAACAACAACAACAACAACAACAACAACGACAACAATGATAGTGGAAAGAAGAAGAGGAAGAAGAAGAATACGTACGTACGTACGTAATGCGGCTTCAAAGCAATTTAAAGCTTTTGAATTTGCTTTAGCTCAACTTTTCTAAGGATAACAGATAACAAGGGTAAAAACATCATCAAGGACACACAAAAACTTTTGACAGCTTGCGACCGAAAAAAGACCAAAACGCCACAGACGAAGCGACACACCTTTCGTGCCAGAGAAAAATGCACCAACCGTCACCACAAAAGGTTTTTCCTTGGCGGAATGAGGATTGTGGTGAAGAGAGGGTGAAGAGAGTGGCAGTGTTGGCTGGGGAGGGGGAGGGGGAGTTTCTTGATTTAGACAAATATTTTTCACATCGTTTTTAAGCTGCTTGTTTGGACTTTTTTGCAGCTGGTTGCGGCTGTTGCCGGTTTGTCGGCTGTGCTGTTTGCAAGCACAAATATTGAGAGCCGGCTGGAAGGTTTCGCCAGGGCAGGACCCAATGAATGAATGAATGACTGAATGAATGAATGCTTGACTCATTGAGAGTGTCGACTCATCGGTCGATGGTCGTTTGTTAAAGTAAAGTTATTGATAAAGATTCGTTAGATTGTGAATTGATTATCCTGAGAACACGTCGATTCGTCGGCAGGACGGAGGGATTCGGGGTTGGTTGGTTGATGCCAGGCATGACCGACCAGTTGCGAATAAATGACCATGGTTAAATAAACTCGAGGGCTGTTGATGTAGAACGGGCCGGGCCGGGCCGGTGGCTCAACTCCCGGAGGATAAGTTAAGCTGTCTCTATCTCTGTCTGTAAAAGGATGACCGCTCGTCCATCGGAGTCCTTTCGATGCCAACAAATGAAGTGTAAGATGACAGAAAAAAAAAAAAAAAACAAAAAAGTTAAAAAAACCAGGAAGCATGAGAAAAGCAGGTAGAAAAAGTGGTCTTTCCCTTTAACGTAATCAAAGAGGTACATGCATGCAGACTAAAAGAAAAAGAAAAAGAAGAAGAAGAACAAAAAAAGGAAGAAGAAGAAGAAGAAAAAGAAGAAGACCGAGTGCAGCATTTACCTCAGAGCTTTTGTTTTTCTAACAAAAGTTACAAATTGGTTAGAAAGTGACAAGGTTTTATTTGAATTCGACTTGTAGAAATCGAAATTTTTCGTTCTATTTTAGTTTGGAGCTTAAAAGTAACATTTGGTTAAGGGCGAATTCGGGCGAATACCCGAAATTTTGGATACATTTAAGCTTTTCAAGTCACTTCTTGGCGCTATTTATTCGTTATAAAACTTAAAAAACTATTTTTAGTACATGATTTAGATCATGTTGAAGGTTTTTGAAGGTTTTCTGAAGGTTTTTATGAAATTGGTCCACTTTGAAATGAGATTTAAAATTATCGTATGTCAAAATAGACCATTTTTTGTAATGAAATTGTTGTGTCATTAATCAGAATTCAGTATATATCCAAAATTTTGGATACATTTAAGCTTTTCAAGTCACTTCTGGGCGCTATTTATTCGTTATTAAACTTAAAAAACTACTTTTAGATCATGATTTAGATCATGTTGAAGGTTTTCTGAAGGTGGCCGACATTGAAATGATTTTCAAAATTAACGTATGTCAAAATAGACCATTTTTTGTAATGAAATTGTTGTGTCATTAATCCAAAGAACGAAAGTCATGCCAATAATAATCCATTATCTTCTAAATTAGCGCGAGTCAATTTCTCTTATGCACGGATCAGTATATTCGTTAGAAACCTTCTCTATTTCTCTCTCTCTTTTTGCTTTAACTGAGTTTTAAGTTCTTCCAACAACAATTCGAACATTGTGCAGCGCTGACAATGCGCGTGATTCTCAATGTGAGAGCAAGAAAAGCAATTTTCGAAATTCCTAAAAAAAACTGAACGAAAAATTGTAAAAGTTCGCTAAAGCGAAATGAAATTAAATAAACGAAATGGAAAAATGAACTCGAAGCTACGAGTATTTTTGAAATTGGCAATTTTTCTGCGGCGGCCGCAACTTTGACTGCACTGCAATCATCAAAACTCAATTTCGCCGCAAATCGCCAGAGACAAAACGAGACGAGAGACGAACCGTCTCTCCGTGGTTGTGCAGAGATGAGAGAGTGGGAACAAGCAGCGGAAGGTTTTCTCAACCAAAGAAAGGATGATTTCTTTCGTAATCAATTTATTTGATATACTTCGCCGCGACTGGCTGCAAAAACGCTTTAGTTGCTCTCAAACTTCACGCAGTCAATCATTCAATTGCTATTGATTGGACCACTTCTTCTTCTTCTTTTTGTCTACCACTCTTTCTTTCTTTCTTTCTACAACGCTTTACTAAATTACAAAAATGCACTTAACGACCACGCCTTCGCAAATCGCACAAATCGCACAGTCGTATCAATTCTTTCAGTGTCTTCGCCAAGTTCGTGACTTTTCTCAATTTTTGTGTTTCTTTTACACGCTTCAGCTGACGCGGCGGTCATCATGGTCATCATCGGGCGCTGCCCGACTTCAGATTCATTCATTCTGGTTACAACAAAGCTTGCTCCTTTCTTTAGTTCTTTTTCTTCTTCTGCTTCGAGATCATTGTTAGTGAGGAAATTAAATCGATAATGAGAGAGAGAAAAGGAAAACGTCGTCGACGTAGGTTACATCGTAGAAACTATTGATTGCACTTCTTGGCTTTCGAGTTATCGGCTCGTAATGAAGTCTAGAGCAAACAGTTTTCAGCGAATGGACGGACAGTACGAGTACGACCTTTCAGGTTCGATGCTTTCAGTCAACACAATTTATTTCTTATAATCTACAATCAAGAAACGTAGAAATGTGCGCATTTACTGACATAAAGGTTAAGGTTTAGAGTGAAGGGCAGTGAGAAAATTGAACACTGACCGAAACCGAAAGTGATAATGTTGAAATGTTTAATAAAGAATTGTTAATTCTGGCTCCGTTTAAATTTTTGCTGGTAACGAAACGATTTTCCAACAAAAGATTACAAAAAAATTCATTAAAATAATTTTCAGAAATTCCATCGAAAAATTTCATTCCACATAATTAATATTTATAAACAAAAACAAGGTCATCTTAAAAATGCTATTAAATTATATTTTAACAAAATATAAAATTATATATTTTTTTTTATTATACGATGTAATTATTGTATATTATTGCATCGTAATTCGGAACTACCATAAAATATTATTATTAATTATTATTTCTTCAATTTAGTTAACACAAAAACTGTGCTGATCTGAGTTGAAGAATATTAACTAAATGATTTATATAGAATTGAATTATATTAAATTTCAACAGAAATTTAAATTTTCATTTGAAAATTTTCATAAAAAAAAACCTATCTAAAATCTGACCAAATTTCGCCGTTTTTAATCAAATTTTTAGTCATTGTTTATGGCCATAATAATTTGCCATTTTTGATTATGTTTTCATTTGTAGTATTTGCTTTGTTTTTCACTTTTCATTATTCTCGCGTCTGATTTTAATTGAAATTGAATTACATTTTGTTGTTGTTTTTATAGTTGTTTTTATTGTTGCTTTTATTAGTGTTATTGTTACAGCTCTAGAATTGTGTTAATGCCTAACTTTTGGTTTGAAAATTGGTAATATTTTTTTGTTGCGATGAGTTAAGGCTTATATACATATATTGATGTTATCGAACATTTTCATTGTGTTGAAATTCCGGCAATATGACATGACATGCATTATGTCACATGATGCATAAATATGAGACGGAATAATATGCATACATATATGAATATAACGGTTGCGCCAACATTTATGTCGGTACATGTGAACATTAAATAACTTCAAAATTTATCAACCGATTGACTTGAGTATACTTGTTTTTGAAACGTCAATTCAGTACAATTCAATAACCATAAATCGCTTCACATCGTAACCGAATGCGCCGAAATAGTGAGCCTCGAAAATGTGACGGAAAACGCAACAAAAAAAGGCACATTTTGCTTTGGCCCATAGAGGCGGCCACTTAAATGATGCTGTACTCACAAACTAGTGGAAACAAATTGTAAAGTAACAAATTAAATAAAAATATCTCATATATGGAAATCGGTTGTTCTTTTAAACTTATTTAAATTCACCTACCGACATAAAAGATGGCGCACTGTGTATATTATCACTATAATAGTATTTGAAAGTTTTGTTAATATTGTTGTACATTCTTTACGGCAAAGTGTATATTTTTATAAATAAATTTTATAAGTTTTTTTTTCAAAAAGAATGGCTTTTTGATGAACAAAGAGCATGTTAAATTTTTTACGCCAATGTTTGTTTTTAAAATGTTTTTAAAAGTGTTTTCAAAAAATGTTTGAGGACATTAAGAGAAAAAAAATTGAATTTAAAAACTGTTGAATAAAAATACGGAACATCAGTAATTTTTTTTATTGTACCTACTTTTATATGATTTCACACTTGTTTCATACAGAAATTTTGACCTACTTCCGGATCCGGAGTGTTTCATTGCCATACAATTTTGGAATTATTGTACACTTGTTATTCATTCTTCCTTCCTTCCTTCCTTCCTTCCTTCCCACCACCCTCTTATTCAGGCAAAAGCGAGCCATACAAAAAAATACCAAAAACTCTTGAGAGCGTTGAGAAACGTATTGAAACATAGCGAATGCGATCCTTTAAGTCCGACGCTTCAAATATATTCATTACGCATGTATCAATGGTTACCTGTCTGTCCCCCTGCGTCTGCCCGTCGGCCGACTGCCGCGCGGTCTGTGTGTTTGTATGCATTCATGCATTTATTGTACGTATTTGCCCACAAGTTTGTGCACTCACGCGCTCGTGTGTGTATGTGTGTGTGTGTGTTCTTGTGTGTGGTTTCGTATGTGCGAGTATGTTAAGCTTTAACTGTGTTAGTGTTATAAATGGCGTTTGCCTTGCGATTCGTTGTTGCGGCTGACAGCCGTACCGCAGTCAGCGCCGCAATTCATTTCGCACTCATCGCTAACGCCGTCGCCGTCGCCATCGCCAACGCCATCACCATCAACGTTCGTCCGTTTGTGTTCGCCGGAGTAACAGCAAACCGTTATGATGCTCCGACTGCAGCATGCAGCTCCTTCTGCTGCGTCTTCCATTCCATTCCATTGCAATCATTACTGCTGGCGCATTTATTCATTGCCGCTGCTTCTGCTCCTTCTTCTTCTTTCCTCGTGAGAAGCCTTCCGCTTACAAAGAGATCGTAAAGCACTAGAAGAGGAAGGACTCCTCCTCCTTCTGTGCACTCGGCTGACGAGTCTCTGGTGCCAAAAATTCTACACAAAGCGCAAACTTTGTGTTACCACAATTTTAGATGATGCTGCTGCTGCCGCCCGAAACGTATTGAATTTTGGATTGAAAAATTGTTATTGTTTTTTTTATTTCAAGGGATCGGTTCGTTTGGAAGCAGTTGTAAATGTGTGTGTGTGTGTGTTTTTGTTCTATTACAGCTCCGTTGCTTCCTTTTGCATGATGCCAAGAAATACTGATACTTTTGCTTTTGACGCATTTTGTCAGAATGTAGTGAAGTGTGGAAGAGCCATAAAACACCAAAAAAAAAAAGGAAAAAAGTATGCGAACATCCTTACATACATCTGCATCAGTAACAGCTTTTTGTTGCTTTATTTCTTACAACACTCTCCGAGAAATTATATCGTATATAAAAGCTAATCGAGTTTTTAAAGGTATTTTTTCTAAAATAAAAATTTCGAGTTTTTAAACATTCTAAATCAGTGAATTTTTGAATAGATTTTTCTTTTTTTTTTTTTTTATTAAAGTTTAAATGTATTTATTCTTTTAATATTATTTTACTTTTGCTTTCATTTTTATTACTTTTTTACAATTTTTTAAAAGTATTATATTATTTATTTCTATCTATGTACATATAAACAAAAATTAAAACAGTAAAAAAAAAAATTCACATAGTTTTTAAATTCCTAAAATTCTTTTCTCTCTCTCTCTCTTTCTCTCTCTCAAAAAAGATAAAGAGTTTAGTGTTAAGAATGCAGAGTTTTTTTTTTCATTGCCTTCGTTGATATCCTCCTTCCTTACATCCGTGCCGTTTTATCATTTACTCTGCCTTTATTTTCTTTGACTTTTCTACCTTTACGTCAGGGACCACTTTTCTCTCTCCTTAACAGATTCCACTGCGACCGCAAATCGTTTCTCATGTACCACTTGCGGCTTAAGATGTACGATGACGCACTCATGCACCGATTCACAAAATGCAATTAAGTTAAGAGTGAAACTAATTGAATTAGAACATGCTCTGACGCCGCTCAGTCAGTCGGTGTTATGGCTAACGATTCCATCACTCAGTCAGTCATTTAGTTAATCACAGTGACTACGTGCTTATTTACTAACCGCAAACTCTATTTAAAACAATGAACATGAAACCGAAATGGAACGAATGATACTCGTAATTGAATTTAAGTGCGAGTAAGACATCATCTCTCTCTTAAACCTGCAAGAGGACGAGAGGACCAGAGAATATGATACCAGATTACAAAAAGAGAGGAAAGGAAAAAAAAGTATAAGCCGGAACAGTAGCTTGCATTGTTAACGATGATGGTTAAGATAAAATACATTTTTTAAATACATTATTTAAATACATTTCAGTCCAAATGATTGCATAAACTTCTCTCGTTCTCTCCTTCTCTTTGCCTCTCTGGTCTTGGGAGTAGTATAAACGTGAGTATAATGTACACAAATGAGTGTGTGTCATGTGGAACGCATCGTGGCACAAGGTAGGCCTGTATAAGAAAGCTCTCGCGTCCACCTCACTCTCTCAAGCCATCGCTTTTTAGCGACAGAAGGAACTATTATGGTGTATTCTTACAAAATTTCATTTCACTGAGAGAGCGGATTGTAAGGAGAAACGCAGTCGGTCTCATGATCTCGTTGTTGTATAAATAGTACATGCTTTTGATTTGCATTTTTTCCTTATTATTTTAAATATAAATAATAAAGTTTTTGTTTTTAAATAACAAAATAAGTACGTAAGTAATCATTGTTTTTTTTTGGCATAAAAATTGTCCAAGATGGTCCAAGTTCCATTGAAACACTAAAGATGTTTCACATGATCTTGAGCCCTAAAGACGATCAATCCATGCCCTCACTAGAAGGAATGGTCCATTCAAATATTCACTATTGTTGAAAATTGTTGATTCATCTAAACGCTTTTCTCTTGTGGATTAGGAGAGAGAGAGAGAGAGAGTGGATTGATTGTTGGAATGGTTATAGTGATTATAGCGCTTTGAACTGAAAGAATTTGAATTTGTTTTAGACTGTTGATTTTATAATGTCTGCCCGAACTTGCTTCAATATGTGCTCGTTGCTTATTTTTTTGATACAAAAAAACAACCGCGGAACAACTCTTTTAAATCTCGTTTTAGTACATCTTGTTGTTGTTTATCTTGCTATTATATTGTTCCTTATCTCTCAATGCTGTGGCAGTATGCACTCTCTTAAAGTCTTTCCTCAAATAGTACTTCAGTATTACGTAATTGAGTTTCATAATAGCTCACAAACAGTATTTATCTTTTCTTCGTGTATAAAACCATCGTCGCGCATGCCAACTCGACAAGGTTCTCGACGGCTTCTTTTGTCGTTTTTCATCTAACACTTTCTTACTCAGCGTGAACGAGATCCGATCGATTTTCTTTTTCTAGACTCGCGTTCGTCAGCCGCCTTCATCTTTGCTGCGTACTTTTGTTCCACAAAAGTATTCGATCCGTGAGAAAATGTTCGTAATGCAGCCAACAATGGGCCTCTACCACAAGCTGGCACTATTGGCAAAGTAAGATCGGCTGCACCCGGCTGTACTTGTACCTACCTAACTCCTAAATATTGTCGCCAGATTTATCGACTACCGCCTACTCCAGTACCGATTGTCAACGCATGAGACCGCCATAGTGCAAATCAAAGGAGGCCAGATACGAGGTGCCAAACGCCGAACCGTTTACGACGACGAATACTGGGCATTCGAGGGCATCCCCTATGCCCAACCGCCCGTGACTGAGCTCCGGTTTCGTGCACCTCGTCCAGTGCAGCCATGGCAAGGCGTGAAGGATTGCACCCGCTGCCAGAGCGCACCTTTGCAGATGCATGCGGTGTTTCCTTTGACGACGGGCTCCGAGGACTGTCTCTATCTGAATGTCTATGTGAACAAGGTGAGAGCGAAAAAGGGGTGCCAGGGACAGCGGACCTTTAACTCCTCTGAGATTTGCTGCATTTCAGCTGGAGAGGTCGCAAACTTTGCCCGTCATGGTCTGGTTTTTCGGTGGTGGCTTCCGTTACGGGGAAGCCACACGCGACACGCACTCGCCGGATTACTTTATGAGGCAGGGGCTCAAGGTGGTGCTGGTGACTGTCAACTATCGGCTAGGACCGCTAGGTGGATGACCCAACAGAGAGAAACAAAGAAAGCGACTACAATCGACTACTTTCTCTTGTAGGTTTTCTCAGTTTGGCCGACCCGGATTTACAGGTGCCCGGTAATGCAGGCCTCAAAGATCAGCTGCTCGCCCTGCGCTGGGTCAACAGCAACATCAAATATTTCGGTGGCGATGAGAGGAACATAACTATCTGTGGTCTAGGCGCTGGCGGAGCTTCGGCGCACTTTTTACTGCTTAGCCAACGAGCAGAGGGACTGTGTCACAAGGCCATTTTACAGTCGGCCTCTGCGCTGTGCCCATGGGCTCAACAAACGCCAGCAGATGCCGCTTACCGTCTGGCCCAAGAGCTCGGCTATAGTGGCTCGAACAATAACAAGCAAGTCTTTCGTTTCCTCGCCCAGCAGGAAGGTGCGAAGCTAATCAGCGCGGCTAATTGTCGCATGAAAAACATGGACGAAAAACAAGATCTCGAAACGTTCCCATTCGTGCCCGTAGTGGAGCCGTATGAGAGCGAGGACTGTGTATTGAGCAAAGATCCGTTAGAGCTCATGAGCAGCGCGTGGAGTAACCGCATCCCCGTAATAATGGGTACATGTTCGTTTGAGGGCCTGCTCTATTACCAGCTTGGCAACAAGCTATCGAAGGATTGGGACGATTGGGCGATTTTGATACCGAAAGAAATCCGGGCAAATCTCAATGAAATGGAGTGCACCGAAAGGGGCCAGCGACTGCGAAAGGCACACTTGGGCTCCCAGAAACTTGGCGCAGAGAACTTGTGTTCGGGCTTTTTGGAGGTAAGTTGTTAACAGAATCTGCAAAGTTTTGATGACCATCTTTCGATATTCAGTTGATGTCCTACAAGCACTTCTTGCATGGCATACACCGTACCTTCCTGTCGCGCCTCAACGTAGCCACGGCCGCCACGTATTTATATCGCTTCGACTTCGACTCGCCGCACAGTAACGTCTTCCGGACTCTGGTATGCGACCGCACGATGCGCGGAACCTGCCATGCCGATGACTTGTTCTTCATGTTCTCAAGTGTCGCTTGCGGCAAACTGGAGCCCGGCACGCCCGAATTTAAGACAATGGAGCGTCTGACAGCCATGTGGACCGCATTTGCAGCACACTCAGATCCGAACTGCGAGGAGATCAGGCCCAGCGTTTGGTTGCCCGGGCGGCGGGATGATGTGCCGGCCAATTGTTTCAATATCAAGAATCAGAGTGTAGAACTGATTGCAATGCCAGAGTGGCAGAAGCTGAGCGTGTGGAATAGTTTGTATGAAAAGCAAAAGCTGTATTAGAGAGTGCTATTTTATAGTATCAAACAATTCAAGGACCTACCTCAGTTTTGGTACCAAAAACAAACAAAAAAAAGAACAGAACCATTAAAAAGAAAAAACTATTTATCTGCGATATCACTGAATGTTCTCTCGAAGTGATAAAAAACTACACTGATAACAATGCTAATAAACTATTCGTACTGAAAGTGTCTTATACTATATTGAAACGTCTGCAGGTACATAGAACAATTTCCGTTAAGTCCGTCACAAGACCGTGACCGGGAAAGACGCGTTTTATTCCGAAAAGTTATTAAACTAATCCTTAGAAAGTTTTTACCTTCTCAATCATGGACGCCGCACCTCTAGTCGCCACCCCCTTGGGGCAAGTTCTGGGTACTCGACGTACCACCATCTACGATGATCATTACTACAGTTTCGAGGGCATTCCTTTTGCCAAGCCGCCGCTGGGCGAGCTGCGTTTCCGCGCCCCGCAACCGCCCGATCCTTGGGACGGTGTGCGCAATTGCACAGCCGCCGATTATAAACCGATGCAGCGCAGTCACTACACGGGCCAGACTGAGGGCAGCGAGGACTGCCTGTACCTGAATGTTTATGCCAAGACGGTAAGTAGTGCCACCAGAGACCATTAATCAGTGCTAAAGTGGTTGCTTTAATTAGTGCTGTCTCACACGTAGCTAACATCTGAGCAACCACTGCCGGTTATGGTCTGGATTCATGGTGGCCGTTTCCTCAATGGCGATTGTTGCCGCGAAAGTTACGGTCCGGACTACTTTATGCAGCGGAATATCGTTCTGGTCGCGTTTAATTATCGCGTTTGCTCGCTGGGTTTTTTGAGCTTAGCAGATCCGGAGCTTCAGGTGCCCGGCAATGCCGGCCTCAAGGATCAGGTGATGGCTTTGAAGTGGGTTAAGCGATATATAACGCATTTTAATGGCGATGCAAATAATATAACGATTTTTGGCAATTCGGCGGGCGGCATGTCGGCTCATTACTTGGCTATAACTGACGCAACACGACGTCTGTTCCACAAAGTTATACTTATGTCCGGCACTAGCTTGAGCAATGTGGCTCTCATACCGCCGGGCGACTCTGCCTTCCGGCTGGCCCGGCACCACGGTTACCAGGGCGAGAACATCGACCGCGAAGTCTTGGGCTACTTGCGCAGCCTGAAGGCGGAGCAGTTAGTGTCGCACGATCTCATCACTGAGGAATACCGACGTAATGATTACCTCTATGTGTTTGCACCCACCGTGGAGCCGTATCTCAGTGAGCACTGCGTGATACCGAGACCACCGATCGAAATGATGCGAACGGCCTGGAGCAACAGCCTGCCCCTGATGCTGGGCGGCACGTCGTTCGAGGGCTTGGTGATGTATCCGAAGCTGAAAGCCAAGCCAGCCGAGACTACGCTCTTGAGAAACGAGCCCGATCGTGTCCTGCCCGGGGACGTAAGGGCGTCATACAGCGCTGAAGAACGAAAGCGCTTGGCGGAGAAAATAATACGCATTCACTTCAGTCGCGACCTAACCAACCACTACAAGATTAATACTAGTCTATTTGGTCATTTGGATGTATGTTGAGTGGCATCATCCTTAGCGTTCCTATCCTTAAAGGTTTCATTTTTCTTCTCCAGTTTTATTCGTGCAAGCTTTTCTCCGTCGGATTGTATCGCACCATGCTGTCGCGTTTGGCTTACGCTCCGGCTCCGACTTACCTGTACCGTTTCGATTTTGACTCGCCCCATTTCAATCGGTTTCGTCTGAGGTTCTGCGGCAAGGATCCGGTACGTGGAGTTGCTCACGCTGACGATGTGTCGTACTTGTTCCGCTTTTGCGAGACGCGGAAGCTGGCGCCGGAAACGTACGAATATCAGACCATTAAACGCATGGTCGGAATGTGGACAGCGTTTGCCTCGAAGTCCGACCCAAATTGCAAAGAAATCGCATCAATTGATTGGGCACCACTGCGGAGACATGCTCCTTACTTGGTGGCAAATATCAGCCATCGCATTACAATCGCACCGCTACCAGAAGGTCCGAAGTTAGACGCTTGGGCGAGTCTGTACAAGAGAGAAGAGTTGTATTGAACATGAAAATTGGAGCATATTAAATTGTGAAATAAAAGAGTTATTATTTTACCACAATAAACGGGTTGGTAACGAAACCCCGAAAGACAAAATCCCAAAAGACAAAGTCCCGAAATGACAAAATTCCGAAATGAAAAAATCCCGAAATGACAAAATCACGAATGACAAAATCCCGAAAGACATAATCCCAAAATTACAGAACTAGTTTTTTGCGTATTCTCCAGCCGCTTGAACAGATTAAAGATCTTGATCTTGACCTTGATGCGTGGCGGCTTTCGGCCGTGGCAAGGATTATAACCCTCAGGCGACAAAATTCTCGCGATAATGCAAAGTATTTCGCATTAAAAGTCTTGATGCGTGGCGGCCTTCGGCCGTGGCAAGGATTATTTTGACCCTCAGACACCAAAATTCTCGCGATAATGCAAAGTATTTCGCATTAAAAGTCTTGATGCGTGGCGGCTTTCGGCCGTGGCAAGGATTATTTTGACCCTCAGACAACAAAATTCTCTCGATAATGCAAAGTATTTTCGCGTTAAAAGTCTTGATGTGTGGCGGCCTTCGGCCGTGGCAAGGTTTATAATCCTCAGACAACAAAATTCTCGCGATAATGCAAAGTATTTTCGCGTTAAAAGTCTTTATGTGTGGCGGCCTTCGGCCGTGGCAAGGAATCTAACCCTCAGGCAACAACAACAGTTGTCGGCTTTTGATATTACATACTACTTAGCTTTTCTGCCATTGTAAAAAAAGGCAAGGAGCCGCGTACTTCAAGAAAAATTGTGATTAAAATTTCATTTCGTCATAAAAAATTTTTGGAATTCTTTATTTCGGGATTAAAAATATTTCGGGGTTTTGTCGTTTACGTATTTTAAAAATTTTTGTCGTTTTTGTTGTTTTGGGATTAAATTTGTAGATTAAGCAAATACTGGATTCTTATCTTTGTGTTCGCTTTCGATTTACGACTTTCGACTCTCGCTCACAAAATCTCTATTCTACTAAGAGAGAGGATCTGACTGAGAGCAAGTTCTGTATTGTTTTTGAGAGAATGCTTTGCTTTGAGTGAGTAAAGCAAAATACTGCAGTGGACCTCAACCAGTGCAGATTACTAAGCACAGTCTTCGGTAAACGGCTAAATCGAACAGTCGACTAATTCGTAAATCGCGACCGTTCTGCTGTTCTTTTACCCAAAAGGCTTCAAAGTCAACAGTCTAATGTCTAGCCAGTGAGTATAGTCGTCGTATGTGATGACATGAAATCATTGCAACAGAAATCTTCCAGCGGCGATAATGAACCCATTCTCGAAACCAATCTGGGCCGAGTGAAGGGTGTGCGACGTATTACCATCTACGATGATCATTACTACAGTTTCGAAGGCATTCCGTACGCAAAGCCGCCGCTACGTGAGTGGCGTTTCCGCGCGCCGCAACCGCTTGAACCTTGGACTGGTGTGCGCGATTGCAGCGCAGTCGGCAACAAAGCGCCTCAGAGAGATAAAGTGACTGGCAAAATTTGTGGCAATGAAGACTGCCTGTACTTAAATGTCTATGCCAAGAGGGTAAGAGGTTTGCGCTGAATAAGAAAAAAACGTCGTTTCACTTGCAATCCTTTCAGCTTGCTTCAGTCCAGCCGCTGCCCGTTTTGGTCTGGATCCATGGTGGAAATTATTGCACGGGTGAAGGCAGCAGACAGATGTTTGGGCCAGATTATTTTATGCAGCAGGATGTTGTTGTGGCGTCATTCAATTACCGTCTTTGTGCGCTCGGTTTTCTGAGGCTGGAGGATCCAGAATTGCAGGTGCCCGGCAATGCCGGACTCAAGGATCAAGTGATGGCTTTGAGGTGGCTAAAAGAAAACATCGCGCACTTTAATGGTGACGCTGACAATATTACCGTCGTTGGCCAGTCGGCTGGTGGTGCATCCGCCCATTACATGGCCATCTCTGAGCAGTCCCGGGGACTCTTTCACAAGATAATAATAATGTCCGGCTGTGCTCTGAACTGTTGGGCCAATACACCGCAAGCTGACGGTGCATATCGCTTAGCCAAGGCAAACGGTTATGATGGCGACAACACCGATCGAGCAGTTTTGCGTTACCTGCAAGGCTTGGCTGCAGAGCGCGTAGTGGATCATAATCTTCTAACGGATGATCATCGACGCAATGATTATCCCTTCGTTTTTGGACCTGCTGTGGAGGCGTATGCAAGTGCAGATTGCGTCATACCGCAAGCACCCAACGCGATGCTCAGAACCGCCTGGAGCAACGGGATACCCATGATGTTGGGCTATACCTCTTTTGAAGGTTTGTATTTCTACCAGCCTATCAAGCGGCATCCGTCAACCACAGAGCTTCTGAGAGTGGATCCTGAGCGCGTCCTGCCCGTTAGGGTACGACAGTCTCGCTCTGAAGAAGAGAGAAAGCAACTGGCTGCGAAAATTATCCACCTACATTTTCGTGACAATGAGCCCGACGAAAAAACCAGAATGGAACATTTGAAAGTACTTTGAAAACTATGTGTTTCTGCACTTGCGGTTTCTGGAAATAATTTTCCTCACTTCACTTCTCTTCTCTTCTCTTCGCTCCTAGCTTTGCTCTTATAAGATCTTGTCGCATGCAGTCCATCGGACCACACTTGCTCGGAACGCATTTGCGAGCGCACCCACGTTTGTGTACCGTTTTGACTTCGATTCGCCCGCTGATTTTAATAGCTATAGTAGGAAGTGTTGCGGAAAGGACCCGGTGCGCGGTGTCTCTCATGCGGACGATCTTTGCTACCTTTTCTACTTGCCCAAATCGTGGAAATTGCCAGCTGAATCGCTGGAATATAAGGTCATCCAGCGCATGGTGGGCATGTGGACCGCTTTTGCCAGGACCTCTGACCCGAATTGTGCGCAAATCCAGCCCACTATCTGGCAGCCACTGACACCGAGTACTCCGAACTTGGGACTCAACATCAGTGAGGAGGTCGCAATGGTACATTTACCGGAAGCTCCAGTGTTCGAGGTTTGGGACAGTCTGTACAAGAGTGAAGATTTATTTTGAAAAAAATTCCATACGAGTACTCGTAGTAGAATATGTTTTCTTTGTCAAAATGTTAGAATGTAAAGCAAAGAAAGGGAGACTCTCTCAGAAATTCTCGTTAGTCTTTTCAATTGGTCATTTGTGTCCTCCCAAATCCGCACTAGGTACATCCGGGATACGGGAAAAGGTAAGCTCTTCAAAATGGCCGGGCTTTGAAAGTACTTCGAACATTTTTAGCTTCGCAGCTTCGCTTTTGTTGGCCATGAGAATTCATTCAGAAAGACAAATAAGTTCTCAAATTAGGCAACTGTTTGAAGTGCGCCTTGAAGCACCGTCACCTACTCGAAACCATTTAAAACCAGGAAAACTTCTGTCGCGAATGGCAACACAGTAAGTTCTCAGTGCGTCCTAGAAAAACTGCTAAAGTTCGAGCTAAATTCCATGCTCTCAGCGAGGAAAAGGAGCCGGTACTCACGACGCCGCAGGGCCAAGTGCGCGGCGTGCGGCGCACCAGCCTGTACGACCACTTGTTCTACAGTTTCGAAGGCATTCCTTACGGCAAGCCGCCCTTGGGCGAGCTGCGTTTCCGTGCGCCGCAACCGGCAGACGCCTGGCCGGGGATACGCGACTGTAGCCAGATACGCGACAAACCGGTGCAGAAAAACATCTACACCGGAGAGATTGAGGGCAGTGAAGACTGTCTGTACTTGAATGCTTATGTCAAGACGGTAGGTTTTTGTGGTAGGTGGTCTGATGGGAGGAGGTTCTTAATATGATCTTTCTCTCTAACAACGGAACCTGGTAGCTGGAGTCGGCGCACCCGCTGCCGGTGTTGGTGTGGATTTATGGCGGCGGCTTTCATACGGGCGAGGGAAGTAGAAGACGGCATGGGCCGGACTACTTTATGCAGGAGCAGGTCATTGTGGTCAGCTTCAACTACCGTCTGTGCTCACTGGGCTTTCTTAGCTTAGCAGATCCAGAGTTGAAGGTGCCCGGTAATGCCGGACTCAAGGACCAGGTATTGGCTTTGAAGTGGATCAAACAGAACATTGCCAGCTTCAATGGCGATGCGAACAATATCACCGTCTTCGGCGAGTCAGCCGGCGGCGCAGCTGCGCACTACATGGCTATTACCGAACAGACGAGAGGGCTGTTTCATAAGGTTATCCTAATGTCGGGCTGTGCCCTCAACTATTGGGCCAATATACCGCAAGCTGATCATGCCTACCGCATGGCCATGTACCATGGCTACACAGGCGCAAATAACGACCGCGCAGTTTTGACCTATTTGCAGGGTCTGGAAGCAGAGAAGCTGGTGCAGCATGACCTTCGGCGCGAAGAGGATCTGCGTAATGGTCTGTTCTTCCTTTTCGCACCTTCTGTGGAGCCTTACGTCAGCGAGGACTGTGTCATACCGCGCAAGCCTTTGGCAATGATGCAGTCCGCTTGGGGCAATGAGATTCCCATGATAGTGGGTGGGACATCATCCGAGGGTCTTCTACTTTATCCCATACTGAAGCTAGGTAAGGCTAAGGTGGAGCACCTGAAAACTGATCCAGAACGTGTACTGCCGCTCGAGATCAGGGAAGCCCGCAACGACGAAGAAAGTAAGAAATTTGCTGCGCGATTGATCCATGCCCATTTTGGCGATAAGGAACCCAGTGAGCAGGCGATCTTCGAATATTTAGACGTAAGCAGAATGTGCTGAGCATTAGTTAAATCGGTGCAAACCTTCATGCAAACTCTCATTTCAGCTGCACTCATACAAAGCCTTCTGGCATGGCCTTCATCGCGTTATTCTGTCACGTTTAACGCAAAGCTCAGCGCCCACGTACTTGTACCGCTTCGATTTTGACTCGCCAGATTTCAATTTTTACCGCTTGAGGTATTGCGGCTCGGATCCAGTGCGAGGTGCTGCGCATGCAGATGACCTGCCCTATCTCTTTCTGCTGCGAGAGTCGTGGAAACTCTCCCACAAGAAGCCGGAATATAGGACCATTCAGCGCTTAATTAGCATGTGGACCTCTTTTGCCAAGTGCTCGGATCCGAATAGTTCAGAAATTGAGCCTGTCGTATGGAAACCTGTGCCATCGGAAATACCAAATTTGGCGTTAAATATTGGCAATGAGGTCGAAATGATCGAGTTGCCAGAGGCCTCGAAATTGGAAGTTTGGGACAGTTTGTACAGGAAGGAAGAGTTATATTAAAGTATTCGTATTCGAAGATCGAAGGCGACTAAAGGGCTTCTTATATGCTTATTATATATATTATGTATTCCTTTTTATTTGTTTAATTAAAATGAAAGAATCTATACAATGGATCAAATATTATATATATATATATTTCGTGTTAGTTGCTCTCATATCAACTGATGCGCATCAGTTGTAGTTTCTGCTGGTTTCTTATGGCGTGTCTTTCACTCTCTTGCTGATACTCTCTATTATCTGTAGCTTGGACGAACTCACACGATCAAATAAATGCCAATACCATCTTTCTACTAAATGTTTTGAATTTTCTGCTTCTTTCTTTGTGCAATTTTCTCACAGTATTTGAAGAAAGCGAAGCAAGAAAGCGTGCATTGGGCCATTACCTTTAGCGGCTTTAGTCCTATTTTTTATTTATGATTCACCCGTTGATTTAAATCCTCTATTAAACGCGTTTGCATAAAATTTTACAAAGAGCATCTCTCCCGCTCTCGATCACGACTCTCTCTTTTTGTGAGAAGTGTTAAGAATTGAATTTGGGAATTTTTGCAAGACGGAAGAAGAGCAAACGAGAGCGATATAGAACAGGACAGAAGGAGTTTTGTGAGTACTTTTAAGGTTCTCTCAAAAGAAGGTTTCTCCTTACAAAAGGATGCAAAATTGGTTCATTTTGCCATGTTTTAGTAATTTTTAAGAGAAAAGAGAAAACTGTTCGGTGACAACCAATGAATATGGAAACATCTTTTGAGTAACGTAAGAGAACTTGTAAGTCGAGAACAAATAATTTCCAGTTTATTAATGTTAAGGTAAATTATTAAATTATTATTAATATGTAAGAAACCTTATGACATTAATTTTTGCTTGCAGTAAATTTTTGCTGATGGAATGAAGTTTGCAGTTTTGCACAAAAAACCATTAACAAACCAAAGCTGTTTATCAAAAAATTTTTGTGTTCTCGATTACAAGTAGATATGTTTGCAATCGATAATATTTATTAAGTCATAATCGTCGTAGAAAAAAAGCATAAGAGCTTTTTCTTAATTATGCTAATCCGCAAAGTCTTTGGTCAAAGCACCAGAGTTTTTAGCAACATCGCTCTGTTGGCAGCAAAGAAAAACTTGCTGTAAGAAAAGACCAAGTCATAAAATATAAAATACTCGTTTCTTGCTTGCCAAAAGGTGCAATGGCATGAAACCTGTTTGAAAATATAAGAAATATACATTATACTCGTTTGCTGAGGCAGGACACAGAGACTTTGCGGGGTAATGATTGCTTATGGCTAATGAGCATAATGTAGATAATAATCTCAAATGATTAGAGCATTTCGCCCTAATAAAACGAGATTATGAAATTTGCAAACAGTAGCATAAACTAAATAAAAATCGCCAGAGAAATTGAAGTTGAAGTTCTGTTTATATCTTATCAAAACAATCAGCTGACATTCAACAGTACCAACAACATTTATAGATAAAAAAAAAAAAATAATAATAATTATGTATAATAATACATACTTATAAGAACTATGTATAAGTGCAATTAATGTGTGTAGGTTTTTGTAAGCAAAAGTTTGTTTTTTTAACTCCAAATGATCCAAATGAACTCTCTCTTCTCTCTCTCTTTTTCTCTCTCTGTGTGTGTGTGTTTTGCGATTTTGCGATCTTTGGATTTTCCTTTTTTTTTTGCTATTTTTTTCTTCCTTTTTTGTGCCTGCTGTTCGCGGTTGATCGCTGCAAATACAATCGCAGCATTTTGGATCTTGCAAAAAGACTTCAGTTTTCGCGCAAGATTCATGCGATTCAGTTCAGCTCAGTCAGTCCAGCGCGGCTCAGTTTTATTCAGGCTTATTTCATTGATTCCAGTAGATTCGGTTCTTCAATTCGGTTCGGACTACAAACGCCAGTCGGACGCTTTAGTGTGTCGCTTTAAGCTTAAGGATCGCTCTTAAAGTGTTTACAGTTTTTGCTCAAATTGTATAAACTGTTGATTATTCTTGTATCGTCATAGTAGTGTTAATTTATCGTTATTTTTAAAAAAAATCACACACTTTTCCAACAACAGAGAAAAGAAAAGCAAAGAAAACCTACAAAGAACTTATCTTTTTAGCCAACAAATATAATACTTTCAAAAATATAATTACTTTCAAAAATTAAAAAAAAAAAATTTGCCAGGAAAATGAATCAAAGCATCGGTTTTGTGGAGCGTTTGCGTTGGCGTTTCAAGTAAGTCAATGTGGCAGTCAGTTGTTGTTGCTGCTGCTGCCTATAACCGCTTAAGGTTGTGGTTGTTTTTTTTGGCCCTCTTCTTCTTCTTCTTCTTTGTTTTTGTATTGGATTTTTATGTTCACTTCAGTTAAGCCAACAAAAGCCGTTGCGAGTATGTCTGAGTATGATCCAGCTCTTTTTATTCCATCTCTTTATAACCATGATCATTATAAGTCCTTCCGGGAATTACCTACTGGGTCAGTTGATTTGCCAGATCAAGGCTACATCGGTATCCACAGATCCGCTAGAAGCGTATACATATAATAAAATATGCGTTCCATTAAATAAAAACCGACAGACTGACTCAACATTGTCCAATGTATTTATTTTTGAACAGTGACGATATCTTTTCTCTTTTTTTCTGTCTACGTAGTAAAAAATTAATATCTAAAAATTTTTTTTTCTTATGATTTATGATGTCTTATGATTTCTTACTCGTAATTTATTCCCTGAAATTGAGTGTGCATTTTTTTTTATTAAACGCGCAAAATTCTTATAATTTTTGTAAGGTTTTTATTTTTCCATAAATTAATTAATACGTAAAAATCTTAAACTAGAAAATATTCTTATCAAAATATAGGTACATAGTATTAATTTTTTAGAAATATATTATATTTTGTATAGTACATATATCGTTTGGTACACTTTATCGCAAATCACAGTAATTGCAAATCATTTTCCTCGCTCTCGGCGTAGCTTCATTGCAAGTCAAGCCGGCCGAGCGAGATAAGCGGCGTTATACGCGCCGTATTTATAGACAATCTTATCAGCACCGGTTTCTCGTTTTTTGCAGCCAATCAAAGCCTTGAGTGGGTTCAGCAGAGTGCAATTGAACAGGCAATTACACTGAATGCACGGCAACCCTGAACAGAGATAATGAATGCCCTTAAAAACCGCTTCGCAAGCTTCGGAAGAATTCAAATGAAATTTATTACTTCTTGACCGTTTGCAAGTCATAACCTCCTAAGTTCAGTGTGAAACCTGCAAGGTTAGACAGTTTTGCCTTGTCGTGAAATCTTTGGGTTTTTTGTATTAACAACAAACATTACAACAATAGCGAAATATTTATTATATCCTAAAAATGCAGTCGACAATTTAACCTTTTAACAATTTGGAAAAAAACCTGTTCAAATTTATATAGTTTTTAGAGCTTCGGGTGATCTCATTCTACGGATCTTGTCTCGACTGAAAAGAACTGTCTCTTTATCGAAATAAGAGACAATATCGTAACGATATCTCATCGTTTTATATATATGGTATATTTTCTGCAATATATTGTACCATTAAAGCAACGAGTAAATGCCTTTAATAACTCAAAAGAACATATTTATTCCATTAGATTTTATAAAAATCAGTAGATATAAAAAATTGACTTAATCGCATTGGCTTCTGAGCGTCTCATGTTGTATATATATATATTTGAGTTTAAATGCATATATTGTTACAAAATAATATACCGTTTTGTATTAAAAAAAAAATACTTTTTTTGAAAATCTTCCTCCTTTTTTTGTCTTCTTTTTGCTTCATCATTTCATGAAATTTGGTTCATATAAATTATTCTCATATAATTAAGATCGACAATTTGTTCATCCATATACATACATATGTACATATACATATGTATATAATTATATTTCTATATAATTTTATCTATTTATAAAATTCTCCTGTTTCGTGTTTTCGCCTCTTTTCAGTTTAGTATTATTATTACGAAAGTCAGTCAGTCGGTCGCTGGAAATGTTTATTTTCTGGCCAGTGTACGTGTACGTGCGTGCGTGCGTGTGTGTGTGCGTATGATTGTATTTTAACTTGTCGGTTAATTTCCAGACAATTCGGTATGCCATTCGCCATTCGAGTAGACCGAGTAGACCAAAAAGAGCAACAAAAAAATGCAAAACAAAAACAAACAAATTCTGTGATTTATATTCGTCGTGTTGCTGCTTCTTGTTGTTATTGTTGTTGTTGTTGTTGTTGTTGTTGTTTTTGTTAAGCAATCTTAGTGCATTTAATTTGTAGTTAATAATTTTATATGTTAAGCACGCACCAGCAGCGCGGTTATGGTCGCTATACCGAACACAATTTGTCGGTTAGTCGGTCGGATGGTCGATCAGTCGCTCGGTCGGTGGGTCGGTTGGTCGATCAAGTGCCTTGGTTGTGCTGCTCTGAACGCTCAAGATTTTGCAGTTATATTAAATGAATATCTTCTCAAATTAATTTTAACCATTTTCAGCGAAGAAGAATGTTTGCTGTGATGTCAGCAGTTAGTGGATATAATTAGAGAAGACGTTTTTGGTCGACTCACCTAAAAAATGAAGAAGCACAAAAAAAACATATGATAACAATAAAAATTTATGTATAATATTTAAATACGAGCACTAAAAAATTAACTCATTTCTGTTCAATTCAAGAACTTCATACAATACTTGACGGCCTCTTATCCATCCAAAATCATTTGTGAGTGCACTCACAGAAACTCTCCAAAGAACCCACTAAAAAGGGTCCAGAGAAGAGAAGAGAAGAGTCCACTTTTGTTTACTCTGCTCTCAGAATGAGAGCTTACGTTTGCTTAAAATTATCCACACACGCGGCTATAGTTTAATGTTTAGCAGCTCTCTCTCTCTCTTTTTACTCATTCTCGCGAGAGCAGAGTATTCAGAATCTCGAGGGCATAATTTGTGGTTGCGTGACATAAATTATCACAGACAGAAAGCGAAGTCAAGTAATTTTTATTTACTGCAAATAATAAAAAACAAATAATACAAATAATAAAACAAATAAATAAAACAAATAATAAAAGCGAGAAAACAATTGTGAAAACAACGCCTAATCGTGGGCCTCTCTCTAACGAGAATATAGCGCAAAAGCTCTCAGCTCTTTTGAATAATGAATTAATTCAAATAATTTCAATTTCTCTTTTTTTCCAGATTAATTTATTATATTATCGTATAATCCTTGATAACTAAGAAAAACAATGCCATTGAAATTATGAAATTTTTTTCATTTTTAAACTTGATCTCAGTGAAATTTTAAAAAAAAAACTCACTCACCTAAAATCCCTTTTTTCCAGCACACTCGAGAACAAGTTTCTTCATTATCGTCTCTCGACGAGTGAGACCGCTGTCGTCGAAACCGAGTACGGCAAAGTGAAGGGCGTCAAACGCTTGACGGTCTACGATGACGCCTACTACAGTTTCGAGGGCATTCCGTACGCCCAGCCGCCCCTGGGCGAGCGCAGGTTCAAGGCGCCTCAGCGGCCCACTCCATGGACGGGCGTCAGGGACTGTAATCACTGCAAGGACAAGGCGCTGCAGGTCGATTTAATGTCCGGCAAACTTGAGGGCTCCGAGGATTGTCTCTATCTGAACGTGTACACAAACAATGTAAGTGCCGAAATAATATCAAAGTGCGTCGTGACTCTTTCTCCCCGCCCCCCACATTTTTAAAGATTTCTCCGGCTACTGCCCGCCCGGTTATGGTTTGGATACACGGCGGCGGCTTCATTTCCGGCGAGGCGAACCATAACTGGTATGGACCGGACTATTTCGTGCGAAAGGACATTGTTCTGGTGACTCTGCAGTATCGCCTCGGAGTGTTGGGTACTTATCGCCCCGATTTCTGCGTGTCCAGCTTTTATTTCGTGAATTTCATGTAGGTTTTCTCAGCCTGGAGACGCCCTCGCTGAACGTGCCCGGCAATGCGGGCCTCAAGGACCAGGTTCTGGCTTTGAGATGGGTTAAAGACAACTGCGCCAGCTTCGGCGGCAATCCCGATTGCATTACTGTGTTCGGCGAGAGCGCCGGCGCTGCTTCCACGCACTACATGATGCTGGCCGAGCAGACGCGCGGTCTCTTCCACCGAGCCATTCTTATGTCCGGCAACGCGCTGTGCCCCTGGGCCAACACCGCTGCCCAGCAACGCGCCCTCACCATGGCTCGGTTGGCCGGCTACAAGGGCGACGAGAGCGAGCAGAGTGTTTTGGAGTTCCTGCTGAACGCCAAAGGCCGCGACCTGATGCGCTTGGAGGACAAAGTGCTGACGCCGGAGGAGCAGAAGCAGTACATACTGCTCCCCTTCGGGCCCACCGTGGAGCCGTACGCCAGCCCCGAGTGTGTGGTGCCCGAGGAGCCGCGCGAGATGATGAAGAAGGCCTGGAGCAATTCGATACCCATTCTGTTGGGCTGCACCACGTACGAGGGCCTGCTGTTGTTGCCAAGTTAGTAGACTGCGTCGACTGCGTCGTGTGCGTTGTGTCCAGTCGACTTCGCTGACCCAACGTTTCACCCACTTTCAGGTACCAAAGTGGCGCCTGCTGTTGTCAAGGATCTGGTCGCGGGCACCGCTTGCGTGCCCCAGGAGTTGGCTGCTGCAGAGGATGTCACCGAACTGGGCCTGAAGCTGAAGCAGGTGCACGTGACGGCCGAGGAGCCGACCGCGGACAATTACATGGACGTAAGTGTGGCAAGCCTGTGTGTGGCTTCGGCGGACCTTTCAATGACCCTCTCTTTTTGTCCCTTTTCACAGCTCTTCTCGCACAAGTTCTTCTGGTTTCCGCTGCACCGCATGGTGCTCTCGCGCTTCGCCAACGCGGCGAGCGCTCCCATGTTCCTCTACCGCTTCGACTTCGACTCGGAGGAACAGATCTTCCCGTTCCGCATCAAGCGCTGGGGCCGCGGCGTCAAGGGCGTAAGCCATGCCGACGAGCTGGCTTATTTCTTCTGGAACGCGCTCTCCCATCGCTTGAGCAAAGAGAGCAAAGCGTTCCGCGTCATGGAGCGCGCCATTGACATTTGGACGAAGTTCGCGACGTCCGGCAATCCGTACGATGAACAGATCAACGGCATGGATGCGCTCTCTTGGGAACCGTTGAAGAAGTCCGAAGAGGTCTACAAATGCTTGAACATCGGCGAAGAGTTGCGCTTCATCGACTTGCCCGAGATGCCGAAACTCAGGGCTTGGGAGAGTCTGTACGACCAGACGAAGGATCTACTCTGCTGATGCGTCGAAGTCGAGGCGAGGAAGAGCTCCAGACGAGATCTTGAAAAATAACGCTTTATAAATACTAAACAAACTCAAAATAGTTACAGTTTTTTTTTTTTGTTACAAATATATGCATCCATATATATCTATACGAGTACATACACACATTCATAATCCTCGCGTATTGCGTAAATATATATACAATAAATAATTGCGGCTGCATAAAGTAGAAATAATGGAATTTTTAATTATGTCAAATGTTTATTTAAATGTTCATTTAATCAAAATGTTTACAATAAAACCTAATTTCAATCAATCCATGGCAAATATTCAAAATGACTTTAGAGCTCATAAATTATAATCAATTTTTTGTAGAATTTAATGAGATTTAAATTCATTTTTTAGAGTTCTAAAAGTGCATCATGTACCTAAATTTTTTTTAATCTGGAAAAAGTTTCAACATAAAAATAATTTTCCATTAAGTTCATAATATTTTAAGGTTTAAAAAAGTTTAGAGTTTTTAATTTCGGCATAATTTTCAAACTCGAAAAGAACAATTAAAATTCAGCTGAATTTTATTAAAATTTTTCGAAATTACAGAGAATTTAAAATGGTTTAAAATCTTTTAACGAAGACGAAATACATCAGCCTCAGTAAAGAAATCCATTTCGAAATCTAAAGGGTGTTTTTTTAGCTTAGATATAACTTTCGATAGGGACAACTGTCAATACAAGCTGACCTTCTGACTGCTCTTGTTGTTATTTATGTTCGGTATTGTCTGGCAAATCATCATGAATAGACCCACGCTTGAACAACGCTACCAAATTATCCAAATTTACTATGAAAATCAGTCGTCCATTCGAGCAACTAATAGACGACTTCGTGAATAAAGTCTATCCGAAAAAGCCATCCGTGGAACTGTTGATAGATTTCGTACCACATGGAGTGAGACGAATCCACAAGAGACTCTACAGACTCCATTGCATCCAGAAAAATGCACCGTTTGGTGCAGTTTACATGCTGCTGGCATCATTGGATCTTATTTCTTCAAAAATGAGGCCGGAGCTCGCGTTACAGTCAATGGAGATCGTTACCGCATCACGATCAATGATTTTTTGTTTGAAAATATGGATGACATTGATCCAGATGAAATGTGGTTCCAACAGGATGGCGCTACTTGCCATACGGCGACGGCAACCATCGACTTGTTGAAATCAAAATTTTTCAACGTCCAGAATGCACTACGTCAAGAACAGCCGCGGTAGCCATATGCCCGAAATCATTTTCAAATCTTAATGCCATGTTTTGATCTTTCGAGTGAATACAACAATTTTATTAAAATTAAATTTTTTGTGTTATTTTTTACCATTTGAAGTTCTATCAGGCTTAAAAAAACACCCTTTATTAAATAGAATGCGAAAATATAATATCTAGAAAATACATATAATTTTTTAGCATTTGAAAGGTATAATTGATAATCGATTTTAATCGATGATTTTACCTATCGTATCATATGCAATAGTTTTCAATAGTTCTCTTTGTTATTATAAATTCTCAAAAGTTGGCCTTGACAAGAGACAGAGAACGGAGAGGAAGGAGTTGCCAGTCTAAAAAAAATCAAGGAAAATCAAGCTTATATCAAATAAAACTGATGTAATATCGAAATATTTTTGCTCTAAATTAATAATATTCAAAAAAATTCGAAACATTAGTTATCGTTTTACTTTATGGAATAAAATGGTTTTGGTTTTGGTTTAAGCTTTCGAATATCGACAATTGTCAAGTGTCAAAAACTAAGTTTTATTTTCGGCTTTGCTGGGTTCGCCCCTTGCTGTTGTTGTTGTTGTAGGCAAAACCAATATTTTGTTTTGTTTATTAATTTTTATAGAATATTATTTTCGTGTACAATATTTATCTCTTTCTAACATATTAACTGTAAAAAGAGACTAGTTTTCGAACTTCGAAACGGGGTCGAAAAACCCGAAAATCTTTTTGGTTCTGCGCTGAACTTATAACAACAATTTCAATAGAGATTTATTGGTTTTAAAATTATTTTCGCTGCGAAAACCAGTTTTCGCTAAACCAAAGCAAAACCGCTTTATGGAAACGTCATATTATACTCGTAGTGAAAATAATTTCGTGTATACTCAACGGAATTGAATTCATAGACCCAAACCAAATTTTGAATAATTGAAACTGATAGCTCGGTTAATTTACATTTACTATAATACGATGTTTATGTACTATACAGCGTTTATGTACGATATTTTGCGTATTTTTTTGATCAAATAGCAGAGTATCTCAGACCTATCATTATTTTGCATTTAAACGTAAAAAATTATAAACTTTACGCTACCAGCTTAAATCAAAATTTGTTTATTAACTTCCGTGGAATGGAAAAAAATAGGATTTAAAAAAAAAAAAACAGTATCGTCGTGTTCAATTCAATCACTTTTGTATTATTCCTGTTTTTATTTTAATTTTTTGTAGATTTTTTGTTCTTTTTGAGTGAGAGTAGGCATGTGTAATGTTAATTAATTGCATCATTATCATCATCATCATTATTATGAAGTGCAATATCGCTGTTGTTGTTGTTGTTGTTGTTGTAGTAACAATAATAATTAATTTTAGCACGTAAACTTTCTGTAGTTTACAGTCGCGTTACATGGAAAAATAATTGTTAATAAAAAATAATTGTTAAAAAAATAATTATTAACAATGAGAATTTCCGCACTTGTAAATTCTTGTTGGTCGAAATGAAAAAAAAAAAAAAATTTTTAACTAAATCCAGGTGAAAAAGGTTGCACAAATAAGTACTGAAGCCCTTTCGGAAGACTTGCGTGACTTACTCGTAATAAATAGTTCAGGATTCTGAATTGAAAAAAAAAAATTAAATTATTATAATTCGAGTTATTAAAACCTAAAATAATTATTATTTTTATTTTTTAATTCAGTCAATCCATCAGTAGTGCATTAGTTACGGAATAGGAAAGTTCTTCATGTAGTTATTTATTATTTATTTATTATTTTAAGTCATGTATTAATTAGAAAAAAAATTAATTCAATGTATTTTAGACTCGTATTTCTTTTCTTACTTTTTGAAGATATTTTCACTAAATATTTTCTTTAATTCTTACAAATTTTTTTTAACTACACAATCATTATATAATTTCTGAACTGAACTTGCTTTGGATGGGTATCCCCGTCCCCGAAGATACACATGTCTCTGCTGAATACGCAAAACCTGCATTTAATTTTAAATTGAATAATTAATTTTATTAGAAATTTGAGAGTTTGTTTTTCCATTAGTAAACCGCATTGAGCAGTCATGAAGAACTCTATTAAATCGCAATCTATTGAGGTCTACTGAGTTTATGATAATAATAAAAAATTGCTCAGTATTGATGAAATGAAGATTTAGTACTGCATTTTGGGTAATCAATAGACTCACCCACAAACCCTTTCTCTCTCACTTGAGCCCTTTGCTGGAGCTTCTCCTGCGAGATTCATTCGTTTTAAACCTTTTGCATGAAAAATCGATCGAATCGAGGAACATTACAAACACTCTCTCCCTCCCCCCACCACCCCATTCATTCTCTTCATTCATTCCCCCTTCATTTTCTTACTCTTGCAATTATGATATAATGACTTATTCTAATACTCTAATATTAATTTTAATTACTTGAGTTTAAATAATTTATTGTAATTACTAAGGAATCGATGATTTTTGAGTTGAGATAAAATTTTAGTAAAACAATGATTCCGGCAAAGCACAAATTTTTCGCTGAAAAGGCCGAGTTTCTTCTGCTCAAAGTCATGAGCACCCTGTAATCGAATTTCTTTGGTGCCCAACGGTCAACACTAAAGCATACGATTATTAAAACGTAAATCAAAATTATATCAATCAACCCTTTAATGCGTGCGTGTGTTTACGAAAGTGAAAAAGTAAAAAAATATGCGAACAATAATATTTATTGAGTCGAAAAAAAAAATTGTTATTTGATTCTTAGTGTAAAGAATGCCATAAAAAAATGATTGCTGTAATTTTAATGATTGGCGAGACCGAGCAAGCAAAAAAAAAACGTGAAAAGACATACATAGTTAAAGAATTTTTTGTTGTTGTTTTTACTAATTCCAAAAATTCCTAATAAAAAGCGTCACGAGATTGACCGGCGGCCGGCCGGTGCTGGTCACGAGCTGTAACGATAGATGGTGGGTGTCCCACAAAACTAGCAACAACAACAATAACAACATTAACAGCAACGGCAATACTTTACAAATACAACACGGCTCGCGGAAATCGTGTGAGCGAGCATTCGTTGGGGCCCGCTCTTCGTTGGCAGTAGTCGTCTTCATCGCAATCGTTGCTCTCTCTCTTTGAGAAGGTTTGTCGTGATGCCGTGAATGAGCGTGGGCGAATGAATGAGGCGTTGGAACAACGGAAACTGGTGGGGCTGTTGGTTTATCAGCTGAGGCGAGCTGAACATACGAACACACCCCGAGAGAGAGAGAGAGAGAACCATTGAGAAGAATAATTACACTCAACAGCAGGCATTGTTTTGCGGATGGTAGGCTTGTGCGGACGGTGGGCCATGCCACAATCTGTAGTCTTGTTAGTTGTGGTGAGAGCGGTGACGGCGGTGGAGTGTGGAGGTGCTGAATGCTTGGGAGTTGTGTTGAGTTTAGTTGCTTTCCTGCGAGTGCTTCAGTCGTTAAACAACCCTTGCGCAGAGCAGATGATGAACGGACTTTTTATGTTAATACATTTTTGTTCTTATGATAGCATATTGATAGATATTGTTGCAGCAAATATTGTAACATTGCAATAATTATTAATTGCTAGTGGTGTTGTTGTTGTCATTTTTGTTACTAGTTTTTGTGAAAAAGTGAATAATTCTATTAGAAATTGTTGGTCAAAATTCTTTGCAAATTAGAGCAAATAAATTTACTAATAATCTATAAAAGTTGCAATTGACCTTCTAAGCTGTTGTTGGTGTTGTTATTGTTGTTTATGTTGCTGATGTTGCATTTGCATTGACACAAATCTTGCAAGTGATACGTTCGTCCATTATTTTGTCGGTGCTTTTGCCCTTTTTGTGTGCTTTTTATAAGAACGTTTGTGCTAAAAACTCTCGGCACTAAAACCGACCAGCAGAGGCCTTCTCAATGGCCTTCGATATACCTTTGGCGGATCAAATGAGAATCGCACTCAAGTGAGTTTCGTGCAAGGATGGCGGGAAGCCTTCTCAATATAAAGTCCTTTATACTCGTATGTTTTAAGTAATGGAAAAACAATTTAATTTTATATAAACCTTTTTCCATAAGTTGAGAAATTCTTTATGTAATTTATTGAAAACGTTCACCGAGAGCCCATAAACGGTTTGAGAAGTACAAATAGTAGCGTATCTCATTAACTCTCAAATGAGCCATATCAAATCCGATATGAAATTAATTGATATATACGAAACCATCAATCCAGAATGCAATAAAATGAAGTGTGAATGAACCATTGCCGTTAATAATGTCTTTCTCATTAGCATTTCTAGCGAGGCGATAAAGCGAGGCGAGTCATTAACAGTATTCAACAAGAATAATAAGATTTGAACCGTCACGAAGTTGAATACATTGTAAAGGCTTTTAGATACGCATTTGATATAACCAGTTATTTTCGTTTTTTTCCATCTCAAAATATGGCGACTGTTGTTTATTTTAGCCCTTTCTGACCGTTTCTAACCGAGGAATTTCTACGCGAAGATGCCAATAAACGGAGGGTAATTTTAAAGCAAAAAATAAATACACAGAAAACAGCTTTTTAAAAGCAAACGGATTACAAATGAGTTCAGTAATTTATGCCTATAAAAAACCCAAAAAATTCTTAGAGAAACATCGCAGTTCTGTGAAGGAAGTATAAGTTATAAGTTCAACTTTATAAGTTTTAATGGGTTAAACTCAAAACAGATTAGCAAATTATTCACATTTGTTAATTTTAACCAAATTAACAACGTTTCTTCCACCAGAATAATGCACCACCACAAACGATTTATACCACAAACCTTAAAATCTAGAAGGCTTTATTCAATAAAGGCCGAAATCTGTTTTATTTCTCAGGCTGTCTATAAAGCTTCAGTAAAGCCGTAACGGACATGGCAACGTCTTTGTACTAACATTTTTTTATGGCTTTTCAAAAGATTCCTATACAGCTCTGTTACTCTCTCTCTCTCTCTCTCTCTCGCTCTCTGCCTCTTTTTGATGTAATACCATCAATGGGAGGACACTTTTGACATGGAAAGTGGAACAGCTGGAGCTCGTCGCGTCATGCTTCGGCTCTGTTTATAATTATCGTTGGAAAATTAACAGATAACAGAATAGTTTAGGGGCGAAAAAATCCAATTTCCTCGAAGATTTCAAGAACCAAATGAAAACGTAATAATAAAATATTACGAAAAAAACCGACATTCGTTTCAATTCAGGTTAAGAATCATACCATTGAATGTCTTTATTGCTAAAGAATGGCAACGTCTTAAACTTAAGTAATCGTCAGCAATTTTTCTGTAACAGAAGCTGACACAAAAAGCGAATTATAGTGCATATTCAGTAAATGATGATCTAGTTTCAAACTCACCCTGCTCTTTTATGACCTCTTGCGCACGAGAGAGAGAGAGAGTGGGAGAGAGCGCGCGAGAGAGCGGCATTTGGAGAAGCACTTTAGCACTTAGGCGTAACCGCAATTTACAAAATTGAAATCATACTAATTAAACGCAATCAAAGCACTGCGTGTGATTTTGCAAATTGCCTCAAAGCAAACTATACTCTCCTGTATAAAGTAGCCCCCAAAGCACCCACTAGGGTGCAGCAACACCCCTCATGAGAGAGAGAGAGAGAGGGAGAGAGAGTAACCGAATTAAAACTACTCCTGAGCCAAGGAAATTGCAATTCCGTAGAACCAAATCCGATCAATTCGAAGGCATTCCGACCAACGCAATAGCACCGTGGTATTTGTGGTGTAACGATGGTGATGGTGATGGTTGGCAGTGCAGGTCGGTCTTAGCCTTACTGGGATCCAGTTAGTGGTATTCGAATGATGTTTGTGTTGCAGAATTGACCCGCTGCGCTGCGGTGGATCTTCAGCATTTTAGGTCGTCGGCATGTGCGTCGTCGAATGTTGTTGATGCCTGAAGCTGTTGTTGTAGTCAACATTGATTTTGAATTATAAATAGTACATCACAAAAGAGCTGCTATTTCATTGAAGTTACCAACAAAGGCAACAATTAAGTAACTATTATGCTTAGAAATCGAAAAATCTTAAATGATAACCTTTGTTTTCACCAATTATTATAATTTGTTGAAGATAGACAATAATTAATTGACTTAATCGATTACGAATCGACTTAATTAACTAACTATTAAAAAAAATTGTAGATTTTAGTGTATTTGGTATATACGAGTATAGTATATTTAGTATATTTGATATATTAAGTATTTCAGGTATTTTTGATATATTTAGTATTTTTAGTATATTTAGAATTTGAAGAATATTTTGTATATTTTGTACATTTAGTATTTTAAGTATATTTGGTATATTTGGTACATTTAGTATTTAAAGTATATTTAGTATATTTAGTGTATAAAGAATGTATATTTAGTATTTTAAGTATATAATATATATTTACTATATTTGGTATTTTTGTATTTTTAGTATATTTAGTATATTAATTATATGTATTTAGTATATTTTGTACATTTAGTATTTTAAGTATATTTGGTATATTTGGTACATTTAGTATTTAAAGTATATTTAGTATATTTAGTGTATAAAGAATGTATACTTAGTATTTTAACTATATTATATATATTTACTATATTTGGTATTTTTGTATTTTTAGTATATTTAGTATATTTAATATATTTAGTATATTAATTATATGTATTTAGTATATATGGTACATTTAGTATTTTAAGTATATTTAGTATTTGAAGTATATTTAGTATACTTAGTATATTTAGTATGTTTGTATATTTAGTATACTTAGTATATTTAGTATATAAAGAATGTATATTTAGTATTTTAAGTATATTAAGTATATTTACTTAAATATACTTAAGTATATTTGGTATATTTAAGTATATTTGGTATATTTAGTATTTTTAGTATATTTAATAAATTTAGTATATTAAGTATATTTGGTATATTTAGTATTTGAAGTATATTTAGTATATTTAGTATACTTAGTATATTTAGTATACAAAGAATGTATATTTAGTATTTTAAGTACATTTAGTATATTTTGTATATTTAGTAGATTAAGTATATTTAGTATATAATAGTATTATTCAGTTTAATTAATACAACGCCAATACCTCGTTTAGACATTTTTACATACTGCCCGTTATGTCGGCCTTAGTGCCACACATTTTTGCTGATAACATTGTTTATTACACTATAGCACATTTACTATTATTAGCGACTAATGCAACAGTTTTTATTGGAAAATTTAAGCTAAATCGTAATCGAGCCTCAAACTGTCAAAGCGTCTCCGCTGAACTATGCGATAAACTTAATGGAGCTCCGGAACGACGATGTACGTCAAGAACGTGTGATAAGCTGCGAACTCTGTACACTTCGTCTGGCAGAAATTAGCATTGCGGAAGCTTATCAATCAAAAGCGACGAATCGCAAAAGCAAAATTGTTTTCGGAATGAAAGTCATTAAGTTCAGCTCAGCGCTGGAAGCGTTGATGGCTTTGTCGGTTGGATTGAAACCTCGTCTGTTGCAAACATTTACACAATCTTTTAGGATTCTGATGAACTGATAAACGTGACAGTTATTAAGATAAAATATAGTACTTTTAAGGCTTGAGACTGAGTTTTGCGGGGACTTTGATAATTGAAATTTATGTTCTTTGCTAAGTTTTGTTAATTTCTGCAAACGACTGTAAGAATAATATGATGCGCCTTGTTTCCTTCTGACCTTCCTTTCCAGTTACGTCAAATTCAAGACGCGTCAGAAGCGCTTACGCACCGCCGAAAAAGTCATAGCCAACACCGTTTACGGCCGGGTGAAAGGGGTCAAATGGCAATCAATTTATGGCACCTCGTACTACAGCTTCGAGGGCATCCCCTTCGCCAAGCCGCCTTTGGGCGAACTGCGCTTCAAGGCGCCCGTGGAGCCGGACCATTGGCCGGACGTTCGACGCTGCACGCGCATACGCTCGAAGCCATGCCAGCTAAACATCATACTGAAACAGGTGCAGGGCAAGGAGGACTGCCTGTACCTCAACGTCTACACCAGAACGGTAAGGCCCCCCGGATTACATGCTCGCAGCTGGCGAGAGAAACTGTCATAATTGAATGGGCCCTTTTTTCGCCTCAGGTGCATCCCCGGGAACCGCTGCCGGTATTGGTCTGGATCTACGGGGGCGGCTTTCAAATGGGCGAAGCCTCCCGCGATCTCTACAGCCCGGACTACTTCATGCTCGAGAACGTGGTGCTCGTAACGATCGCCTATCGCTTGGGACCGCTGGGTAAGATACCGCGGCAGAAGGGCCGAACACTTTTCGTTTGAATCCGCTCCCTATTTTCAGGTTTTCTTTCGCTCAACGAGGAAGAGCTCGATGTGCCCGGTAACGCCGGTCTGAAGGACCAGGCCTTGGCCCTCAAGTGGGTGAAGCGCAATTGTCAGTTCTTCGGCGGCGACGCCGAGAACATCACGGTATTCGGTGAGAGCGCCGGCGGCTGTTCGGCGCAGTATATGATGATGACCGAACAGTCGCGCGGCCTCTTTCACAAGGCGGTCATTATGTCCGGCAGCGCCCTGGCGCCCTGGGCAAACATACCGCAACGCAGTTGGGCCTTTCGGCTGGCGAAAGCAACGGGCTATCGGGGCGTTGACAACGATCGCGACGTGCTCGGGCATCTGAGAAGCTGCAAGGCGAGTACGCTGTTCAAAGTCTCCGAAGGGCTGCTCACGCCCGAGGAGCGCCTGGAACGGGTGACCTTCAGCTTCGGACCTTGCGTGGAGCCGTACAGCAGCGAGCACTGCATTATACCGCGCACTCCGCTCGAGATGATGCGCAGCTGTTGGGGCAACGATATACCGCTGCTGATAGGCGGCAACTCTTTCGAGGGACTGCTGGTGTTTTCCGGTGAGCTGGGCCGGCCGCGCCCAAGAAAATCGTGACTGATCTATTTCTATGTTTCTCTCCACGAGGCAGAAGTGCGAAAATATCCGGACCTTCTGCTCAAACTGAATAACTGTGAGTCGGTGGTCCCGAACGACGCCCAGCTGAGCGTAGAGAAGCGCAAGGAGTTCGGCAAACTCATTAAGCAGACTTACTTCGGCGAAAAGGAGCCTAGTTGGGCCACGATCCTGATGTACAGCGACGTAAGTCGCCTTCCAAATCGTTCTTCCGAAACTTTCTTCTTGCATTTCGCTCTTTTTTTGACAGCTCTTTTCCTACAAGTATTTCTGGCACGGCATTCATCGGACGCTGCTGTCGCGCGTACACCATGCCGCAGCGCCCACCTACCTCTACCGCTTCGACTTCGATTCCAAGCATTTCAATTTCATGCGCATCATCACCTGCGGCCGCAAAGTGCGCGGCACCTGCCACGCCGACGACCTCTCCTACATGTTCTACAACGCCGGCGCCAAGAAGCTGAAGCATCGCACCGCCGAATACCGCACGATACGGCGCCTCATCGCCATTCTGGTGCAGTTTGCCACACACGGCAACCCCAACATTCCACACGGAGGGGAAGTAGACGGTGGCACCAGCGAGGCGACCATCACTGAGGCGGATGGTGGTGGTGGTGGTACACTGGAGGTGCCTGAGTTGAGCGACAGCGGAAGCAGTAACGACAGTGATGATGCTTTATCTAAAAATGATGATGCAGCATCAGCAAAGCAACCGGAAGTGGTTTCTAGGCCTGCTTCTACTTGCCCTTCTTGCCCTTCTTCTCCTGCCTCTACTCAGCCTCCTTCTCCTCCTTCTCCTGTTGCTCCAGCTGCAGCTTCTGTAGTTCAGGTTGCTGCCGATTCAAAGCAACATGAAAGCGATGACAAAGCAGCCACAAATGCTGTCTCTGCTGCGGAAAACGGCTCTGCGGTGGACGTCTGGTTGCCGCTGTCCAAGGACGATAAAGTGTTCAAATGTTTGAACATCTCCGACGAGCTGGAAATGATTGATTTGCCCGAAGCGGACAAACTGCGTCTGTGGGACAGCATGTACGAACGTGAGGAACTGCTCTTTTGAAGCCCAAACACTGAAGCCGCAGCCGTTTAGAGTGCCTGCAGTGTTTATTGCCGCTAAGAGGCAACACTCGCCGGAATGCACGTTCTGATTGTGTTTTTAGTTAACGTTAAATACAATCGTTACAAACAAACGAACAAACAAGTAAAGAAATAATTGTAGAAAATATTCAAAAAGAGCAATAAGATTTTGGTGTACGTTCTGCGTGTCTGTCCCGTTTGAGAATTTGCTATTAATTTGAAACTTTGTTAAGGTTTTGGCCGCAAGAATGCGCAGCTCTCTCAATTTGCAACGACATTGACGCCAAATTGGTTTTTCTATATTCATAAAACGCGAATCAAAACTACGTAGATTCGAATTAGTTTCATTATCAAATTGTTATTATTGAAATAAGATAACTGTTATCAATTATGGGCATAATTAACTAATAGGAATTGGTTTAATGGAAACGACAGAGACATTTTGCCCCTGTCATTATAAACATTAAACTATACAAATTTGCTTTAAATAATGACAAAAAAATGGTATAATATTTACACACTTTTTAGAAAAATATCTAATTATTTATACATACTTCAATAAATATCGTTTACAAACATTATAAAACAACACAAATATTAGAAAAAGCTTTATTAGATATAGAGATATATAACAAAACAAATTTTTTTCTCTTCTTTAGAGTTTACAATGTACAAAATTCTACAACCTTGTAAAATTTATTGTAAAATTTAATTTGAAGTATTACAAATTATTAAAATTTTTAATAAATTTTACCTCACTTCGAATCTGTCTACTTCTTTTTCTCAAAACCAATAGTTTTCTGTTCGAAGTAATGAGTATTGTTGCTCGTCTTGATATCAATAATTTGGCAGCTTTCGTTCAATGAATAAATTTAATTTTGTTTATTAAATTTTATTTTTTCCTGTCAATTTATTGCCTATAATTATACTTGATTTTCCAACATTATGCACTGTTTTTCGGAAAGAGAGCACATAAAATGTTGCATACTTTTTGCGGCTCTTCTCTGCACTCGTAGTAAATTTGTTACACCAACATTTTTCACTCTTCACACACTTCACAAGCGAGTTTCCCTCCGGCGTCATCGTCCTTAAGACGAATTGGTCGCTAAGCAGCAGTAGCAGCAGCAGCAGCAGCAGCAGCAGCAGCAGGAGCTTGTAAAGTTATGAAAATTATGCAACAAACTTCAAATTTATTCATAAAATAAACTGAAAAAGTTCACAGAAATCCGCTGAACGGCAATAAAACTGAGAAAGGAGATTCGTCGAGGTCGAAACGCGACTGCGAGTGGTCACTAAGCGGATAAGTGTGTAAAGTGAGGACTACCTGTATTTATTATTTATACAATATTATCAGTCTATTTATGTAAAATTGTCTCTTATTATATTGTTTTCAGTGCAATGTCTTACACTTGAAAATGAAGTGGTAGAGGCATGGGCTTGATTCTGTAGAGAGACAAACGGTGGGGAAGATATATTGCAGCAGTATCTTGCTGTTATACAACATACATACATATATAGTGACCGAGAAAAGCGACAAGAAAATATGCGGTAGCAACCAGAAGTAGGTCAAAAGCTTTGTATGCTTTTAAGAAATAAAGCTTTTGCATTGAAGCTCGTTTACACGCTCCTTTCCTGCTGCGCTCGCTCGCTTGAGGATTAGTATAGCTCCTTTTTGTTTTAACCGTTTTAGTATATGTACACATATGGACGGCTCTGTGGACGGATGGTTTTCCCTTCAATATCGTGGGTACTCTCCATATATTGCTTAACGTGAAAGTAATTGCCCAAAAATTCCAAAATCTCTAACACTTTTTTTTTCGTTTGTTATATTATTTTACCCGATTTTTTAATTACAAAATTCGTTTACTTTATTCTTACATTGCTCTCATTCGCCGCCCCCTTCTTTCTACCCATTCACCCTTTCACCCCTTTTAATATTGCACCAGAAATCTCCGCACAAACCGCGCAAACTTGACTTTGAAACATTTCTATCGAAGTGGACGCAAGCTTCTCTGTCATGCTGCTGCTACTGCTCAGCTAATCGGATGAATTTATGTCAACGTTGCTGTTGTTGTTGTTGTTGTTGTGTGATTGTTCTTGTTTACTTTGACTCGGTGTCGACGTCGTCAATCTAACGCCAACAACCGAGCCAACGCCGAGCGCCGAAGGCAGAGATTTGGAAATTATAGTTTTTGTTGGTTTCTCGGGCAGTTGATGGTTTGCTCTGGTGCCGAACGGATGAACAAAAAACGAATGTTATTTCTAAAATTCAACACGGACAACAACAACAACAACACAAAAGTGTTGCAAATAATAATTTAAAAAAAAAACAAATTTATGTGATATGAGAAATAAAATCGGGCTTCTTGGCCTTGGCGCACAACAGAATATTAGAAAGGAAAGTGTTCAAAATTAGCTCGAATAAAAAGTTATGATCTTTGAATGATCTTTGAATTAAAAAAACAACCTTGAAATTTTTTTATAAAATTGTTCATATGACTTTTACTAGAAGCATTTGGAAAAAGCTGTGCAAAATTTATAAAAAAAAAACAGCTGTTGCAAGAATTCCATTAAAATGAAGTGAGAAGTATCGTATTTGAAGACCTTCGTCTGTGATATTTTTGTAATTGTAAGAAAAGTCTACTTGTTTATAGACAATTTAATTGTCACAAAGAATTGAATTTGTACAAAGTAACAGTGTAAATAAAAAAAGAGTGTGATTTAAGGAAACCTCAGCAACAACTTTACCTCTCGGAAAAGCAACAACAATACACAATTCAACACAATGACCTCCAGCATGCCGACAATTGATCAAATTAAATTAGGTCTCAAGTAAGTTTTTCTAAACAAGCTTCAGAAAATTAAGGCTGTATGCTCACAACAGCCGCCCGCGTTTCGTTCCGTTCGTCTGAATAATTTTTCATTAATTTTTTATGAAATTTATCATTATTATTTAAATTTTTTCACAATATTATGTCACTCTTTGATAATAAATCCTTTCAATATTCTCCTCTGCGGCTTTTACTGAAGGCTTCAGACTTTCTTTATATACACACAGAAGCTAAACATTGAGTCTACTCTACAAGCGGCAATGGTGGAACGTGAATATATTACGTTACACAACTTAAGTTAATAGCAAGCAGTCTTTATCAATCTTTATAAAAAATTAAATGACGCTTTTTTTATAAAGTTGTACTAAGAGCTGCATAAACCTAAAGTATTTAATTTTGTTTTGTATATCAACTGATGACCTTGGCCTATATGTATATTTTTACCCATAAAACTTTTTTAACCAACAAATTTAGTTTTATAATCTCTTTCTCTCTCTCTCTCTCCATCTCTCTATCATACGATATATGTATGTCTATATATAAAAGAACGATAGTGAAAAAGCTTCTGTGAAAATTTTATATTCTTTAATTCCGCTGATGCTTTTTAAGCTATTGCTATAATAGGACATCTCAAGAGAAAATGAGAAAATGTAGTTTCCCGGCAAGTAATTTTTTTCCTCTTTTTTTTATGGTATTTTCGCTATATGTAGACTAATACCTGTAAAATGCTGAGAGCGTCTGTATATTTCGAATGTAGGGTATCACTAGAACCTTGAATGCTGTGTATATAATAAAAAATGGCTTTTTTGCTTCTCACTTCTCACTTCTTCTCTGAAGTGAGACAGAAAGTAAGTCTGTTTTTTCATTCATCATTACAAGTTGGGATGTTTTGGGAGTATGTATATATATATGACATACATATGTATGTATTTTTTCTTTCTTGAGGGACCTGTTTTTGACTCAATGATCGCTTTAATGTTTGGCTTTTTATTGCCCTCAAATGATGACTGACTATAAACGAAAAACTATATTAAAAAGAGCTTTATTAAAAAGAACGAGTTGTTTATTAGAGAATGAAATAGAGAATTTGTCATAACAAAATGGAGAAAATTAAAGAATATTATTGTAAAAGTCTATTAGTATTCTAAAGTCTATAGCAAAATTGTTGTGGTCATTTAAGCGTTGGTTGCGTTCAATTGAAGCTTTTTTTAAATTTCCACGAATTATTACGAAAGCGTGGCCTTTGAGGCAAAAGACTACTCGCATCTTCTCAGCTGGACTGAACTCGAGCGGCGCGCTTTGAGGACGTTAAATAAATTGTCATTATTTTAAAATAATTCATTTGTTAACATGAATATATTTGGAAAATTTCAAGCGCTTTTATCAGTGTCCACAACAAAAGTAAAAATTTAACAAAAGAGAAATTTTTGCACTTTAGCAAAACGCTTTATTTACCGACACAATTAACATTAACGCATACACACTATTTAAATTTTTAGTATAAAAAATTAATTTTAAGCTAATTTTAGAAAGCCATAAATAATTTAAAAATACATATTTCGAAAAAGAATTATACTCATAATAATTGTCCAAAAACCTTAAGATTTTTCGTGTCATAATTTTTGAATAAAATTTTTCTGGTGCGTTTGATAAAATCACTCTTTGATGATTTTATAACTTTTTTTCTCGCTACTTCTTCTAAAACACCATTAACACTGTAAGAAATTTTATTTCAAGCAGAATTAAACGAATAAATAAACTCGAATGAGATCACAACAACCAGAATCGACACTCTAAAGAGTGAGACGTTTTGATTTTCGATTTTTGCAATTGTTGTTGTTGTTGAGGTAAAGGGAAGAAACATCAAAAGTGCTAAAAACTGGAAGTTTTGAAATGAATTTTTAATTCATTGATGAGGCCAATCGTTTCGCCTTTTGTTCTTCTGAGGCCTTGCCTTGAGCAAATTATCTAATTCTGTACTGTTTAATTTTTAAAGGTCGTTATTTTTAAATTTCTATATCGAACGTTAATAATTTAGTATTATATTGTGGTTTTGCTCGTACTATATGAGGCTAATATTGATCTGGTAATACCGGTAATACTGAAATCTGTTTATAAAATGTTTAAATATTAATAGAAATATTCCAGTTTTACGAAAAAACAAAGACAAATCTTCGGATCGAAATTTAAACTGGTTAAGTTACAGAAAAAACATTATCTCGCTTACGTTATGAGCTCAACCCACTCAAACCTACCCAGTTTTCCAACAATCCGCACAACAACAAAAGAAAGAAATGAAAAAAAAACTTCTAATTTATTCTAATGAATGACAAACACACAACAGAAATGGTTATCATGGAATTAATTTAAGATACGATCACTTTTGATTTTGACGATTTTATAATGCTTATAAAAAAGATTTTGGTTTTTACTCATACCAGATTTCATTATTATTATTAATGGAATGTACCCACATGAAATTTTAGCCCTAATAATGCCACTAGTCTTATCTAATCTAAAACAACTGAGTTGAGTTGAGTTGAGTTGAGTTGAGTGGAGTCGATTTAATTCATGTCACATGATAATTGTAGCTGATAAAAAAGTAGTTAAATTGAATTGAGTTCCAAATAATTTTGGTACAACAGCATTATGTTATAGCGACCAACCGAACTCTTTACCGTTTATAGAAAGCTGAACATGGCTCTTATAATTCCTTTTTTCACAAAAACTACGTCATCCCTGAAGAGTTAAGCCCGAGAAAGCAGTTCAATTTTGTAGAAAACTGAGTCCTACTAACTGCTAATATGTTAACTGTATGCCTGAGTAGTCGCAGGTAAAGAAAACTTTTTCGAAGATTTCTGTTAGAGCATGAGTTTATCTGTGCTGTGGTCCTTCTTTCATGCTCGAGCATACTCGGCCTCGGTACTAGCAAAAGTTTTACTTCAGCAAAGTTTTATTGTTGGCAATTTCTACAAATATCGAGATTAACTCTCATGGGAATCGCGGGCTTAAAGGAAGAACGTAGGAATGACTGAACGATGGACGCAAGAAAGCAGAGAAAAAGTTTTAAATGTTTAAAGGTCAAACAAACTTTGCCAAAAATTTTGTACAGTAAAGACTGCAGGGTGCGCCAGATTTTATGTCAGTATGTGAATATTAAATAACTTTAATAAAAAAAAAACAACCGATTTCCATGTGTGAGGTATTTGTATTTAATTTGGTCCTTTACCATATATTTGGACTAGTATTTGAAGACAACATCAGTCAAGCGGCCTCTATTGGCCAAAACAAAATGGGCCTTTTTGGCCGCGTTTTCCTTCACTTTTTCGAGAATCACTTTTTTCGGTGTAATACGATTTATGGTTAAAATTATACTGAATTGACGTTTTAGAAAAAGGTTTATTTATGTCAATAAATGGTCAATAAATGTTAAAGTTATGTTTATATGCTTATGCTTACATACCGACATAAAAGATGGCGCACTCTGTATTTGTTCAAAAATATTCAGAGCTTCATGCTTAAAAAATCCGATTTGATTAAATTTGCCTACACTCTCAATCTCTCTCATTATCTCTTTCACTTTTAGTGTATAGAGTAGAAGAAGTGCAAAAGAAACGTTAGTTATTTTTAAATATACATAATTTTTTAGATCAGAAAAAACATTTTAAGTTGATTTCAATAAATATCGTACTTATTGAAATCAACCTTAAAATGTTTTTGTAGACGCTGAAATATTACTTAACATTAATTTTTTTGAAGTAACATCAAGAGTTTCGTGTGAAAAAGGACTTTGACTTTTAAAAGCAAAATGAATCAAGATGTTGACTTCAGTACTTCTTTTGCACGCAAGTAGTTCCTAAACTTTCTTCGTCTTGGAATAAAGTCTTAGTAGATGTTGCGTGATCAATTAATTTCTTGAATTTCGTAGCAAAACAAAAAGCCGAAAAATCCAAGAAAAATAAAAAAACAGAAAGTGAGAAAGTAATTAATCTACCACAAGGATTTTTTTTCGGTCACTCGAAATTGATTTCTTTGAGCACGCAAAGATACTAAAGATAATAAAAATTACTTTAATGTCTTTGATTAATCATTGATTGATTGTGCCATCAAATTTTGTTATACAAATTATGTATTACAACTTCGAAAGAAAACACTGAAAATAAGATGAATAAATATGTACATAATCTTAAAAATGAATATCGACTAAACGCAAATGAAACAAAAAGTTTAAGCAATTTTTTCTTGAAGTAAGCCTTGCTTTATACGATTATATATTATATATTTTTTGGCGGTAAAAATAATATAAGAAAAAAATATATAAAAAAAAATATAAAAAATATACTTATATAATAAAAGTAGCACTTGCTTATCGGCTACACTGCCACGAGTCGCGATGTCGCTCTATGTCTAAGTCTCTTCATAATCTCGGCACAAGCATTAGATTATTTTTGGAAGTAATAAAACAGCGCCATTAAATGCTCGTGCATCAAATAAAAAATATATCAATTAGAAAAACGTTTATAATTGTTAAAAAAAATTAGAAAAACGTTTATAATTTAAAAAAAAAAATAGAAAAACGTTTATAATTGTAAAAAATGAAGCATAATAAATATTCGAATTTTTCAAAAGTAATCACATTTTAATTATATAATTTATTTGGTCACATTTAAAAATATCCTCCATGTCGCTGCAGGTTGGTCTACTTCAAAGTACAGCAACGACGCTACCGCACCAGCGAGAAAGCGGTCATCAACACCGTTTACGGGCCCGTCAAGGGCGTCAAACGGAAGTCCATCTACGGCGACTCCTATTTCAGCTTCGAAAAGATACCCTTCGCCAAACCGCCCATCGGGGAGCTGCGCTACAGGGCGCCACAACCGCCGGAGCCTTGGACTGAGGTCAAGAGCTGCACCTCGATGGGCCCCAAGCCGCTGCAGAAGCACTTCGTCTTCCAGATGACCGACGGTTCGGAGGACTGCTTGTATCTTAACGTCTACACGAAGAATGTAAGCCCCTTTGGCACAGCTTTTATGAGTATTTTCTGTAGTAACAAATCATTTTCCGCAACGCCGCAGCTCACGCCCCTGCAGCCCTTACCCGTCATGGTGTGGATCTACGGCGGCGGTTTCCAGTTCGGCGAGGCGTCGCGTGACTGCTATGCCCCCGACTATCTGCTGCGTGAGGATGTGGTCGTCATTTCGATTACCTACCGCTTGGGTCCGTTCGGGTTCCTCTGCCTGCAGGATGCCAGCTTCGATGTGCCCGGCAATGCAGGCCTCAAGGACCAGGTCTTGGCGCTGCGCTGGGTGAAGGCAAACTGTGCACGCTTCGGCGGCGACGACAATAACATCACGCTTTTCGGCGGCAGCGCAGGCGCGGCCTCCGTGCACTACATGATGCTGACGGAGCAAACGCGCGGCCTCTTCCACAAAGCAATCGCCATGTCGGGCAGTGCGTTGTCGCCGTGGGCGGTTACGCCACAACGCAACTGGCCCTACCGGCTGGCCCGAGCAGCCGGCTTCAGCGGCGGCGATAATGAACACGAGGTCTTCCAGTTCCTGCGCACGGCCAGAGGCGCGGATATTGTCAAGGCCAACGAGGAACTGTGCATGGACGAGGAGAAACGGGAGCGCATTGGCTTCTCCTTCGGTCCGGTGATCGAACCGTACCCAACGCCACATTGCGTAGTGCCCCGGAAGCCGATCGAGATGATGCGCAGCGCCTGGGGCAATAGCGTGCCGCTGATCGTGGGCGGCGTCTCCAACGAAGGACTGCTTCTCTATACCGGTAAAGAGGAATCAGCTTTGACGAAGACTCGTCAGTTTCTCAGCTCAATTTTCCAACGCTTTACAGAAACCAAACGCAATCCCAAACTGCTGAACGAACTCGCAGACTGCCGCTATGTGGTGCCCATAGAGCTGAACCTGGACCGGCAGAGCGAACGCTGCCAGGAATACGGCCGGCGGCTAAAGCAGACCTACTACGGCGACAAGGACACGAGTCTAGAGACGCTGCAGGAGTATCTGCTGGTAGGTACATAACGCTTAAGAAGCTACTCGCGGAGTCCGCTAACATTCTACTATCGTTACCGCCACTACTCCACACCAGATGGTGTCGCACGAGTACTTCTGGTTTCCCATCTACCGCACGGTGCTGTCGCGCCTGCAATACGCCCGCGAAGCGCCCACCTACCTGTACCGCTTCGACTTCGACTCGAAGCACTTCAACCACTTGCGCATCCTGAGCTGCGGCAAGAAGCTGCGCGGCACCTGCCACGGCGACGACCTCTCCTACCTCTTCTACAATTCGGTGGCGCGCAAGCTGAGGCCGCACAGCAAGGAGTACGGCTGCATCGAGCGCCTGGTCGGCATGTGGACGCATTTCGCAGCACACGGCAACCCCAACATGGGCACGGAGCAGCCGCATCAATGGCAGCCTGCCTGCCGCGAAGCCTTGGAGAGGCGGCTCCTGCTCAAGTGTCTCAACATAGGCGACGAGTTGAAAGTGATCGATGTGCCCGGACTGCAGCAGCTGATGGTGTGGGAGAGCTTCTTTGGCCCCGACGAGTTGCTATAGACCAAGGAGCAGGCCTCCCCTCAAGACTTTTGTCTGAGGTTTCTATTTTCAGGTTTCTGAGGAGAAAAGGTACAGAAATGTGCAAGCACAAAAGCTTTAAAAACGTTTTTAAAAATCACGTTTTTAGGTTAATTTTTTAAAAAAAAATATAATATTGTATGTATAATGTTTTGAAAGGAAAAGGCTACAAGGATGTTTGAGAACTTTATTTCCAAACGATTGTGATTTGCAAAAAAGTCTTAATGTCTAATAATCTCAAAGAAATTAATAACATTATTTTGTAGAAGATATTTGCATATGTTTAATCGCAGAATTCTATTAATAAGAATTTTAAAAATTCACACAATTTCTGCTTTAATTAAATTTTGTGGTTTAAAAACTAATAACTTCAAACCTCAGAAAAAATTAAATAAACATTATTTTAAATCTTAAATTTTTAATTTTTAATTTTAGTTTAAACAAACATATTAAAAAATGTTGAATTTAAATTAATTTTAAATTTTAAATTGTTCATTTGTTTTAAATTTTAAATTAATGTTTATTTAAGTTTTTCTGAAGTTTTAAGTTATTAGTTTTTAAGCCACAAAATTTAAATAAAGCAGAAATTGTATTAATTTTTTAAATTCTATTAATTATTCTGAGATTAAAAGTATGTATACATACATAACATATGATAAAAACACTCAGCGAAACCATATCAAGTTATCAGAGTTCTAAACGTACATACTATGACGTTTTTATTTTAATACCATAATATGTTAGAAGACGACAATTTTTAAAAGTAAGCAATTTTGTACAAATGAAACATTTAGCACACTTTTTATACACACGCAAATACAATTTATTACATTTTAAAAATGTGCAAATTTTATAAATTACGAATATGTACTATACAAAAAGAGAAGTAATTTTTATTAACCCAGATTTTTGTAATTAATAATTAGAACAAAAAAAGCTAATTAGAAATAAATACATATGTACAAAAAGAAACAAATTATTGGAACAATATTCAATATATTCCAAACTCAACAGAGTTTAAAGTTTATATATTTTTTTTAAAAATTGTCGTTAACATGGACTTTACGTTAATTCTAATTTTTTTAATTAATTTTTTCTTTTTTTTTTAAGTTTTAACTAAAATAAAATTTGTTTGAAAATTCAAAGAAAACCGCCTTAAAACGAGCATGGGAGCATTTTTAAATTCACCAGAGCAATGAAGTGCCATCGGTGTTTTCACCACCTCAAATTCGCCGCATTTTGACAGCTATGCCTTTGTAGTTAAGTGTAATTTCTTCGCCTTTCTCGATTTTTTAGACGGCAAAATTGTTGTGCAAAAATTTTTCTCCAAAAACAAAAATTTTTATAAAAGTTTTTTATCAAAAAATGAAGAAGGCAAAGAGATTAGTATCTATTTTGTCTCTACTACTATTCATTATTTATTTCACTCGTTCCTTCCTGAGTTTTGTTGTACTAAAATCAACGAGTGAGTACGCTTTCCGAATTCAACCAGTTGACGATTAAAACAGGCGCTCTTCGTCGGCATCAATTTTAGTACGACGCTAACGCTGCAACGATTCAGCTGTTCTGGGTTCGTTTGAGTGACGCAGTCCGCCGACAAAGAGAAAAGCAGAAGAGGCCAAACATTTGGTTAAAAATCGATTGCACACATAGACGCCCGCCCAGACGTCACACTTTTTTGCAATTCGGATTATTGCAAAATTGTTATTTTTTTTTGTAACGCAAAGTAAAAATTACACTTTATTCGCGTCGTCGGAAAAGCAGAGTTTTGTGTTTGTTTTTGGGTTATTAGCATTTTTTTCTCTTTGGCGGTGTGAAGTTTTACTCACGGGCGTGGTACGTTTAATTTGGTGAATGTGATAATTGGCTGCTGCATCATCGAGAAGACTCAAATAAGCACATGTCCCAGAAAACCTAAAAGAAAACCAAACTTAGATACTACCGTGCGAAGAATTCTCGACGATTCTGAGAAAAGCCTCAAAAAACCTGATGCGAATTACTTTTCTGCTGACAACGATTGCTAAAGAACTAAATCCGAAGAAGAAGAGCTGCTGCACCGGTCCACGATGAGTTCGTTGCGGTTGGTTGATATGCTCAAATTGACCTTCAAGTGAGTGGAATTAATGGTACAATTTACTAAAAGACTGCTTTCACTGACAATGAAGATTCAATGCCGGAAATTAAAATCTCGTTTCGCTGTTTGAACAACGCAACAATTAAGTCTGAAAAACAAGTTTTATGACCTTTCTGTTGTTGTTGTTGTTGTTGTTGTTTCCTTATTGCATTTTTTCACAGTTTTTTTCTGTGCCATCAGGTTTTTCTACTTGTAGTAAAAAATTCCTTCTGTTTTTAAAAATGATTTTCGAATGTTAAAGAGATATTTCTGAATTAATTAATTAATATTAATAAAATGCACTTCAATTTGCAAACAAACAAAAAAAGACATTTTTTTACTTTGTACAACAACAAAGAATTATCATACTGTAAATATTTATATGAATACTTATGCAAAATAAAGCCAAATAGTTGAGAAATTATAGAATTTCCTTCACAATCGACATAAACAAGTTTTATGTCAAAATTAAGCAAAGACCTTCTTGGCGTTGTTGTTGTGCTTTTGGTGGTTTTATATAATGCTTGTTCGTCCGCACAACAGCAGTCACGATACTTTGCGCTCTCTTTCCCCTCCCCCCACCCCTCTCTTTTCTTTTTCTCTGAAAAATGCGAAAACCTTTTGGGTTAAATTACTCGTACCTTTATTTATTTCTCATTCTGGAAGCCTGGAAATTAGTGTAAACGTGATGGGACCAAAGAGAGACCAAATTTGAAAAGAATCTTACGGACCGTCGCGTTACGATTTGAGTAATCGTTTACAGTGGCCGCCGCATGATCTCTCTCTCTCTCTCTCTCGCCGTCACGTTAAACTCTAGACTAATTGAAGCATTCATTACCTGTTGCTCTTTGCTGGCTAACTATATTGTTTTTGTTGTTTTAATACAACAGCTGTCATAATATTTGTAATTTCTTTTCACCTTTCTGTTTGCGCTTTTCCTCACATATTTTTATTTGTTTCTTTTCATCTTTTTTGACGCTGCCCTTTTATTATTTACTCGTATTTTATTTACTCTATAGTAATTATTTTTCCACTTTAATTATTTACTTTGAGAATATATTTGTTCAACTGCATTATTTTCTTGGTATATCGTGCACAATAAATTGTTAGTAATTTTTAACAACTTTTAATTATAAATGCTATAGTTATTTACAATAATAAATCTTATTGTCAGATTAAGCGTTTAATGAATAGCGTTTAAAATTGACTTAAGCGTTTAAATTTGGCAATTATATATTTTATATTATTGCGACGAGTGCTCATTTTTTTATTAAACGATCTTCTTCTTCTTCTTCTTATTGAGGAAATTTGTTCTCTTGTTTTTATTCTTAAACATGTTCTCTTATTTTTATTTGAGTTTCCATTCCTCCAATCACAGTTCGGTTGTTGTCCTCGATAAAATCAAATCCTCAGTGAGTGCCTTAGCTCAGGCTTCATCCTTAACACAGTCTCAGAGTAAAAAAGCAAAGAGAATTATCGAGTTGGTGAGAAAATTTCCAATAAGCAATCAACGTGCACACACACGTTTCTTCATTTGAGAAACCTTCTTCAAGTTTTTCGAACTTAATTTTACACGGTGTAATGAAAATAAATTAATGCTTCTATAGATCCCAGACCTGATTCAGACGTCTCTACTCTTATAAAATAATAATAGATACGAATTTGATTTTTAACATTTGGTTTTATAAATTATTCTGAATAAAAGCTGATGCATTCACTTTATTATTTTGCAATCATATTGAATCAAGGTGACTCTACTTATTTGTTAGTGATATACGACGAATATCAGTCGCATGTTATCAGTCTGCTCAAAGTGCGCTCCAACAAAACCTTATAATTATCAGTTTCATCAAGCGTTTGCATTTCTGTTGCGGATGGTTTTTAATCTTGACTTTTATCAGCTGCAAACCATATTTGAAACGTTCTAGAACGATATGGAAAATGACTCATAACTTAACATACGCTTATAACGCCGAACCTGTTTTAAATTAGATGAGTCTGAGAGAAAAGAAAAGCAGCTTTTCAAGAAATAATAGTCGTAATTAGTCTGGTTTCAAATCAGGAATTTCAGGAATTATGAGAAAAGTTACCTTCAAACTACTATTGTTTACAATACATTTCTTGACCCTTTGGCCAGAGGCGGCCTTAAAGGGTGATATTTTATAATCATCGCTGTTATAGACATTATAGTCGTTTGTACGGAATTTAACGTGAAACCGATTTAATACTCATTAAAACGACTATAATAAATAATTATAAAGAATTTGTATCATTATGAATTTATAGTTCCATTAGAATATCGTACGACTCGTTTGCCGTAGAGTTACCTCCACCGCTCTAAAGACGCTCTACATGCAAAAACTATAACAAAGAGTGGCTAATAAATTAATGGAAAAACTTCAATTTGGACCGATTTGTATGCGAAGCTTGAACCATTATATGAAACGTGCTTATTTTCAATGCACAATATGTACACAATAAACTGTCAATACGTGTGACAGCAGCGTGAAAGGCAGACAGTGAGCGGGGAAGAGAGAGAGAGGGAGAGGGAGAGAGAGAGACAGAAGGTAATTCAACTGTAGGTAAATCATCAAAGACCTTGAGTTTTTATTGAAAAGCTAAAAACATTAAGATATAAACCATTATCAACAACATTGACTGCATATTAAATTGACTGCGAAATGGGCCATGGGCTCAACGAGCTTCACTTGCGCCCTCACTTTGCTTGCCGTTTTGGCTTGAATCAGTTTTTGACCCAAAACAGAGCCCGCCCGCCAACCCACTCTTTCCGAACAATATTAAGATCAAGTTGAAGTGTGAAGAGATGACGCATTGTTAGAAAAGCGTTCAGTTTTTTGATATTTTTGTTACAATCTTTCTCTAACTTCTCATCCCTTCCTCTGTCTTCTTCTTTGCAGGGTCCTCGAATTCAAGTACGAACAGCGAAAACTCACCACCGGCATCAACGCCATCGTGGAGACCACGAAGGGCTCCGTCAAGGGCGTGAAGCGACTGTCAGTCTGGGGCCCCGCTTACTACAGCTTCGAGAGCATACCCTTCGCTCAGCCGCCTCTGGGTGAGCTGCGCTTCCGTGCGCCGCTGCCAGCGCAGCCCTGGACCGGCGTGCTTGACTGCACGGGCCCGGCGGAGAAGCCGATGCAGTCGAACGTGTTGTTTCGCAAATACAAAGGCTCCGAGGATTGCTTGTACCTAAATGTTTTCACCAAAAATGTAAGTCGTCCGCACTTTATCATTAATTTCTGCAACGAACTCTCTAAACTCATTACTTACCCGATCCCTGAACCTTTGCCCCTCAGCTCACGCCGGAGAAGCCCATGCCCGTCATGGTGTGGATCTATGGTGGTGGATTTCAGATCGGCGAAGCCACACGCGACATGTACAGCCCCGATTTCCTGATGACGAAAGACGTAGTGCTGGTGACGATCGCCTACCGCCTCGGGCCGCTCGGCTTCCTCAGCCTGGACGACCCGGCGGTGAATGTGCCCGGCAATGCGGGCATCAAGGACCAAATCCTCAGCCTCAAGTGGGTGCAGGAGAACATCAGCCGGTTCGGCGGCGATCCCAACAACGTGACTCTCTTCGGGGAGAGCGCTGGCGGTGCTTCCACGCATCTGTGCATGCTCAGCGAGCAGTCGAAGGGCCTGATACACAAAGCTGTTGTCATGTCGGGCAGTGTGCTCTGCCCCTGGGCCTTTGTGCCCCGCAATCAGTGGGCCTACCGTTTGGCACAGTATTTGGGCTACGCGGGCGAGAACGCCGACAGCGAGGTGCTGCAGTTCCTGCAACAAGTTCCCGGCCCCGAGTTCGTCACAGCCGCCCCCGCCATTCTGCGCAAGGAGGAGAAACACAACCGAGTGCTGTTCGCCTTCGGCCTCGTGGTGGAGCCGTACGTGACCGACCAGTGCATAATTGCAGAAGATCCCAAAGCCATGATGGCGAAGACTTGGAGCAATGAAATACCGATGATGATTGGCGGCACTAGTTTCGAAGGGCTGCTCTTCCACGCCGGTGAGTGGGCGGGTGATGCGTGATGGTGATGCCTTTACTGACTCTATTCCTTAATATTCACTCCCTTTAGAAGTCTCCCGGCGACCTGCCACCTTGGACGAGGTTACGAATTGCGTCAACTTGCTGCCGTCTGACTTGGAGCTGGACAGATCGAGTGCGGAGGCCGAGAGGCTGGGACTGCAGATCAAGCAATGCTACTTTGGCAATGAGGAGTGCTGCAAAGAGACCATGCTGAAGTTCCTGGAGGTAGGCGAGGCCCTTTCTGGCCGCCAACTTCACGCTAATTTACAAGCTCACCGAGTCACCCGTCGTCGTGACTTGTGTTACTTACGCTCAATCAGTTGCAATGTGCTAAGAGGTTTGTGTACTAGCTAAAATGTTCAGTGCTAGCATACACAAATTGCAGTGTCACGACTAGTTGGTGACTTTGAGGTGACTAAAAGCTATTCACGTAGTACGACAGCCGATGTCAAAACCTCTTTCTTAAGACGACGCACTTTAGGTGTCGCCTCGTGCTAAAAAGACGGCGTCGTGCTTGTGAATACGACAACAGACGAAGGTTAAAAGTGAGCTTGTGTAAAAGCGTGTAAGAAGTGCTCTTTATTTTTCTTCGTTCCTCCTTTCGTTCTTCAGGTGGAGAGCTATCGCGAATTCCTGCATCCCATTTACCGCACCGCGTTGGACCGCCTGCAGCACAGCAAAGCGCCAACCTATCTGTACCGTTTCGACTACGACTCCAAGGACGGCAACTCCATACGCAACATTTTGTGCGGCAAGGGCGTGCGCGGCGCCTGCCACGGCGACGACCTGTGCTATCTCTTCTACGCCATGTTCTCGCACAGAGCGGCCAAGAACTCGCCGGAAGCGCACGTCATACGCACCATGGTCGACGTGTGGACCAGTTTCGCGGCCAGCAGTGATCCCAATTGCGAAGCGCTGTCGGAAGTGCGCTTCGAGCCGTTACAGCCGGAGAAGCCGATGAAGTGCTTGAACATTTCGGAGCAAACGGAGTTCATCGAGCTGCCGGAGCTGCAGAAGTTCAAACTGTGGAATAGTTTCTATCCGCTGGGCAAATTGTAGAGGGCGCTAGTGAGGAGTTCGGTTTGGTTGGAAGGATGGAAGGTTTGACGGACAGAGTCTATCGCTCTCTCTCTACCTCAGCGTGAATTCGTGTAATTTAGAAATTTGTATATAAAGTATTCTTGTATATTTTTGTATTGGTATAATAAGGTATGTGTATCTGTATCTGTTTAATGTAACTCTGGTGGGTGGAAGTGGGTGGAAAGCGCAAAACCTTGATTTAGATATTTTACAATTTTGTTAAAAACTATAGAAAATATAAGTGTTTTTCCAATTTTTGTAAATCAATTGAAATCTTTTATTTATGTAAGGAGTTTTTCTTAAAAATTTAGACATTTTTCAGGGCAAATTTTTGTGGTTAGTAAGAAAGGAGTACAGTGTAAAGAAACCTTTTACCTTTACCTTTTACTTACCTGAATTTATCAACAAATTATTCGTTTCTTGTCCTTTATGAATCCTTTTTCCGCGTTCTTGATGGTCCCGGTTTGAGATTTCACGAATGAGGCAGATGTTGTACTAACTACGCCCTGATTTTTCTACCTTCTTCTCCCTTCGATGAAGCTAGTGCGTTCTTCAAGGAAGTTTTAAGGAAATTTCATGCAAAGGAATCTCAATTTCAAAAGCGTTTCGGATGTTTTTTGGTTTTTGGTATTATTAGATACCAAAAAAAACACCGGAGGCTCTCTAAAGGAGCTCTGATAGAAGCACTTTAAATACATTCTTAAATTCTTACCTCAAAACATTAATTATTTCCTTAATTTCCATTCATTTCAGTGCGTTGACCTTATGACCAACTATTATGCAATAAAAAAAGAGTCGTCCAGCTTTCCTAAAGCAGATTTAATTGGAGGCAGCAACAACAACAACAACAACAACAACAACAACAACAAGCCATATTTAAAATTATTACAATAGAACGCGAGCAACATTTATTAACTCTGGCAAGCAATAATTAACTTTGTAGCTTTCAGCCTTCAAAGAGTGGCGGAATGCAAAGCTGCCTCTTTTTCTTTCTACCTTCCCCTCCCCCCCTCCCTCCCTCTCATCACGCCAGTAGCCTTAGCGCTGCCCAACCTCGACCAACCTGAAAGGATTAAATAAATGAAAATCATTGAGCATTTTCCAGCGCTTTCCGGCAATTGAATCCAACACTCTGGCACAGTCCATAGTCCAGATGTGTTGTGCTCTCTCTCTCCCTCCCCTCGCCCTCGCCCCTCTCTGCACCGCAACCAGGAACCACGCCCCTTTTACTTTTGCCTTGTGCCTTTTCCATGCTTATTAATTGCCAGCTTTTGAACTTTTATTTAATTTACGAGAACTTGCAATAATCTTGTTCCCGTTATCGTCCGTTCCGCACTCTTCGCGCTGCCACTCGATGAGGATTGCCTTCCTCCTACTGCCCCCTCCCCCTCCCCCTCCTGCTGCTGTTTCAGCGGCGAGCTAGATCCGCTTCCGGATCTAAAACACCATCGCAATGATTGCGCAGCGCTTGAGTGTCGGAGCCTCAAGCACAGCGCGTTTTTCACAACGTGACGCAACCGAAGACGTGCTCCAGAGCTGTGGGTACGTTGTTGTGGTTGTTGTTGTGGTTGTTGTTGTTGTTGTTCGAAAAAAGAGCAACACAGTCACGTAATCCATGTACGACGAATAAATTAAGACAATCGCAGTGACGATTAAAATGAAAACAGCTCTATTCATTTTTAGAGCCGTAGTTTTTGGTTCTACGAAGCGATTTTGTCTTACAATAAATGTTGTTTTTTTTTCTAAATGGCAGTCTTTGCATGAAAAAAAACAGCTTTAGTACTTTAAAAGGAATAAATATGAAAATAGAAATTGAAGTCTACAGAGAGAGATTGAGTAGAAATAATCGTTTCTTAATTTAGCGAGAATCAAAATCTAACGATGGTTGCGCCATCTTTTATGTCGGTATGTAAACGTTGAACAACTTTAACATTTAGTAACCGATTAACTCGAGTAGACATGTTTTAGAAACTTCACTTAAATACAATTTTAACTTTCGATACACAACGAAACAATGTGCCAAAATAGTTATGTTTGAGAAAGTGATGCAAAACGCAGCAAAACGCGGCCCACTTTGCTTTGGCCCATCAAGAAGGGGCCACTTGATTGAGGTTGTTTTCAAAAACTAGTCCAAATAAATTGTAAAGCACCATGTTTAATACAAATCTAGCTAAAATATGGAAATCGGTGGTTTTTTTTAAAGTTCTTTAATATTCACATACCGACATAAAAGATGGCGCACCCATAGTTAATGAGATATAAAGTGTGTCGATTTCGTTTGGACTTAAGTTTTTTAGCTCAATAAATTAGCTCAAAATAATAATCGTAATACAGAGAAGAAATTACAAATTACTAGAGGAATTACAAGCGAAAGAGCTTCTGATTAAGTTTAAAAAAAACTACGGTTTTTATTGAACTTCGATAAAGATACAAAGTAGCCAACATTGTAAGTTTATATGGTTTTAGTACATGTAACGCGAAAGAGATCTCGTTAGAGATTTATTTTCAAGACCTTTACGAGAAACAATCCCCGCAAAAATCCACAACAATTACCTTTTCTCAGTATTTTACGGTGATTACATCCATTCATGGTGATGATGCTGCAGAAAAGGCATAAAATGTTTAGCTCGAGCATTGAAGTCAGCAATTATTTAATTACTGCAAGAGGCCCCACACACTCCGAGAAAGAGAGAGAGAGAGAGAGAGAGAGAGAAAGAAATAAATAAATCGGTAAAAAGAAATTAACACAAAACAATAAAAACCAAAGAAAAAATGTGGGTCGCGAACTCATCGTCGTCGTCGTCGTGGTCGTCGTCTTTCGAAGAACCCTTTCCTGCCCGAGAAATTTGGGCAGTTGCCGTTTTTTGGGCCAATTTTATTGTTCTGTATTGCTGCAACATTACTCGTGTCATGCGAGCAACGACTGCGGGGAGCGGCAACGGATTGAAAGATGAAAGAGGAAGGACGAAACTGGAAGTTTAAAAGGGTAAGGATAAGTATACGTAAATCTGTGAACAAGAAAAGTTCGTACGAGCGAAATGTTCGTTCTTACTTTCTCCAGAACTTTGCCGGAATGAACCGGACGACCACTTTATGTTCACACTTTTCGCTTTATTTCGCTTTTAGGAAGGCAGGCTTTTTTTTGTGTTGCATTACAACATGCACCCTGAAGGGTCGTCTACCCTTCAGTCGTCGGTTGAGTGAGTAGGGGGCGAGGGAGGGGGCGGCCGCCCTTTCGAGGGTGGCGAATTCACGCTTTGGCCGGCGATACCGCCACTGAATTCGGCGGAGAACGTGGCCAACCGGAAGTTATTGAGTAATCAAGAAAGCATGTTAAAAGGCGCGCGTTACATTTATTATCAGTAGTAGTGTTGTTGTTGTTTTTATTGTTGTTTTGGTTGTTGTTGTTGATGATTTTGCTGGTTGTAAGAGCATCCATCGCTAGTAGCAAACGGTACAAGTTGTTACAAAATAATGCTTGTTGGTGCATAAAGTCAGCAACTGTCAACATAAAACACATCGGAATAGCACACATACATACATACATACACACAAACAGAAACACACACACACACACACGCACACGCACACACGGCCATACAGAAGCTTTACGCAGAAAACTTCTGCGATTTTCAGCGTTGGCGAATGGATAACACTTCATTTCAGTAAACATGTTTGCGCGTTGTTCTGCGCTAGGTGTGTGTGTGTGTGTGTGTGTGTGTGTGTGTGTCTATATTAGATATTGTATAGTTTATGAAGAGTTTTTAGGGTTAATTACATGTAGCATGAACATGAAGGCTAACATAAAGAAATAACTAAAAATCAATTTAAAGTAAATGATTTTAGTTATGTTAGAAAAAGAGATTGTGCCATAAAAATTAACATATTTTTAAGCAATATTTTCACAATTCTTACCACAATTATCCGGTCTGGTTACTTTTTTTTCGGGCTAATTTAAAAAAAAAAAACAGCACCGCGCTACTCTTTTAAGCCTTCTTCTGCAAAAAACTACAAAATTGGAAGCCTTTACGGTATTCCTTTATTACAATATTCCTTTATTATAAACGTTTATTTAAATTTTAATGAAAAAAAAAAACCTTTTCTGTCGCTTTCGGTTTTCGGTTTGTTTTTTTTTTTTTATCTTTTGCTCCAAATTTTTAACTGCTTCGTTTCACGCGATTCTAAAGCGCTTTACAGTCATTTTCCGAGCTGGTCGGTGGGTAATAATGACGATGATGATGATGATGATGATGATGGTGGTGATGGTGGTGTCGTTGTACTGTTATATAACTCAAATATGGCAACACTGCCTGCCAAATTTTAGTTTCATACTTCACTGCGTTTTTCTTTTTTTTTTGTTTTTAGTTAAACTTTTGTTAATTCAAAGTTTGTGCTGCTGTCAATGTTGTTGTTGTTGTTGTTGTTGTTGTTGTTAATGTGGTTGTTGTTGTTGTTGTTGTTAATGTGGTTGTTGTTAATGTTGTTGTTGTTGTGGTTGTTGTTGTTGTAGTTGTTGTTGTCGTTGTTGTTGTTTTTGTTGTTGTTGTTGTTCTCGTTGTTGTTGTTGTTCTTGTTGTTGTGGTTGTTGTTGTTGTTATGGTTGTTGTTGTTGTAGTTGTTGTTGTTTTTGTTGTTGTTTTGTTGTTTGTTTTTGTTGTTGTTGTTGTTTTTGTTGTTTGTTTTTGTTGTTGTAGCTATTTTTGTTATTGCTGTTGTTGTTGTTGCTGTTGTTGTTGTTGTTGTGTTGTTATTATTATAATAAATGTCATTATTTATTTTCTTTTTCATTCTCTCTCACGCTACTTCTTCTTCTTCTTCTTCCTTTTAAATAACAATAATTGCAGTTATTCTGGCAGCACCAGTTTATGGTTCTCGTTGCCATCGCGTGCTGCTGCTGTTGTTGTTGTTGTTGTGTGTGTTGCAACATGTTGCCATTATTTCATGCTGCGCGATTTCATTCTTTCTTACAACCAACATTTCTTGACAAACGTAAGCAAAAAAAAAAAAAATTATTAAAATTAAGCAAAAAAAAAAAAAAATTCAATGAAATAATTTTTGTGCCGCTGTCGCGCTTGGTCGCAACGCTTGCCAGCAGCTGCAGCATTTCGAAATAATGTTCATTGTTTTTAAACGAAAGAAGGGGTGGCGTGGGGAGGGGAGGGGCGTGGCGGGGCGGGAAGGCGTCGAGTCCGCTACAAGTGCTGCGAAGTGTTTAATTTCTACGCTCCAAACAAAGGCCAAACAATTTCATTTCTTTTGTTACTAAGATTTTAACCCGTTTTAGTTAATACGAGTATAATAATTGAGGTTTGTGTGGGTGTGTTTAAAAGTGTGGGTAAGTGTGTGTGTGTGTGTGTGCCTGATGAATTTTAAATATTTTTACACCATTGAAGTAGTTTAATTGTTGCATTCAGAACTGCTTTCGTGAAAAGGTACGGATGTGAAGAAGAAAAGTAAGGGGAGGGGGAGGGAGGGGAGGAAGGGAGGGGTGGAGTACGGGGGCCAGTTGCATTTCAGTTCTTCTGCCTTGAAGAAATCTTTGTTTTTTTTTTTTTATAAAACAAAAGCGTTGGCGCACAATTTACATGCATTTTTCTAACCATTCTCTTTTTATCTCTTTCCCTCTCTCTCTCTCTTTAGTACGCGATCTGTATTACTACAAAATTTTATTTTTTTTTTTTTTTGCTCTTTAAAAACCACTTCAATAACTTTTAAAAAAAATGCAAAAAAGAAGGAAAGCGAGGACAATATTTTATTTTATTAGTCGTCAAAAGCATTTCCTTTCAGCAAGCGAGTGCTTTCTCTAAGAATTTCAATAAAACTTCGAACTCGAGGAGGCAAAATATTCCATTTCGCGGCGGCGGGGGACAATGCGAGAAGACCTCAGGGGCCAGAGGGCGGCTCTGAGAGACTCTTTTGCAGTCCTCTAAATATTGATGCTTGAAGAAAACTTTGCTTTTGCTCTTTCCACAGCATTTCAAAAGTAAACTAGACCACGAAGAAGAAGAAGAAGAAGAAAAGAAAAAGAAGAAGAAGAGTATGGAGTATAGACAACAACAACATCTGTTTAAATAAAAAATTATTTTCCTTTTTCTCGCTAAAAAAACAAAAAAAAAATGGAAAATTGGGAAAAAACCAACACGAATGAATGCAAAGAATGAATGATTGCATGAAAGAAATGCAATGCAACAATCAAATCAACCGATACTTTCGGAAATATCGCATGTATCCTTGCTGCAAGCTTTTCCAAACGACGAAGGACACTCTTTCGCACAAGATGCAAATGCCGCGCCGCGCGATCGTCGTACGCTCATCCTCGTAGATTTTCAAGGAAAATTTTTACAGAAGAATTTCTAAAGCAAAATGCCATAAAACAAAAAAAAAATCTTTCTTATATTTTTTGTTTTTTTCCAAAAATAATCTACAACAGCAACAACAGCAACAACAACATAAATGGCTTTATACACAAACTAAAGATGGCAAAAAAAAATTTCACCGAATTTAGAACTTTGAAAGGAATTTTATTATAGAATTTCTTCGTTACTTTGTGAATTATTTGATTGCATAATTTTACAGATATTGACATTTTCTTTAAAGTCGCAATTAATTTTCTTCAAACTGCGAATAAAACATTTTGGTCTCGTCGTTTTAGAGACAATTTCGTAATTTCTAATCAAAGAAAAAATTCAATTTTTTTGGGAGAAAAAGAAGAGTTGTTTGTTTAGTTAAAATGTATTTGATGATTTTTCTTGTTCTTCTTCTTCGAGTATGTCTCCACCTAAAAGTTTCCATTGTTATTGTCTTTTACTGCAATCGGCCGTTCGTTCGTTCATTTGATCATACATTTGTTCATTCGGTCAACTGTTCAACCGTTCGTTCGTTCATCTGTTAATCCGTTCGTCCTTTCATTCATTTTTTTCGTCCATTCGTTTGTTTATCCGGTCGTTCATTCGTTCGTTTATTCGTTTGTTCATTTGTTCATCTGCTTATCCTTTCTTCCGTTCGTTCGTTCATTTGTTCGCCCGTTCGTTCATTCATTCGTTTGTTCCTTTCTTCATTCGTTCGTTCGTACCGTTCATCAGTTTGTTCGTTCGCTCATCCGTTCGTTCATTTGTTGATCCGTTTATCCGTTCGTTCGCTCATTTGTTTTGATTGTTCCTTCGTTAATTTGTTTATCCATTTGTTCATCCGTTCATCCGTTCCTTCGTTCATTTGATAAACCGTTCGTCCATTCGTTTGTTCATCCGGTCGTTTATTCGTTCGTTCGTTCATTCGTACATTCGATCGTTCATCCGTTTGTTTATCTGTTTGCCCTTTCGTCCGTTCGTTAATTTGTTCATCTGTTCATTCATTCGTTCGTTTGTTCAGCCGTTCGTTCGATCGTCCATTCGTTTCTTCGTTTGTTCATTTATTTGTTCATTTGTTCATCCGTTGGTTTTGTTCGTTCGATCGTTGATCCGTTCGTTCGTTCGTTAATTCGTTTGTTTGTTCGTTCGTTCATTTCTTCATCCGTTTCTTCATTTGTTCATCCGTTCATTCGTTCGTTTGTTGATCCGTTTATCCTTTCGTCCGTTAGTTTATTTGTTCATCCGGTCATTCACTTGTTCATTCGTTGGTTCATTTCTTCGTTCGTTCGTCTAGCCGTGAATTTGTTGTTTCTTACCTTCAATGTGTCGCAACGTCGCGTCGTTCATGTAGTTGTGGTCGTCGTTGTTGTTGTTGTTGTTGTTGTTGTTAATTGTATTGTTTTTATTGCTGTTTCGTGGTCATTTGTGTGTTGTTTTTTTCGTCTCTTCCAATTCGGCAATAGTCCAAGTTTCTGTTACTAAAATGCATTAAATTGTTTACATGCATGCATTGTGTATGTTTGTGTGTGTGCGTGTGTGTGTGTGTGTGCATTCCTTCTTTCGTCTGTTTTTCATCACTGCGTGTTTTTTTCTCTCTCTGCTGCTTCTTCCTACTTGAATTGTTCGTCTTGTAGTCTCTTTATTCCAGACTCTTGTTATTGTTTTTTTGGCGCTCATGAACTTTGATTCGTTGCTTCGTGTCCGTTAGAAACTTGCCACACACACACACACACACACACACATTTGGCCGCTCCACACTTGTCGACCGCACTACAACTTCTTTAATAGCTTTTTATTAGGCCGCCGCCACCCGGAGAGAGAGAGGTCGATCTTTTGTTTTTGTTGTTTCTTCTATTGGCTACTACTACTAACCATACAACTATAAAAGTACAAGCTACTCAATGGCTCTGTTAAGAGCGAATGTTAAGAGAGGTCTTGGGCGTGTGTGTGTGTGTTCTGTGGACAATGATACTTATGTGAAGAGAATGCTTGTCGTTGGATTTTTTGCCCAAAATTACCAACGAAGACTGTTGAAGCAGCAACACCGACAACAACAACAACAAATGTACAGTGGCAGTGGCAGCGGCAGCAATAAGAATCACAATAATAGTAACAACAACAACAACAACAACAACAACTTGACAAAGCCAATGCCGCAGAATTTCTATCGTTTTATTGTTCTACAAAAACCGTTTGCCAAAAGCATCTAAAGGAAGAGCAAAAACAAAGAGCAACAACAACAACAACAACAAAATAATACCACTCAGCAACAAACAAACACACACAAACAATAATAAAGAACAATCTATTGCTTTTTTGTGGTCATTCTTGAAGCTCTATGAAGTTATTTGGAGTTATTTTGTGCTAGTGTTGTTGTTGCTCCTCTTGTTTTCGCCGATTATTGCTCTACATGCAGCAGTTAAATAAGAAAATACCTACCTTTTTCTATCATCATCATCATCATCACTATCATCATCATCGTTATCGCTGCGGCGATGTCGTTTCCGAAACTAGATTTAAACAATCTGTTTAATGAGAAAAGTTTTATTGCCAAAACGAATATCTGCGGTGTTGTGGACTGCTTTTAAGCTCAACAACTCGGCAGCTACATGCACATACATGCAGACATGCATACACACATACGTACATAGCTTTCGTGCAGATGATGGAGCAAGCGCTCTCGACTTGAAAACGTGCCTAAAGATTATCATCACGTTTGTGTGATCTATAATTTTTTATATAATTTTTTAAGGGAATCATTAATTTTTTGTAAGTGCACCGAATGAACGCCATTTTTTAGCCGTCACCGTTTAATGTCAGACATCAGGCATTTTGAAAAGGATACTATAGCTTTTTGCCCTTCAACAAAAAAATCCACTTCTGGCCAACAACAACAAACTTTCATTACTCTCCAGTGTATTCTGCGTTAACAAAAAAAAATCAATTACTATAATTTAAAATCACTGATTATCGTTAGTGAATAAAATCGATAAATTTCTTAATCGTAAATTCTGTTTTAGCCATTAGTGAATGCGTTCACTAATAAAGTAATAAATCTGGTGCAAAGAACGAATACTACGAATACTATGCTCGCATTACTGCGGTTGTTGTTGTTGTTGTGGGCGCTATTATGCAGCTGCTATAGTCGTTGCATCCGTTGTTGTTGTTGTTGTTGTTTGTTTTGCAGCGTTCGATTCTGTACCAATTTTGCACTGTCTGCATAATTATTTTTTATCCCTTTCAACGGAATATGATTACAACGACGAGTATATTCAGACAACAGACAAACAGATGCGGTGAAAAAAATTGAGCACAAAATTTGTGGTTTTTTGTAATAAAAAGAAAAAATTTTTTTATTACATTTTATAGAAAAAAATATTTTTTTATTTTAAAGCAAAAATATGTATAAACTTGTGTTTTTTTAATAATTTTCTACGATAGAAAAAATGTGCACCACCTTCTGAAACCAACATTGAAACATCATTATATTTGTTGTTGTTGTTGTTGTTGTTGTTGTTGTTGGTTTTTTATTTTAAAAAAAATTACATATTTATTTGTGTATTTTATATATTTCATGCATACATTGTTGTTGTTGTTTTTATTTTACAAAAAAATTTATTAATTTGTGTATTTGATATATTTCATACATACATTGTTGTTGTTGTTGTTGTTGTTGGTTTTTTTTATTTAAAAAAATATATATTTATTTGTGCATTTTATATACATATTTCAGACATACATTGTTGTTGTTGTTGGTTTTTTTTATTTAAAAAAATATATATTTATTTGTGCATTTTATATACATATTTCAGACATACATTGTTGTTGTTGTTGTTGTTGTTGTTGTTGTTAATTTCATAAGTTTACTTTTTCTTTCACGAAATTTTTGCAATTTTTGTTCTTAATAGAGTTATTCTTAGTGCCGCGACTGTATTTCGCCCTGAGGCTCATTTATGCTGTCGTTAATGTAATAACAACAACAACAACAACAACAACAACAATGGTCGTTTTGGTGTATTGTACACATTGACCGACTCATCGAGACTGGATAGTTGTCGGTTTAGTACAGCGACGCGCCGCCGAAGAAAGGATCATTCGATTCATTCAGTCCAAAGAGAACGCTTCGCAGCAAAACCAACAAAAAGCCCCAAAAAACAAAAGCAACAACAACAAATTAGCGAGTCTGCATTAATTAGCGCCAACGTGCGTGGTCGGTGGCGCTCGAGCTGCGTGCGGCTGCACGTTGACGATGCATTAGTTTTAGCCATGATAAATTATGGTTAAACTCTGCTGCTGCACAACCGACCGACCGACTACGGACTACCGACAATCGACTGACGCGTATGCATCCACCCAATAGACGGACGGACGGACGAACGCACGCTCGTTGCTTGAAGTTGCTGCAAAAAACAACAATTTTTAATTGTTTTGTCACAGCATTTGTTTTACCAACTTTAGCCGGCTTCGTTAATGAAATATATGGACGTATTTTAAGGCGCAAAGTTCATCGTGAAGGGTGGCAGGGAGGGAGGGAGGGAGGTAGAGCGAGGGAGGTACGGATTAAAGGGGTGCAGTGTTTAGGGCGACGAGATTGTGGAGATATATACTAAATGATGGCCACAAAGCCGTTCGTTCGTGCACCATTTGCGAACATTAAAAGCTATTAGTACAATTCGTGGTCGCCATTTTGTTTGGTTTCAACACACTTTAACACAATTTGCGTCTGCCTGTCTGTGTGTCGTTGTTTGTGTCGTCAATGAGATGGCCGCGCGTAAATTCAATATTACGCTGACAGATAAACGCTTCGGTGTCGTTCAGTTTTTGGTGTACTAAAGTTCGCAGTTCGCGGAAGCGTTGATTTCAGTCGCGGTTAGGCGGCTTTATAGGCGCTCATGAGCCAGTTAGCAATTAGAGCGCGTCATCACAAGGAATACGAAATCAAAGGGAGAGCAGCGGAGTCGCTCAAACTCAGGCCGGAAGGGCGGGTCAAGCCGGCTCGGGGCGAGCTGAACTCAATTCAATTATGTGGCTTAAAAGAGAGCTTTTATAAAATTTTTATTTCGTTTCGTTTATCATCTTTATCGTTATTAATTGTAAATATTTGGAATATTATAAGCATTTAATAATTGAAGAGTAACCATCATCACTATTGATGGATTGAAGAGAACCATAACCGCAAAAATTTATTCTTACAAAATCCTGCCTAAATTTAAAATACTGCCAAAAATTATTTTCTAATTCAAGTTATTTTATGGAAATTAACAAAATTCGTTGAGTTTTGAAACTTAACGAAGAGTATACATTAAGAGATTAATTTAATTTCGTTAATTTCATTAAAATACTGCCAAAAACTATTTTCTAATTCAAGTTATTCTATGAAAATTAACAAAATTCGTTGAGTTCTGAAACTTAACGTAAAGTATACATTAAGAGACTCATTTAATTCCGTTAATTTCATTAAAATAGTGCCAAAAACTATTTTCTAATTCAAGTTATTTTATGAAAATTAACAAAATTCGTTTAGTTCTGAAACTTAACAAAGAGTATATATTTATAGAGATTCATTTAATTTCGTTAAGATTTCTTAAAAATCTTGAAAGCGCAAAGCTTTTAAAAAAAAAAACTAAAATTATTTTGAATATTTTTATTATTTATTTAGGAATTTTTGTTCTCAAAAAAGATGTTAAAATATTTAAATTTTGAAAATTTTACATACGTTCTTAAGTGTTAATGTGTCTTCGTCAAGTTTGACGTAATCGTTAAATATTGAAAAATGTTGAGGGGGAAAAATGGGCCAGTCCTTTACAACTAAATTTCGTATGCAATAATGTTGGCCTGCATGCCAGCTTATTTTCTTGCCTTCTTCTTTCAGTGCTGCGTCTTCCTCTCTCCTTCTCTCTCTCCGTAACCACTCGATGTCTTTCACACGCTCGTTAAAATAATTGCTCCTGCCTGACAGCTCTACTTAAAGCCAACGAAATTAATACCAAGCGTAAGAGTACGAGCACGAGCACGAGCCGCCATGACTACGGTAAGACCGGAAGAGCACGTTGGTAAGAGCTAATAATTCATTGCTGTTCAATATTGGCATCTTCGGCTACTATCGATGGAGGACACCCTCCGGCCACTCCCACTGCTTCAGGGATGGGCTGAGCAAAAATGAATTTTGTTTCTTTTTGCAAGAAGAACTTTTGGGTCAAACTTAGTGATCGTTTTTTGGCTTTTCGGATGTGAAGTATTCGTAATTGAATCGTCAGCAGCTGGCAAGAATCCAGCATTAAAGAGATTCCTACATCACTTACTTAACCGCTTATGTAATGCCTTACTTAGTGACGAGGCATCGATCCCAAAATCCTTCGGGAAGATAACGAAATACTTCGAAAGTTATTGCTTTCTTCGAAAGCGGAAGTTAAAAAGCATTCGCGTTGCGGAATAGTTTGGAAGGTACTCCCAAAAGTAAGGCAGTTACTTTCTTTGGAGAAATTTACACACATTTATTTTTAACATTTCATTTAACCAAAATAAAAGATTGCTGTTACTATCTTTTGGGTATTTTCCTGACTTTATTCTAACTTTTTTCACCCTCCCGGCAAAAAATTATTTAACCGGAAGGGTAATTTGTTAGCAGTTTTGACAGCTTCTATATTTTTTAGGTGCTAACGCTCATGAAGCGAGGGCAAGTGCCCGGAGCCGCGCAATTTATTTTTTTATGGCAAACTTCTCTTTTTCTAAGGTTTCGTTGACAGGCGACAGAGTGTTCGGAATTTATGGCGAACATGCGGTGTGAGTGTAAGTGTGTGTGTGCATGGGTGTGTGTGTGCATAGGTGTGTGTGTGTGTTGGTGAAGAATGCTTAAAAGGGATAAAAATAATTTTTAATTCTGTGACTGACAATTAATGAGAAATAAATTTGAAAAACTATTTAAAATCAATTATTCTTCCACTCATTTTTTTTGCGGCGGCCATATTAATGTCAGTGTGAGGTCAAGTGTGTTTATAATTATATTCTTATTAATTTTATGCCTGCTTTTTTCATTAATTTTTATGGATTTGAACGAGAAAAGCTTTACAGCTAAGAATATTAGCATTATTCTAGACAAAATTAGAAAAAAGGAACTGAAAGGGAACTTAATTCATGAAAACTCATTACCTTAAAAAAATAATCGAAAAAAATTTCCTCAAGGACTACGAGAACTAAAAAAAAATGTTTGTAGTGAATTTGTATCATTATTTAGTAGACATTATTTCATTATAAAATTTATATTTATTATGAAAATTACCCTCAAAAAACTTAAAATTTAAAAAATTATAAATTTTAAAAATAATTAAAAATTTTGAAAATTAAAAATTTTAAATTTTAACTTAAAAAATTTTTCAAAATCACAATAAACGAATCCTCGAAAGAAAAAAAACTATAAAATTTAAAAAAACTTAAAATTGAAAAAACTTTGAAATTTAAAATTTAAAATTTAAATTTGAAAAATTAAAATACATTAAAAAATTTAATAAATCGCCCTAATCGGATCCCTGAAATGACCTCAAGGACTACGATAACTCAAAAAAATTTTTTATAATGAATTTTTTTTTTAACATTATTTAGACAATATTTCATTATAAACCTTTATATTGTACGATATATTTTTTAATTTTTATTAATTTTTTTTATTATTTTTTATTCAATATTATTCGTATTTATTTATTTATTTTAGCTAACAATTAAAATATCATGAATTATTACAAAAACAGCGACAATTTCCCGGATATTTTTATATACGATAACTAAAAATATCACTTTGATTTGAATAATTTTTTTTTATTTACCTATTTAGATAATTCTTGCTTTTATCTATGTGGCGCCGTTTAATGATTGAAATATGGATTATTGAAATATCAATACATTTTCTTTTTCACATGAACACGTATGTACGATATGTACATATGTATGTATATGTATACAATGCATTATCGCTCCACGGCTTTCTGCAGCTTGCAACGGGCACGAATGTCACGACGCACCGCGTCGCTGGGCTTGATTTAATTTCGACGGCAGCGATAACAAGAGCGTGATTTAGAACAAAACATACACACACGCACACACACACACACACATGGATAACTATCAATGCATAACGGCGCCCTTGCAGTATCGTTAAGACCAAAAAACAAAAACTCAAAAAGGAATGAAACAAATCTTAAAAAATCCTGCAAAAGAATTTATTAGTTTCAAACACTTAAAAAGGACAAAAAGAAAATAAATCTTTGCCAATCGCAAATCGAAGAAAATCACGAAAAAAACCAAAACAATATACACTTTAAGAAAAAATAAATGCAATGCAAAAGAAACGCTTTTCTATACAGACCAGAAGAGAATGTGGTTTCTTAGCACCGTCACGCTTTGTATCGAATGCATGCAGGCGAATACATACTTACATCCTGAAGCAACCAAGTAAAATACGTACGTAACATAACAATAGACAAATGGCTACAGGAACAAAGAGAAATACAAAAAAACTGTGCTCTGGCAATAAGGAAAGAGGAGAGAGATTCACCCGAAAACAGTCGAACCTTTTTTTCTCTTCGAATGCAATGAAAAGCATTGAAATTGAAAGAAACCGCAAAACAAGAACACAAATCGCGAGACACAACAGAATCCACAGAATACAATATTCTTCACGCCACGCTGCGTATCAGCGCCGCGCGAGTTGGTTTTCGCGGCACACCGGAAATGCTCGTAGCAACAGCGCAGATTTCCGCTAGAATTATTTCCGGACGTGGCAACGACGTGGCGCAACGAAAATCGTAAGTCACGTAGAAAACTCTGCATACGTTTTGAAGGTGTCGGTGTCGATGTCGGTAACTCTGATCGCCTCAATTCATTCGTACGTTCGCATTTACACAGCTCAATTTTATGTTATAACCAAAATTAGGCGTAAGATTAGCAATAAATAACGTTTTCTGAAAAAAACGTATATTGCAAAAAACAAAATTTTAAATTTTATTATTTTATGTATTATTTTATATACATATATATGACAAACAATCTCATTTTCCTGCTACATGTACGCCAATATATAATTTCTACTCTAACAATTATTTGCAAATATCAATATTTTTTTAATGCTTACCTTTTTTGAGACACAAATTAATAATTTATTTTGAAATAAATAATCTGGTTTTTGCCAGATTTTTTGATGGTTGAAAAAAAGTGAAAATTTCTTTTAATTTTTAAAACAAATTAAAACCAACATTAAGCATAAAATTTCATAATTAAACTGTAATTAAATTGGTAATGAAACAGATATTATTGAACACTGCTAATAGCAATCAATATTAGCAAAAGCAAAATATTTTTTTAATAGGAAAATATCATTAAACTTGGTCAATAAGCTTCTAAACTTTTGCAATTATATTACGTTTAATTAACTTGATTATTTTTTATATTGATTAAAACTTTTCAAGAATAGAAAAATATGTATTTTGAAAAAAAAAAATTTTGGCATTGGCAAAAAAAGAAAAAGCAAATGATTTCTGACTGAATTTCAGTCGAAACAATTTTCGAATAATTTCCTCAGAAAGCAATTTTGCTATTTGCAAATACATATTTTGAAAATTAAAAATTACTGCGCCACCCTAAAAAAAAATTCCTCGAATTTTTTAAAATTCATTCATTCGATTAAACTTTCATTCGCTGGAAATTAATTTATTCAAATTCAGGCAATTAAAATACCTTTTTTTTCCAAATGGCCGAAAAATTGAGCCTGAGTTATTTGAATTAAAATTGAATTTTTTGTATGAAAGCTCTGTAGTTTCTGAAATATTATGGTATTGTATTTTTTTCAAATACAATACATTCATGCATGAATGACAAAACTATTGAAAAACTGCCGTCATTTGCCTCACAAAAATGCTTTTCATTCAATTGGAAAAAAGTTGATTAACAAAATAATTGCAATTATTAAAAATCAGAAAGAAAAATTGTAAAAAATGATTTTCGCTCTCCATTTAAATATTTATTGGCTAAAGTTTATTTATGTTGTTTATGCATATTTTTGTGTATAAATTGAAATTTTTTCGGTAAATCGATTTCGCAAAAAAACACACACAACAAAAGTATCAGTATTGAAATTGAATTTAATTTACAATCAAATCGGAAATTAACTCAATGAATATGTCAGCTGCAGCTAGCTGTGGCGACAGCAGCCCCACACACACGCCCATTTTTTTCCAAAACCACGAACGTCAATTAATTTTCACTTCGTCTAAAAACCATTAACAAAAATCAACAAAAAACTAAATAACTGTAAACAATTCTGTTGTAGTAGTTATTGTTGTTGTTGTTGTTGTTGTTGTTGTTGTTGTTGTTGTTGTTGTTGTTGTTGTTGTTGTTGTTGTTGTTGTTATGATTATTGTTACTGCTATTGTAATTAAACAGTTTTTTTTTTTAATTTCCACGGAATAGAGAAAAAATAGATAAAATAATAGATATAATTAATTCAATGCAATTTTATTAACAAAAAAAATTATTACAATTGAATTAAATTTAAATGAAATGCACAATAAAAATTAGGGGGAAAAAATTGTGCTTAAAAAAAATCCGGTCATGTTTCACAGTTAATAAATAAAATAAAAACAATTCCGTTTTAATTAAACGAGATGAAATGAATTGAAATGAACACAACATTTCTACTAAACTAAATTAATTACTTGACGGAAATACACAAAAAATTAATAAAAACATTAAAAAAATAAATGTAATGAAATTAAGGCTTTTTTAATGATTTATAATAAAATGGGTTTGTTTATTAAAAATACATTTTATTTAGAATATTAAAACTTATTCTAACTAGAATATTAGAATTTTTATTACATTCAATTTAAGATTTAATTTAAGATTATTTTTAAATCTAAGATAATAGAATTAAGAATATTATAATATTAAATAAATCTAAATATTAGATTTATTTTTAATTATTAGAATTTCTCTTAATTGTTTAATTCTTTTGAATTTTTTTAATACTAGAATTTCAATTTAATCTAAGATTATTGAAACTATTATTTATTAGATTATTAAAAGATATTAGAATTAAGAATATTAGAAGAACTAAATTAGAATTTCTTTTAGTTCTTTAATTCTTTTTAATTCTTTAAATATTAGAATTTCAATTTAATCTAAAATTATTTTTAAATCTAAGATAATAGAATTAAGAATAATATTAAATAAATCTAAATAATAGATTTATTTTTAATTATTAGAATTTCTTTTAATTTTTTTAATTTTTTTATTGTTATTTTATTTTCTAATATATTCTAATCCACCATGAAATTTGTCTGCAAAAGGAAATGCTGAAACTTAATTAGAAGTGATTTTTTTTGTTTTTTTTTTTTGAGAAAAAAAAATTTTTTCTTTTTTAATTAATGAATTATATTGAAATTGATTAAGGTTTTTCTAAATTGATTGCTCGTTTTTTTTTTCTATTCGCCAGAAATAATTCAACCGCGCTATAATTTCATTTTTCATTCAATCCAATCAAATTAAATTCAGTTTCCTTTAATTTTACTAAAATAAAAATTCTTTCTTTTTTCTTTTCTCCGTTGAGCGGAATCCTTCGTAAACACGCTTCGTTACTTTCAATTCTGTACGTGGTTTAGCCGTCCTTCTCTCCGAACATCAGTCAGTCTCTGTCTCACTCTTCTGCTGCGGCTCTTTCTACAAGTATTTTGTAAATACTCGTACAATTTTTTTCACTTTTTTTCTTCTGTCTTTCTTTTTCTTCATCTTATTTGCTTAACTCAATTTTTTTGCTGAATTCAATCAACACTGTTTCGTGTCTCTTCCTTCCCTTCCTGTTCCTCTTCCGTTTCCTGTCACTCTTGCTTGTTTCTGTTTCCGTCTCTTTTATAACCTTTCAGTTCAGTTGACCCCAAATGATTTACGCTTTACTAATTCTTATATCTTCTCGAACCGGATGCATTTGAAGGAGCATAAATATTTAAAGGACGTGTTGAAAAGTGTGAACGTGTCAACGTGTCAACACCAGACAGACCAGCTCGTCTAATTGCGTGTTTAAATATTAAAAGATATAAAAAGAAAGCAGATTAGAAAGGACTAAGAAACCTGTCCTGTACAGATTAATCGAGATCGTGAACGAAGCTCTTAATCTGTAAGCGTATTATTAAGTTTACGGTGATTACTTAATAATACGTTTTTATTAAAAGAAGTTGTTTAACTAATGATTACCGTTAATCTGTTAGTTACAGAGGAGAAAAGGATTCAAAAGATGTCTTAAGACCAAAATTAGTCTGGTAAATTTATCAACAAACAACTTTATTTAACATACGTTTTTCATCCTTCATTTTTTAATAAGTATTTTCAATACTCGCTCTTTTTTTTGTTTGATAAAAAAATGCTACTGGAAAGTTAATTTGAGAATTGAGTTTGTCGCAATTTTTGTCGCAAATAATCTGAGACTCAAGAAAGTTGCTGAAAACATAAACCTTTAAGTTGGTTCCAACTATTTTTTAGTTATAATTTTTCAGTTTATTAATAAATTTCAATTTTTAAAATATTATTGGAATTTTTTTTTATACAACGTAAAATAAAATTAAAAAAAAAACTCTGAGAAAATATAAAGTAACATAAATAGGTTCTAGTACTTTCATGAAAGCTTAAAAAACTAACACTAGATGCATAATATTAATGCCGGCAGCACTAACAACAACAACAACAACAACAACAACAAAAACACCAACTATAAAAACGACTACGAGCACCCTTTATTTTTTATTTAATCATTCATTCTATAGACGTTGCCTTTGCGCGTTATCGCTGCCGCTGCCGCTGCCGCCGCTGCTGACGCCAACGCTACCGCTCAAAAAAAAGGCATTCAATTTTCCACACGGCTGAGCTAAGAAATAGTTTTCCTTCACTTTTCTTTGCTTCTTTTTCTTTTTTTTTTTTTTGTTTTCTTTTCTTACATTTTCGAATTATTTTTTATACACGTGTGTTTTTTTTTGTGCTCTTGGTTATTTTTTTTTGGTCCTTTAGTACGCCTTGATGCAGCTCAAGTTGACTCACATACGATTCATTCAGGTTGTGGCCTTCCTTACTTTCAGCCGCCCACCTCCCTCCTCCCCCCACCACCCCACCACCCCTTCACCCCTTACTGTGTCTCTCTTTTTCTCTTTATGTCAAAAATGCTTACTAAAGAACATTTTCTTTGGTTCGTTTCTAAACCACGAAAATTCAAAAGTAAATTTCATTTAATATTGAATCATTCTTGAAGTTAGAACGACATGTTGGAAAAGTCGTTCAAAAAAAAACCGCCAAAGGATTCGTGAAGTATTAGTGAAGGATTTACGAATATGTTCGTAGTGGCTGAGAAGGACCAGGTTTTTTAGGTTTTGGGAAAGGGTAAATCAAATGCTTACGCTCTTTTACTTACCGACGATCTTGTGATGCGTTTAAAATGGGTTTGCTTTAGAAATCCTGCGAATATTTTAAATCTAATTTTTTTTCCATTTCCTTTAGACAAAAAAAGGCATTACCAAAAATTTGTTATGAGAGAACAACATTTTCGGGAAACTGCTTTCACCCTGATTCGTTCTACCCTCAGGTAGAATAAAGCCAAAAGATTTTTGGCTCACAAAAACTTAAAATATTTTCGTATCCAAATTCGAAAGAGTTCTTATAATGAAATCTTCTGTTCGTAAGAGTTTCATAGTAAAAGACTTACTTTCGAAGAGTTTAAAACATAAAATTTCTCAGATTGAAGAAAGCTTTTTTTCTATGGTTAAGAAAATATTAACCCTCTTAGTATAAGCTATTTTTTTTTTTGCTCCACAAATCACGTTTACCGAATTCATTACCTGAAGTTAAAAGCTTGTAAGTATTTACGATGATTGATATTTTCTTTAAAATACAAAAAGTTTTAAAAGTTCTAACTTGATGATGTTCTAAAAAAGGCTTTACGTGCGTGTTTACTGCGGCTTCAGTCGTTAAACGTCAATGAGATAACAACTGAAATTCTAATTCGGTCTTCTTCTTCTTCTTCTTCTTCTCAACTTAACCCCAATCTATCTAATCTGGAAGACCTTCACGATTATGCTCGCTTCCAGCATAAAACGCTAAGCTTCACAATGAAAATTGCAAATGTCGCGCCGCGACATTACTAACGATGTTGGGCGCGGCGGCACGCTGCTAATGCTGACGACGAGGATGATGATGATGATATTTTGTGGCTGCATTTTTCTGCTCCTCCCTTCTCCTCTATTTAACTCGTAACCTAATCTTCTGCTTGGGCTTGCCGCTTGCACGGTTTCGCAGCGACAGAGTGGGTTAAGTGCAGTGCGGCGACAACGCGACAGTTGATTTATCCCTTCGTCTCTCTTGCTCTTTCTACAGTAATTGTAAAATTTCTAACTATGTCGGTCCATCCGTCCGTCCGTCTGTCTGTCTCTTAGCCTGCCTGTGGCTTTTGTCCATGTGTTCGTCGGCGCGTCCTTTGGTCTGCATGTGTTCGCTTCGTTATAGCTCTTTAGACAAGTTTGCTTTTCCATCCATCAAAATGCTCGTCGTTTTTCCGCGACGTGGCTTATCCGTCTGAGTCCGTGTCTTTGTCGTCTCTCTCTTTCTCTCTTGCGGCTTTGGCGTTCGTTGGTCGCCGCGACTGCGGCCTTCTTCTTAATTGCATTTCCATCGAATTGAATTAGTTTCGTTTCAGTGCATTTCCATCATTCTAAATTTGATAACTGTTACGGCACTAACGCGTTTGGAATTTTAATGAAAATCTTCCGACACAGCCGAACAATTACGACCTCACATACGAGTATACGATACATACGTACATACACAAATTGATATTTAGACATGCTGCGCCTTTCATAGATAGCGCCTTTCTGTGAGCTATGAATTTCGTGCATTTCGTTTAATTTCAGCCATATCTTGAGCTGCTTTTGAAGTGTTTCCAGCGTGTTTGATTGAATGGGATAGAGGCTGTGCTCACAGGTCCTTTCGAATTGCCAAATTTCCATCATTAGCTATACATTATCAATTGTATATTGATTCTGTAACCTTCCTTTGTGGCTTTGTCGCAGCTTCTTGCAACAAGTGAAGCCTATGTAACCCTAAAAATTAATTTTGTTTTATATTTATCATTTTATTTGTTATAGCTCGCGGCAAATTATAAGCTTTGCGTAATTTTGTTGCTGCTAAAGGGTGTTTTTTTAGCTTAGATAGAACTTTCGATAGGGGCAACTGTCAAAACCAGCTGTCCTTCTGACTGATCTTGTTGTTATTTATGTTCAGTATGGTCTGGCAAATCATAATGAATAGACTGACGCTTGAACAACGCTACCAAATTTACTTTGGATTTACTTTGCACGCCTTGAACATTCTCGTCCAGAAAATTGGAACGTCCAGAATGCACTACGTCAAGAACAGCCGCGGTGACCATATGCCCTAAATCATTTTCAAATGTTAATGCCATGTCTTGATTTTTCGAGTGAATAACACAATTTTATTAAAATTAATTTTTTTGTTTTATATTTTACCATTTGAAGTTCTATCGGGCTTAAAAAACAATCCCTTTATTATGATAATTTATGCTTCACAATATGTATTAATCATAATAATTATACAAAAAGCAAAAAGAAAAAACAGCCATAAAATCATAAAATAAAATCAGCAAACAAACTGAAGGCAAAGCTAATTACTTTTTCTCTCCTCTCTCTCTCTCTCTCTCTCTCTCTCAATGCTATTGGGCATTGTAAAAACATGAGCCTAGGATTTGTGCCCACCATCAAATTAATTCTTTTACCGCTTCAGGCTTCGTCCGGACTTCAAGCATCAATTGGATTAGTTTGTGCATTATACGCTATGAACATAGGATTCTTTTTTAATCTGTTATATTAATTTAGTTTTTTTCTTTCTCATCAAATCCTTTGAAAAATCCATTTCTTTTTTGCCGGATCATTTGCATTGATTTATTCGATTCATACAATGTTATTGAATCATGAATGTACTCGTGGCTCTTCACATCTTGTCGTTCTTCATTGATTCTCAGTTTACACTTCAATTTAATAAAGAAATTACCCTACAATCCATCCATTAAGAATGTGAATTCGAGAGAATACATTCATGCAAATGCAAAGAGTGTTTTTTGACAGAGTAATTTTGTTGAAGGCTTGAATAATGATGCTAATGATGACGCAGCAAAGAAGCACTCGCTTGCGCAGTAAGCTACACGGCAAAAAATGCGAATGAGCGATCGCCTTAATTTTTCATACATTTCAACTCTTATTAATAACATAGCGATATGAATAAAAAATTATAATAATATAATTTCATCTTTTCGCCTTAATATTCTAACTTCAAAAGTTGAAAACATATTATTGTATTTCAATTTAGACGATATTCACATTATTTCATATTCTACAATATTACAAATTCTATAATATTGTGTGCTTATCTTTTTATCGTTCAGAATTTAAGAGATGCCCAGAATTTATACGAAGAAAGGAATTGAAGAGATTCAGTTACTTTTTTAAATCGCTGAAGTTAAAGTCTGTGTTCTGTTCTATTTCAGATTCTGTTCTATGACGACTTAATTATTAATCGTAATCATAATTGATTACGTTAATATCGTAATGTATAATCAATTCCGGAAATTTTTTGATCAAGGACGTAAATTCTTACAATTCTGAAAAGATTCCTCTCTCATTCCATAGTATAATTCTCCTTCCCCGCTTCAGAAGAAGAAGAAGACATTTTGTTTGCTTCATTCAATCAAAGCGCATATTCAACAAAGCATGAAGAAAGTGATTTTTTTAAGTAATTTTTTTCATAAAGAAGAAGAAGAAGAAAAATAAGAACGTAATCTATTAAAATAAAAGTTCCTAAAATGTATCTTTCTTCTTCTTTTCTTTTAGTCATACTCCGTCATTGATATTTGTTAAAGGTTAACCTGCAGAAATTCCATCTCATTTGAATTTCTGTTGACTCTGTTTCACTCTGAAGTCATCGGCAACATCAGCCACATCATCATCATCATCATCATCATGGAGAATTGACTTTGTTCGGTTTCCATACGGTCATCTATGGTTAATCTATAATGGATAATGCTGCTCTGCTGTTTTTATGAACTTATCAAAACATGTCGCTAAGTGCACTCTTATGCAAAATGATGTGACATCGTCAGCAAGCGATCCTTCTCCAGGAGCCAGCAAACTGCGCCAGCCCACACACCCTTCACCCTTCTACAGTCTACTCCAGTTGTCCCCCGTTTATTCCGCAGCTGAGTTAGTTATCTTTTCTCTTAATGCATGCTTTCTCGTAGTAATTTCTTTATTGTTGTTCCATCGTCAGTCGTCAGTCGTCAGTCATTCACTGAACAAATACCGAATAAATTGCTCAATTCGCATGAGCATGAACTAACTGAGGATGATGAAGATGTTCGACGATGATGATGAGGATGGTGCCACACAGTCATTTCTTTATTTGATGAGTTGTAATTTTTTCAATTTTATCATTTTTAGTGTTTTTTTTTCCCGTGTTTTTTTTTTCTCTGCATACATTTGAGAGCTCGTTAGTGCAAGTTAGACACATGTTTCGGAGAGAAGAGCGAAAAGAGGCGGTTACACGCAAAAATCGTTGAGTGAGAGCGGGAGAGGGCAGGGCGTATATTTTATTTTATGCTACCAGTATTTGATTTTCATTTACTTTTTCCTCGCTGTTTCAACCGCTTGACAAACCGTTTGCTCTGCCTCGGTTTGGCGTGAGTTGGCAGCACTGTAAAAGTCCTCATGTACGATACACACATACGTATTACGTAATACGTAGATAAGTCTCAGTCAGAGGCTAGTTAGTTTGTCATACAATTCAAACTGTTGCTGGCTGGCGCTGCTGCTGCTGCTGCTGCTGCTGCTACTGCTTACTCACTCTGGTTGATACTCATGCTGATGAGGTTATACGATATTTGTTGTTGCTTTCGTGCTTGCTTTTATAGGTTTCCTCGTTGTTGTTGTTGTTGCCTTCCTTTGTCAGCTTGACAGGACAGGTTACGAAGTTGGCTGCGCCTCTCGGCGACACATGACAAAAGTCAAACGTTTAGTTTTTTTTAAGCTGATTGACTTGACAGCGAGTGAGCAGCAGCGAGCTTGCTGAGACAGTTGCTGCGGCATGCAGCAGCAGCAGCGAGGAACAGAGCACATCATTTGTTTGAGGCACCGAGTGCTGCTGAATAGAGTCATAACTGCAGAGGCCTGGAGAGATGCTTGGAGAGTGGATTGTTTGTACTGCTGCTCAATGATTGCCCTTCATGCATTCATTCACATCGTCATTTATTCTCTCATTCAAATGTCAGTTTGTTTGTTGGTTTGTTTATACTGAAGAAGCGCATTCTGCGGGTTCTTGTGGGTGTTTGGTTCACCCTCCAGTCTTCGAGTGTGCGTGAGTGTGAGCAGAGAAAAATTTACTCGACTGAACAGTATTAAAATCAGCTGCTGCGTTGCCCTGCTTCGGCTTAAATGAAGTTTCTTGTATGGCTTACAAATTGTTGTCAAGCAATTGTCAAAGTCTGATCGCTTGTTTTGTGATAGTATTTTTCTTCTCATGATATTTTTCAATAAAGACCGAAGTTGACTGACAGAAAGAGGTTACAATGTTGTTTGATGCTATTGACATAAAGCTTAACTGAACTTTTTATTTAGCAAAGAAAAAAACAGGAAGGAAGAAGGGAGCACTTTGTAATTGATTTCGAGAAATAACTATACAGACTCTTAGCATGACATGGTCGATTATTATAGACTCCTTTCATCATTCCATCCTTCTATCTATCTAGCATCTATCTCTCTTCTATCTAGTCAACCAAGTGACAGTTTCCTTTAAACAAAATTTAACAAAATTAATATTATTACTGTACTCACTGAGCCCTAAATAATGCTAAAATGCACAGCAGAATATCCTTAACAGGAGTCGATATCTTTAACATTCTTTCCATACTAATCATGAAATTTATTCTCTAAATAGGAATAACGTATTTCCTTTTGAAAGAGATGCTCTTTTTGAGTTTGGCCGCAATAATTTGAGAACATTCGCACTCTTGGAATGATTAATTATTTTTATAACTATCGTATCCTTTATAATATTTTATCTGCGCAGCTTTTACCAAATACTTTATACGCCATTTTTCGATAATATTACATATATCGTATAATCTTATATAACAGGTGCACCATGTTTTATGTCGGTATGTAAAAATTGAATAAATTTAAAATTTATCAAACGATTGACTTGAATAAACATCTTTTTGAAAGGTCCATTCAGTACAATAATGTTAATCATGTTGAATCGCTTCACACCAAAACAACCCGTTGAAATAGTGATAATCGAAAAAGTGATGGAAAACGCTGCAAAAGGGGCATTTTTTGCTTTAGGCCAATAGAGGCGGCCACTTAATTGATGTTGTATTAAAAAGCTAGTCCAACTAAATTGTAAAGGACAATATTATACAAAAATACCTCATATATGAAAATCGGTTGTTATATTTTTAAAGTTATTCAATATTTTTCATACCGACATAAAAGATGGCGCACCCTGTATATGCAAAACTTTTAAGAAGTTAATGTTTTTTTATGTCCCAAGAATGTTCTCCCCAAAGAGATTATAAAAAATCAAAAGGTCCTAAAGGAAATATAGCTCAAAAACACATGCCCAAACACATTGACTGAATAAAAAGCTCTTTTTTTATCACCGGCCTTAACTGATGTTAATATCGACATCATTAAGAAATGATAACGCACAAACCACGCAATAAATCTGCTGTAATTCCGCTTGTTTACTATGGGTTGGCGTCTGGAAAGGAGGGGAATGCCGCTAAGGGTTGGCAGTAAAGAAGAAGACACTACATCTTTTGGGAGACGAATCAGAGTTCCTTTCTTCGAGAATCGAGAGATTCTCAATCGAATCTCATGAGACACGATTTACGTAGGTCTTTTACGAGTACAAAAATGCATGATGACTGCATGTCATGCTTTGCGATTCGTGTTGTGACACTGAAGAAAATACATGACAATGTAAAAACATGTTAAATTTCCTTCCATTTCTTGGTTCCTTTTTCTTCTCGCTTTCTTTTAATAAACGCAATAACCATAATTTCAAAAGATTTCAGCAGTTCTTAAGCGTGATTTCACACGTGATTGTGACATATTCGTTTATTCTCTTTGCGAAAGTGATAACCATAAAAATATGTCCATAAAAAAGCGAACATGAAGAAAGCATTAAAAAAGCGTAATAGCCGAATTATCATAAACCAAACAGTTTTTATTTCGGTGCCATAAAAAGGGCGCTTTGTGACGTGTCGTTGCATGTAAATGACTGGCGATAGGTTAAGAAACAGAACTTGACAGTTTTGAAATTTTTCCGTCTGCTACTTCTTAATTTTTTAAAACAATCGGTTCTGAAAATCGTAAATCACGGCATAAGAGCTTTTCGTAAATCCTGCGCCTCAAAAAAAAAAAAACTCAACCCGTTACAGAATTTATTCTTTTAAAGCTTTAATAAACTCGCAAAATGTGCCTAAGCAACAACAACAACAACAACAACAACAACAAGCACGACAACGACCAGAGCTTTTAGTGTGAATCCTTGTGAACATTTCGGAGCAGGACACCGACAACAAATGTTCGGAAAACTTCTAAATGCACGGAAATAGCAATTCGTTTCATAGACGAAACGAAAGGAACAGCGTTTAACAACAAGTTTCCGGTGGCGAAAAAGGAAACGAACAAGTGCGGAAGAGAGAAGAGGGAGAGGGAGTGCGCTAGATTAGTACAAAGTCAGCAAGACATGTGTAAATTCATGTGTGTGTGTGTGTTTTGTTTTCATGTTTAAACAACGTCAGGAAATGCACTCGAATGAATGAGACGAGATCCGGGAGGAAATGTAAGTAAGGAATTCCTGTAACGGAAACAGACACACACACGAAAAGAGGGACAAAAGAGTGGTTAGAGTGTGTTGCAGAGAGACAGTTGGAGAGAGAGAGAGGGAAGAATATTATGAAAAATAGTTACAAAGTTATGCAAAGCGAGTCTGAGTGTGTTAAAAAGTATTGGACTATACTAAATATCGATTAGATTGACCATAGCATAAGTGTAGGAGAGAACGGGGAGACACACACAGACACACACACCCGCACATACACACACCCACAAACACAGACTGTCATCCAGCGATACCAAAAGCTGGAGTTAAGGCCACACTATACAGTTGTATCAGTCAGAGACAGTAAAAAAGGCGCTTAAACGTCGACTAGATGGTCAAGTTTCTGTGGAAAGAGAAAGAGAGAGAGAGAGAGAGGAAAAACGTGATATCCCTGAAACATTCTTGCCATTCAAAAGTCTTTGGCAACAAATTATGCCGGATCCCTTAAAAATATTCGTAAACGAGTTATTTCTTTAACGTACTTTTAAGCTCCATGAACGCATGAGTTACGAACGTACTCTTAGAAGGCGTTAGAGGAGAATAAGGGTAAAAATAATAATTAAATAAAAGAAAAATTACAAATTATATATAACTAAAAATACATGCAAAAATTTGGCAAAGACTATATAGCACTCGCATATGACTTTTCTTTATACATTATCTAATTTTCGGTTTTAAGAGCAAAATTATATGAAACTTTTTTCAACATTTACTAAAAAGAAAACTTCATGAAATTTAAGAAATTCATATGATAAATAAAATGTAAAAATTTTCATTATAAATTCCGAAATAAAATTTAGTATTTGCGCTGATAAACTAAACAATAAAGTGCGTTAAATAATAAAAGGAAATTTTGCATAAATTATGATATTTGCCAACCAGCGAAAAGGGCCTCTAACAATCTTCTCCGCCATGCCCACGCTCTCCCCAGCTCATTCCTCTTCCCATCCGAAAGCGAAATAACACCGAAAACGCAAGTGAGAGAGAGTAAAGTTTGATGGACGGACGGTGTGCGGACAAATAATTAATAATTCGCAAATTTAGTTGAAAAGTTCGTGGTCGAAAGACCTCAGTCGGCCTGGCAAAGGATTGAGCACATTTTCGCGTTACTACACGCGTATTTAGATAGCATTTGCATACGTTGATGTCCGTTGGTTGAGTCCTCTGCTGCTGCTGCTGCTGCTGTTCGCCGCACCGACGGAGCAGTCATAGAAGGATATTTTCGTATTAACGCTGGCTACTCCGTCAATTCAATCAATGCGCATTTCGGGCAAATATTTGATGAATGTTGCATGGACACATTTTGAGTATATGGACCGGGCCGGACCGGCAGGCAGTCCAAAATGAAATTGGTGAAGGCAGGGGCGTTGGCCGACCAGGGGAGGATGAGGTGCTTCATTCAATCGAATTGTTTGCATGATTTGCCATTAAATTGCGCGCGACGTAATGAGTTGAATTATGTCGAGGTTGTCGACGAGATTATAAAGGATGTCGATGTAGGGAAGGGCAGAGGCATGAGGACTGGGGAGAGCATGGGCATGGCGGAGAAGATTGTTAGAGGCCCTTTTCGCTTGTTGGCAAATATCAAAATTTATGCAAAATTTCCTTTTATTATTTAACGCACTTTATTGTTTAGTTTATCAGCGCAAATATTAAAATTTATTTTCAAATTTACAATGAAAATTTCTAGTATTTCTTTATCATACGAATTTCTAGAATTTCATTAAGTTTTCTTTTTAGTAAATATTTTAGTAAAAGTTTCATATAATTTTGCTTAAAAGCGAAAAAAAGGTAACGTTAAATAAAGAAAGAAATTTTCTCCCACCTTTTTGTAATCGTTAAACCTAAAGACCTTCCATTTGGTCTTCTTATGTACATAAAAAGTTTATTGACTTCAAAAATCTCGTGTCTTTTAAGATAAAATCTGGTACATTCTCATGCAAACACATTCCATAAAGCTATAAAGGAAATGACCAGAAGACAAAAGCCAAAAATTAAGACACAAGAAAGCAAGCAACAGCAACAAAGGAAACAACAACAACAACAACAAAACTTGACTGCAATAAAAGAAATTGGAACTAACTCGAAATTTGAATTCGCTTTCTCTGGGTCTTCAACGACTAATCTTACACGCCAAAAAAAAGCCACACAGAAAACGAGAACGGTTGAAGAACTCAAGCGAGCGCCGGCTGCATGAAGTGTCCTCTGATTGCCAACGAGTGCCAACAACAACAACAACGCCTTGACTGACCCTTGAGCAGCGCCGACGAGCGGAAAAGGAAAACTTGTGCTAAAGTTCTTTAATGGCGCAGCCGATGCTTAATTTGACTGCTGCTGCTGCCGCCGCTTTTGTTACTGTTCTTTTTTCACTTTCTAGTTTTTCTTCGCCTTTGCCTTTGCTTTTGTTTCCGTTACAAACAACATGAAACGGAAGTACTTAAGTGCGCGCCACCGCGCTGCTGCCGAGAAGCAGCAGAAATGAAAACGAAAACATTCGCAAGAGGAAGAAGAGAAGCGTCGAAACCGACACTAAGAAAGAGTGAAGCGACTAAATTGAAAGCGCAGTCAAAAAAGGAAACCAAGTTCCAAAGTTTTCTTTGACATGCAGAGTGCACGAGCCGCCGACATGGACCGTCTCCGTCTCTGTCCCAGTTTCCAAGCGTCCTGTGTCCGGTGATGCCTTCCCTCCCAACCCCTCCCATGCGGCCAAAGTAAAAGTACAAGAAGGGTAACAAGAAAAAGAAGAACAAGAAGATTTCGGAGGTTGTTTAGGAAAAGTCGCATTTGTAGTTGAGCAGACATATTAGACTTCTGTTTGTCCGTTTCCGTTTCGGCATAAAATCATTTTGTTGCTGTTTTATTGTACTGCAAATATTTTAAAATTTTAATGCAGTCGCACAGTGTCTAAAAATGAGAAGGAAAGAGAAGAAAAATCATTTTATCGCACACTTTCCAGGTAGTTTCGATAGAAAAAATGCACTTTCCATTACATTGCATCACTATGAGTGGAGTTGAGTCACTCTGTCACCCTGACATTGAGTCACCCTGTAAATATTAATCGCTCCTCATTATCATGTCACTCTCATCATAACGTTTTCGCTCCATTGCGTCGCTTTATCACTCTGTTAACGAGTCACTCTGTAAATATTAATCATTTATCATTATCACGTCGCTCTCATCACACCTTTCATCATTCCATTGCTTCACTAAATCACTCTGGTAACGAGTCACTCTGTAAATGTTAATCGTTGGTCATTATCACGTCACTTTCATTGCGACACTACATCACTCTGATAACGAGTCACTTTCGATTTACTTTGATAACGAGTAAATATTAACCATTAATCCTTTTATCACCATCACGTCAGCTTATGTTTTTATCCTCGTGAATACTTCGTCTCATCATAGCTCTTTCATGACATTACGTCACTAAATAACTCTGGTAACAAGTCACTCTCTATAAATATTAATCATTAATCCTTTTGTCATCATCACGCTATCTTCTATTTGTAAACTTTATAAATACGTCCTCTTTTCATGGCTCTTTCACTCCATTGCGTCACTATATTACTCTGTTATTAAGTCACTCTGTGTAAATATTAATCGTTAATCCTATTAACACCATCACGTCACCTTCTATTTGTACCCTTTGTCAGCACGTCCAGTCATCACTCTTGGCAAATCTCTTTGACAATATCGATAACTATCGATCACTTCACCTTTTCACCCTAATGAGACTCATAACGTCACACTATCACCTCAACCGTTAACTTTACATATCACCCGATCATTTATTTTGACCGGTATTTATCAGAATTCAGTCTAAAATGTTCAAAATTTGGCATCGTTAATAAAAGAGACACGCAGACAGTTTGATTAATTGTAATCCGGTCGTCCTCGGTGTCGTCGTCGTAGTCGTTGGGTCGTTGCACGCGGCCGAAAGTTTGCGACCATCTAAAAAGTGACATTTCCGGCTGCGCGCGGTCGGTCCGTTCGCACAGCAGACGGCGACATGAGTACGTGAGTACGTGAGTACGTGAGTACGTGAGTATTTCAACTCAACTCGGCCCTGCCGAGAATTCGGCAGTTACCGCCAGTATTTTCGGTGTGGTCATGGCCATTTATCAAGCTGTTGCCGGTTCGTTTTTCGAGTGATTGTTTGTTGTTGTTGTTGTTGTTTCTTTTGGGGTATGTGGAAACGAGAATCGGGACATCGGGTTTCCGGCCTACATTCTAACTGCACCCTTTCGTGGGTTAAAGTAAACGCAAAACTTTTGCCGGATTTTCAACGTAGACTATTATCAAATTGTTACAGGATGTTTTTGATTTCCGGCAGCAGCAACAGCAACAGCAACAGCAGTTGCTTGTGCCAACGAAATAAACTGACAGCACAACAACAACAACAACAACACAAGTTAGTCACAACATGTCTGTCGGCAACAACAGAGCGAAAAAGTGACACTTTTTTACAACACATGCTCGGACACGGCAACGCCCAAAGACACCATAGAGACGACCATACACACCCACACACACACACACACACATACTCGGGCATGTTTGGAAACTTTGACTTTGCGTCGTTGATTGCTGGTGTCCAGCTGTACAGAGGCTGCAGCGGTCACTTTATATTTTATTTCCGGTTTCCGGCTGCTTAATGTTTGTTTGGTTGTTATTAACGAAACGAAAGAGAGAGGGGCAGAGAGAGAGAGAGGGGGGGTGGGAGGAGGAGGAGGAGGATTGTTTGTCTGTCTCGAACTGAACTCAGTCTATCTGAACTCTTTCAAACCCTTTTCTTTAAAGTATAAAATCCTTTTTTAAGCTCTAAAGATTAATATATGTACGTGAGGATCTCGTGCGTGGGTACACCCTTTCTAGGATTCCTATTTTCTATGGGTTATAATCTATTTATGTTATAATCATAACAATCGCCATCAATCAATCAATCAATCAATGATTTTTGTCTACTAAATCTTGAGAATTTTGAGAAGAAAAGTATTAGAAAACCATTAGAAAAGCAATTGCGTTGTATATTCTAGAGTAAACAAACACCAATAAAGAAACGGATACAGAGACGCTTGACACACACACCCACACAGACACATTTGAGTATAGACAATGTGGTAGATTTTGGGCTACAACCAGCGATCATTTTCTACCAAAAAATGAATCAATCAAACTAATACAGGATTATCCAAAATAAACTATAGGAAGTTCTATTTAAATAAAAAAACATTTTAATTTCAATTTTGTTTCTTTTTTTAATTATTTAGCAGTTATGGGCCATGACAATTACGAACAAAAGACAAGTGATCACCACAATCCACAATTAACACCCATTAATTCGGGCAACAAAATGTGCAATGATAATCGTATAATCGAGAACAACACTAAGATCGTGACTCGCTGTTGGCAAATTTAATGGATTTTAAGATTAAAACTTGAAACCTGATGTGCTAAAACTTTAACGTTATCCTTGCGCGTCTTGGTGGTCTTCTTCTTCTTCTTCTTCCTTATCTTTCTAACCCGAAATCTTTATTAATCTTCATGCTATATAAGATATTGGAAAATTGATGCTCCTGCAAATTATTGTTAAACATTTTTCCTTGCAATTTTCATAGCAAAAGTTTTGAAACTGTAGTCCTTACGCTGAGGTTCGTTGTTTGGTTCGTTGAGTTTGTTGAGCTAAAAAGTTTCTCTCTCTTCGAAGAAACTTCATTCAATAATGGCTTTATCAATAACTTCTTCGTTACTTAATGGATGCATTTTGCAGGTTTTTGGGTCAACCTTCAGGATGGACTTTCGAAAACCGAACTCCTGAAAATTATACCGAAATGAACTTGTTGAGCAGGAAGTTACTGTACAGCAGGCATGGGCAAGCTCGCACGAGTTGGCAACGGTTCGAAAGCTATCAAAATTTGACTCTTAAAAAGACGTTTGATCGGTAATAGAAGTTTTCTTTAATTTTTATAATTAAATATATAAATATTTAGTATTTTTATTGTGTCAAAGTATTCAGGTTTTTCTCTTTTTATTTTCATTTTTGATTTATTATTTTATTTATTATTTATTATTTTATTTTTATTATATTTATTATTTTTTTATGTCAAAGTATTCAGGTTTTTCTCTTTCTATTTTCATATTTGTTCTATTTCATTTTTTAGCGACACTTAAAAGCATTTTTTTAAATGTTCAAATGGAAGACTTTGAGGCCCGCGAGCCGCAGGTTGCCGAGGCATACTTTAAAGAGTGTAATTTTGTTTATTACAAAAGTGGCAAGTTCTTCTTGACTTACTTGAGTACCGTCTCTCTCTCTCTCTCTCCCTCTTCTTGAGCTTTTCAGGCAAGTGCTGAGTAAACTTTTCATGATGGCAATAAATATAATTTGATTGTTATTTTGTAAAATACATAAATAAAATGTGTATGTGTAGCGATGTGTGTATGTATGTTTGCGTGCAACTGTTGACCAAAAATAATAATATTTTATATATGAAATTGTTGCTGTTGTTGCCATCATCACCGTCATCATCATCATCAACGTTGTGGTGTCATCCGTGGTTTCCTCTGAAGCCAAAATATTAAATGTTAACGATTTTCCTTTAACTCTCGAAATATGAACCCTTCCTTCTTTACTCTGCCGCGCTCTTCCGGCATCATTGTCCGCCACTTGTCAACCTCTGCCGGCGAAGCTGCTGCTGCCGCTCCTCTGCAGCGCCACGTAATTAAAAAGTTGATGACGAAAATAATGGAATCGATTATGAGCGAAAACTTTTCCAGCAAACGCAACGTACTCAATGAAATTAAAATTGTTCATCCTTGAGGCGCGCGCTGCACCGTTCGAGCGTCCCTTCGCCGCCAAGGTTCAACGTTCTTTCGTCCGCGAACGTGGTGCGTCCTCGAACGTCGTGCGTCCTCGAACGCTGTGCGCAAATCTTAGCGCGAAAATGCTGCTTGTGGATAAAAATTTTGCGCCACAAAAACCAAAGCGTTAAAAAACCATTTCAGCCTTCCTTTCTTCCCTCTTTTTTTTCCTCCTTCGTCCTTTTTTTTAATGAAATTAATGCAACTTTTGATTTTTATAAAATTTGTAAGCGTATAAATTCTCAGCTTTTGTCAAGCGCCGCATGAGATCGGCACAACCACCCCCCGAGGGGCCCCCCCCCTCCCCCGCCGACACACCCTTTCATCAACCATTTGCAAAAATTAATTAATTTGCTGTAAACGTAGGAAAAGTCGTATTGTTGTTGTTTTTGTTGTTGTTGTTGTTATTGTCTCTGTTAAAAAATGCGAGCGCAATTAATTAATTTGATTGTTTCAACGCATTGACGTCACGGGCGTTTGTTTATTTAAACATTTTGCTGCCATGATGATCATCATGAGGAGAATGATGATTAAGAATTTTGGAATTTAAGAAATTTTCTTCTTCGAAATTATGAGAATAAATTATTATTGCTGAAAACGAATTTATCAAATTAAAAACAAAACTTCTGCGAAATCAAACAAACTTGTTTTAATTTTTTTAATAAAAATTATAAAAAAATTATTTTTTAAGCAAAATATAAAAAGAGTCTCCCATAAAAAATGAAGCATTTACCAAGAGACGGGCTGGATGCACTTCCAAAGAGCTTTTTTTTAATGGAAAACCATTAAACCAACCTTCAGGAAGACCGTCTTTTGAGAAATTCATTTTCAGCATTAATAAAAGTTTTCTTCAATTATTTTTGCTGAAATGAATTTAATGGCTTTTTATCTTAATTTAATTTTTTTTTTTTTATTTTCAGGAAAAACAAAAGTAAGAATTTTAATGAAAAATTGTTAAAATCATAAAAATAAAAAAAAAAAAATAAAAAAAAGGAGGTTGTTGCTGATTCCGATGACGCTGCTGCTGCCGCTGCTGCAACAATCAGTTCTGCCTCTTGTTACTCTCTTCTTTCAATTGTCATTGCTCTTGTTATGGTTATTGTTGCTGTTGCTGTTTGTTGTAATCTTGCGGTTATTTCCGCTCTTCCGCTGCTGTCTTTATTGTTATTTTAACTGAGTCCTGGCGTAATCCTTCCTTTCTTTTTTGGTCCTTTCTTTCCATTTTGTTGCTCTCGCTGACCTTCTCCTCCTCCTCCTCGCGCCCATTGCTTCGCATTCAGTCTTTGGACTTGGAATTTTTTGCATTCCTTTTTTGTGTTATTTTTCGCCAACATTTTATTTTCTTCTTCTTCTTGGATACCACTTTTCACTTAACGGCTGTTTGGACGCTACCAGTTAGCCACGCCTACCGCTTCCGTTGCGTTGCGTTGCTTGCGGATGGTTTTCTGCGGTTCTGCTGCGAACGAGATAAGCCCAAAGCGCCGCATCGATGACACTCCGCAACGCATAAGCCGTGACTTTAATTGCCTCGGCCGTTGTGCGTTGGCGGCGCGCGTTGAATGGCATCAAAATGAAAAGAAATGGAAAAGGATGTCGGTAAAAAGAATGCATTTTTTCACCAACTTTTTTAATTGCCTTTTTTTTTGCAACAGTTTTTTTCCACTTTTCCCGGAGTTTTCTTTTTAAATTCTCTTTTTCAATTGAGTTTGCAATTATTTCTACCGCGGCATGCATCATCAACAGCAGGAACATCATGAGAACGTCATCATCATCATCATCATCATCATCGTCGTTGTCATAATTGTTTGTATTGGTTGGTGCATGATTCTGCAATGCATGCTCGTGGCTTCATGCCTGTACTGCCAACAACAATGCTATTGTAGGTGTTGTTGTTGTTGTTGTTGTTCATGAATATTGAATGTTTATTTTTCGAGGTAGGTATTGCTTCTTCTTTTTTTTAATTTTTTTTTTTGTAATCCTGCCGGAAACGTTAAATTGATTTATAATTTTTCCGATATACTTTCCGTTTGTTTTACGCTCATGCAGTAAATACTTCATTCTCGTAAGAGTTTTTATTCCCGCGATTTTATTCATTCGAATAAAATGATTAATTAATAATATTTCATTAAAATTCTTTCTTTCTTTTTTTTTCTTTCTTTCTTTAAAAATGTCAATAATTCTGTATTATGGCTAAACGTTTCAAATGATAGAAACAAAGAAGAAAGCAGAAAGAAGAGTCGTCTGAAGCATCATATCAAAGATTGCACAATTTTTATGATTGACACACGAACAATTACATTGACATTGACGCAGTTTAATTATAACAAAAGAAAAAAAATAGAAAAAACAAAAGAAACCTTTTAGAAAAAGAAATTTCAAAGGCACTAAAGAACAAAAAAAAAAACTCTAATCAATAATCAAAATGCATACAGAGTAAAAAGCATGATGCATGACATATGACAACTGCGTCAAACTTCTCTTTTTTGGTTATTCCAAGGAAAAGTATAAAGAGTTACGCTGGAATTACGTTGGAATGGATACGACCATGGATGAGTTGATACAAATTGAAATGGAATTTAATTATCAATAATAATATAACTTTTTAAAAATATTATTGGTTTTATTGCAATATAATATCGTATTTTTTTAAAAAATCGTAAGCCGTTTGCAGTATCATCGTATATTTTCCGCTGCTAAAATATATAATATTCTGTGCAATTTTTCTGCCGAGTATCACGACGCATACTCGCTGGAATAGAACAAATCATCTTAAGCTCTTTAAAAGAGCATTGACACTAAACCTCATCTACCGCAAACGTGTATAAAAACCTAATGAGAGAGAGAGACTAAGAAATTAACCAATCAACGAACGAATAACAATTTGGAATTTTTAGCCGTTGGAGCGAGCAGCGAGAGGCAGAGAGCAGTAAGTAATCAAACTCTTCAACTTTCTTGCCATGATTAAAACTCTTGCACTCTCGTGCAATCGTGTGTGATTATGAAATAATTGTTTTTCTTTTGTCATTTGGACATTTGTTTAATTATTTAATTGTATGCATGTACATATTCTTTGTTATTACATTAATTTATTTGTTTTGTCAAGTTAAGTGTCATTAATACTTCGGCCAACGGGACTAACTTAAAAATTAATTTAAAATAAATAAATACAAAACCATAAAAACTCCATGTTGGCAAATAATAATATCATTTACATAATAATAAATTGAAATGTATAGCATTGCAAATTATCAACAATAAATAATTAAAAAAAGAAAAAATAATACGCAGTCGATATATACGACTATGCAAACTGACACTTCCGTTCAGACACCGACACCGACACCGACATCGATGCCGGCACAGGCCAATGCTCAGGCCTCTGCCCACACCTCGTGTCCACGCCCTTACAATAAAACACCAAATAATAGCAATAAAAGTTAATAAATGACGTACATCCGGTTAATTCTTTCCAAGCGATTAATCGGCAAATTCTGCGATTCGAGAATACATTTTTATCGTTTTAATACAAACGCGCTAGCAACAATGATATTTATTTGTGTACATACGAGTACATATATTGTGTTTGTATTGTGTCTGAGTGTGGATGAAAGTGTGTATAATTGTATGCGCGAGTAGTATAAATTATGAATTAAAGGATTTTCATTTTTACAAACGAGATCAATGAATGTCGAGATCGTTTAATTCGACACGTTTTTTTGTAATTTACCTTAAATAAATATTTTAATTAATTATCATAAATGCATAAATAAAAGCAAAATGCATAATGAGCTAAAAAAAAAATTTTATTTTATTAAATTATTTTTTTTTTTTTGAGCAGTGACCGCAAAGAATTCAAAGAATAACTTAAAAGCAATCAAAACCGAGTGAGTGTATGTTCAATGGCCATGATTTAGACTTAGTGTGTGTGTGTGTGTGTGTGTGTGTGTGTGTGTGTGTGTGTAAGGCGCGTATCGAGTTTCTTTCTTAGTACATAATTTTTGTCAGTTTTTTTTTTGGAAACAAAATTGTTGCTTTTGACTTAAAAAAACCGAGTTCAGTTTTCGAGACCGCTTATAGTGTTAGTGACACCAAAAAACAACAACAACAACAACAACAACAATAGCAAATTATTTTTAGCTAAAAACCAAAAAGTAACAACGAATATCACGCAAAATTTTTCATCAATTTTTTTTTCATTAGTTTTTGTTTCCGGTTTTCGTGACAAAACGGACGGTTTTCGTGCGTCGCAACGCACAACATCGCATCGCATCGTGCGGCGTTGCAGCAACGCTGAAGTTTTGTATGAGTTTTGTTAGACTTTAATGACAATCATTGTGTATCATGATTTTTCTTTATTACTACCGCTGCTTTCTGTGCTACTACTTCTTCTGCTTCTTCTTCTTTTGCTTTTCCTTCCACTTGACTCCTTTTTACGAATCCGTTTCGCTTTCAAGCAGCGTCCTTATAATTCCATGCTGTCTTTCTATTCATATTGTTTACAATGTTATACATTTTAGAGCGTTAGTTGTGCTTTCTTGTTGTGTTGCATGGTTTTTGTAGTTGTAGTTGTAGTTGTTGTTGCTGTTACTATTATTGCTGTCATTCGGTTACTATTTCAGTGACTTTTACGAGTATCTCATACGTTGTACCTACAGTCGTTGTCCTATTTGTCGCTACTATTGTTTTCTATGCACGTATGTATGTGTAAAAAAAAAGAAAACAAAACGAAAAAAAAAACAAGCACCAACCATTTTATTTTATAGCCATAATTTTTTTTTTTTTTTTTTTTTTTATGTTTGTTGTAAGATGTTCAGGCTCTCATTACTACGTTTTATGTCATCTAATTTTATGTAATGTCGTAAGAATTAAGTTGAAGATTTATTTTACAAAAAACACATCAACGAGACTAAATTGAAAACGTTATAAATAAAGCATCAACTTAATCTAACGCTGCAATCTAACGCTTATGATGCTTTAAACTTTGTGATCTTCGAGCGCAACTACATTAATATAAACTGTGCTAAGCCTAAGATAAACTGCAATTTTTTTTTTTTATAAGTTTCAGACACTTTCGTTGTGACAATTTTTTGCCACAGACGCGGCGCAGCGCGGCGACTTCAAAGCTTTCGCTGCAATTGAAGCGTCATCGATTAAAATGCATTCATTCTCTTCGAAAATCTATAACGACAAAAAGTTGCTGAAAGAAAAACCAAAAAATTAATATAAAGTGATGAAAGAAAGAAAGAACGAAATAAAAAAAGCGAAAATATATTTTATACGAGTATGTTTTTATTTCTTTGAATTTTCTTGGCGTTTCCTGGCGTTTTGCTGCCTGCAAGCAACTACTAACGTTGCCACTAACAGCAATTTATCATTTTCGCCCTACTAAAGCGATTTTCTTTTCAAGAAATTGAAGATGAAGATGATGAAGAAGAAGAAGAACCGCACCAAGCAGAAGAAAGGTGAAGTTTAAGGCGATGATGACGAAGTGTTTTTGTGTAATGGACACACGGCTTAGGCGCTGAGCTAGTGCGAAACATGGCAGGACAAGTTTATGTACGGCTGCCTGCTTTTGAGGCAAAAAGTACTTCTGAAGAAGAAGAGGAAAATAAGAAGAAGAAGAAGAAGACTTAAAAAAGATGAGCAGCACTAATAAGACCTAAAAAAACACAAAAAAGGTTGTAAACTAGACTAAAAGAAAAGGCAGCGGCAAGAGCTTACCCCAAAAAAAAACAAAAAAAAAAGGATTCGTAAAGGAAGCAATACGAATGAATACGAATACAAAAAATAAGTGACAAATTCGTGGCCACTTCAAAGGCAACACTTTTATTTAACACTTTTACACGAATTTTTCCTCAAAAATAGAAAAACTCTCTCTAAACCGGGCTAAAAAGAAAGAAGGAAGAAAGAAGGAAATTATAGCCAGTCCAGAGAACTCTTATGATCTTTAATGTTACATATTAAGAAATCATGGGTGACCTCTTAAACCTCTTTTAATTCATCAACGACAACTGAATACAAATGACTGCACTGGAATGGTTTGTGTCTTCTCTAAACTCTCTACAACTTCGACAAATTGCCTCGAATTACTTGATGCTATTTTACTTGGAATTTATAAAAAATTCATTTTTACATTATTTCCTTTCATTAAGAAGAAAGCAAACCAAGTTTTGAGAGAGTTTTGCAGCAATCTGTCCGTCGCCACCAACTACCATTCATCATCAATCTAACTTCGCCAGCGACTACCAATTTAAATATTAGAACAGTTTGAAAACTGTTTGGCTCGAAAACTGTATAACACATTCCGTGGGGCATTTTTTTTTTTTTGTTATTGTGGCCGCAACACCCAAAAGACGGTCAACAAACCGGTGCGGTCAACCTTTTTGAATTTCGAATGAAAATTTCATTTTCGTTTTGATAAGTTTGGGCATATGTGAAAACTAAAACAATAAAACAATAAAAAAAAAAAACAAAAAACAAAAGCACCGGAAAATCCGGTAAAACTCATCATGATTTTGTCGGGTTTTTTTTTTTGTTTAATTTTTATTAATATTTTATTATTACTCTCGGTCGCAGCTGGCGAACATTAAAGTTTCATGAAAGTCTCATACGAGTATGTATAGACAAATTTATGTTTGTTATATAATATTCCATTGTATGCTTATAAATATGTTATGTCCTTGTTTTTCTAGTCAGACATATTTTGTTGTTGTCTGTTGTTTTTGGGTTATGATTTTCATGATATCCATGTAGGACGTCCATCAATCCTGGTATGCTTTTCAAAATTTCCCAAAAATCATTACCAGAGACCTCAGAAATTATTTCAAATAAACAGCAACAACAGCAGCACAACCCACAACAACAACAACAATAACAATAGTAGAGGTAGTAGTAATGGTGGTAGTGGTGGTGGTGGAGCTTTAAGAGTGTATAAGATTGTATTACGTCTCTCTCACGAAAAACGGACATGTTCATGCATTATTATTGTATTATTATTATTATAGTTTTTCTTGTTAATTTTGTTGTTGTTGCTTTTGAGTTTTCCCTTAAGTTTTTCTAATTTAGATTGCAACACTTGGCGCTTCTCATGGCAGGTACATACCGACAATATACCGACACGAACCAAAAGCTCCAACTTTTCTCGAGTAAAAAAAAAAAACTCATGAAATTATTATTGCTTGCGAGTGCTAACGATGCCAGGAAACAGGAGTTAAGAAAAAATTAGAAGAAAAACAAGAAAAAGAAGTGTTTGAAGGGATAATAAAGAAGAAGAAAACCAAGCAACATCATATATTTATTTCATACAATATAAATGGAGGAGATGATATTGCTGCTGATAACTCGGAAACTGGATTTGAGAAAAATCCAAAAGCAAAATCGTTTCAAAATATTAGCAAATAATCTTCTTAGTATTAATTTGCGAATAATATATAAATAAATAGAATTAAATAAAGTTTTTTATGATTATTTACTTAAGAAAAGTTAAGTTAAGAAGAAAAATCCAGTCGGTCTGAGAAGAAGTATTAAAAATACTATATAAAATATTTTAAATTTGAAAAAAAAACCTAAAATTAAAGTAATCAAAGTTTTGAAATCAAAACACTTTTAAAGACACAAAAAAAAAAAACACAGAAAAAAAAGTACAATTATAGAAAAATTTAAATTCAAGCAAATCCTGAAGCACGCCAGACCAACATTGTTGTTGTTGTTGTTGTTGTTGTTGTTGCAGTTGTATTGTAAGTACTATAATCAAAAAATTAATAAATGAATGAATGTATAAAATCGGAATGATAATTACGATGATGATGAGAAACTTGTGCGCTGCAAACTCAAACGCAAAATATTCTTGATTACACTCGTAGCATAAATATTATTATTATATTGTTATTGTTAGCGCTATTATTGCTGATGTTTTTGTTGTTGCTGTTATTACTTTTGCTAATCTTCAAAATCCTGCTGCTGCTGCTGCTGTCATTGTCGTTGTCGTTGTCATTGTCATTGTCGTTATCGTCATTGTTTGTTGCGCAATGAATATATTTCAAATGTTGTTGCTACACTTTACTCTTCCGGCGATGCCGGATCATTTCGTAAGCATTGTGCGTTTTGAGCATGATCTTGATGATGATCATCATCGTCATCATGATGATGATTTTTCACACCATTTGACATTTTATGAAACTCTTTGGAAACTCAAATGGATTTTGATCCAACGACAGCAACAACGATTTGTACGACCAGCGGCGACGACAGTGTCGCAGCTGTCGCCACAAGCAAGAATGAAAAGTAGCAAAGTTGGTTTAGTTGCTGGCAAAAGTAGTAAAGAAGAAGAAGAAGAAGAACTAAATAAGATTTTTGAAATAAGCTGCTATAATTTTATTTATTGCAATATGTTTTTATTAAGAAATCACTAAAACGGTTTTGAGAATAGCGTGCGTTCATATTTTCGGTGGCCTTTTTTTTTGTGGTTATATTTATAATTTATGAAATTAATTTAATTCTAGGTCTCTGTCTGATTCCGTAAATTTAATTCTGTAAAATTCCTTAAATTTAAAAAAATATTTCCGAATTTAAGTTTTTGTGGGTTTTTTGAAATTTCCAAACAAAAACTTAAAAAAATTATTTCGTTTTAATTTATGCACATTTTTTTTTGTGTATTTCCGAGAAATTGCGAGAATTGTTTGAAATTCTCTTCCATTTTTAATGACACTCAAAGTTCAGATTCTTTAATCTAATTTTCATAAGACCATAAGACACCAATGCCATAAACAACAACAACAACAACTACAACAACAAAAGCGATAACAACCAAAATGCCAAAATCAAAATTTAAGCATAAAAGCGATGCGTGCGCAATGCAATGAAATTGAATTGCTTTCGGCAGCACTCACACTAACACACACACACACACACACACACACACATCACTTCAAACGCACATACATACATATATCTATAACAATACCAACTTCAACGCATGGAGAATAAATGGGCGCGGTGTGTCTGGTAGCTCGCTATGTTCAAAAGCGTTCTACCAACACAAAGAAAAAACTAAACCGAAACGGAAAACGCACAACGCAATGAAGAAACTCATAAAGTAAACGATGAAAGTGCAGTTTTTGTGGCTTTTGTTTTATGTTATTTAACAGCGCAGCGTCGCCATCAGCAGATATTCTCGCTGCGCTGCATGCGGTTCCAAGCTTCCTGAAAACTTCGTTTGTTTTGTGGTTTTTTCTTCCACTTTTTTGTTGTTCTTTTCGTTTGTGGTTGTTGTTTTTTTTTTTCGCTGGCCCATTGTTGTTGTTGTTGTTGTTGTTGTTGTTGTGGCTTTATTATTATCCAGCGCGGTAATTAGTTAACAATATAAAATTGTTTATTTGTTTCGTTTAATGGATAATGCCTGCCGTCTCTCTTCCATTGCAAAATGAAGAAGAAGAAGAAAAAAAAGAAGAAGAAGAAGACGAAGAGGCAAGGAAGGGATTCAATACAGTCAATGGCACGAAAAGAGAGTGAGAGAGAGAGAGAAAAAGAGAGAGTTTAAATAGGTCTGCTTATAATAAATCGATTGAAGTTAGCTGCGTTTCAGCAAGAAATTCATTAGATTTACACACAAACAGTATCCGAACTATAAGTGGGTGTGTGTGTGTGTGTGTGTGTGTGCGCGCCTCTGTACGCATTAGAGCGTCTATAACTCTGTGCGACCTAATTCTCAACCACTTCAGAAATCCAGACGTTCTCTTGCGAACCTCCAACGCCCCCCTCCCCTCACTCCCCTCCCTATTTTTCCTTCCTTCCTGTCTTCCTTCGTTCCTTCGTTTTAATCTTCGACGCTCGTTAATCGTCTGTCGGACTGCATTCAATGATTTTTAATTAAAAAAAATTTTGCTACTTCTTCATATACTTTTTTCATTTGATTGCAAA